>PVLA01000090.1:0-712801 GCA_004027455.1 Hydrochoerus hydrochaeris
CAGCGGGGACACCTGGCAGGTCCGGAGAGCCTGGAGCCCGACCTCCCGACCGGGGGAGCAGTCGAGGTGCACGCGGCGCGCGAGGACGCGTCTGTCTCTTGGGGCCGTGCGCCTCACGCCGCGAAGGTGGTTCTGTGGGTGCGGCTGCCCTGTGCAGGGGTCGCCGGCAGCCGCAGGGACACAGATCCCGCCGCGGACCTCCTTGTGCTCTGCCAGCGCCCGCGCCCGCGCCCGCTCCGCCTCTGAGCGGTCAGGCTCGCTCCGCCCCAGCCCCTCCCCAGGCTGCAGGAGGCGGTGCCGGGCGCGAGGAGCGGTAGGTCCGCACCAGGGAAGCGTCTAGCTCGGGCTCCTGGCGCCAGCGGCTCCTGCCCCGCCCCTGGCCCTCTAGCTCGCGGTAGTTCTTCCAAAAGGTTTGCCAAGTGGCCCGCCAACTGACTCCCCTGCACTCCCAGTCACTTGAATTTCCTTTTCTAGAAACCAAGGGTAGGTAGTTTGCTAGAAGGCATCAGATGTGTGGAATCCTAGTTTTCCTTGGTTGTGGTCATGGAGCAAGGATGACTCCGCTGTCTCAGTAATATAGCATCGTTTTCCCAAGGCCAGTTTCACATGCTGGGTATTTGAGAAAGGAAAAGTGACGGAGAGTTTTTCATTCTCTTTTTTAAACCCAGGACTGGCCCAGGAGCTCCAGGATCCCTATTTCCTCAGTTCTTCAGTCGTTGCCCGCCCCCCTCTTTCCCCGCTGCTGCTTTGCTTCTCTGGGCTTGTCTGCTTTTGCACCTCCTATGAAGACAATTTGCTCATGGCACTCTGGCGCTAAAATGGGAATGAGAGCTTTTGCAAAATGTGAAGTAAACCTTATCTGGATCTCCACTGTTTCGACCTTTGTTAGCTAAAATCTTAATTCATTCTGCTTTGCAGTATGCCCATCTAGATCTGAATCCCTACCTGAATATTAAGCTGCCCTTGTCTCTAGCATGCTCTAGTCCAGGGCCTGCAATAGAGAAAAGTGATACAACTCTCCTCTGGGAAACTAATCAATCTACAACTATGTATTTATTGAACACCTACAGTTTATGGATTCAACCCAATAGAGCAGTGCCTGGTTCTTAGGAATTCATATTGTTGCCCAATGTGTAAGAAACTAATCATCCCTTGAAACTGAAATTGCAATTCTGTAATTGAATAACTCAGAATGTGATTGATGGGCTATCTGTTGACTACTTTCCATCTTTTATAAATGTGAAACAATTTGATAGCTAAGATTATTTGCGAAGGCCAGTGAATGTTCTTCATTCATCACCTCCAAAACTTGATGGAAAAAACATGCAGAGATTAATACCTAAATAATTGAAGAAATATCAACTCCCATTAAGAAATGTCATCCTTGGTAGTGCAGAATGTCATACGTTTTGTTGGTTACAATTCTTTCTCTTCTAATACTTCTGCACAGAAGCTACACATTGTGTGTAAGAAATGAGAAAGTGTTTCATGACTTGAAAATAAGAACAAACCCTGTGGGAAATTTTTTTAAAACCATGTTTTACTTATATTTATAAGCCTAAGAACTGATTACTGCCCCCTTACATGTCCATCATTATGCTAATTACTGCAGTACCCTAAAAAATCAACACCTGAGCAGAGTTCCTTAACCTAGAAATTCCAAAAGCTTCTTGGCCTCCCAAATGGAAAGAAGCCTTGGTGCATTTCCTTGAGAACATTCCTTAGGAACACAGGAAGCATAAAAACCAGAATAATGAATAGGGGTGACCAGGCTTATGATGTTTTCCTTTTAGTTGGAATATATTTTCGAACTTATGTACATTCAAAAGAGATGTTTAAGAAATTTTCCTGACCATAGTATCAAAGTCATTAAAAAATCTCATTCTCCAAGATATATCATTTCCCTTTAATAAGTTATGTTGAGCCATACAATGCCATATTATCATTTTTATTCCCATTAATTCAGACTTTCTTCCCCTGCCACCTATATCTCTAACCCCCAAGTCCTGATACTTGTTTTATTTCACTTTTTTCCCCAGGACTATTCTCAATTGCTTACTTGAGTTTCACCATCTTTCCCTGTGCTACCTACTAACTTTATCTAAGATGTCTTCAAAATTAGAGAAATAAACCATTTTTAACAACATTAAGCAAAGGTCTCCTAAAATACTCTTTTCTGGATTAATCATTTATAGAAAATATACAACATAATGCAAATTAACATCCTTGGTCTTAAGGTTCAAAATTCTCTCAAGCCAAAAGTATTTTTTATCCTTTTTGTAAGTTTGTAACAAACTCATTTGGTGGAAAAATCTATTTCAAACTAATATGAAGGTGAATTATGGTTTTGATATATCTCAGTGTGAATAAGTATCCATTCGCAGGACATTTTGGGCATTGCATAGTTTAGAGTATGAGCAGCACATTTGCCTTCATATATCTGAAATATTCTTAATTTCTCAACACAGCCAGCTGCCAGGTTTTCTCAAAAGGAACCATTAAGCCAGTATTTATAAGAAATATGGAAAAAATAGAGGAGAAGGAATGACAACTAACAAATATTGAATAAAAACTGATCAAAAAAAGTATCTGCCTGGCAGTGGGGTGAGAGATGAAAACTAAGATTATCTATGTGGATACATACAATGTGGGGGAGGATTGAAATACAGCCAGGTCTTACAAATGAAATGAATCTACATTGAACTATGATGTAAATTAGAACACCTCACTCAGAAAATTTGACACAAAATCTCTTAAAAATAATTCTTTGTTGACCCTGCACTATCATATCAGAGGACTCTCCTTTCATTTGTATCTAGCCAAGGACACTGTATGGCTAGTCACCCCTCTCTCGCTACTCAGGAGGAACAAAAGCTATCAGTTAAGGTTCCTAACTCTACCTCACCGTGTAGGAGTTACATGAAAATCAAATGCTTGAATTGCATTGTTGAAGAAAGACAGGAAGAAGTCTCTCTTTACCCTGTGAACTAAGGAAAGAGATGAGTTTCAGGCTTCAATCAGTGAGAGCAGAAAAGCACAGTACTTCAGTAGTGTGAGAGATAAGGTTGGCTGAAGAAACTAGCAAATCTATCTTGGAAGTGGAACGTACCACAGTTACAGTAGAGGGTGTGGAAAAGAAGAGGAGTGCATTGCAGACTTTGAAGATATTTTAAAACAATAAAGAGGAGCTATTGTCAGCTGTCAGCTCACAATCTATCAGCAAGAGAACCAAATGTTTACTTGGGAGCTGAAATATACAAATATTAAGATGTAATCATGTTCGATAAACCCAGTGGACTTAATCAGTTAGGAAGGGGAAAATGCCTTTTTTATTCCGGATTAAGCCAGAACATCTCGTATATTGCTCAAATCACCAGTTTTTCACTCTCACAGCAGCCATTTTGCATTGTTAGTCCTAAACTCTACTTTAGATGAGCAACAGGGAAGAGTCCACCAGGTTTTCTAAAGTCTCATAATCACCATTAGTATGCTGCAGTCTCTGCTCATCAGGCAAAAGGCCACTTGCAAACTTCTACAAGACCCTGAGAAGGTCGTGCAATGTTGGGATCACTAGAGGTATGTGCTGTTAAGATTTGTTTTATCCCAAAAAGGAAGGCAAGGCAAAGAAAAGGCAGAAATTGCAAAGATGGAAAAACAAGCAGTAACTGAAAGATTAGCAATATTACAAACTGTTTTTCCAGTGTAATAGGTAGTATGGTTTGCAAAATAGTTTAATAATAAAACACACAAATAAATACTATAGCTTTTTACTACCTTCAATCAGTTCTCAATGCCACTTTAGAAAAACTGTGATGAGAATGAAATCAAGATATAATGATGCCTGTCTGCTACTTGTGATAAGTAATGAGTTTAAGAAAATTCCAAGTTATAGTGCATTCTGTTTCACATTTTGAGGATTTCTTCTGTTGTGGCAAAGTCCTTCACTTAGAATTATAAAAAAAAGCTGTGGTTAATAATTGGTAGTTCTCCTTTTTTTAAAAAAAGAACATTTGCAATAATTAGAATGGCCCATCTAAAAAACTAAATTCCATAATTTTATAATGTATTTTCCTATTTTACAAAGTAATATTTTGTGTATTCTGGTTGATTTAAGTCAATAATTGTGTATTCACTATTCATATTATGTGTTGATATTTTGATTTCAAGTTAATTCATATTTCATTGTCCTGCCCATGGCCATAATGATTTGTTCACTCCCAAAGAAAAGAAATAAATAATGGAAGCGAAAACACTAGAGGACACTGGAGGAGAAGGATGATTAGTTTTATAATAAATATGTTTATCATAATGAAAAAACTGTGAGTCAGATGCCCAGGGGGTCGGAATATGGGAAAATTAGAATATTCCCAGTGGTGCTAATTCTAAATGCCTTTTCAGTCTTTTTCAAACATTCATTTCCTTTACAACAGTCCCTATGGGTACAAATCTTCCTCCACATTTATATCTTATTTTGTTCATTTATAGCTACATGGAGAAAAGATCAGGTATAAGCACATCAGAACTGCATGTTTTAATCCTTTTGTTTCTGCCAATGCAAATCAACATAGTTTTGGTTACCCTGAAGCAAGTGCATGTCTGTCAACACATTCTCATCCTGATTGAATTACAGGGATCCTTGAACACCATCAGTACCATCATTTGAGTATCTGTTGTAGAATGTTCTGTGCTTTGGAACTAAGCTGAAAACAGAACACAGAATGCTTAAAAAATAGTTACCCTAAATAGTTGAAACATTATTAGGATGAGCAGGCTTATATTGTAGTAGGTAAAATTCGAAGAGAATAAACTTGTGAATCTTGACTTAGGTGTTGCTTTGGGCACAGACCAAGGACATTAGAGTTAGTTATGGAAAGGGCATCAGAAGATATCCTTTGCAAATATTCACTGTTCTCCCTGCCTCTTCTTGGAGCTGGCTAACTAAGATTCTTCCTTAACTCTAAGTTTAAAGGCATCTTTGTTCATTTGTTGGTGAGTTTGCACAGTGACCTTCTACCCTTGGGCATTTGAATGGAAACAATTGAGGCTAAATGAAAAAAGACTGAAAAACACTTGCTTAGACCTCCCCCTCCCAAATTATAGTGCTGTAGTGTCAGTTTCCTCACTTAACCATATGTTCATCCATTATGATTAGTAGTGTTGTAATCCTTCTCATGTTTATTTTTGCAATATGAATAACCACAAAACAACTATAGCTGGGAACCCTTCTCAGGTGTTCTCATCATAGGGTCTGTGTGTAGTGTCAGAAAGTACTCCATCATTAGAAAGCATGGGACCCTCACGTGTGAATCCCACCAGTCCTTTGTGACCTGAAGGAGTCATTTGCACAATGGGGAAAAATGGGCCTCAAATTATTCAAATACAGTGATAACTCAACACTAATTGAAGAAAAGGCTGAAGTTAAAAAGGATTGAGTAGAAAAGGTACCTGAGGTATTTGTACGCACACTTCTGACAAGAAGGATGAAGCTAAGCTTAACTATGGAGTTTCCAAAAGGTGGTCTTAAATGTCACCAGTGCTAGGGGATTGAAATTAACAACAACAACAAAAAAAAAACCCACTTAGGAATATTATTTTAGTGTATCTCTCACCTCTAGATTTCACCTTTTAAAATTAGTCTGTAAATTGAGTAAGTAGTGCTGCATGATATGTCTGCAGTCTGTCAAAATTTCAAATGTCAGCTCATATCAGAACAATATGAATCAGTGCTTTAGGTCATTTCCTAAATTATTCCTTTCAATTTCCTTTAACTTATCTCTTTTGCATTGTCTTTCTCCTTTCCTTCCAAGCTTTGTAGTCACTAGTAAACAAGCATGGGAATGTCTTTTAACTCAGCAAGACCAAGATTAAAATACACACTCTAGAACCTACTGAATGTGTCACACTGACTATGCCATTAACCTCAGTTTTCTCCTTTATAAAATGGGATATTATCTCATGGTGTTGTTTTGAGGATTAATGTGGTAATTTACATAAGATATAATGCCTGACATATGGTAAGAACTAATCATAATTATTACATTATTATAATCAAGATGTCAGCTAGGGCTTTCTGTTTTCTGGGAGATTTAGGTAAACTGCTCAAATTTCTAATTTCATAATATGTCAGATTCCAATGTCTTTTCTCATGGTTTTGCTTTTTCTGTTCTTTTCTGTAGTTGATCCTACCCCTAAGAAACCTATGTGTAAATATCAGTACCTTCACCAGCCCCGCCCAAAGGCAAATAGTACAATATAATTTTGGAAATTTGAAACTTATATGACAGCTTGGGAAGTCATGAATGACAGAATGCTCCTCTATGAAGAATAAAGTCTTCCACATCTTATGTGCTGCATCAGAACCTACATCCAACTCCTCATTACTGTCAGCTCCACCTGCCCTACTGTACCTTACTGCTCATTCTGTGGTTTCCTTGCTACCTGAAGTGCGGATGCCAGTGTTAGTGATGTCACCAGGAAATTCACTATAAATGCTGATTTCTGGCTGCACCCAAGACAAACTCATATTCTAGAGTTTAGTTCTTAGGTTGAAGTTTGAAAGGCTCCAATCTATATCTTCTCAGGCCTCTCAGAGTTTATGCTCTACTGAAAATAGCTGTATCAAAGCAGGTTCTAAGAGAATGAAAACTAGCTATTTTGTTCCTTGTTTTTTATTATATTATGTGGTAACCAGAAGAATAGATTTTATTTCATATCAGTTTATCAGCAGGTTTAACTTATCACCGAGTTTGATCCCATTTGTAATTGTGAGTCACCTGTTTTAGCTGGTGTCAGTATATTCTTGACTTGGTAATTCTAACCCATTTGTTTCATTATTTAAACTTCTGTAAGTTATAATTTTCAGTATAGTCTATGATTCTGACTCTGTATGGATTTCCTGATGATAAATAAAGATGTCTCTACAAGTTCACATTAAAAATCATCTTTTATGGCTGAGGAAAACAAAGAAAGAGTAACATCTGGATTCTTATGAATTCATTTTGTGTCATCATGCAGTTTTTCAATACATAAATAAACTACTACCAATTTGGAAGTAAAATGCATAACTTCAGTTATCTAAATGATCTGAATCTGCATCACAAAATGAACTACAAAACTGTGGCTAATTCCCAATGATAACCATCTAGTAGGAAGAGTAACAGGCTTAGAAGTACCTTTAGGTAAAGTAAAAGGATGAAGCTGCATTTTTGTGGTTTCAAACTCTGGCAACTTTGACATTTACTCACCAGGCTTGTATTAAACTCTTTATTGGTTGCTAGATAGTTATTAGATTAACTAGTTATAAGATTGTGGAATTTAGCCTATAGCCTTTTTAATTGACAAACAAATGGTTTACCAGAGAACAATGTTTTGAATAGAAGCTGCTTTTGGATAACCAAGCATGTGTGCCATGTCACTTAGGAAAGTCAATTCAAGGGGCATAATATATAGAAAGAGTGAATATGGATTTTTCACAATGGTGGAGAAACAATTGTAAGACAGGTAAATTTACATTAAACTCAATTAGAAAAGTTTGATTCCATTTGAATGATTGATAAGTTAGGATAAAAAATAGAAAACAAATAAAAATTATTAATTATTAGAGTTAACAATTGAAAGAATTGAAAGAGATGAGTGTCTAATTAAATCAAAATCGAAAGAGTGTCTAATAAACCTCTTGGGAACTATTTTTTCATGGCTGGTATTGAAGTAGTGTGATTAGCATCACCACTGTATGTTTTGACCTGTGATTTCTGATGACTCACTTCTATTTGATGAGATATCACCAATTTTGATAAAGTAAGACAGATAAATCAAACACCTAAACATTCAAAGAAGTACATTTTCTCAGTATATTCTATTTAATGCCTATTACAATTTTTCTCATCGTTTGAGCATTTCTTATAATATTTTTTACCATTTCACTGTTACTTTCATTGCATCTTCTGAACACTAATTTGGGTATGCATTTTAATACTTTACATGTGCCCAGAAAAGGAAACACATTGTGTGTGTGTGTGTGTGTGTGCGTGCACTGTGGTAAATGGCTAAGATTAATTTTGCCAACCTGTTTCATGTGAGTCATCTAGGAGTTTAGTAAAGTGTATTTCAGGGTGTAGCTGGGTAGACCACAGAAGTATGACCTTTATATGTGGTCCCTGTCCCCATCTTTTCTGACACTGTTACCCTGCTTTGCTTCCTCAGGCATCCCATGAACTAAACATGTTTTCTCTGTCATGTATTTCTACTATGATACTTCTGCCTTGAAGCTAGGCAGTCAATAATTGAATCCCCTGAAACTGTGAGCCAAATTAAACCTTACCTCCTTTATATTGTGAATGCTGAGTATTGCATCTCAGTGGCAGGAAATCTGAATAAAACAGAAAAGTTAGATTATTTCTGTGACTGTACCATATTATGTGTTTCAGAGGCCATCAGAACTGGTTCATAGGAGAAATTTTGAAAAGTTAGAAGACATGGGATAGGTAAAACTGAGTACGCTACAGGCAGAGCCCAATGCCTGATTCTGGATGGAGCTCAGAAGACCATAATACCTATAGGAATGTAAATAGTAAGGGCCAGGTTCAGGTTTCAGTTGAGAATGAGGGTCCCATTAGCAAGGGAACTAGAGACCTTGTGTGTGTGTGTGTGTGTGTGTGTGTGTGTTTTACACTCTAGAAATAATGTTGCTACATTCTGCCTATGTGCTAAGACTTTTCAGAAGACTGAGGTTAAGGGTAGTAGACTGATTGATGTGATGGAGAAAATTTCAAGGCAGCCCAAAATTCAGGTTGTGGCATAGGTACTGTTGCTTACTTTTAGTCAGATATATAGTGAGAACGGAGGGCAAAAACCAAAGCAGAACAATTTGATAAAATTAAGATTTTTTTTTTCCAAAAGGAAACATGAATAAAGTTGAAGCAATACAGCCAGGGCTTGTGGTGCAATCCTGCAATCTCAGCACATGAGAGGCTGAAGCAGGATTGTTTTAAGGTTAAGACCAGCCTGGGCTACAAAATGAGGTCAAGCCCAGCCTGAACTGCATAGTAAAACGTTGTCTCAAAAAAAAGAGAAAAAAAAAAGTTGAAGCAATGGAGATATTGTTGCTGAAGAGATTAGCACCATTAAAAGGAAACCAAGTACAGTGTACAGGAACAAGAAAGACATTTTGAGAGCATTTCAAGAATCAGCAGGAGCCCCATCCACCACAGACTCAAAAGTACAAAAGAAAAAATCTTTTACTTAGAAAAGAGTTCCTGGAACCCCTCTTGCAAAGGACCTCCTAGGGAGTTGGAGAAAAGAGTTCCTGGAACCCCTCTTGCAAAAGGACCTCCTAGGGAGTTGGAGAAAAGAGTTCCTGGAACCCCTCTTGCAAAAGGACCTCCTAGGGAGTTGGAGAAAAGTGTTCCTGGAGCCCCTCTTGCAAAAGGACCTCCTAGGGAGTTGGTTCCCTAGTATTCATTTCACTGTGCTCAACTATCCAGGTACTAAGAAATTACTACATACATAGTCCAACAGGTATTGTTCATTTCTTACACTGAGTTGATCTTGATATTTTCCATATGGTACTGGTTTTACCAGTATGCAGAATGTGAGAGTTATGTGTTAAGGGAGGCTTCATTCCACCCAAGTTTCAAAGACAGGCATGGGAATTCAGACAAGAAACCCTTGAGAGGGCATTTTGTGAAACTGTGGAAATGAAGCTGAAGGTGTAGTAGAGACCCAAGGAAGTCAAACATAAAATGTTTGCCAAGGAAAATTGCAGGGCATGTGCAGAGCTAGCCCTTGAGAGAGATTATATGGGTTGCAACTTGCAAGACCATGAGGAGAGACCATGCAAATCTTCTGAAAATCACATTTTACCACCATGTGGTAGGATTCACTGTGTAAACATTTGGAATTCCTGCAACTTCCTTTTTGTTTTTATAGGAGTTCACACTGGAGAGTTTGCCTTGACACTCACAGGAGACTTTGACTAGGAATTTTGAGCAGTGCTGGGACTGTTGAGAGTTTTGGGAAAGGGATAATTTTATTTCAGTTATAAGTTGGATAGTTGTGTATTGATAAGCAGAATTATGGCCTTGTGCTTATTTGGAAATTATGTTTTAAAGAAATCTATTGGGATGTCAAGTTGACAAAGAATAGAGTATGATGGCTAAACTTAATTGTGTCAACTTCATTGGCTTGGGAATTGCCTAGATGATTAGAACATCACACTTGTTTATGCATCTAGGTAGGCAAGGAGTACAGTATAAGATGTGATCAAACTGTAAATTGAATGTTCAAACTAAAAAATCATTACAGTAAAAGATACACTACCTTTAATCCTCAAAATACCACCTCTTTGCTTGGAGCACACTTATCCCTTTATTGTTGCCACTTTCTGAAGCAGTTTTGGAAGTCCTCTTTTGTGAGTTTTTTTAGAAGGCATGATCAAAATTATTGTTAATACTGCTGTTGTGTGTCATCCAGTGGAAAAGCAAGCTTGCTACAACATTATGGTGTAGCCTTTTCCACATACTTTGCAGCTCTGGCTCTGTGCAAATTCTGGCTCTACCCTAAAATCAAACTGACCATGAAATATAAGTACTTTGAATAGATTAATGATATCATGTCAGACATGACATCACAAGTAAAGATCCATAGCTACTTCAGAAAGTGGTCAGAATGATGGAACAAATGTTATTTGAAGTAAGGAGGAGAATTTTGAGGATGATTGATGTAAATTATCTTTTACTATAATATATTCCTTAAAAATTAAATATTCTCCATATCTTTCAATCATACCACATATGTGGGTACAGGCTTGTTCCTTTCTGTCACAGTTCCCCTTGTCTGTTTCCTGGCCACCATAAACTAAGAAGATTTGATCTGCCATAACCTTAACCTATGACATTTCTGCCTTGCAGCACAATGGAATGAATCCCCTTAAATATTAAGCCATATTAAACCTCTGCTCTTTTGTGCTGTGGTTGTTGGTCATTATGCCTCAGCAATAGGAAAGCTGACTAATATAATATGTGTGCCCATTATTTCTGTCTTGCTTTTAAAGCATACATCTTCAATGAGTGTATTGATGCTGCTTATGCCTTCTCTGGAATATGTTTCTCCCATAGAATCAAATGTCCTTTTAAGAGAAAAATAAATTCTGATTTTCATTCTTTATTCCAATGTCTGAGTGCATGATCAAATAATATGAGAAAAAATAACTACATTAAATTTTTTCATTGGAGATAGCAAAACTGAAATAACACTTATTTTACAGGTGTGGTTTTAATTAGTGATACATTTGCTGCAAAATAATTTCTTCAATACATTAATTTACAATTTTACATTCATTTATGATACTACTTTAAATTCATGAGGTTTTCCTGATGGTTTTCATAATCATTCTCCTTCCTCAAATCTAAAGTGACAGAACTAGAAAAAGAGCATGAAAGATAAAAGCAATCAACAGGTGTTCCTAAATGTGTACACATAATTTACTTTTTGTCATTTAAAAAATCTCATTCCTTGGCTGAGAGAGTAGCTCAGTGTTGGGGTCCATGCTTAGCAGGAGTAAGACTTTATGTTAGATCTCCAGCACTACACTCACAAAAATGTTTATCCTTTTTACTTCTTTTGGAATATTCAGTTTCCCATATAATCTCTATTCTCTTTTTATATGAAAAAATAATGAATCTAATTGTTTGAAAATATACCAGGTGCATATAAATACACATATATGCAGCTCTTGGTGTATTATTTTATGACATCCTATCTTTTGATTGCCCTTGACCTTCCCCCAGGAGGGATGTAGAAGAACCATCTTTGGCTGACATGTAGTCACATACTACCGAACTGAAAACAATCTACGTATTTTGAAATAAGGTTCCTACTGGTATTTTGTTGCATATGGTACTGGTTTTGCCATTTCTAAACTGGCTCCATGCCAATCAGCATGTTTGTCAAATCCAAATTTAGGACACAATGTTTGACAAACTCACTAATCCAAAGGAATAACTAGGAACATATTATATTGTATTGCATGTATAGATTTATGAAGTAAAAATCATGGATTTTAAGAATACAATTTAATTTTGACTAATGTATACAGTTATGTAACCTCCATCCTCATCATTATATGAAAAATTTCCATGATTCAAAAGTTCTCTTGTGTTCCTTTTCAGTTAATACCATAGTCTCTCTCCTCTCCTATCCAATGCCCTGACAACTGCAGTTGAACTGCCTTTCATAGTTAATAATAAAAGTTAATGATTCTCTCTTATTCCTAGTTTTCTAAAAATTCTTACCAAGAAATGATATTGAAGTCTATCAAATGTGCTATATCAAATGAATTACAGGGGTACCTCAGTTTACAAACTTTATTTCTTTTATGATTTGGGGGGAGATGGCTGTGTTTGTGTTTTTGTGAGAAAGGTGGCTGCAGTTATGGTTGTTAATCAATGCAGAATTAGCCAATGTAAGCAAAATTTTGCCTAAAGCTTTTGTTTGCAAAATGAATTGTTTGCAAACAGAACAGTTTGTGAAACGAGGTGTCACTGTATATGATCTTTTGTTTTTCCTCTTATAACCTCTTAATCAGTTACATTAATACTTTTATCAGTATTAACATAATTCCAAGGATAATACTAATATGTAGAGGTGATTTATCTATTTTTGACAACAAGACCGTATCCAGATTGTCAATAGTTTGTTTATAAGTGCATCCACTTTTGATAAAATGTAATTATGGTTTCCTATACCATACTAGTTGAGGGAGAGTCACTATTCATGGGATATAGTCAAGCAGTGGATAGTTGTACTCTCTCTTCTTGAAGGAATATTTACATAAGTAAATGCTTATGGAATTATGAAAAACCTTATGGAATTATTCTGCACAGGTCATTGGTTTCTTTTTCCTCAATTAGTTATTTATTCAATTATTTATTTATGTTACTATGGACACATGGATATATACTGTATACTTTGGTTTACAATTTAATGCTATATTGTTTATTTTGTTGCTCAAAACTTATTTCTTATATTCTTATGACATACTGCAATCATTGTGCTTTTTGAAATTTTCTTTTGTTTTTTAAAAAGCTCCTTTCTGGCTCTTAAAGATGATCCCAGCTTGTATTATGCATTTCTAGACTCAGAATCCTAATATTGACTACTTGTCAAAAAGAAATCCACACATATAAATTTTTCTATATATAATTTTGCTCTTAATGTTATTATATTACCATATATAATAAGTTGAGATATTTCTTCCTTTATTCTACTGGAAAATTTGATTTGATTTCTTTTGTGTTTCATGTATTCTTGAGCTTCCCTATAAGGCTATCTAATTCTAGTATATTTGTGATAGTATAGTCTAATCTATTGATTCTAAATTTTAATAGTTGTCTATAATTTCAATTGAACCACTTTATGTTGTATTTTTCTATAAATTTTTCCAATTTTATCTAATTAAAATGTATTTTAAAAATTACTAGTAACTTTGCCATTTTTTTAATCATTGTAGTTTCTTTAGTTTATATCATGTCTTCACTTATAACATTGTCTATTTTGCCTTCTCTATTCTGTTTAATTTATTATGATCAGAAATGTATTAGTCTTCAATAATTGTTTATGTGGTGTTGGCTTCTCTTGTTATCTGCTTATTTATGAGATTTATTACTTATTATTTGTTATTTTAGTGACAGTTATTATATTTTACTTGTTTTGTTTTAGATTGGTTGTTTACTTATTTTTGAAATAATTCTTTTCTTAAATAGCAATGTTTAGTAATTCCTCTAAGTACCATGTTAGATATATCATGAAGTTTAATAGGTATGATTTTGAAGCTTTGTTTGCAATAACACAATTTCATTATGACTTTTTGACTGAAAAATTGAATAAAAAGTACTTTTAAATTTCCAAGTTTATTTATTCATATTCAAGTAGTGTTAATTGCATACATGCAACATAATTGAAAATTCGGTAGCTGTAAGTAATGTGACAGTCAAAAAAAGGGGGAGAAATTGTGTAAGTTCCAGGAGTTTACAGGAGATAGGTGATAAAATTATATTTTACGTGTGAAATCTTTTAATGAAAATAGAGAAAAGAAATAGAGAAAGTGTTCTGAGAAACCCCATAAGAAGAAACATTTGTGAAAATTACTTAAATGAAACTAGGCAATGAGTGTTCAAATGTAAACAGAAAGAATCCTGGCAGAAGAAACCTCAAATGAAAATTTCACAGGTTGTCATGGTTTATGTCAGTGGCCCCCAAGCCTCATGCAATTATGTGTTTGTGATTGGTTTATAGCAATTGGATTGGTGGTGTGAGTGCTACACCCCCTCGGAGTGGAGCCAGGATATGATGTAATGGTGGAAAGAAGGTGTGTCTCTCTTTCACTGGTTTCTGCCTTGCTGTTTGCAGCCACCATGAACTGCAGCCCGGCCATGCCACCCTGCCCTGGAGCCAACTGAGTATGGACTGAAACCTCCAGAACTTTAACAAATAAACTTTTCTTTCCCTAACTTTGGACATCAGTTATTTTGTCTCAGCAACAAGTACAAAGTACTTAAGACACAGGTAGAATGATTTCAATATGTTAATGGAATGACAGAAGCCAGAGTGCCCGGAACTAATATAATGAGAGAAAGAAGGAAGAAGAGAGCTCAAAGAGACAATGCCAGAGTCCATGAAAGAATCTGTAGGGAAGTGTAATTCATTCAATTCATAGGATCATTCACTGTAGTTGTAGGATTGAGAAGAGAGTAAATGGAGGCAAAAGGAGATCAAGAAGGCAAGTTAAATTAAATTAAATGATAGTCATTTGTTTATGGTTTGGAAAATAGTTAATAGTAACAGTGTTTTACCAGTTCCTGCAGAAAATATATTCTTCAAATATTGAATGCTACGTTACATATAAATTATTGCAATTAGATCAGATTTATTCATTATGGTGTCCAAATCTTAAATATTTTGCTATTTTGAAAATTTATTTCTTTTATCAGTTATTACAGTTATGTTACTCATTCAGTATAATAGGTTTTTCTTACTTTTGAAATTTACTGTTTAATTTTGGGAATGTGTGCCTTATATAGCTTGAGTTGATATGACTAGACAAACATAAATTAAGAATCATTATTATCTATGGAAAATTAAAAGCTTTCCATCAGTATATATTTAAATTCCTATTTACATGCATAATTTATTTAATCTCTTTCACATTTTTCAACTCTGTTTATCTAAGCTGCATTCTTGAGAGATTTGTTGGCTCTTTCACTTATTTTTGTCTTCATTTTTTAATTTCAATTTATCTCATCATCTAAATTGAATCATAATTTTCATTTCTATAAATTATTTTTATTCTATTTCAAATTTACATTTTAATTTTCATTATTATTTATTGTTTAATTTATTTAATGCTCATTTCAATTTTTGAAATACATAAATATAGTTTTCTTTGTATTCTCTGTGTAATGATTCCAGCATTTGGATACTTTGCACATTCATTTAATGATGCTCAGGCATAGTAGTTGGTTTCTCATGGATTTTGTATTTCCTCCTTTCTGTTCCTGTAAGCACATATTTCTTAGATTGTTGTTAGTGCAAATTATTTGAGGCCTGGATTGCAATTGTTTGTCCTAAAAGTTTTTGTGTGATACTGCTAGTTATCTGGGAGTCAAGATGAGTACACTTAAGTATTCTTCTTGGCATTTCTGATAAAGATAATTTTGGTTACAAATTTGTGTGAGGACTGTTTGTGCTTAAGAAGTCAGAAGAATTTGCTTATACCCTACATGGAAGTCAACTATCAAAACAGGCAAGTTTTGCTGTTCTCTTGTTGTAATAGATATTTCATTACTATTACATGGTATGTCTACCCCTTTGGGATGCTAGCTTTAATCCTTAAAGCTGTGTTAGACTACAGTCTTGGGTAAGCCTTAGGCTCTGGTCTGATACCTTTTACCATTCACAACAGATGATAATACTATGCTGAATGTTGCCAAGGTTTACAGACGCTCCAAGAACAAAGACTGCTTTTATTTCTATCTTATATGCAAGAATTTTTGCTTTCATTTTATTCTTTGTTAGGTATTTATTCTTTATTTTTTGTGAAATCAGTGAAGACATTAAAATGTTTATATCTATGTACCTTATTTATTTATTGCTTAGAAGGTATAGTCAGACTTGCAATCAACACTGTGCTTCAGATAGGAGCTATTTCACACAGGATCTCTGTCTTGTATAGACTATTTTTATATATTATGTGTATGGCCCATTCAAATATAAAATGTATTCATTCACTTTGACTTTCTCCCAAAAGAGTATAAATTGTGCAGAAAGAGGTAGTTATGATAAGTTAACCGTGATAGTTTGATAACTGTTGGTAAATATTAGATACAATATTTTAATAAATTATAGGAAAATATTCAAGTATATATAACTTCACACAAATATATTAGAGAACAGCCAATTATAAGCCACAGTTACTAGTATAAAATGTAGACAACAACTTTCCAGATTGATAATTTTATAGCTAGAGGTAGAAACCAGTTAATGGAATCTCTATTTCAAAATTATATTTCTTCTCATTTTCTTCAGCAGTGTTAGAAAATTGGTCAGGTAGCACAAAAGAGAGATGTATGTAAATGATTTCTTATTTACTTCCTGATTTTTCTGTCTAGTCATTCATTTTCATTCTAATACCCATGGGATATATGTCTAACAATTTATGGAATTTGATCACTACAAATAATACTCTTTATAAAATACTATCAGTATAAATTTCTTGATAAGAGAAGTAACATTGTTAAAATATCCATATTCCTTAAAGAAATCTATAAATTCACTGAAATCCTTATTGAATTTGCAATAACAATTTTTGCAGAAATAGAAGAAAGCACCTCTAAAATTGGTATGAAATTTCAAAAGACTTGCAGAGCCAAAATAACCTTTTTAAAATGTTCTACAGTTTACTAATCCTCTATTTAAACATTAACACCATCCTCACAAAGTCAGTACAGAATCTCTATTCCTTCTGATCTTATCCAGTATCTACCTCAATTTTGGCAGCAAAGACATTTGCTTTTTCAGACACCTTGATTTTCTTCATTCTCCTCCTGTATTCCTGTCTGTATTTTCTTGAAGTCTTTTCTTCTCATCCAAGCAATATCTTCCAAGTATATGCTTGAGTTTATTTTTTTGGTGTAAAAAAATAATCATAAATGATGACAAAACCAGTTGTCTTTCCACCACCAAAGTGGGCTCACAATACAAATATGAATATAACTTGTGGTATACTCTTGCACATTTTGGCTAGTTTTCTCGAAGTTTTTGTCTTAAGGACCACTGTCTTTGCAGGGTGAAGTAAATCAATGACAGTTTTTTCTTTGCTGTGAACTAATTAGTCTGTCATGAACTTCCAGGTTCATGTAGTCACAATGCAATTGATGTTGGCTCCTGATCCTCTGGTAGTTCAGGAGGGAAAGAACAAAAGCAGTATTGTTAGCCAAAATCAACATAAGAGTCATCACACTTCCTGACTTCAGAATATATTACAATGCAACAGCAATTAAAATAGCATAAAACTGATATTAAAATATGCTAGTGGAACTGAACAGAAATCCTAGAAATAAAATCAAGCATAAAAAGTCAACTAATTTTCAATAAGGCTACTAGAAGACATAAGGAAAGGATTTTTTCTTCAGTAAAAAGTGTTGGGAAAACTGGATGTCCATATGCAAAAGAATGAAACTAAAAATTTTTGTTTCTATTTAAAAATTTAAGGATAAATAAAAATCTTACATATACATTTTGCATAAATTGACACTTTGCAGTATATATACAGTATGGAATGATTCAATTGAACTAATTAATGCATACATAATTATCATTTTTGTGGTGGGAACACTGGTTTTAATGTTCTGGACACTGAACCCAGGGCTCCGTGCATTCTAAACATACATTGTGCTGCTGAGCTACAGACTCAGTCCCCAGAAAACTTAACATCAAATTTGAACAATATAATACACTGAAGCTGTAAACTTCAGCAAGAAAACTGGGGTAAAGTTCCTCTATATCACTGACACGGAGTTTTTGGATATGTCACCAAAATATTGTTTCATTAAAATAATAAAATTGTAAAAAAAGTTGGAGTTAAAAAAAGCAAATATAATGGTGCCCATTACAATCACAAAAATGGAAATAAAATTTAATTCTGTTCAATGATGAGATATTTATTATTCTAGCAAGTATTCTTAATGCAAAAATTAATAGAATGGATTTTTCTTTTTTTATTTTAAAGACAATAAAACAAAAGAGGACAGACCTAAGCAGATCAGAACAGAAAAATGTAAGCAACACAGCACTTCACAACAAGACAATTGGATGTTAACAGTAGCTATCATAATGACTCTTTCTTTGAAATAGTTGAGCATAGCTTCACAAACAATAATATCACACATAACAAAATAGAATAAAACCACTCAAGAGGATGAAATTATTACAAGGCATTCTGAACCAAATAACGGAAGATGAACAATGGCTACTATATTATCTCATTTTCCATAAAAAATCTTTTTATGCTATCATACATATTAAAACCCAATAAGACAAAACATGAAAGAACCAATGGTAATAGAAAGACAAAAGCATGGTAGCACTTCAGAGCAAGATGATATTAAATCAACAATGGCTGCCATATTGTCTTTCCTTCAAAGAAACAATTCATACTATCACATATATTAAGTTCAAACAAAATAGAATAAAACCATTCCAACCAATGAATGAAAACATAAGACTTCAAAGCAATATGATGGGATCCATGATTACCATAGAATCTTATATACACTTACTTTTTCTTACACTAGGGAGCCTATGTTGTATTTATACATGTGAGTTTGATTCATTTCACTTATGAATATGGTCTCAAGTTACATCTGTTTATTTATAAATATCTCATTGTGATCATTCTTTATAGCTGATTAGTACTCCATTGTATAAAAGTACCACAATTTTTTCTGTCCATTCCTTGGTTGATGGGTACTTAGGTTATTTCCAAGATCCGGCTATTACAAATGGTCCCGCTATAAACATGAGTGTACATATATCACTGTGGTAAGATGTTTTCAGTTCTTCTGGGAATATGCCTAGGAGTGGAATAGCTGGGTCAAATGGGACCTCCAACCCCAGCTTTTTGAGGAATCTGCAGACTGACCTCCACAGTGGTTGCACCAGTCTGCCTTCCCACCAACAGTGCAGAAGGGTTCCTTTTTCCTTACAGCCTCTCCAGCATTTATTGTTGGTAGTTTTCTTGATCCTGGCCATTCTTTCTGGATTGAGATGGATTCTGAGTGCGGTTTTAATTTGCATTTCTCTAATGACCAATGATGATTAACAGAACATTTTTTCATGTATTTATTTGCCATTCGTATTTCTTTATCTGAGAACTGTGTGTTCTTCTCAGATAGCCATTTTTGTATTGGTTCTTTGAATTTCGGGTGTCTGATTTTTTTTTTTTAATTCTTTATAAGTTCTAGACAGAAGTCCTTTTTCTGAGGGACAGTTCACTAAGATTTTTTCCCAGTTTTTGAATTTTCTTTTCACTCTGCTGGAGATTTCTTTCCACATGCAGAAACTCTTTAATAAGTCATGATCCCAGTTATTGATTCTGGGAAGTATTTCCCAAGCAGTTTGGTTCTTGTTCTTGAATTCTCTACCAACTACTATGTCTTCAAGATTTTTACCTACTTTGTCTTCCAGCAGATTTAGTGTTTCTGCTTTAATATTTACATCTTTAATCAATTTAGATTTTAGTTTAGTACATGGAAACAGGCAAGGGTATAATTTTAGTTTTCAGCATATGGAAAGCCAGTTTTTCCAGCACCATTTATTAAAGAGACTATCGTTCTTCCAGTGAACATGTTTGGCCCCTTTATCAAAGATAGGGTGGCTGAGTGTGTTCATAATGTTATCTTCTAGTCTATTCCATTGACTTTCATGTCTGTTTTTATTCCAATACCATGGGGATTTTATTACTGTAGATTTGTAGTAGAACTTCAGGTCAAGGATTGTGATGCCTTTTGCCTTGGCTTTGCTGCTTAGAATTGCCTTTTAT
The DNA here is from genome assembly GCA_004027455.1 of Hydrochoerus hydrochaeris. Taxonomy (NCBI): domain Eukaryota; kingdom Metazoa; phylum Chordata; class Mammalia; order Rodentia; family Hydrochaeridae; genus Hydrochoerus; species Hydrochoerus hydrochaeris. The sequence continues at coordinate 20,096 of PVLA01000090.1, forward strand.
ATTCTAGGTCTCTTCTGGTTGCAGATGAATTTTAGGAATGATTTCTCTAGATCTATGAGGTATTTTAGTGGTATTTTCATTGGGATTGCATTGAATCTGTATGACAATTTTGGGAGAATGGCCATTTTCACAATATTTATTCTTCCTATCCATGAACAAGGGATGTCTTTCCAGTTACTGAGGTTCTTTTCAATTTCTTTTTTCATAATATTATAATTTTACCTGTACAACTCTTTTACATCTTCCATTAGATTAATTCCTAAGTATTTCAATTTTTTGGATGCTAGTGTGAAGGGTGTGGCTTCTCTTATTTATCTCAAGTGATTTTGCTGTTATTGTATAAGAATTCTATTGAATTTTGAGTATTGACTTTGTATCCAGCTACATTGCTGAATTCATTTATTATATCTAGGAGTCTTTCAACAGAGTTTTGGGGGTCTTCTATGTAGAGTATCATGTCATCTGCAAATAATGATAATTTAACTTTTTCTTTTCCTGTCTTTACTCCTTTTATTTCTCTCTCTTATCTAATTGTTCTGGCTAGTATTTTCAGTACTATGTTGAATAGGAGTGGTGATAAGGGACATTCTTGTTTTGTGCCTGATTTCAAGGTAAAGGTTTTCAGTTTTTGGTCATTTAATATGACACTGGGTGTTGGTTGGTCATAGATGGCCTTTATCATATAGAGGTAAAGACAATCTATTCCAATTCTCTATAAGGTTCTTACCATGAATGGGTGTTGGATCTTATCAAAAGCTTTTCCTGCATTTATCACATTTACTGATTTACTTATGCTGAATTATCCCTGTATGCCTGGGATGAATCCCACTTGGTCATGGTGTATAACATTCTTAATGATTTGCTGCATCTTGTTTACCAATATTTTATTGAGAATTTTTGCATCTATATTCATTGGGGTGGTTGGCCTGTAGTTCTCTTTTTTAGTTGGGTCTTTCTCAGGTTTTGTTACTAGAGTGATATTTGTTTCCAGGAATGACTTAGGGAGAATTACTTCCATTTCAATTTCATTGAAGAGTTTGAGGAGTGTCAGCATTAAGTCTTCTTTGTGTTTCTTGTAGAATTGCACAGTGAATCCATCTGGGCCTGGGCTCTTCTTTGTTGGTAGGGACTTGATTACATTTTCAATTTCATTAATAGAAATTGGGTGATTTACATCTTCTTGATCCAGCTTTGGTGGTTCATATGCTTCTAGGAATCTGTCCATTTCTTCTGTGTTATCAAACCTAGGAGAATAGAGGTTTTTGAAATAATTATTGATGATCTTCTGTATTTCCACAGGGTCTGTAGTGATTTCACCTTTTTCATTCTGTATTGCATGAATTTGAGTCTTTTATTTCCTTTTTTAAATTAGGTTGGCTAGGGGCTTATCAATATTATTTATTCTTTCAAAGAACCAACTCTTTGATTCATTGATTCTTTGTATTGTTTTCTCAGTCTCTATTGCATTAATTTCTGCTCTGATCTTTATAATTTCCTCCCTTCTTCTGGCTTTGGGCTTGGCTTGCTCTTCTTCTAGATGTTTATGGTGAAATATCAGGTTGCTTATTGGTGTTCATTCTGTTTTCCTAATGTGGGAACTCAGTGCAATAAATTTTGCTCTGAGGACCACTTTCATTGAATCCCACAGGTTCCAGTGAGTTGTATTTTTATTTTCATTTGCTTGTAGATATTGTTTAATTGCTTCTTTAATTTCCTCTGTGACGCACTGGTTGCTCAAGAGTATATTATTCAATTTCCATATCTTTGTGGGGGTTTTGCAGTTATTTTTATCATTAATTTCTAGTTTCATGGTGCTATGATCTGATAACATGCATGGGATAATTTCAGTTCTTTTGCATTTACTAAAATATATTCTGTAGTCTAGCATATGGTATATTTTAGAGAATGCCCCATGTACTGCTGAGAAGAATGTATATTCTGATGTTGTTGGTTGGAACACTCTGTATACGTTTATCAAATCCATTTTTTCACAGGTGTGATTCAGTTCTGTTATTTCTTTGCTGATTTTCTGTCTAGTTGATCTATCCCTTTGTATCAATGGCGTGTTAAGGTCTCCTGTTATAATTGTGTTATTGCCTATTTGATTTTTCATTTCTGTTAATACTTGCTTTGTGTAGCTGGTTGTTCTGGAATTTGGTGCATATATATATTTATGATTGTTATCTCTTCCTCTTGAAGTTTTCCCATAACTAGTATATATTGACCTTCTTTATCTCTTTGGACCATTGTTGGTTTGAAGTTCACATGGTCTGAAAACAGAATAGCTACCCCCAATTTTTTTTGAGTTCCTGTTTCATGGAGTATTGTTTTCCATCCTTTGACTTTCAGTCTAAGTTTTCTTTTGCATTAGATGGGTTTCTTGTAGATGTCATATGGTTAGACGTTGTTTCTTAATCTATTCTGCTGGTCTGTTTCTTTTAATTGGTGAATTGAGGCCATTTCCATTAATGATTATAGCTCTCATATATCGATTTATAGTTGACATGTTATCTTTCTGATGTTGTATCTTAACTTTCCATTCTGTTTAATTGTCTATCTTGCTTAGTGGTTTTTTTCCTATGTGTATCTAGAAAGTCTTTCAGTATTCTTTGTAGGGTTGATTTGGTGATCATGAAGTTCTTCAGCTATTCTTTGTCATGGAAGTATCTTATTTCTCCATCCATTTTGAAGGAAAGTTTTGAAGGGTACCTCAGTCTGTGTTAGAAGTTTTTTTTCCTTTAGGATCTGAAACACTTCACTCCATGCTTTTCTTGACTTCATTCTTTTTGTTGGGAAGTCTGCTGTGATTCTGATAGGGTTTCCTTTATAGGTGACCTATCTTTTCTCTCTAACAGCTTTTAATATTCTGTTCTTATTTTTGATTTCTGGGATGGTGATTATTATATGTCTGGGTGTAGTTTTGTTTTTGTTTTGGCTATTTGGAGTTCTATATGCTTCACTGAACTGTACTTCAGTTTCCATACTCATGTTTGGGAAGTTTTCTGCTATTACTTCTGTAAATAGCCTCTTGATATCATTTGTGTTGTCCCCTTCTTTTTCATTTATCCCTATTAATCTTATGCTGTTTTTCTTTGCATCATCTCACAGCTGTTGAATTGTTATTTCCTGATTTCTTGTTCTTTTTAGAAGATCTTTCCTTTCCTGTTCACTAGCTGCAATCTTATCTTTGAGGTCTGAGATTCTATGTTCAGTTTCATTGAGGTAGTTTTGGCATTTTCAATAGAATTTTTGATATCCTGTATATCTCTTTGAATCTGCTTCATGTTCTGTTTGTTTCTTAAAGTGTTCATTCAGGGATTCTCTTGTTTTGCCTTGTTCCTCTAATTTTTTAGATGTGTCTTTGTTAGATGTGTTCAGTATTTCTTTCACTACTTTTATCATTTCTTTTTTTACCCGGGAGTTTATTTCTGATCTGAGTTCCCTCACAGCTTCCCTTGTTTGCTTCTTTATTTCAGTTGATATCATTTCAGGCATTTCAGAATGAAAAAAGAGATCAGGATAGAAAAAATAAACAATAGAGAAAATATTAATCATGGAGACTAAGTGCATATATACAGAACACAGGGTAAGTATAGCTTCTGAGCATTGTACACAGAACTACTCAAAAATGCTTTGTCATTCACGGTTTACTAGAGAAACAGATATAACATAAGATATGCAAATGTATAGGAAATTACAGGATTAGCTTATGATGGTCAGCCACAGAGTCAAATGAGGAAGCATGCAGAGGATGCCTGCATGTTGGAGGCTGAAACCCAAGATCTGGAGCTTACTACAGTGTCTCCTCTTAGTCCATATCAGGAGATTGATGGGTTTGTGACACAAAACTGAAGAATCTATGACAGAAGAATCTATGATAGAATGCTGTAGAGTCTACTCTGGATGGCTGAAGAGCCTCAGTCAGAAGCCAAATAGACTGTGCCAGAAGCCAGGAGACCATGTCCAAATGGAAGACAAAGCCAGAAGCTCTTCTGAAGAACTAGCAATCAGTCCTTCCTCATATGCCTTTTATTGTATGCAGTCTACTCCCGTTGGGTGCCTGTAGCACTCACACAATCTGCATGCCCTTCTCTTACACAGGAAGAGGATGTTACAAAGTAAGGGCCCTGACCACCTGCTAAATCACCCTGTTAAACTTCTGACCTTCTAGAGTTGACATAATTTTTCAACAAATGCAAATGCTATCTTCAATTCTTTATTTACATCGGGTGCAAAACCAAGTGAGCCATTGTATAGGTTATCTTAAATCTGATGCTAGGATAAGTGAAATTCTGATAGGACCACCTTTCTGAATAGCTTATTTGCATAAAAGAGAAGCAACCTAGGAACTAGGGATGCAAAAGATCCTTGTCATTATTGTCATTGGCACTTTGAGCCTTTTCACTGTCCCACATTTAGTGTGCAGTATATATTACTTTCTTTACTTCAATAAATGTTAATCCTCACTACTTTTTGTATGTGTCTTGTCCAATTCTTTGTTTAGGATATGAAGAACCTGGAAAGAATCTTTTCAGGACACAAAATCCAGTAACAGTTTGTCTTGTTTACTGTTCTCTCATTGCTGGGACAAAATACCCCATACCCAAAATAAGCAGAGGAAAGATTTATTTAGCTCACAATTTGTAGATGTTTCAGTATATAATTGGCTGGCTCCAAAGCACAGTGGTACACGGCAGAGGGTCAGCAGTTTGTGGTGGTGGAAGACAGCAAAAGCAACAAAGAAGCAAGAAAAGCCCCTTTCTGTTCCTTTTACTCAGACTCCTGGGATTAGGATGGTGTCAATCAAATCAGTGGATTTATCTAGCAATCACCCACCCTTAATCCCAGCACTCTTAATCTTAGCATTGAACTATGAGTCAATCACAAACTCTAAATTCAGTCACTTGCAAAAAAGCCCCATCTAAAAATGCATTAGGCTTTGTGGGGGACGTCCTAATGCAGACCATAACATAGGCACAGCTTGGTGACAATTTTATTAAGGAAGGATAGGGTATAACTTATGCTGAGAACTATAAATAGTTGATGGTTACTGTGATGTAATGTGAGAGGCCTTGTTATGGTTTGTGTTTGGATGCCTTCCACCACAAGCCTCATACAATCATGGACATGACTGAATCTAGCATTGTGATTGGCTCATTGTTTAGTGCTGGGATTGGTGTTGTGAGTGATGTCCCCTCCCAGGGCTGGGGAGTTGCTTACAATGTAAAGAAGGAAAGAAGGCATGCTCTCCCCAATTTTTGCTTTTATGTGCATTTGTTTGTTTTCGGCCTTTTTGCTCTTGTTTCTTGTACCTGTAATGAATGGCCACACCACCCTGTCTTGGAGCCACAGTATAGAATGAAATCTCTAAAAATTAAAAGCTGAACAAACTTTTCCTTGCTTCACTTTGGCCATCAAGTATTTTGTCTCAACAATCAAACAGAAGTAACCAAGACAGGATGGATGGCATGAGACAGGGCTGAAGAGAAAATACAGCATCCAGGCATCTTTTGTCTTGTGAGTGGTAGGAAGCTATGGACAGACTATTAGGATAGGAGTGATATGACATTAATTGAACTGCAGTTTGAGCACTTCTACAGGGTATTTGAAAATGAAGTGGACTAATTCATAAGTCATTGTAAATTTTAGCAATGAGCCATGGCACTTAAAATTATGATACTGATAATAGGGACAAGGTGGATAGTAGCTAATATTATTTAGCAGTCATTATGTGTCAAAATATTTCAACTTTTTATAATGTACTTCACACAAAGAATAATTACAATCATAATTATTACTATGCCCACTATTAAGAAACTGTTGTACAAAACATAAAAGCACTTGGCTGAAAATTACAGTTGGGACACACCTCCAGGACATACAGTTTGAGTGTGCATGGCATCAGTTTTTGGCCAAAAAGAATGGATTTGATAACATTATTTGATAAAATTAACAGATCACAGTAATTTATTCTAAGGGAAATTGTGAAAGATGACTTGTTTGCTCTTGGAAAAGTTACGATGCACATTCAAAAGCAATATAAAAAAACAGAAAGCTTCTTTCTGCATAAAATGCAACTAAGAGACATGTCTTTAGCAACAGGAAAGTGCCTTAAGTTTATTTTATCTTTATGATTATAATAAAAGAAATGAGTCCTGAATTGTACTAGTTCCTTCTAAGATGCTGGTACACTAATCTGTGGCCCAAAATCTAAAATATGAAATACCTTATTTGTAGTGAGCATGGTATAATTTTCCCCACTGAGAATTTGTGAGTTAGAACTTTCCAACCTGGGAATAAATGTACTTCTAGGCAGAATGGACTTATTTTTGTTATGATGAGAGAATTATATGGATAAGATTAGTTGCCTTCTTTATACTGGTCATTTCACATAGGGCTAAATGTTTTAAAAGAATTACCGGAGACAAAAATGAGCCGTTTTTCAAAAATTGCTTCTATAAAATGGCTGGAAGCACATGGGAAGTGAATATGAATACTACTTTTAGAGGTACAGAAAGCAGAGTAACTACTATGAGTGTTGCCATAGATTTACTCTACACAATGAGGGTACATACCACTTTTCACTGAGATCAATGCTTTAAATATGCATTTCATAGGCTAGAAGACTGTGGTAGGCAAAATTTACTAAAAATATTTTAGAAACTATATCCTTTTGAAAGAGAATAGTTAGATTGACAGTATTCTCAAATTATTATGAACATATGTTTTAAGTTGTGGCAAAACCCACAAATACAAAATTTGCAATGTTAACTATTTGTATAATAGTATTCAGAAGACTTAAATGTTCTTATGTTATTGTGAAACAGATCTCTAGAGGTTTTTTTTGTCACAAAAATCAGATATTCTATATTCATTAAACAATAATTCTATGATTTTTTCCCTTCCATAGTCCCTGGTAATTAGCATGCTAATTTCTGTTTCTAAAAATTTGACTGCATTAAGTACCTTATAGATATAGAATAATTATTTCCCTCAATATAATGTTCTCAAAATTTATGCATGTAGCATATATTAGAATTTCTGCCTACCTGGAGCAATAAATGATTGGTAGAACATGAGCTCAACCTGCACAAAATACTTTGCTTAATCACCAGTCTGTAAAAGAGAAAACAAACAAAAAAAGTAAGTCCTTCCTTTTTTTCAACTTTATTGAGTTGTAGATGATAAATAAAAATTGTATATGTATAAAGACCACAATGCAAAGATTAGTTTCATATATATCTCATGTGATGATTATCACAAATTAATTAGCACATACATTAGTGCTTAACATTTTTGAATGTGTGTATGAAATAAGTGCTCTTAAAATTTGTTCCCTTATCAAATTTCTACAAATGAATAAAGAATTATTAAATGTATTTAGCATGTTTTACATTAGATATACAAACTTACAAATTCTATCTCTGACTTATTTCACATATTGAAATGTCCTCAATTTTTATTCATATTTTCAGAAATCTCAAGATTTTCTTCTTCCTTTAAGGTCAAATAATATTTCACAGTGTATATATGTATTTGTGTCATAGCTTTAATTATATATGCATTCTTTGTGGATACTTTGGTTATTTCAAAATCTTGGGTGTTTTATATAATTCTGCAGTGTATATGAAAATGCAGATATCTCTGTGATTTCATTTTCTTTGAGTATATACTGGAAAGTGGACCTGTTAGATCTATAGTAAAACTATTTTTAATTCTGTGAGAGAATCCATACTCTCACATAAATGCCAATATTCATGCTAAGCAAAAATGTGCAAGTATTCCCTTTCCTCCATCTCTTGCCAACATTTATTTCTTATAATTTTGCTAACAGTTATCCTAAACAGGCATGTGGTGTTATCTTGTTATAGTTGGGTTTACATTTTCTTCATGATTAGTGATGTTTAGCACATTTTTGTAGATCCCTCTCCTAGAAATTTAAAGGTTTTCTTTGGTAAAAGTGTATTTTAGGCCCTTTGTTTCCTGCCTTTTCCTACTGTTTAATGAATTCTTTGTATATTTTGGATATTACACCTTTGTAAGATATATTGTTGCAAATACTTTTCTACCTATTGATGGGACTACTTTTTATTCTACTGACATTGTCATTTGAAGCATATAATTTAAAAGTTTTCATGAATCCTAATTTGTCTATTTTTCTTCTTTTTTGCCTTGCTATGGGCATTAAATTCAAGAATTCACTGCCAAATAAAGTCCCATGAAACATTTATTCTGTAGTTTCTTTTAAGAGTTTTATAACCTTATGTCTTACATATGAGTCTTTGATACTTTTTGAGTTAATTTTTTTGTATGGTGGTAGGTAAGAGTTCAAGTTTTTCTTCTTTCTTTGATTCTTGGCATGGGGCTGTCAAATTTTCTAAGCTCAGTTTGTGGAAGCCCCCTTTCCCCCCCACTCAATGAATGGCTTCAGATCTCTTGTCACAAATTATTTGGCCATATATGTGAAGATTTATTTCTGAGTTCTCTAATCAGTGTCATTAGTCAATGTACTAGACAGGTTTGCTTACTGCAACCCTATAGCAAGATGTGAAATCAGAAAACCTGACTCTTATGCTTTTTCTTTTACTCAAGATAGTTCTATTTGGAGTTCCTTACAGCTGCATATAAATTTTATTTATTTTTAATTATTTATTTAAAGAGAAAAAAAGGTAGAAATATTACAGAATTTCAAAAAAAAAGAATAAACAGTAAGAGATCACTGGTTGATAAATTACATACTGTCCTTTTAGAAATAGTTGTTCAAGTTACAAAATTAGAGCATACAAAATAGATATTCAAGCAGTGAGATTGTAAACAGATATGTTCAACAATCCAACAAGAACTTAGATGTATGGTAATCAACCCTATACACTTAAATATTCATGCAGTTATATCTTTTATAGCACTTCCTATTTCTTCTCTTTTTTACAATAGGAATTATGCATTTTTATAAATGTTACTTAAAGAGAAAAAAAGCAAAACACAAAAAAGGGTAGCAACGGGAAGAAGACAAGATGGCCAATCAGTGAGCAACAAAATACAGAGCCTCCTGGGAGAAACAACTCATTCGCCAGAATAAAACACCCTGGAGAGACCCAGACAGAGGGAGATGGATCCTCTTGACACAGGAAGAAATTAAAACATAAAAAACCTCGTCAAATACATCGGGACTACAACTGAAACAGCTAGAAATTACAGGACTCAGTGTATTCATTCACAGAGACCTGCCAAGTTTGCAATGGTCTGACTCTGCGGCGGCCGGCAGAGCCGCCCAAACTCGTTCCCACAGCCACTCACTGGAAGCACAGCAGCGCTGAAATCAAGGGTTGGTGAGCCCAATGGAGAGCGGAGCTGACAAAGGGACCTTCATTAATCCATGGTCAGTTCTGGGATTGGGACCCCACCCCAATCCCACGATCAAATGGGCGACATGTCGAAAACTGGCAGGAGGAGCCTGAGCTGGGAGTGACAGTGACTTCAGTTGGTTCCTCCCTCCCCAAAGCAGATTCTTGGGATTTGCTTGGACTGGCCTGAACCCCTCACTGGGACCCAATGGGCCGTCCCAAATCGATTCACTGCGCCTAGCACACACTAACTGGGTGAAAGGCCCCTGAAGTTTGGTTGGCCCAGTGGGGAGAGGCAGGCATACGCAGCCTGCTTACACCTTAGTGAAAAGAGCAGGCTGGAGAGGGCAGAGGTCCTTCACCAGCATGCTTCAGAGGAACCATGGCCAACAGGGAAGGGGGCTGGGACCTACACTGTAAACTGTGTGGAGGAAGCCAAGGCCATGACAGGAGAGAGAGGCAGGAGGAGACCCCCAGACCAGAACCCTGATAACACTGAACCAGGAGAAGGAAAAACAAGGGAAACTGAGGGCGGCAAACACACAATATCAGACATGGCTTCAATGGGCATTAAGAGATATCTCTGGGACCCTGTAGATGAGCTCAAAACTGAAATATCAAATCAGGTAAAGCAGGATATGAGTAGAGTAATAAAAGAAATGTTCTCAGGAAGAATCTCTCAGGATAATACAGCTGGAAGAAGGGAGGAACAAAAAAAAAGAAGAGAAACATTCAATAAAGAATATGAAGAGTATATAGAATACATGAAGCAGATTCAAAGAGACTATCAGGAAATTAAAGACTCCATTGAAAGCTGTCAAAACTCCTTAAAAGAAACTAAGGATAGACTATCAAAACTTGAAGACAAGTTGGCAGTGTGTGATGATGAAAGGAAAGATCTCTTAAAAATAACAAGGAAACAGTCAGTAACAATACAAAGGCTAGAAGATGACAAGAGAATCTACAATTTAAAAATAAGAAACATGAACTAAGAAGCAGGAATACATACAGGTAAATTACAAAGGCTATTCACGGAAATAATTAAGGTAAACTTCACAAGCATGGGAAAATAAAATGACATTCAGTTGTGTGAGGCATACAGAACCCCAGCCACCTACAACTCAAACAGATCTACACCCAGACATAAAATCAAGATACCAGAAATTCAATAAAAAAACAGAATATTAAAAGCAGTCAGAGAAAAGAAACAGATTACCTATAAAGGTAAGCCCATCAGGATCACAGCTGACTTCTCGACACAGACCATCATATGAAGAGGAGCTGGGAGTGAAGTACTCGAAGCCCTGAAAGAGAATAACCTCCAGCACAGATTGATGTACCCTGCAAAACTGTCACTAGAAGTTGATGGAGAAATAAGATGCTTCCATGACAAAGAGGAACTGGGCGAGTTTGTGACCACCAATCCAACCCTTCAGAGAATACTGAATGACATTCTAGAGTGAGAGAAAAAAAAATACCAGGATTTTAGGAACAGTGGCAGGAATGCCTCAATGAGTGGGTCAGGCAGTAGAATGAAGGAGAAAACTAGACAAACAAAGGCAGGAAAATAGCATGGCAGAAATGAGGCAGAGAAGTTTAACTAGAAACTCTAACATAGATGGCCTTGATATGCTATATTGTTAATAGTGCACCAGGATTTAAAACCCACATTACTCACACTACTCTGCTTAGATCAATTATATTCTGTTCCAGTCATTCTACCTGTACTAGATTTGAGGGTACAGACAGTTATCCTGAAAATAACAGGATATAATATGGTAATCATCCTTAATTTCCTATTAATTTAATCTAAAGCTCTGTAAAACCTACACTGTTTTATCATGATTGATCGTAATTAAATCTGGTTTGTTAGATCACGGTTTTGTATTGATAGATTTTATTCAAAGCTGTTATGATTGATAGTATCAAGTCTGAGAGTATAGGCAGCTGCACTTAAGATGACAAGATCCACTAGAATATCCACTATGGTTTGATTATTATCTGCCTTTGAAGTTTTATATTGTCTACAGTGTTTTATTTTTACCACAATTATTATTTACTGCTATACTCAATTATACTGCTATATTCAATTATGCCTGATGATGTAGACATTCTATTGAAGATAATAAGAAACAACACAGTAATCATTGTAGATCATCTTGTACTATGGATTTATACGACTTTTTGGTTTCAATTTTTTATAGGAATTTGTTTTGTTTTGTCTTGCTAAGTTTTGTTCTTCCCTCTAATACAGAAAGTATAGAAATACATGCAGAGATTCCTGCATACATAGCTGTTTACACTCTCACTGTTTGAATATCTACTTTGTATGCTTTAATTTTGTAACTTTAACAACTATTTCTAAGAAGACAATATGTAGTTTCTGAACTAGTGATTTCTTACTGTTTATCTTTTTTTAAATTCTGTATTATCTCTACCCTTTACATGTTGTTTTCCTCTTTGAATAAATAAAATAAAATAAAAAAGGGTAGCAAAAACACAGAATTCTAAAAGAAAAAAGAAAAAAACACTAAGAAATCACTAGTTGATAAATTACATATTGTCATCTTGGATGTAGTTGTTCAAGTTACAAATTTAAAGGATACATGTAGACATTCAAACAGTGAGACTGCAAACAGTTCTGCTTAAAGATCCAACAAAGATTCAGAAATATTGTCATCTATTTTACACACTCAAGCATACATGCAGTTTTATCCCTTAGAGCCCTTTTTTTTCCTCTTTTTTTTTGTAATAGCAATTACACATTTTGGTTTTATTACTCTTTTAGTTCTTATCACTTTTTACACTAGAGACACAATGTGATATTTATAAATATGATTCTTATTTATTTCACTAATTAGTATAGTCTCAAGTTGTCTTCATTTACCTATGATGGCCTCAAGATCATCCCTTTTTATAGCTGAGTAATATTTCATTGTGTAAAAATACTACATCTTTTTCATCCACTCTAAAGTTCATGGGCATCTTGATTGTATCCAAAATTTAGCTGTTACAAATTGTGCTGCTATGAACATGGGTGCATATATATCACTGGGATATGAATTTTTCAGTTATTCTGGGAAAATACCCAGGAGGGGAATAGCCAGATTGAATGGAACTTCGAATCCTAGTCTTCTGAGAATTCTCCATATGGATTTCCATAGTGGTTGCACCAGTCTACATTCCCACCAACAGTGGAGCAGTGTTCCTTTTTCCCGCAGCCTCGCCAAGATTTGCTATCAGTTGATTTCTTGATGGCCGCTATTCTTTCCGGAGTGAGGTAAAATCTCAATGTTTTAATTTTCATTTTCCATATGAATTTTAGTATTTTTGTTTTAATTTGGAAACAAATTCAACCTAAATCTGTATTTTACTTATTTTTATTATTAATATATGTTAATAATAGAGAATGGTTAAGCCCATTTTAGTAAGTAGGTATATTTTACCATTTTACCCAAATGGAGATTTAGAATATCTTGATTTTTTTCAATACCAATAAAACTTGCTGTGCTTTCCTTTCCCGTCTCCAATAATGTGCCTTCTAATTTTCAGTTATTTGTCATTTATTATTTGTTTAATTGTTTGCTCATATAAAAAAAATGTGGAACTTAACTTTCTGATTCAGGCTCATTTTACTGAACATCATGATCTTTATTTCCAACTACTTTCTCACACGTACTGTAATTTCATTCTCATTTAAGGCTGAATAATATTCCATTATATAAATACAACACTTTTTTATCCTTTCATCTGTTCATCAGCATCTAGATTTTTTCCACAACTTGACTATTGTGAATTGTACTATAAACATGAACATAAATTATTAACTATCATAAACTTATTTTGATTCTTACAGCAATATAAGCAAGAAAGCTATATTTAGAAGAAATGGTATTTCTATGTTTACTGTTTTTTAGGAAACTCCATATTGATTGTCATAATGGTTGTGCTAGCTAACATTCTATGCAACTATGTGAGTTCTTCCCCCAACTTTCCCAGCAACCACTGCCTTTGTCACTACTGTTTAGTTGTTTATCTTAAATATGTGTTACTTTGTATAAACCTGCTATATTTCAGACAAAAAACCCTTGTCAATATGTATGAAATTAGCTCTAAGAGAAATGAACATAAAAGCACAATTAATGCACGCACTACTAGATTCAGTATATATTAGTACAGTTGCTTATTAGTGCATATTTACAATACATGATGGCTACATTTATGTGTGTATTTGGTACATATACATGACACATCTTAATTATTTTTTTTAAATATCTTCTCCCCTCTGCACTTTCATCTCCTGGTCTTTCTCTCATTTGCAGTAGATCTATCTTTCTGATTCTTTTGTCTCTCTCATTTTACTCTGTATTTATACTTCAGGTTTCTCATGTAAGAGAAACCATTCAGCAATTCAGCTTGTGCATCCATTTTCAAATTCATCCTTCTTATAATACAGCAGTAGAAAATTCAAATTTATCCTTCCTATAATACAGTGGTATTCCATTGTGTATAAGCACTGTATTTATCCATTTGTTTGTTGATAAATAAATATGCTGCTTCCAATACTTGTTTATTATGAAGTAATGTGCATTTATTGTTGGAATATGTCCTTAAATTTTTGGAGAGATACCCAGTAGGAAAGTAGTTGGGTCAAATAGAATCTTATTTTTAAGTTTTTGGTGTATTTTAAAGAAACTCCATATTGATTTCACAATGGCTGTACTAGTTTGCATTCTCACCAACAATATAGCAGGGCTCCTTTCTAACCACAGTCTCACCAGAATTTATTATTATTTGATTTCATGATGATTGCCATTCTTTCTGTAGTAAAGTGAACTCTCAGTGTTGTTTTAATTTGCATTATCTAATGACTAGTGATGTTGACACATTTCATACATTTGTGGACTCTTCCTATTTATTCTTCTGAGAAGTGTCTGTTCATTTCAGTTCCCATTGTTGACTGAATATTTTAATTTTGGTGGTCTAATTTTTTGTGTTGTTAACATATCTTACATATTAGTGCTCTGTCTGAGATTAACCTGGCAAAAATTTTCCCATTCTGTGTTCTGTCATTTCACTTTGCTGATTCTTTCTTTTGCTTGACAGAAACTTTCTAATTTGATATAATCTCATTTGTTGACTCTTGATGATACTTCTTGTTCATTTGGAGTCTTGTTTAGAAAGTCCTGCCCTATGCCTATGTCTTCAAGAGTTTTACCTATTTTACCTTCCAGCAAATTGTTTTTGTTTTCATTTAGATCTTTGATTCATTTTAACTTTAGTTTAGTACATGCTGAGATATATGGGTCTGGAATCAATCTTCTGTGAATGGTCAATTTTGCTAGCATAGCATTATTTATTAAAGAATCTATCTTTCTTCCAGCATATGTTTTTGGCCTCTTTGTCAAAAATTAAATAGTCATATATGCCTGAGATTTCTCTGTTCTATTCTCTTGATCACATGTCTGTTTTTGTGCTAATATCATACTATTTTTATCAGAGTAGCTTTGCAATATAACTTCAAATGTGGCATTTTGATGCTGTTTGCTTGTTCTTGTTACTCAGGATTGCTTTTGCTTCTGGTTTTGTGTGGATTTTAGAATTGTTCTCTCTAATTTTGTGAGGAATGCTGTTGATATTTTGAATGAGATTGTATTAAATCTGTATACTAGTTTTGGTAATATGGCTATTTTTACAATAATCTGCTCTTCCTATCCAGGAATAGTTGATATGTTTCCAATTTCTGATATTATCTTCAATCTCCTTTCTTAAAATTCTATAGATTTCTTGATAATAACTAATCAGAGTAGAGCAAAATAAAATCTTAATGTAGTTTTGATTTGCATTTCCCCAATGACTCACAATATTGAATATTTTCTCACCTACTTACTGACCATTTGTTTTTCTTATGAGAAGTATCTATCTATTTCATTTGTCAACATTTTGATTTGGTTGTTTTTGAGGTGATTAAATTCTTTATCTAAATATATTCATGATATTAAACCTCTAACTGAAGAGTAGTTAGTGAAAATTTATCTCCCATTCTGTGAATTTGTTTTTATTTTGTTAATTGTTTTCTTTGCTGTGCAGTTGCTTTAAAATTTCATTTACTCCAATTAAATCAAATGCTGGTGTTTGGTATTAATTTCTGTGCTTCTGGAGTCCTTTTCAGGAAGTGTTATACTTATTGCTTCAAAGTTCCAGGAGTTTTACATTTTCTGCTTTTATAGCTAGGTCTTTGATCTATTTTAATTTTGTTTGATTAATGGATGAAAGACAGATGTCTATTTTTAGTAATCTGCATTTCGATATTCAGTTTTCCCTATACCATTTGTTAAGAGGTTGTCTTTTCCTTAGTGTATATTTTTTAACTTTGTCAAAAATCAGATAACTAGTTTTATGACATTTCTTCTGCTCTATTTCATTGATATGCATGTTTGTTTTTGTGTCAATACTATGGTTTTGTTTTAATTTTTTGACAGAATGTCTCACTATGTAGTTCAGGTTGGCCTTGGACTCACTATATAGCCCAGGCTGGCCTTGAACTTACAGTGATGCTCCAGCCTGAACTTACCAGTTGCTATTATTACAGGAACCTAAAGCCTGGTTCCTAATATAGTATTAATCATTTATTATCATGCTGATAGCTCTATGTGGGGCCACATCAAGTTGCAGTTGAGAATTTGACTGGATGTGCTCTGCTTTGTATGCTGAACTCCCATATTGAGTGTCAAATTGAGGACCTCACATATCAGGCAAATGCTGTACCAATATGGTTTTGCTATATAGTTGAAATCTGGTACTGTAATGCCTCTACCATTGCCTCATCCATATTGCTTTGAATATACTTGATCTTTTCCAAATCCATTTGAACTGCAAGATTTTTTTTTTTACTTATGTGAAATGTGATGTTAAGTATTGCAATAGGGATTGCATTTACTCTGTAGATCCCTTTTGGTAATATGACTACTTTCACAATATTTTTCTTTTGATCAATAAACACAGGAAATATTATGATTTTCTTATGTATTCTTAATTTCTTTCTTTAATGTTCTATAATTCTCATTGTAGTGGTATTCTTCTTTAGCTAGGCTGATTCCTAGGCACTCAATATTTTTAACCTATTATGAGTGAATTTGATTTCTTGATTTATTTTTCAGTGGGTCCAATATTAGTGTACAGGAACAGTATTGAGTTCTTGTGTGAATTCTGAGTTCTTCCACTTTGCTGAATTTGTTCATCAGTTCTAAAAGACTTGATATGGTTTTGTTGGCTCTTCCAAGTAAAGAATCATATCATCTGCAAATATGAGTAATTTGATTGCTTTTTCTAGTCTTATATTTGTTACTCTCCCCTGATTGCCTTGGTTAAAGTTTCAAGTGCTATAGTGAAAAAAAGCAGACAGAGGTAGCAACCCTGTTTTCTTATTCATTTAGACAGAGGATTTTTTTCACTTTTTTCTCCCTTCAGTATTATTTACGCATTTGAATTTTTGATATATGAATTGTTCAAGTTTGGTGAAACATCCTACCATACCTATTTAGCTATTTTCTTCAAGGTTTTTATCATGAAAGGATGTTGGATTCTGCTGAAGAGTTTTCTCCAAGTATTGAGATGATATTGTAGTTTTTAAGCTTGATTCTATTTCTGTGGTATATAACATTTATTTACATACATAGAAGTGTTTTCACATTACTGTATTTAAGCCAATTTGGTCATGGGATATACGGTTTAATTATGTTTGTGAGGATTTTACTGAGGATTTTTGTATTTATGTTCATCCAGGATATGGATCTGTAGCTTTCCTTTTGTGCTATTTTTCTCTGGTTTTGATATCTGAGTAAGTCTGACATTGCAAAATTGAATTTTTAGTGTTTCTTCCTTTTATATTGTGGGACTATTTGCTAAGCAGTGATATAAATTCTCCTAAAATCTATCAGAATTCAACAATGTGTCCATCAGTTCTTGGGGTTTTTTCTTAGTTGGTAGAATTTTAGTAAATTATAGCCTCAATATCGTTGCTTGTTATGGTTGTGCTCAGCTTTTTTATATTTCCTTAGTTCGATTTAGGCAACTCATTTGTGGCTAGAAATTTATGTGTATCTATTTCTTGTGTCTCATAAATGTATTAAAATATAAGCTTTCAAAAATACTTTTTGATATTCATCTGGATTTCAGCAGTATCTTGCAATTTCACATTTTTCATTTTGACTTTTCTTAGTTTGAGTGTTCTGTTCTTTTTGGAAAGTTTGATTAGTGGATTAATATCTTTATCTTTTCAAAGAAACAAATTTTCACCTTGATACTTTGCACTGTTTTTAGTCTAATTTCATTAATTTCTTCTCTGATTTTTATTATTTTTCTACAGATTTTGCGTTTGTGTTACTTTTGCTTTCCAGAATCTTGAAATGTGTAATTAAATTATTTATCTGGGATTAAATTATTTGATATTTTCTAATATACAGTCTCATAGCTATAAACTTCACTTTTAGAACTGCTTTCATTACCTCCCAGCAATTCTGATATATTTCTATTATTGTTGAGTTCTAAGAATTTAAAACTTCTTTCCTGATTTAAGAAGCACACTGATCATTCAGAATCTATTATTCAATATTCTTATGTTCATGCAGTTCCCATGATTCTTCTGCTCTTGATTTCTGGTTTAATTCCACATTGATCTGATAAGGTGCATGAAATGTTTTAAATTTCTTGGGTTTAAGAATCTTGTTTTGTGGTGTAAAATATAACACATTTTTGGAGAAAGTTCTATGAGCTTGAGAGCAGAATATGTATTCTGCTATTATTGAATGAGATACTCTGTCAATATCTGTTAGGTCTATTTGATCTATCATGTAGTCTAACTGTTATATTTTTGTTGATTTACTCTGGTTGATCTTTCTGTAAGAGTAGCATATTGAAGTCCCTCACTGAGATTTTGTTGGTTCATATTACCTGACCTTTGTTAAATAGTGTTCGTTTTATGAAATTGAATGTGATAACATTGATACATAAAATTGTTTTTTTCTTGATAATTGGTTCTCTTACCAGTCACCAGTTACTTTCTCTTTTCTGACCAGTTTTGATTTGAGATTAACTTTGTCAAATATAAGTATGCTATTCTTGCTTGATTTGAGGCTATAGCTGCTCAAATTATCATTCACCATTCTTTTATTTTTACTTGTTTATTTTTTATTTTTTTGAATTTTTTTATTTAAAGAGAAAAAGCAAAACAAAAATGGTAGAAATAATACAGAATTTCAAAAAAATTAATGCTAAAAAACACTAGTTAATAAATTACATAATGTCATCTTAGAAATAGTTGTTCAAATAAAAAAATTAAAACATAGAAAGAAGACAAGCAATGAGAGTGCAAATTGTTCTGTTCAATGATTCAACAAAAACTTAGTAATATGGTTATCTATCTTACATACTTAAACATCAATGCAATTATATACTTTAGAACACTTGCCTTCCCTTTCTGTAGGATCTTATTACTCCTACAGATTTTATTGCTTTTTACAGCAGAAAGACAATGTGATATTTATAAAATGATATTATAAAAATGATTCTTATTTATTTCACTTATGAGGAATGGCTTCAGTTGCCTCCATTGACCTATAAAGGCCTCAAGATCATCCTTTTTATACCCAAGTAATATTCCATTGTATAAAAATGCCATAACATTTTCATCCACTCTGTGATTATTGGGCATTTTGCTTGTTTTCAAAATTTAACTAAGACAAATTGTGCTGCCCTAAACATGGGTGCACATATATCACTGTGACATGACATTGTCAGGTTTTCTTGGGAGATACCCAGTAGGTAAATAAATGGATTGAATAGAACTTCTAATCCTAGTGTTCCGAGGAATCTCCATACTGATTTCCATAGTGACTGCACTAATCTACACTCCCACCAACAGTGGAGAAATGTTCCTATTTCCCCACAGCCTCTCCAACATTTGTTATCAGTTGATTTATTTTTTAATTTTATTTTAAAAAGGGTAAAATTAAATGCAACAAAACAGAACAAAACAGATCATAAAAAAACAATGTAAGAGATACAGATTTCAAAGCAAGACAACCAGAGATCTTCACTGTCTATCATATTGCCTCTTGTTTTATTTCAAATATTTGTCCATATGTTCACATACAATGAATTCATACAAAACAAAATAGTATAAACTGATCAGAACAGGATAATGAAGGCATTTTAGGTCTTCAAGACCAGACAATAGGGAAGTCAACAATGGCTGCCATGTTTCTCATTCTCTTCAAAATACCTGTCCTACCTTCACATATGTTGAAATTAAACAAAACAAAACAAACTAAAATCATTCTGAACAAAGCATAAAAATATTGCTGTATTTTGCATAATGTTGCTACAGAATCAGCACTGTGTACCTTAGTGTCTCTTTTTCTTCAAATTAGCTGCTTCATCATGTATTATATAATCAATTCTCATAAACTGCTTAAAAATTCTTCACAAGTATGAGTCTCTACATGTATACCTATCCTTTCTATCAGTTGATTTCTTGATGGCAGAGATTGTTTCTGGAGTGAGATGAAATCTCAATGATGTTATAATTTGCATTTCTCAACTGACCAGTGATGGTGAACATTTCTTCATGTATTTATTTTCCATTTGTATATCTTAATCTGATAAATGTGTGCTCATCTCAGATTCCCATTTTTGGAGAGGGTCTTTGAATTTTGGGGGCTTGGTATTTTTTAATTCTTTATATGTTTTGGATAAAAGTCCTTTGTCTGAGGGGTTGCTAGCTAAAAATTTTTCCCATTTTTTGGGTTTCGTTTTCACTCTTGGTGATTTCTTTTGAAGTGTAAGAACTTTTTAAGAATATGAGATCCCAGTTGATGACTCTTTGAAGTTTCCTGTGCGGTTTGCATATTGTTCATGAATTCTCTGGCTACCCATATGTCCCCAAGATTTCTAATTCCCTGGTCCTCCAATAGATTCAGTGTTTCTGTTTTAATATTTAGATTTTTGATCCATTTGATTTTAGTTTAGAGCATGGTGATAGGCATGAGTCCAGTTTCAGTCTTTGCAATGTGGAGAGCAAATTTTTCCAACAGGATTTTTTTTTTATCGGTACCAGAGATGGAACTCATGACTGCATGCTTGCAAGGCAGGCACTTACACTGCTGAGCTAAATTTTCAGCCCAAAACACCATTTATTAAAGAGGCTATCCTTCTTCCAGTGAACATGTTTAGCCCTTTTCTCAAATATCAGGAGGCTGAGTGTCTTTGTAGTTGTGTTTGCATCTTTTGATATATACCATTGATCCTCAGGTTTATTTCTTTGCCAGTACCATGCTGATTTTACCACTTTGGCTTTGTAGTACAGTTCCAAGTCAGGAATTGAGATGCCTCCTGTCTTGCCTTTGCTGCCCAGAATGCCTTTGCCATTCTGGATTTCTTCTGTTTCCAATGAATTATAGGAGTGTTTTATCTAGATCTGTAAAGTATGTTAATGGTATTTTGATTGGGATTGTATTAAATCTGTATAGCAGTTTTGGGACTATGGCCATTTTCACAATGTTGGTTCTTCCTAGCCAAGAGCAAGGATTAGCCTTCCCTTTTCTAATATTGTCTTCAATCTCCTTTTTAAGCATAGTATAATTTTCAGAATACAGATCTTTTACATTATTGGATAGGTTGATTCCTAAGTATTTCATTTTTTTAGATGCTATTGTGAAAGGCGATATTTCTATAATTTCTCTCTCACGGATAATTTTCTTGTGTACAGGAATGCAATTGATTTTTGAGCATTGACTTTGTATCCAGCTACAGTGCTGAATTTGTTTATTACCTCTAGTAGTCTTCATGGAGTTTTTGGATTCTTCCATGTAAAGTACCATGTCATCTGCAAATAGTGATAATTTAATTTCTTTGTTTCCTATCTTTATTCCTTTTGTTTTTCTCTCTTCTCTGATTGCTCTGGCTAATATTGCCACAGCTACATTGAATTGGAGTGGTGATAGTGGACATTCTTGCCTTGGTTCTGATTTTAGAGTGAAAGCTTTCAGTTTTTGTACATTTAATATAATGGTGGCTGTTGTTTTGTCATAGATGGCCTTTGTGGGACTGAGGTATATACCATGTATTCTGAGTTTCTGAAGGGTTTTTATCATGAACAAGTGTTGTATTTTATGAAAAGATTTTTCTGTCTGTTGAGATGACCGTGTGGTTTTTGTTTCTGGTTTTGTTGATGTAGTGTATTAAATTTATTAATTTGCATATGTTAAGCTATCCCTGCATTTCTGGAATGAATCCCACTTTGGCGTGATGTTTAATCTTCTTTATTTGTTGCATTCTATTTGCCAGTATTTTATTGAGAATCTTTGCATCACTGTTCATTAGTGAGATTGTCCTACAATTCACCTTTTTGGTCAGGTTTTTCTCTGGTTTGGGTATCAGAGTAATACTTGCCTCCAGGACTGATTTAGGGAGGATTGCTTCCCTTTCAATTTCATTGAAGAGTTTAAGGGATAATGGGAACAGATCTCTAAATTTCTTGTAGAATTCTGCCATGAATCCATCCAGATCTGGGCTTTTCTTTTTTGGTTAGTTTTTATTCACATTTTCAATTTCAATAGCTGATATTTGGTTGTTCTAAATTGCTATATCTTCTTGATTGAGCTTTGGTAGTTCATATGTTTCTAGAAATCTGTCCATTTCCTCTGTGTTTTCCATCCTATGTGAGTAGAGGTTTTTAAAGTAGGTATTCATGATCTTTTGAATTTCCATCAGATCTGTGATAATTTCCCTCTTTTTAATCCTTATTGCATGACTTTGGGGTTTACTCTCTCTTTTTTTGATAAGGTTAGCCAGAGATTTATCAATTTTTTTTATTCTCTCAAAAAACCAGCTGTTTGATTCAATAATATTTTGTCTAGTTTTTTGGTTTCAGTTGCATTAATTTCTGATGATCTTTACAGTTTCCTCTCTTCTGTGAGCTTTGGGTTTGCCTTGCTCTTCCTTTTCTGGAACTTGAGATGTAGCATTAGGTTATTTTTTTGTTTTCATTCTGTTTGCTTGGTGCGACTATTTATTGCTATATGTTTCCCTCTTAGGACTGCTTTCATTGCATCCCATAGGTTACAGTATGTTGTATCTGCATTTTCTTTACATTATAGATATTGTTTTATTTCTTCTTTAATATCATCTGTAATTCACTGGCTGTTCAGAAGGTTGTTATTTAATTTCCATGTATTTATGCAGGTTTTGCAGATTTTCTTGTCATTAATTTCCAATTTCATTGCACTGTGGTCAAATATTATGCATGGCATAATTTCAGTCCCTTTGCATTTACTTAAAAATATTTTATGGTTTATTATATGGTCTATTTTGAAGAATGTTCCATGTGCAGCTGAGAAGAATGTATATTCTGATGTAGATGGGTGGAATATTCTGTAAATATCTAAGTCCGTTTGCTCACAGGCATGATTCATTTCTATTATTTCTTTTATGACTTTTTGTCTAATTGATCTATCTCTTTGGGACAATGGGCTATTACGGTCCCCTGTTATATTTATGTTCTTGTGTATCTGTCTTATATAGTTGAGTGCTCCTATATGTATTTGGTGCATATATATTTATTATTGTTAGTTCTTCCTTTTGTAGTTTTCCACTTATGGGTATGTAGTGGCCTTGTTTATCTCTTTTAATCATTTTAGGTTTGAAGTTCACATTGTCTGCAAATAGAAAACCTACCCCTGCTATTTTTTGGGTTTGTCTTGCATGGAATAATTTTTCCATCCTTAGACATTTAATCTATGAGTTTCCTTTTCAGTCATATGTGTTTGTTGTATAGAGCGTAATGTGAGATCCTGTTTCTTGATCCATTCTGTCAAGCTATTTCTTGTGATAGGTGAATTGAAGCCATTTACATTTATGCATATCCCTGATAGGTACTGGCTCAACTTTGCCATGTTACGTTCCTGTTGTTTTCTGCTTTTCTCCCTTGTTTAATTGCTTGTCCTACCTTTTTGTTTCTTTCTGTTGTTGTTCTGCAGACTGTGGTCATGTTTAACTCTATCTAGTATGGCTTTTAATACTCTTTGTAGGGGTTGGTTTGGTGGACATAAATTTCTTCATTTGTCCTTTGTCATGGAAGTATCTTGTTTCTCCATTTAATTTGACAGAAACCTTTGCTAGGTGCATCAATCTGGGTTCAAAGCTGCTTTGTTTCAGCACTTAAAACACCTCACTCCAAGATCATCTTTACTTGAGTGTTTGTGTTGAAAAGTATGCGCTGATTCTAATGGGTTTTCCTTGATAGATGAGTTGTGTCTTTTCTCTAACAGCTTTTAGTATTCTATTTTTTATGTTGTATGACTGGGATATTAATTATTATATGTTTGGGTGTAGATTTAGGTTGGTTGTGACTCTTTGACATTTTATATGCCTCATTCATCTGCATATCAGATTTTTCCCCATGTTTGTGTTATTATTTGCTATTGCTCCTGTGAATAGTTTAGCTATGTCATTTGCTTTGACTCCTGCATCTTCACTGATGCCTATTAGTATTTATATTTTTTCTCTTGGAATTATCTTGAAGGTGCTGGATTGTCATTTCATACTGCTTTGTTAGTTTTGAAAGTTTTGTGGACTTTCATGATCTCTAATTGCAATCCTGTTGTCAAGGTCTGAAATTCTATCCTCAGCTTCATTTAAATGCTTTTGCCATCTTTCAATATAATTTTTTTTTGTTTCTTGGATATCTCTTTGAGTTTGTTTCATGGATTCTACTTGTTTTCTATATTTTTCGAGATTTCTGGTGTGTGACTTTTAAAGTCCTCTATGTCAATGTCTCCTTTATTTGCTCCTGATTGACTATATGTTTGAAATTGGATTTTGCTGTTTTGATTTGTCATTTTCATCTTTCAGGCTAATATCTGGTCCTCAATCCCACTATTCGCACCTATTAGTATCATATATCTTAGAGCCCTACTGTGTGACTGATGTATGCCCACCTGCTGAGTACCACAATGAAGATGTGGGCCAGTCACCTGAATTCCTCCTGCAGGGCCTGTTGGGTGAATCATATATCCTTCCTAGGCTGATTAACCTAGGAGTATCGATGTAAATCAGCCCTTAGTTCCTGCTGTTCCTATAACTTCAGGTTGTTTCAGGTTACCAGATCTCCCTGTCTACAGTGTTTGTCTTGGCTGGGACCCTACTGTGCCACTGGGTGTCTCATAAACCCTTTAATTTTCTCCCAGTTGGGGAAGGCCTTATTGGCACCTTCCTCAACCTATCTGATGTTCTCTGAGTGGAGGAATGACTCTCCTACACTGTTGCCAAGTTGCCCAATGTTCTACTTCTGGAGGAGGCTTGGCTATTGTTCCTATTTACCCACTGAAGGTGCAAACTGTATTCCTGTTTTAGGGGCAATCTCACCACATTGATGGAAGCCTACTGAGGTCTTCTGTTTGGATGAGGAGTTACTGAGTCTCTCATCGACACAGCATAGTTAATCACTGCAATCAAAGGTTGTGGGGGGAGAAGTGGGAGCCAAAGATCAACAACAATACTAGGTCCAGGAAGTGTGGGGTCCCAGAAGACAGTGGCAAGATGGCAGGGGCATGGAAGAGGCCATCTCTGCCTGGCCATGTGCATCTGTAGAGGTCCTGTGTCCTGCGGCAGAAGGCTGGATGACAGAAGAGGCAGGCTTAGGGGGCCTGGTCTTGCATGTTATTGATGGTCCTGTATCATGTGGTGGACAATGGTTGGTGGGGGCACAGAAGGGAAGGGCTTCAGGGGGCTGGGCCTTGCACACTGCTGATGGTGCTGTGCTTGCTTATTTTTTGAAGATGATTTGTTGCTCTTATAGATAACAGACAGTTCAGTCCTGTTTTTTGAACCAGTATACCATATTGCATGCTCAAATTTGAGAGTTGAGACTATTTACAGTAATTGTTATTATTGAAAGCAATGTATTGATTTCAGTCCTTATGTTTCTTTTCAGTGTTTGATTCACTTATCCTTCTGTTTTTTCTTTGTTTCTTTGTTTTGGTACTGGGGATCGAATTCATGACCTTGCACTTACCAGACAGGTGCTTGTGCTGCTGAGCTATGTCCCCAGCCCTGATTCATTTCTTTTACTTGGTCACTTAACTACTCCTAGCATGAGGTTTATTATTTTCCTTAGATGCATTGTTGTTGTTGTCCCGATAGTTCCTGTTTAGAACATTCATATGCATTTTCTACAACATGTACTTGGTGATCATGCATTTCTTTATCATTATATGAAAGGTCTTTATTTTTTCTTTAATTAGGAAGGATAGCCTTGTAGGGTATAGTAGTCTGGTTTGTCAATTATTGTCTTTTCAGAGCCTCAAAAGTGTCATGACTGGGGCCTCTGGGAAGATGGCAGAGTGGTGAGCTGAAGAGAAAGAAGCTCTCTAAGACTCACTGTCCAGACTCTAATAAAGCAATGTGAGGAAGAAAAGGAAGGGGGAAGTGGGTCCCAAGCACTCTGGAAGGAGTTGAACTGACACTTGAAGCCCAGGGAAAGAGATAATTTAGAAATTCATCAAAAATTAAGAAAATCGGACTTGGCAGCCCTTCTGGCCAGGGAAAAGCAGGAATGAAACCATGCAGCCCCTAACCCCCATGTGACAGCAGAGGCACTACTGGCTGAGGAGAAGCAGCAAAGAAGCCAAGAAGTACCCTCCATGTTCCAGTGGAGGTCTTGCCAGCTGGGGAAAAGCAGCAAGGAAACCATGCATCATTCCTGTGTGCCAGCAGAGGCCCTGAGGGCCAGGGAGAACCAACAAGGGAGCCATGAAGCCCCCCATACCATGTGCTGGTGGAGGCCCTGCCAACAGAGGAGAACCAGCAAAAAGGCCATGCAGCCTCTCCCCTCAGTGTGCCAGCGGTGGTATTCCTAGCCAGGGAGGACCATCAAGGAAGTCATGCATCAGTAGTGACCCTGCTAGGAGGAAAGAACCAGAAAAGAAGATGGGCAGCCACTTGTGCACTGATAGTAGACCTGCCAACCAGGAAGAACAAGCAAGGGAGCAATGCAGTCTTCCCATACTCTGGCAGAGGCTCTGCTGGCCAGGGAGAACTAGCAAGGAAGCCAAACCCTACCCTCATAAGCAACTGGAAATGACACAGGCTGAGATGATATCAACTGAATTAGGGAAGCAACTTGACATGTGTATTGTTTGATCAACTTTGCATGCCTGGGACCTACAGTCTTACCAACTATTTGGAGGATAACAATGTGCAATGTGGTGACAGTTGTGAATTTCATACTGTCTTATTACTGTTTTCTTTTGTTTATTGTTCCACTTTATTCCCTTTAAAATAAAACAAAGAAATCTACATTACAAGCTCTCTTTTTCATTAAGTGCAGCATTGTGAAATCTGCTGTTGTCCTGTTCAATTTGGGCTGATTTGTGATTTAGTGCTTCTTTTTAGCAGCTTTTTAGCATTCTTTCTTTGTTCTGAATTTCTGGCATTTTGATTATGACGTATTATGGAGAATTTTTTTCTGATTATGTTTATTTGGGTTTCTAAAGCCTTCCTTTATGTGAGTATCTCATTACTCACAAATATCAAAATATTGATCAAAACTGCCAAAATATCAGTGAATACATTTTTTATGTCTTTAGCTTCTGCCTTACACTTTCAATGAGTTTGATGATTCTTAAGTTTGTTTTTTAGAGTCATCTAGAAGCTCTAGGACAATGTTGTAATTGTGTCTTATTGTCTTCCATATTTCTACCTGAAAATACTATTGCATCCCCCTTGTCTTTACTCCTTATGTTGTTTCAACACATATTACTTACTCCTGAGACTCTTACACAAGTTTTTAATTTGATTTGTTGAGTTTACATTTTCAGAATTATTTCTCAGTTCCTCTACCTATATTATAGCCATTTTTCAGATTCTGCATTATCTTCTTCATTTATTAGCTACTATTTTTTAAAAACATTATATTCATTGGTCAGTTTAGTTACTGATTTGTTCAGCTGCTTATTTGTCTCTTCAATCTCAGTGATCAGTTCAATTGATAATTTTAAAATTCCTTCTAGAATTTCTTCTACTTGAGCATCTGTTGGGATAGGTATTGGGCAGTTGGGTATTTTCAGAGGCATATTTTTTACTTGTTTTCTCATTTTAGTTGTATTTTGAGGTTTGCAGTTCAGTTGAGAAGAATATAACTTCTGTTGTTGACTGGAGGTCTTTCTGGTGACTGGCTATCCAAATTGTCTATACAACTTTGCCTTCTCACCAGCGTTGAACAAGAATTCTTATTGCTCCACGTTCTCACCAGCATTTCATGCTGTGTTTGTTCTGGATACACCCATTCTAATAGAAGCATAGTGGTATCTCACACATCTCTAATTTAAACTTTCCTGATGAGATATAATGTGGTGGGCACATCTTTTCACATGCTTATTTACCATGTAGTATGTATTTACTTTGGTGATATGTCTGTTACATTATTAGTCCTTTTTATACCAGGTTTTCTTCTTCATTCTTTATCATTGGTGCATATTTGTGATTCATAGTAATTACATACATCTTGGTGGATTGCTGCATAAAATATGACATTTTGGTCATTTTTATTTCTCCTTTCTCATCTCCATGGTTAACTTATTTTATTAGTATGTATTTGCTGTAGATATTGATTATATTCATTATAGGAAGTAGTTACATGTACATAAATTTTTTGTTTCCCTTTTCATCCCTTACCCCTCCCTTCATCACAAGATCACATTTGTGATTACCAAGGATCTGTCTCCCTTTTTTTACTATACTTTGCATATCTTGTATGAGAAAAAGTTTTGTAATATTTAAGCTTATGTGTCTGGTTTATTTTATGTAACACTATAGTGTCAAGGTTTATCCATTTTCCTACATTAATTCAAATTTATCTTTGTTTATTTTAGAGTGTACTCAACTATAAAAAAGTACAATATTTTTCAAATCCATTTATCTATTGATGCATATGTATATATATTGCTTCCAAAATTTAGCTATTATAAATTGTACTGCAATAAACATGTACATATGTATATCAATGTAGTACATTTCCTTTAACTCTTTCAGGAAGATCCTTAGAAGGGGAAGAGCTGGATCAATTGGAATTTTTAGTTTATTGTTTTAGAAAACTTTATTTTGATTTTTAGAGTGGTTGTACTGCTTTACATTTCCACTAACAATGTAGAAAGATGTGTTTTTCCCATAGCCATGATAGCATTTGCTGTCATTTGCTTTCTTGATGGCAGCCATTCTTTCTGGAGTAAGATGGAATGTCAGTGCTGCTTTCATTTGCACTTCTTTGATGTTGAGCCTTTTTCCCCATATTTATTCGTCATTCATACATCTTCCATGTAGTGTCTGTGTGTTTCAGTTGTTCATTTTTGATTTGATCTTTTATATTAGACAGTCTGATTTTTTTGAGTTCTTTAATTCTACATATTAGTTCCTTGTCCAAGTTATATATGGCATTTCCCTGCTTTCTGTAGGTTTTCTTTTCAGTCTGTTTATTGATTTCTTTGCTGTGCAGAAGGTTTTTAATTTGATACAATATCATTAGTTTATTTTTGTTCTATTTTTTGTGTAGTTGTATTTCTATTGAGAAAGTGCTTATGTGTGTTTGTCTTCTAGTTCTTTACTTATTTTAACCAGTATATTGTGTTTCTGTTTTAATAGCTACTTCTTTGATTCATTTTGATTTCAATTTGGTGCATAGTGATAAATATGGATCTAGTTTCAATATTCTGGATTATGTAACCAGTTTTCCCATATAATTTTGACTCATCAAATATCAGACTACTTAATGTGCCTAGAATCATTTCTGCATTTTCTATTCCGCTTTAATATGGATGTCTGTTTTTGTGTGATTGTCATGCTGTGTTTTTGCTTTGTTTTGTTTTGTTTGTATCACTGTAGCTCTGCAGTATAGCTTGAAATGTTGGAAAGTGGTGACTCCTTTGTCTTCGTTCCCCATAATTGCTTTATATCATTCTGGGTCTGCTCTGGTTCCATATTAATTTTAAGATGTTTATTCTATATCAGTGAGGCATGCTGTTGATACTTTGATTGGTATTGCATTAAATCTACATATTGGTTTAGGGATTATGGACATTTTAACAATATTGGTTCTGCATATACAGGGATAGGAGATAACGTTCCTGTTTCTGAAGTTCTCTTCAATCTCCTTTTGAGTGTATTGTATTTTCTGTTATAAAGGGCTTTTACTTCTTTAATTAGGTTAGTTCCTAAGTTTTCAATTTTTCTTGAAGCTATCCAGAATGTTATTGTTTTCATATTTTTTCTCAACCTTTTTATTAATGGTGTAAATTAAAACAAATAATTTTTATTCTACTGCATTGCTGTGTTTATTAATTCTAGAGTCTTTTGGTGGATTTTTTTTGTTCTTCCATGTAAAGAATCATGTCATATGAAAATAATAATTGTTTATCTTCTTAATTGCCTATACATGCCCCTTATATTTCTTTTGCCTGACTGCTCTGGCTAATGTTTCTAGTACTATATTTAAAAGGAATGATGACTATCCTTTGCTTGTTTCTGATTTTAGGGGGAATGCTTTCAATTTTTCCCTATTTACTTTGTGGCTGGTGATGGGCTTGTCATAAAAAGTTTTATCAGATTGAGATGTCTATACCAATTTTATTGTGAATGTATGTTAGATTCAGTCAAAGGATTTTTCTGCATTTATTGAAAAGATTATGTGACTTTTTTCTTTGCTTTTTAATGTAATGTATTGAATTTGTTGGTTTGTGTATATTGAACCATTCCTTGCCTCACTGGTTTTGATTAAGATCCTTTTGATCATTTGTTGCATTCTATTTACCAGTATCTTTGTGAGGGTTCTCATATCGATGTTCATTAAAGAGACTGGCCTGCCATTTTCATTTTTATTTGAGTTCCTGTTTGGTTTTGGAATCAAGACAATGCTAGTTTCCAGAAGTGAGATTTGTAGTATCCTTTCTGTGCCAATTTCTGAGGAGTTTCATAAATATTGTTACTAGATACTCTCTGAACTTCTTGTAGAATTCAGTGGTGATTCCATTGGGTTTCAGATTTTATTTGGTAGGTTTTTTCTCTTTTTATCACTGTCTCAGTTTCATTGCCTTTCACTGAACTACTCAGGCTTTTATATCTTTTTTGAGTTTTGGTAATTTATATCTGTCTAGGAATCTGTCCATTTTTCTACATTTTTCTTTTTTGAGTTAAAAATTTTCCTAGCATTTACTAATAATTTTCTGGATTTTGGAAGTATTCATTGTAACTGTACGTTTTTAGTTCTAGTTGCATTATATGGGTCCTTTCCTTCTATTGGTAAGCTTGGCTAAGAGTTTGTCTATTTTGTTTAGTCTTTCAAATCACCAGTTCATTGATGCATTGGTTATTTTATTGTTTTTTCTTCTACTTCACTAATTTTGTCTCTGATCTTTATGATTTCCTTCCTTGTGTTAGGTTAGAGTTTGTACTTGTCTTGTTTTTCCAGGATTTTGAGGTGTACATCAAATTAATTATTTGGGCTTTCTTTGTTTTTCTAATGGGAGCACTAACAACAGTAAACTTCCCTCTTAGGACTGCTTTCATTGTGTAACATAGTAGTAGGTATATGTACTGACAGCATTGTTTAGTTTTAGAAATTTTTAAATTTTGCTTTGATTTCTTCTGTAACTCGCTATTTAGGAGTGAGTTATTTAACCTTTAGGTCTTTTAAAAATTTATAACTTTTATTTTGCCATTGATGTCTATTATTACTGCAATATGATATGATATATGTAAAATAATTTTGTCTCTTTTGTATTTATTGAAGCAAGCTTTATGATTTAGTATATGGCCTATTTTTGAAAAAATGGCATGTGCTACAGAAAACAATATTTCCTATTGCTAGATGGAAGAATACTCTGTAAATATCCATTGAGTTGATTTTTAATAGTATGGTTCAATTCTGATATTTCTTTCTTTCTTTTTTGTCTGTTTGATCTGTGTATTTGTGAAAGCAGGATACTACATTCAGTGCACATATACTTACAATTTATTATGTCTTACTGTTGAATAGTTCCCTTAATATATAGTGATCTTTTTTGCATCTTCTGATCAGTTTTAGCTTGATGTTCACTTTGTCTCAGAGTAAGATTGCTACCCCTGCTTGCTTTTGTGATCTCTATGCATGGCATATTCTTTTCACTCTTAAACTTTTAGTTCAGGGATTTTTGAGGGGATCATATGAGTCTCATGTCCAGGAAAACATTGGTTTTGCTCTTTGATCTAGCCAGTCAATCTATGTGTTTCAGTTGAGGAATTGAGGACACTTACATTGAAACTTATTTCTGAAAAGTATAATATTATGCCTGTTGTTGAATTATTTTTTTCTGTTATTATTTTTTTTCCTTTTTGTGTAATTGCTCACTTTGCTCAATGTAGTCATTCCATAAGATTTTTTGGTTTGTTGCCATCATTTTATTTCAATTTAGGATATCCTTAAGTGCTTTTGGGGTACTGGATTAGTGGTCATGGTTTTCTTACAGTGTTGTCATGGAATATCCATAATTGTCCACTGAATTTGAAAAAATAGTTTTGCAAGACATATTGATCTGGGTTGAAACTTTTCTTTTTCCATGGATCCGAAACATTTCACATCAAGCTTTCCTGGCATTTAAACTCTGCGTGCAGAGTTCTGCGGTAATTCTAAGTGATTAATCTTTATAATGATCTTTTTTTCTCTGGCAGCTTTTAACATTTCATCCCTGTGTTGTATTTCTTGGTTTTGCCTATAATGTATCATGGGGAATTTCTTCCTTCATAACGTGTATCTGAGGTTCTGTATGCCTCATTAACTTGTATGCTGAGTTCTTTCCCCACTATGTAGAAAATTTTCTGCTATGAATTCTATAAACAAATGTTTTATTCCATGTGTGCTGTCCTCTGATTTTTCTGTAACTCCAGTTAGTCTTTGAGAAGTCTCCTTTCTGTCATCTAGTAGATGTTGAATCAATTTGCCTTGGTTTCTTACTTCTTTAACTGTATTTTTGAATATATGCATGCCTCTCATCCTCCAGATCTGACATTGTCCACTCACATTGGTTGCTCCTGCTGCTCAAATGTTCAGTAGAAGTATTTATCTTTGCATTTTCTGTTTGACATCATTTCATGGATAATTTCTCTTGTGAATTTTTCAATCTATACTTTGAATTGCTTTGATTAGTTCTAATTTTTTATCTGTCACTTCTTTAAATACATTTTTCAGTGTGTTTATTAATCCATTTACCTGTTTGGTTAGATCTTATTTGAGCTCACCAAATTTCTTTGTTACTTTTTTGACCATTGCATACAATTCTGCCACTTCATATCTCATTTCTTTCCATAGGTGCCTCTTGGGTCTGCATTTAGGGAGTTAAGCATCTTTGAAGACATTGTTTTGTTTGTGCTTTTTTCATGTTTTAATTTTTAAATATGTTTTTCATTTTTGTTTTTGTTTTGAGGGTTAAGGTCAAATAGACTGAGGAGTATGAAGATCTCTTTAGTTAGGTTCTTTTTTCAGTGCTATGGTATTGGCTTTATTTGTCAAGAAATATTGTCTACCACTTTATCACATTGAGTTAATCAAGTTGGACTCTGTCATTTAGATGTAGGGAGAGAATTTCTACTAGTCATATCAATATCAATAGATCCAGCCATATATTAGTCATGAACATTAAAAATTGTCTATATAATTTCACTTGTGTCAGTGTTCCTTTGAGACTACATTCTATTCTTATTTGTGTTTCTTCTGGAATATGAATAATAGGGGAAGGTAAACCAAAGAGAAAGGATGGTGCTATTTCATTGAGAAGAGAGGGAGATAAGAGAAATAACAATGCATAAAATATAGATATGTTATCATACTCTGTTGGAATTAATTTTATAGCTGTGTTAAAAGGCTAGTGTTGAAGGTATTTGAGAGAATATTTGTGTACATGGGAGGAGCTATGTAGATGGTTAGTAGTATACTAAGGGAGATTAAGAGAGACTGTGAGATTGTTGAAAACTGTTATTATATTTGTAGTTAGTTTTGTTTGGATATACTTAGCATAGTTTTCTTGAGGATTACTCTGACATGCTCTTGAATGGCAAGGTTCAAGTTATAGATAGTACCAGTTAAATCTTATTCTTTTATGCACACAGGCAGAACCCTGTTGTATATGCTGTATGAAAGACAGAAAGGAAAACAGGGAAGGCAAGGAGGTGAGAAAATGAGATAGAAAGATGGAAAACTGGAGGAAAGAAAGTTTTAAAAAAGAGAGAGAAGAGGAACCAAATTAGAAGGTAGGACAAAGAGGAAAACCAGAAAAATTAATCAAATTTTTAAAATTCCTAAAAGAGGAAAAAAATGAGAAAAATAAAAGCAAAAATAAATGAACTAACAAACAAAAATTCAAGATAACCTACAAAAGAAAAACAAGCAAGTAAGAAAATTTAAAAAGAAAGATCCTACACAGTTATTATAGCATTAACCCAAAGCATCCATGTTGTTTTCTTTACACTTGAGTCACAGTCAGATTGTGAGCAGTCAAGCAAATTTTCCCTGTAGACCACTAAATTTCTTATACAAGAATATATGTGTTGTTGATCTCTCTGGACCCATCTCATGGTTGTTAGCTGTGTGCCCAGTGTGGCCAACTCTAAGACTTTGTCATCTTCTCAAGATCTCATTGCCTCAATTGTTTTGAGGAAGTGGATGTGGTGCACTTTTCCCATTATCTAGTTCCCCCAGTATTCATCAGATTCTACTAGGTACCCCATATTCACTACATTTATTGTGTTGCAATTCCTTCAGGCAGCTCCATCTTCCATCCACAGGTTTTCCTTGTCTAATGCATTACCAGAGTATTGAACAAATCACAATTTCCATACCCATGTCCTATGACCTTCTATCTTTCTATCTCAAGAACTCCACTGTTAAATCCATTGGCAGAATCTGGCATAGACCCCCAGCATGGGGTGGTGGGAAGTGTATAGAACCTCATGCTCTCTTAGGCCTTGCTTATGCTTGAGCAAACAGCTGGAAAGTATCTACTCTATTTTGCCATTGTTGAATTATGCTTCTCTTTCCCCTGTCTCCAGGCATGCAATCCACGAGTCTTCCTCTACTCAGTGAGTCCTACTCATGAATACAACTCATGGTGTTCAACTGCTCTTTGCTTATGGCAGGGGACTTCTCCAGGCCTCCACATGTTTTTTTTTGTCTAGTGCAGTGCCAACAGCCCTCTCATACAATCTCCAATATTAATCCCTTCTCTCATGGGCCTTTCCAACTCTTCTAAGAGTTTCCCTTTTGGTTCTGTGTACTTTGTACTCTCTTAGATCTCACTGCTCTATGCCTTCCCCAGGTAGCAGACTGTAGGGGCATCTGTGTGAGTATTTGCTGGCAAAGATGGGAATCTCACTAAATATCCCACCAGCATACAACTCCTGCTGTATGTGGGAGGAACAGGTAACTAGTGTTTGTGTGTGTGTGTGTGTGTGTTTATGTCTTATTTCACATACCATTTTCTATATTTTGATTTTTCTCAGTATCTCACATGCTATGCCCAGCAGGAAAATTACAGTCACTATGAGTCTATACCATCAGCCAGACATTCAAGGAAGAACCAACTCATTCACTCATTCTGACTTTTTCCCATGACAGTATGTATGCCAAGCATGAGGTGGGCACTGGTGTGATATGATTCAGGTGTAGTCCAGTTTCCCCTCAGATCTGCCCCTTCTGACACAGAATTTGGATTCGAGAAGTTTCTCTTTTCATTCACCGTCCCTTAGCAGACTTTGATTTTTGCTCCTATCTCAGTGTACCTGTTTTGCTCTGGTTTTGATTCTGAGACTCTTACTCCTGCTGTAACACCTAAGGCAGCCATAATGAAATCCATCCCTCTCTTCTTCCTCGGATATGGTTTCCATATTCACAAAGTCTACCTTGTTTGTAAATAATAAGTGTCCTTTATCATGTCTTTTGCAAACATTTTATCCATGCCCATGGTTTATCTTCTTCCCTTGACAATATCTTGTAGAGCCAGAATCTTAAGTTTCATAAAGTTTAGTTATCCTTTTGCTTTTATTTCATAGATCACTTCCTCAGTGGTACCTAAAATGTCATAAACAAATGCAAGTATATCTAGATTTTCTTTTATGCTATATTCTAGGCTTTTTATAACTGTACATTTTTTATTTAGGCTGGGTATACATTTTGTGTTGATGTTTGTAAAGGACATAAGGCCTTATTTTTGCTTGTGATGTCCCATTATTCCTGAAGCACCTCTTGAAAAAGTGTATTTTCACCATTTTATTTCTTTCTCCTTTGTCATATATCAGTTGACTGTATTTATAGGTGCTTGTGATTGAACTCTCTGTTATTTCAATTGATCTATACATTTATTTTTCTTCAATAGCACACTATCTTGATTATTGTAGCTTTATATATTGTCTTGAATTTGGGTAGTAATAATCCTCAACTTTGTTCTTTTTTTTTTACATTTTTAAAATTTTATTTAAAGAGCAGAAAAAAAGGAACAAAACAGAAAAAAGGGTTGAAACAATACAGAATTCTAAAAGAAAGAAAGAAAAGATAAAAAAAGCAAAAGAGACAAACAACAACAAAACAATAACAATATAGGCTTACAAAACAAGATGATAAGAGTTTGACAATGGTTATAATATTGCATATTGTTATATTCAAAATGGTTGCTTGCCAGATATAGACATGTGAAATTTATCTAATCACATTAGTATTAACTTTTATTTTCCAATAATTAATACAATTAGTAATAGTCATTTTAGCTATCTCATTTTGTATCTATATATATACAAAAAAATTTATGTGTTTTTCCTTTTCCTTTCCTTCTTTCCTCATTTCCCCATCCCAGTTACTTTGCCTTTTTGAGCAGTTTTTTACCTTTACACAATATTTATTGTAGATTTTAGAACACAAATACTCTTTTAGTTTCTTATGTTAGGCAGACAATATGATATTTACACATGTGACTTTGATTTATTTCACTTAAGAGTATGGTCTCAAGTCCTGTTCATTTACTTATAAAAGTTTCGATGCAATCTTTCTTTAAAGCTGAGTAGAACGCCATTGTATATAAATACCATAACTTTTTTATCCATCTCTCAATTGATGGGTACTTGGGTTGTTTCCAAGATCTGGCTATTACAAATTGTACTGCTATAAACATGGGTGCACATATATCGCTATGGTATGATGTTTTTAATACTTCTGGGATGATGCACAGTAGCAGGATAGCTGCGTCAAATGGAATCTCTAATGCTAGCTTTTGAGGAATCTCCACACGGATTTCCACAGTGGTTGTACCAGCCTACACTCCCACCAACAGTGGAGAAGAGTTCTTTTTTCCCCACAGCCCATCCAGCATTTGTTATTGGTTGAATTCTTGATCTTGGCCATTCTTTCTGGAGTGAGATGGAATCTCATTGTGGTTTTAATTTGCATTTCCTGAAAAACAATTGATGTAGAATATATTTGCATATTTTTTCCATTTGCATTTCTTCATCTGAGAAGAGTGTATTCATCTCAGATGCTCATTTAAGTACTGGATCTTTTAATTTTGGGGGACTGATTTTATTTAATTCTTTAAATGTTCTAGATAGAAGTCTTTTTTCTGAGGGACAGTTTTTTAAATGTTTTAACAATTTGTTTGCTTTCTTTCCACTATGATGGAGATTTCTTTTGGCATACAAACTTTTTAAGAAGAAGATATACCAATTGTTGATTCTGGGAAGTATTTCCTGTGCAATTTGATTTTTTTCATGAATTATCTGCCTACCTCTATGTTGTCAAGATTTCTACCTCTTTTTTTCCCAGCAGATTTAGTGGTTCTGCTTTAATATTTAGATCTTTGATCCATTATGACTTTATTTTAGTGCATGGTGATAGACATAGATCTAGTTTTAGTTCTCAGCATATGGAAACTGGCTATATCCAGCACCACATATTAAAGAGGCTATCTTTCTTCCAGTGAACATATTTTGCCCTTTGTAGAAGATGAAGTGCCTGAGTATGTTTGTAGTTGTGGTGATATCTTCTAATTCATTCCGTTGACCTTCAGGTCTGTTTTTATTCCAGTACCATGATGATTTTCTCACAGTATCTTTGTAATACAATTTCAAGTCAGGGATTGTGATGACTCCTGCCTTGACTTTGTTGCCCAAAATTGCCTTTGCTATTCTAGGTCTCTTCTGGTACTAGCTGAATTTCAGGGTAGATTTCTCTAGATTTGTGAGGTATGCAAATGGAACTTTCATTGGAATTACATTAAATCCATATAACAATTTTGGAATAATGGTCATTTTCAAAATGTTTGTTTTTCCTTTCCATGGACAACGAATGTCCATTTTTTGAAGTCCTTTTCAATTTTCCTTTTCAGAGTAATATAATTTTCAATGTATAAATCTTTTACTTCCTTATTAGATTGATTCCTAAGTGTTTCATTTTTTGGATGCTATAGTGAAGGGTGTGATTTCACTTATTTCTCTTTCAATGAGTTTTTTATTTCTGTACAAAAATGTTATAGATCTTTTTGGTGTTGACTTTGTATCCAGCTACATTACTGAATTTGGTTATTAAATCTATAATTCTTTCAATGGAGTTTTGGGAGTCTTCTTTGTAGAGTATCTTATGTGCAAATAATAATTTAACTTCTTCCTTTCCTTTTGTCATTCATGTTTTCTCTTTCATGTCTAATTGCTCTGGCTAACGTTTCCAGCACTGTATTGAATAGTAGTGGTGATAATGGACATCCTTGCCTTGTTCCTGGTTTTAAATTCAAAGTTTTCTGTTTTTTTTTTTCATTTAGTAAGATGTTGGCTCTAGGCTTATTATATATGGCTTTTGTCAGATTGAGGTAGAGACCATCTATTATGATTTTCTCTAGGGTTTTTTTAAAATCATGATAGAGTGTTGCATTTTGTTGAAAGATTTTTCTGCATCCAATGAGATGACAATATGATTCTTGTCTTTGGCTCCATTGATATGGTGCATTACATTTATTGATTTGCATGTGTCGAACCACATCTGAATTCCTGGGATGAATCCCACTTAATCATGGTGTATAATCTTCTTGATGAATTGTTTCATTCGGTTTCTGTGTATTTTATTGACCTTTTTTGCATCTATGTTCATAAGCGAGTTTGGTCTGTAGTTCTCTTTTTTTGGTTAGTTCTTTCTCTGGTTTTGGTATTAGTGTAACACTTCCTTCAAGGAATGAGTTTGGAAGACTTGCTTCACTTTTAATTTCACTGAAGAGTTTGAGGAGTGTTGACATTAAGTCTTCCCTAAATATCTTGTAGAATTCGGCAGTGAATCCATCAGAACCTGGGCTTTTCTTTGTTCGTAAGATTCTAAATATATTTCCAACTTCATTAACTAAAACTGAGCTATGTGTCAGTTTTACATCTTCTTGAATCAGCTTTGCTAACTCATAGGTTTCTAGGAATCTGTCTGTTTCTTTTGTGTTATTGAGCCTATGAGAGTACAGTTTTTCAAAGTAGGTATTGATGATCTTATGTTTTTCCACAGGGTCTGTAGTGGTTTCAATCTTTTAATTTCTTTATAGCATGGATTTGAGTTTTTGTTTTTCTCTTTTTGATAAAAGTGGCTAAAGGTTTATGAATTGTTTTTATTCTTTCAAGGAACTAGCTCTTTGTTTGATTAATCCTTTGCATTGTTTTCTTAGTTTAAATTGCATTAAGTTGTTCTCTGATCTTTATAATTTCCTCCCTTCTTTGAACTTTAAACTTGACTTCCCTTTCCTTTTCTAGAAGTTTGAGGTGCAGTATTAGGTTATTTGTGTTTGTTCAATTTTGCTGATGTTAGAGTTTAGTGCTATAAATTTCCCTCTGAAGACTGCTTTCATCATGTCTCACAGGTTCTGATGATTGTATTTGCATTATCATTTGATTATAGATATAGTTTAATGTCTTCTGTGACCCATTAGCTTTTTAGGAGATTTTTATTTAATTTCCATATATTTATGGGGTTCTTTTTGTTTGTTTGTCAATAGTTTTTAATTTTATGACATTTTGGTCTGATAATATGAATGAGAGTATTATGATTCCTTTGCATTTGCTTAAGCATGTTCTAGGGGCTAGTATATTATTGATTTTAGAGAATGACTCAGGTGCAGCTTAGAATAATGTATATTCTGATGTCGTTGGATGGAACACGTGATATACATCTACTAGGTTCATTTGTTCACAAGTTTGATGCAGTTCTGCTATTTGTTTCCTGATTTTTTGTTTGATTACTCAATCTCTTTGTGACAATGGCGTGTCAAGTTCCCCTGTTTTAAATGTATGATTGCTTATTTTTCAAGTCTATTATGATTTGTCTTACATAGTTGGATGATTCCATATTTGGTGCATATATATTTAAGATTGTAATCTCTTCCTCTTCAACTTTCTCCCTAACAAGTATGTAGTGACCTCCTTCAAGAATGATCTCTTTTAATCATTCTTGGTTTGAAGTTCACATTGTCTGCAAGCACAATAGTTACCCTTGCTTTTTTCTGGGTTCTTGTTGCATGGAATAGTTTTCCATCCTTTGACTTTTAATCTATGAAATTTCCTTTTAGTTAAATGTGTTTCTTCTTTACAGAAGATATTTGAATTTTGCTTCCCAGTCCACTCTGCTAGTCCATTTCTTTTTATTGGTCAGTTGATACCATTTATATTGATGGATATAACTGATATATACTGAGTTATCACTGTTATATATCTTTCTGTTGCTGGTTTTGTACTTTTGTGTTTAATTTTTTGCCCTTATAAGTAGTTTCCTTCTGCTGTTGTCCCTGTGATTGTAGTTACCTTTGTCTTTTTTTATTGTGTCTTTCAGTACTCTTTGCATAGTTGATTTGGTGTCATGAATTTTTTCACTTATTGTTTTTAATGGAAGTAACATTTCTTCATCAGTTCTCAAAGATAGATTTTCAGGGTACATCAACATGGATTGAAAGTTGTTTTCTTTTAGGACCTTAAATACTTCACTCCAAGCTCTTCTTGACTTGAAAGTTTGTGCTGAGAAGTCTGCCATGATTTTGATAGCTTTCCTTCATAAGTGATCTGTTTCTTTTATCTGACAGGCTTTAGTGTTCTATTCTTGTGCTGAATTTCTGATATCCTAATTATTATATGTCTGGGTGAAGATTTGTTGTGGTTATGGCTAACTGGATTCTGTATGCCTCACTTATCTGCATGTTAAATACTTTTAACATGTTTGGAAGATTCCTGCTATTATTTCTGTAAATAGTTTCATAATGTCATTTGTGTTGACCCCTGCTTTTTTCATTGACAACTATCAGCTTATCTTGTTTCTCTTCGCATCATCTTGCAAGTTTTGAATTGTTGTTTCATGATTCCTTGTGATTTATAAGAGATTTTTTCTTTCATGATTGTAAGCTCCATCTTGCCTTCAAGGTCTGAGAGTCTATCTTCAGCTTCATTCAAGTGGTTTCTTTACTTTAGTTGCTATGATTTCCAAAAGTTCAGTTGTGCCATTTCCAATGTCATCCACATCAGTATCTCCTGGATTTCTTCTGGATAGGCAGGAGGACTGAGGCTGCATCTTGCTGATTCATTTTGTCAATTTCTTTGGGACCCATGTGGCTGGCCAGGCATCCACCTGATGAATTGCAGTGGAATGCTGCACTTGGAAGAGATTCAATCCTCCAATATCCCTGTGGCTGTTTGGGGTGACCCTTCAAATTACAGCACTGGATCTTTGTGCCCTGTGGCCTGGGAGGCTGGCCTGGTGTTTCCCTGTTGTACTCTTCTGGGTTGCACTGAGATGCTAGGCTGTTCAGAGCTTGGATCCTCTATGAAGCTGGCAGGGACACACCCCCAGAGTGTGTCACCAGGTCCTAGGACCTTGCAAGGTAGAGTTCAGTACCTCTGGGACTTAGGTGACTAGGAGGAATGCACTCACAGAACACGTTCCCATATTCTAGCACCTGGCTGGGTGGAATTCATAACCTCTGTGACCCAAGCAGGTAACTGGAGTGCACCCAAGGAGTGTAGAATCACTGGAGCCTTGTGCCTGGCTGGGAGGAGATCAAAGCCTCTGGACCATGCAGGTAGCCTGGGCACACCTCCAGCATATGGTGCCAGGGCCACAATCCTGGCTGTCAGGAGTTTGGAACCTCCGGGTCCTGAGGGGCTAGTTGGGATGCATCCCTGAACCATGGTACTGGGAGCTTTGTTCTGATAGGGGAAGCTCAAATTTTCTAAACCTGACAGCTAGGGTGGTCACTCCCTTCATGGGCAGCTTTGAGGCTCTGGGATGGGCTAAGATCAGAACTTCTGTGACCTGTGAGGCTGACCACGTGTTCCCATTATGGATGGTGCTGTGATTCCGGGCTGGGTGGAGCTCAAATCCTCTGTGCAGACAGCAAGTGTGGTGCTGGGGCCCTGTGCCTGGATGGGTGGAGTTCACCACCTCTGGGACTCAAGTAGCTAGCCAGAGTGTGCCCCTGGAATATGGTGCTGCTGAGGCCTTTTGTCTGGCTGTTCCCTATCCTTCCTTAGAGGCAACTAGTATTCTATTGTGCATAGACATATTTACTTTATCTATTTTTCTTTTGATAACCATAAAGAATGCTTCCAGAATTTTTTTTTATTATGAATTGTGCTACTATAAAGATTGGTATGCATGTATTGCCATAATAGTGTCTTTAGGGATTTTTTTGAGGGGGAGACCTAGAAAAAGAATAACTGGATTAAACGAAATGTCTACTTTTAGTTCTTTGAGAAATAAAAATTTAATGACTGGAAGATGACATAAAGAAAAATAAATTAAGACTGATAGATATCAGCAAAAAGAAGGGGTTAGTACAAATTAGTTAAAAAAATTACAAAAGTAATAGATGAAAGCTTCCCAAGCATGGGAAAAGGACCAGATATATATATATATATATATATATATATATATATATATATATATACATACATATATGAGTTATATAGAATTTTAATTAGCCATAACCAGAATAAATCTTTACCCAGACATACGATAATTAAGAACTCAGAAATTCATCATGAGAACAAAATACTGAAAGCTGACAAAGAAAAGAAACCGATCACCTATGAAGGAAAAGCCATCAGAATCACAGCAGACTTCTCAATACAAAATATCAAGTCAAGAAAAGCTTGGAGTGAAGTGTTTCAAGTCCTGAAAGAAAACAACTTCAAACCCACATTGATATACCCTGCAAAAATACCTTTCAAAATTAGTGGATAAATAAGATACTTCCATGATAAAAACAACTGAATAAATTCATGACCACCAAGCCTACTCTAAACAGAATGCTGAAAATATTCTAGAGAGAGCTAAACATGACCATGGTTCATAGGACTAGCAGCAGAGAAGGACTGTTGATCAGTGCAGTCAATTGGACAGAGGAGAAAAGTGGAGTTCCAATGGCAGAAGGATAACATGACAGAGAGGAGCTAGTGCCTGCCAATTGTAACCATTAATGTAGATGGCCTCATTTCATCAATAAAAAGAAACACAGGGATAATGGATTAAAAAGCAAGATGCATCAATATGCTGTATACAAGAAACACAGTTAACTCAAAAGCAAATTCATAGACTAAAAATCAAAGGAGAGAAAATAATATTCCATGTGACAGGAAGCCAGAAAAAAGCAGAGGTAGTTTACCCATCAACTGCAGAATGGATAAGTGTTATGGTTTATACATTTTTCAACTTAAGAAGTCTATAAGCTTAGCTAAGTGACTCAGCAGCTCTACATCCTGGAGTGTAAAGGATATGCCATTATTGTTCTAAGATATTGTTCGTTGTGTCAATTTGAGAAGGTTAGAAGTTTAACTAAGTGATTTGCCAGGGAGCCAGGGTCCCTAGTTTATAACATCCTGTGCAAAAGGAGGGCACACAAATGGTATCAGTGCTGCATCCAGCCCAGGAGAGTAGCCTGCTTAAAATAAAAGGCAAATGAAAAAAGACTGATTTCTGCTTCTTTGGAGAAGCTCCAGTCTTTGCCTTCAGTTTGGAGGTTGTCTCTTGTTTTCTAGCACAGACTGTTCAGCTTGTGCCGGGAACCTTTCAGCCTTTGTCATAGACTCTTCAGTCTTTGTCATAGACTCTTCAGCCTTTCACTGTAGATTCTTCAGTGTTCTGTTGTAGATGCATTAACCTCTGAACATGGACTTGCACAGCCCACTGCAGTAAGCTCCA
The DNA here is from genome assembly GCA_004027455.1 of Hydrochoerus hydrochaeris. Classification (NCBI taxonomy): domain Eukaryota; kingdom Metazoa; phylum Chordata; class Mammalia; order Rodentia; family Hydrochaeridae; genus Hydrochoerus; species Hydrochoerus hydrochaeris. The sequence continues at coordinate 63,710 of PVLA01000090.1, forward strand.
ATATTTGGGTTGGATCCTTCAATCTCCAGCATGCAGATGCCCTCTGTGTGTCTCTTCATCTGACTTTGTGGCTGATGATTGTAAACCAATCTTATAATTTCTTATAAATTTGTATATCTTGTGTTATATTTTGTTTCCCTAGTAAATCCTCTCTGATGCAATAAGAAAGATAAAGTATTTTTATACAATGAAAAGCTACTTAGATATAAAGAAGGATAATCTTGAGATTCTTGTAGATAAATGGGTATAACTTGAGATCATGTAAATGGCTGAAATGTTTCAGACTCACATGAGTGAACAACATTTTGTCACCCTAATATAAAAACTGAAATAGTAGGATCCAAAATGTACAGTAGATATTGTGAAAGTGCAAGGGGAGGAAACAACTAAAAAGGGAAGGTGGTAGCCATTGTTAATTTCCTATTATTTTGTTTTGAACTCCTATATCATTTTTGTTGTTTGGTTTGATTCGATTGTGTCTTGTTTTGTTTAATCTTATTATGTCTGATGTTACGGGCAGCTATTTTGAAGGTAACAGCATATATGATGGTAGTCACTGTTAATTTCCTATTATCTGTCTTGAAGTCCTGAAACATTTTCATTATTTTGTTTAAAAAAAGAAAAGAAAAAAGAGATAGTGTAACAGGATGCAAGAGGCTGTTGTGGCCATTGCTGCATCTGTAACCAATTTTTTAAAATTTCATAGACCAATTTATCTAGAATTACAAATATTAACAATAAAAGATTTATACATTTCTTATTAACATAAAAGTTTAGCTAAATATAAACTCTGCACTACAGTTTTGCAGTGGTATAATACCAACAAAGAATACAGAAGCATTTTTAAACTTTACAAAAATTTCAAATGGAAAATAATCTTACTTCAGTTTTATACATTATCATATAAAAAGTCTCATTTTATGAGACATCTAAAAGAATCAAAACCATATCTATAGCTATATCTTAAAAGTCCAATTCGAAAGCAATTTTATTATATTTGACTTTATAATATTCTCTATTAAAACAAAGAAATTTCAAAATACATATTTTTTACAATATGAACATTTTAGGCAGGCTTTCTTTAAAAAACAAAATGAAACAAAAAACCCAAAACAACCAAAAAACAAATCTCTTTTCTGCAATTCACAACTCTGGTTATTTTTCCTTATAAAACCTTTTTATTTTATACATTTTATACTGTTGGATTTTAACCAGTCATCTGGTTTAAGTTGTGCAAATAAATAAAAAATATGAAAATAGTGTGTTATCACTCTTTTTTAAAATAAATCTGGTAACAATAGCACTTTCTGCCTTGAACTGATGGGAGAAACATGCCAAATCCCCCTGCAGAAGTTTAGCACTGTGCAGTAATGGTTTTTTTTTCCTGCTCCTTCATTTTCTTTCAACAAACAAGAACGCTTTTCTTATAAATTATGATAAATTAAAGTACTATAAAAGGATCTATAGAACCATGTCACGCTGCGAGTATACATCACATATACTTCTGAAGTCCGCACTTCTATCCTACTCCAGTGGCTTCCTTAGACCCAAGATCCCCGCGCAGCTTGTTTCATCTCCCACAGACTGCAGTGGCAATGGCTGGTTCCAGCGGAGCAGTCCTTTCCCAGGTGGAATTTCCACATTCACCACTATGCATAAAAGGCCATGTTTCTTCATGTTCTCTGTTGCAGTAGTTGTCTCCATGTGTTGGGTGGAATTCATGCACATTAAAAAAGCGGTGAACATATTTTTCCATGAAATTATATACATAGATATTTTCAGTTTAAAAATAATTGCTCATAAAACATATGTTACATAGGCAATCCTACTGCATATGAATAACAGAAGAGAAATAAATATATGCTGGTCAGCAGTGCTGGTTTAAGAAGCAGTACAGTATATTAAAATGACTTATTTGGAGATTTAAATTTCCCTTGGTTCCCAGCAGTTGGGTTATTTGGTGTTGAGAGCCAAACAAAGGAAAAGAACGTGAAACCAGTGTCCTACACAGCTGGATCAGCTCAGTGATGTAGTCTCTGTTGGTGTTATTGTCTGTGAAAACATGTCTGGTTCAGGCCACTTTGAATGTGTGCAACGTGGATTTCTACATTATTCTGAAAGCAACTGATATTAGAACCATCTATCGTACACTTGGTATCATTTAATGAGTCTGTAAGTGACTTGAACTCAGACGAATTCAGGTCTCCTCCTTCTGCTAGACACTTAATTTGAAGTAAGATAGCAATAAGTGTGGAGATTAATTAAGTCTGAGAGATTTCCATTTCGACACAGGGCTGTCCGGCGGAGGCCTTGGTGCGCCTGACGATCTCCTGCGCCTCCTCCTCGCAGTGCCGGCGCATGTCTGTGGGCTGTTCTGCCGGCTGCAGCCCCTCATAACAGTACTGTTGAACTTTATGTAAAACTTTGTTTAGGTCCTTGTTCAGCTGTTCAAGCTCTAGAACAAATGTTGCATATCTCCGCTGAAATTCAATTCCAATGAGCATGGAATATGATTTGTTTTTCTGCTTCTGTGTTCATTTCCCTTGATTTCTTGATATGTTCCTTTTTAATCACGAGAATTTTTGATAATTTAGTCACCTGAGTAAAGAATTCTACTGGAAAACCACCCAATGTTTCAGTGTCAGACCCAGAAATTTTACTACTCCAATGTGATTGTCCTAATAAAGGATCATTGTCTGTAATCAGTGACTGGAGAGGAGTAGTATAATGTAACCGTGGTGGGGTCATAAAAATCGAGAAGGCCGCTGTTTCTGTCAAAAGGCAGCAGTAGGCCTGGTTTCATGAGGCTCATTACTAAGCACCTCATAGTCAAGGATAGTGTGAGTCCCAAGTCCTGTCCTATCGAATGTCACTCTGTAAGTATCATTAAGAGTATCCACAACATCTATCTGTCCTGTGAACAGACCATCATGTACACCACACAGTCGTGCTGTAACTTTGGTTCCAATAACTAAGGGCAAAGGAATTTTATCTGGAGATCTTTGAATTGTGAAACATCGGCATCCTTCCTTTGTTGTAAGAGCCTTATTTTCTGTTTCTGTTTTAATGCTGATCTCTCTTCCTCAAAAAATGCAGAACATCTCCGTTATTTTTCCATAAGCCGTCTGATTTTTCCCTCCTCTTCTCTTGTTAACTTTCTTGTTTTCAAATTAGGAAAAGATCCCTTCAGACATTCACAGAAGTCATTATCACCTTCGAAAAGTGGTTTATCTATATTTGAATAGAACCACTGATATATGCACCGTTTATGTGATTTTGGAAGCTTGAGTAAGTTCCATAACCGAAAACCAATCTTCTGTGAAGCTTTCTTATCTGGTGTTGACATTGTTGCTGTAAAGTTCTGTGGAACCATTGCAACTCTGTGGTTTCTTTTAGGTGATTTCTTATTTATTTGTTTGTCATCTTCATCAGAAAAGAGTCGACTTCGTTTTGAATTTCTGAAAGGCATTTCAACAGCAGGGTTTGTATTCCTCCCTTTCCAAACAGGGGTTTTCTGTAAAGAACTGTATTTTTCATTCCATGTATTAGATAAGCTTCCCTCTTTTAAACTGATGAGAGTTTTTGCTGAAGAGCCCAAGCAGCAGAGAGTCAGTGGGAGGGGACCACCTGAGCCCGGTGCGCGGTCTGGCTCCTCTCTGGAAAGGCACCTGGGCACTCTCATCAGGCAACTGGTCGAGTTCCCCCATCTTGAACGAGCTGTGCCTCTTTTTCAAAGGCTGAACTCCGTGGTGCATTGTATCAGAATGCATCATGTGTATGTATGCATATGCAAGGTAGTCATCCTTTAAACTTTGTGATCTTACAATATACGCTTTCATTGACTTAAAAAATATTTATTGTTCCACTGCTTTGTGCCAATCACTGTTATCTGTTCCAAGATGTTATATGCATTATACAATAATTTTCTTAGCTTATGATGAAGTATAGTAGACATTGTCTTATTAAATAATCATACAAATAAATGTATATTTGTGACCTGCAATTAACACATTAAAAGAATTATACTTAGAATTATAAAGTTATATAAACTGTGGTTCTTAGCCAATACTTTTTTCATTCAAATTTTCTCTAAGAAAGAGATTCTGGAATCAAGAATGAACTGGTTAATTAGAGTCAGGAATAGCATGGACAAAGTGCCTGAATCAAAAAGAAAGATGATATAGCACTTAAGGAACTAAATGTGTGCCATCCTGAATAACTAACATATAAACCAAATGTTAAAAGTAGTGGCCTAGTCTCATGGTGGCAAGAAGCTAAGCAGGGAACAACATCAAAGAGAAACGGGTTAATGACTAGATATAAACTCCAAGTTCATGCCTTTCTGATCTACACAGATGTGTCCAGAACTATGCTTCATTAATCCCCTGGGTGGCTCTCAAGCCAATCATGCTCAATCATCCTATGTAAGGACATTACTTTTGTCTTCTATGGTCATTGATATTTTTTCCAAATGACAAGAGTTCTTTCTTCTCAAGCCTAAGTAATATTCAATTGTGTATATATACCACATTTTCTTTATTTCATTAATCAGTTCATGAATACTTTGGTTGTTTCTAATTTTTTTTTTTTTTTTTGGTACTGGGAATCGAATTCATGACTGCATGCTTGCAAGGCATACATTTAGCTAAATCCACTGAGTTAAATGTCCAGCTCCTGTTCCTAATTCTTAGCTATTATAAACAATGCTGCAGTGAAATGCTGTGCAGTATCTCTTTGAAATGTTGATTTCATTTCCTTTAGATATATACCCAGTAATGGAATTATTATGCTTAGGCTTTATTTGCTTATTAAATATCAAAAATGAACAAGAATCTCCAATATATATTTCAATGATATGAAGTTTGGAGTTTTTAAAAATATATTTCAAAACATATTAGCTGCTATTAGTTCAGGGTATTCTTTTTCTCTATGGTGAGCCAGTAGAATGCCATTATGAATTTTGGTCTGAAAACACTGTGGTAGGCTGGGGATATAGCTCAGTGGTAGAGTCCTTACATAATGTGCAACATTTGGGATTTAAAAAACAAAAATCATTACTATATTCATTTTTTTCCTCCCAGTTTTGTCTGGAAGATCTGGCATGTTCAAGATACATAAGGATAAGTATATGCTCTTTATGTGTGTGCCTGTGTGTATGCATGTTTATAAAAGTGTATATTGGGTGTATGTGTGTATTTATGAGTGCATGTGTATAGCAGGAGTGCTAAATAGAAGCTGAGCACTGTACATGCTATGGGGCTAGGCTGAAGCAAACATATAGAGGTGCCTTAAGAATTCACTATGAGGAAACATCCCTATAAATTTGTCATGGGTTATTTTGGAATAAATGGAACATTGATTAAATTCTTCAGAGTTTATTTCAAGCACAAATATTAGCTCTTTCTTGTTTCTTCACTGTAGTCTTCCAAGAAAACTGTTTAGGTTTGCCTATCTTTTTGCCTAGAGGCAAAGTTACAAAAATTTTGTGAATTTATGGATTGCACATATACCAAACTCTGAGCTGAGCCATTGAGTACCAGATATCAAGGTCTAGGTATTACTTTCTTCTCTCTGACTCAAAAAATACCCTAATTATGAACTAGGCCTTCCTTATAAAAAAATATACAATGATTTTGTCCATGTTCACTATGCAACAACATGTTGGCAGCATAGTCTGAAGGGGAGGATTCAGCAAAAAAAAGCTATAGGATAGAATAGTGTTATACATTACAGTTTGGAATCAACACCAAATTTATTAACACCGTAGATATAGCCTAATAAAATAATTTTGGCTCTTATTTGCCTTGAAGTAGGAAGAAATATAAGAAGCCATGTTTTCCCTCTCATATATGTGAGTTACATAATACAACTATATTAACTAGAGTTATATAGGTGAATATGAAAATAAAGCACACAAAGCATTGAAATAATTGTTACAGAGGAGAATAAAAATTGCCACCAGGCAGGGCAGAATTAATTGGTAAATGAATTCTAGAAATTGATCATTATGGCAATATAGAGAAGAATAAGTTTTCCAGCTATAGAAAGCACAGTCTGAATTGAGTATTAAGAAAAAATAGAATGGGCTGGGGATTTAGCTCAGTAGCTTAAGCGCCTGCCTGGCAAGTGTGAGGTCACGAGTTCAGTTCCCAGTGCAAAAAAAGAACAAATAGAACTTGATTTTATGAAATTGAATGCATATATTTATCAGTAATATATTTTTCTCCTAAAGAAAACCCATCTCACTGGCTTTCATGCACAATAAAATCCAGCATTAAGTCATTCATATCTTGGAATACTTAACATTGTCATCAAGCTCCCATGTTCTTTTAATCTTCCTATCTCCACATGTGTTATATGCGTGGGGGTGGCTTTTATTTTTATGTTCATAAAATGGCTATTATTTTTCTAGCAATATCTCCCTGTTTTCCATGTAGAAAGAGAGGAAAGATATAAAATAAAGAGAAATAAATTCTCTTCATGATGACTGCATTTTTAGTTTTGACAAGATATCCTTCCCTAAAGAATTTTGTGTAGAACTTGTCACAAGATCACCTTTAACTGCCATGGAAGCATGGAATTCCAGTGTCTCTCTTTCTACCTTCAGTAGTAGAAGAAAAAGAGGGAACTGTTATGATATTTTATGAGCTAATACAGAGAGTATATCCCAAAGTTAACTCATTCTGGCACATAATATTTAAGTCTGAACTACAAAGGAAGGAATGCATAGGATATATTATAAGGAATAGCAACTAAATATTATTGTTTAAAGTATAAGACACATTAATACCAATGACACAAAAGAGTCCTAATGGTTATTAGTCTCTTTTCAGTAGAATCATGTCCATACTCATTTCATGTCCACTCAGAGGATCAGAATGGGGATTTAAATGGAAATTAGATTTTGTTAAACTAATCAATTTAAGATGGAGTCATACTGGTTCAGAATAGGCCCTAATCCAATGACTGGTGCCCTGATAAGAAAAAAAGAAAATTGTGTGTAGAGACACAAACACAGAGGGAAGTTGACATGCAAGCAGATATAGAGGAAAGATGGACATGTGATGGTGAAGGCAGTAATTGAAGTTACACAACTGTCAGTCGAGGTATGCTGAAGATTCCTGGCATCCATTGGAAGCTGAAAAGAATTATGGAAGGAATCTTCCCGTAAAACCTCTAGGGCAAAGGTCCTGCAGCAGACTGTTTGTATCATGAAAGTTCTAAAAGATTTGTCATATTGCTTCTCTAGAGAGAAAGTTCTTCTAATATCATGCCTTTGTACTTTGAGCTGTGAAAGAACAAATTTCTGCTATTTAAAAATATCCATTTTGTGACATTTTATTATGGCAGCCTTAGGAAACTATTGAAAGGTCATTTTATAATGTTCATAGAATAAATGTAAGATATAAATTGGAACCTGTATCCAAATTCACAAGTCTCTAATATTAACACTCTGGGTACTCAGGCATGAAGATAACAAGATCAAGCCCAGCATGGGGATAAAAATAAAAAAGGGTTTGGGATGTACCTCTGTGCAAATGTCCTGAGTTCCATCCCCAAGCCCTAGGAAAAAAGGAAAGAAAGAAGAAAGGAAAGAGGGAAGGGAGGGAGGGAGGGAGGGAGGGAGGGAGGGAGGGAAGGAGGAGAGAGTGAGGGAGAAAGGAAGGAAGGAAGGAAGAGAAAGAAGAAAGAAAGAAAGAAAGAAAGAAAGAAAGAAAGAAAGAAAGAAAGACACACAGACAAAGGTCTATATCTTAAAAAGTGTCCTGAAGTGACTTTTAAGATATTGAAAAATGTCCTGCAAATAGTTATTCTGATGTACATATAATTTGATGAACGTTTTATACATTATCCTTAACTTGGAAGGTCACATTCAGTTTTTAGGATAGGTAGAACCATAAGTGCAAAAATTGAATTTAATTATTATCTATATTTTATTTTTCAAGTACAATTGATTATAGATTTTTTAACCAGACACAATGTAGCATATTTAAAAACATATATGTTTGAAGAATCCTGGGTGAGAAACATTAATGCTAAGAATGAAATTATGGGCTAGTTTGATCAGTGACATATTTAAGAAACATAATCCTGTAGAAATGTGGAACATAAATTGAGAAGGAGAGATACTGAAAGTAGGGAAAAAATATGAGCTAGAAGAGTAGTAGTGACAGTAAATTAATGCTTAAAAATTGGTAAAAGAAAAACACAATGTGTAGAGATATTGGCTAGACAATTCTCCTATTTAAAAAAATCACTACAATATTAAATAGATCTATTTATGTGTCAATTTAGTTTTGTCAAATTTTGGATTACTGATGTCTATACAAGATAGAACTTTACATTGTTGTTTCTCCTGAATACATCCAAAATATATTTTTCTTTTTCACTTGAATGTGATATTTCTGAATACCCATGCTGACAAATAGCCTGTGATCTAATCCTTTAAAAGGCTGATGAAAGACATGAAAAAGGAATCAACAATTAAAATATTTTCTTAAATTCCCTATATTGAATTTCTGACCAATGAGTAACAGAGCATAAACTCTAACAAATCCACCACTCACCCCGTATGTTTTCATTTCCCAAAGAAAGGTATGACTGCTTGTCTCCTTGCCTCCAGGAGAGGTCAGTGAACATTTGTCTCCATATCTCAGCTTCTAGAAATGGTTATTATATTCTATCTGCAATTTCAAAATGTGGATTGAATTTGCAAGAGCCCGGAAAGGGTGGAAAATGCCATATAAGTTTGAATACATTCAGTTTTCCAATAGTAAGTGACACTGATTTTTAAATTAGATTTGACATGAATAAACATCTGAAAACACATCTCATAATCATGATGTGCTTCTCTTAAACTATGTTTATAATTAATAATGGAATATGCAGGGTTTTGATGACAGGAAATTTTGCTACCACTTCACTAACTCTTCTATGCCATGCTTTTTACTCTGGCTCAGTGTTGCAAATCACTTTTACTCCTACTTGAGGGGAAAACTGTATAAGAACTGGCAGTTGCATTTTAAATTGAAGAAACATTTAGAAATGATTTAAGAGACTTGATTGATGGGAGTACAGGCTTTTAAGACAGTCATTGGAAATCTTGCTTTTAACTTTTCCATATTTGAGGCAGATTCTAAACAATATTCCATCAACTTAGTATAAAGCACTTATAAATGGCATTGTATGCAATTATTTACATCTCTTGAATATGATAAAACACAATAATTACTGAAAAGGCAGTGCTATTAATCATTCAGTAAATTAGCATTTTTTCAGTCTTCTATTCCAAATTAGAAAGGGTAGTAACTATAATTAGGAGGGCATGGAGAACTTTATGTTACTTTAAGCTACTTCTAACATTGTTCCTAAGAATATATTTTATTTTTTGTTAAAATATATAAATATATTATAAGTTTTTCCTGAAGAGTCTTGTCTCAGAGTGGATCTCAGTATGTCAATGTTTGTGACAAAGTAAGTGCTCAAACAAGAATGTAGAGCCTAGAAAAAAAGCCATATTTAGGCTAGAATGAGTTTTTAAAAATCTCATGAATTTTGGTTTGTTGAGTTTAGTTTTAGGAATCTAGAATTAAGCATAGGTTCATTTTCATTACAGATGCTTAAGATTTTTTTCATGGAGATATTGTATAACTTTGGTTGAGAGGTTTCTTGTAGAAGATCTGAGACTGATAAACACCAAATTCCATCTTATAATTCAGATGGTTCGTGTTTTTCTCAGTACTTATTTCCTCTTGCTTTTCTCTCAATCTGGTCTTTTCAAAGACTGGTCACTGGAAAAACTAACAGTTTTCATCTTGGAAAGTGAATGCTAGGGTTCCTAGTGATTTCTACAGATAAATAAAAATAATAAACTGAAATTACTACTCTAGTATTTGATAAAGGAAATAGTGCTGTAAAATTTTCAGAGAATAAATTTATGCAATTTTTATTTAAATTTACAAAAATGACTGTACAGGATGGCCTATACTAATCACAATTTTAATTTTGAATTTGGATATACAACCTCTCAAATATTAATATATGGATAAGTAAATATATATTGATACCTACATGTAAAATCCAATGATTTTAAATAAGATCATATTAAATGTCTCACCTAATATGCTTCGAAAATTAGTATAGTTTTGCTTATATGTAAAGAAAAGTTGTTTGAAGTCATGATTTCTAATGTCTATTTGTAGTCAATAATATAAATGAAACCTTATTTTTAATATTTTTAATCCAAACTTTCATGTTTATACAGTGCTATATATAATGTTTTACTATATCAGAGATGATGAATGAATCACAATATCTATAATTATGCAAGGTAGTGTCATTCCATTTGAAATGTTAATAAGACAAATAATTTATATGTATTGTCGATTAATATTTGTGGCAAAATAATAGTTGTTTGCACATTGTACAATATCTTTAGGACTTTAGCTTATTGAGTGAAAAAAAGGTGAGAGAAAATTACTTCTTGTCACCAACCAACTCACACAGTATATAATTACATCCCACTTCTTTGATCCATAGCTAAACATGCTTCTACTGATCTTCAATACCATTTGAATGATGACAAACACAATCAGACACTTATAAATCTAATTTTGCTATAGAGATTTCATTTCTGTGTTTAGTTAGGCCCTCAGTATTTTGAGTACTTTTTTGGCAAAGTAGCTATATGAATGACATAATAACCAGAAGTCATTATCAACCATCTGTTATATAGTAACTATTTTAATTTTAATGTACTCAGTGATGCTTGACTTAATGGTTTTTAAAGTTACTTGCTTTTTTAAGGAAGAAGCTTCATTACTGACAGAGATATATCACCACGAGAAAAAATGGAAAAGGTGATGTTCTGTTTGAAAAAGCCTTTAATACACCCAACACATGAGAGTGTCTACTGTACACCATGAAAGATCAGTTTAAAAGGGAACTATTAAAGCCAGATTAAGAAGCAAATCTTATATGAATTTATTTCCAATGGGATTCGGACTTCAGACCTTACCTTTTTGATTCTACCAACTATATCGAAAGCTGAGTCTCAGAGGGTCCAATATGTGCTATTAATCAAAGGCAATTAGTATAATGAATATAACTTTCAGAAGATTTTATGTACAATAATTAAAATGCAGAATTTAAAATAGTTTTATAAATATTCAGTAGTAGCAGTGTAATAGAAAATGCCCTCTCCCCCAGCAAGTATACTTCAGTTTCTTAGTTGGCAAGGTAATAGTTCCTGTCTGAGTCTTGGTTGCTCCTGTCTCTTAGAAATGGTTGGTCACTGTTCTTCAAAGTTGGTCACTATGATGCATAGCTGGTCACTATGATGCACACTGTATAAACCAATCCCCAGTTGACAAGACATTATGCCTCTATACTTCCTGCTTGATTATTCCACATAAGCCTTAGACCACCAGAGATCAGGGTCTGATATTTTGGGAATGATCCTGATCAGTGACAGTCAACATAAGTTCGTCTCCAAATCCTGGGTGTTGATTCCAAGTTTCTGCTTGACATTGCAGTAGTTTTCAGGGTAAGAGTAAAATTAAGGATGACATGGTTGCAAATGAATGTAGAAACACTGAGTAGATGAAGCAAAACTATGAAAACCTTAAAAACTGGATAGTGAAATCTAGAATTCATTAAGCAAAATATAAATAATTTTCATCATATGTGCATTGTTTTACTATTAATCACTAATAATTATATTTTAGTTACTATCAATTAAATGAAACATTGAAGTTACATTATGTATTAATTTTCTTGCATTGTCAAATAGATTCACTTAGCAAAGAACAGAAGCAGCTTTCTCTTTGCACACAATATAGCATAGTGTCTTCAATGATCAGTGGTTGATAGAATTATGAGTTAATTCAGACTTCATCCAAATATCAGTTGTTAACACAAGAAAGTGAGAAAATCTTAATTTAATAAATCATTGGCTCAGTGGTACAAGCACCTGCCTGAGAAGTGCAAGGTCCTGAGTTCAAGTCCTGGTACCCAAAGGGGGTGGGGAACAGATCATTTTAATAGGAATTAATAAAATATAAATTGTCCTGAAATTGGGATTTTTGTCATTTTTTGGCCAGCATCTCAGGTAGTTTTTCTCAATTCATTGGGCTCACTGTGAAAAAAATGGACATGATTATTTAAAAAAGTTTCATCTTGCAGTTATATTACTGTATTTCATCAATTCTAAAAACCACAAATTTTACGTTTAACTTCTATTAAACCATAATATGCCTACATCTAACAATCACCATAATGTAGTTAATGGTTCTATCATATTCCCTGATGCTTGCCTACATGTGCTTTCAGTAATTGATTTTAATTTGGCTTGAAATAAAAAATTATTTAGGTATTAAAATGTAGCAGTAAGGACATGTATTTGATGTTATGAAATCGAGTGTTTATCGCTAGAGAAGTGATGAAACAATTTTATGCCAAAAAAGAAAAGCAAAATTGCTTCCTAGGACCTTAGATAAATTTGTATAGCAAGTGAACATTGTTAGCTTTTATTATATACTTTTGAAATGAAAGTACTCCAAACAATATCATTACTAGTAAAAATTTCTAAATCACTTGAAAATAGAAGATATTTCCAATTGCTTAGATATCAAAAAGGAAAAGCTCAACACAACAAGAGGTTGCTGAGACCAAACCATGTCATGCAGGAATTCCATTAAAGGATTACATTTTAACTTAATTTGCAACATTTGTCTTCCTTATTTTAGTGAGATTTGTACCTGTCTCTTAGATTTGCAGAAACATGGTATGGGTTCCAAATTTCAGGCATTTTCTCATATATTTTAATCTCATATATAGTTTTAGATTTCTTATTTAGTTGGCTCTTAAATTATAAAATTTTAAAGATGAGGAAAATCACAATTACCTATAGAGAAGAATATAAGTTTTAGACTCTTATATTTCTGCATAGAACTAACTATAGAGTCCACATTACACTGGGTATCACACTTATCATATTGATTTTACAAAAAATTATGAACAAAGAAAGTGAAACAGGATTGTTTCTTGAGCTACATTGACAGTATACTTTAGAAATTAAAAAATGTTTGGCTATTAGTTCAGTTGCATTTGTACCATGCAAAAATACTGATTAGAAGCTAAATATAATCCTTGCATCAGCAATATTTACATTTATAACTTTCAATTAGTTTTAATGTTCTAATGATAAATCCCAGATTACTCCCAAGTCATGAAGTGTTGTCAGCTACTGTCAGGCTACAATAAAGTCAGCATAGTCCTTACCTACAGATTAAGTGTAAGACCTAGATGTCAAACTGTGAGAAGTGTTTTACAATGCATATTTATTTTAAATAACTAACTCTGCAAAATATTTTCAAGAGTTGCTTTTCTGTGCTTCGTGTACCAGCTATTTTTCTTGATGTGTGCAGCAGTGTTTTGTAATTATTGGCCATCTTTTACTCCTGATTTCCTTTGAAGAAGATTGATTAGCACAATCAGTCAATGGAAAGCAATTTTCATCACCAAAGGCAGCTTCTTTTCTCTCTTGATTAGCAGGCCTGCTGCAAGTTATTCAGCAGAAACAGATAATCCCTAAGAACACTGCCAGGCAAAAATTCTGATAAGACAAAGGGAATTGAATCTGAATATTGCTAACAGTGTCCCAGGTAGACAAATGATCAATGGAGACTTAATGTCTCATGTGTCTATGATATTCCTGTTTTATTCAGAGAATGGGGCTTTCAGTAGGTTTTATGTCTTTGCTCATTTTTGTCTGAATTTTATTATTTTAAAAAAATTTTTTTTGCAAAGACACATTGGTCTGTGATTTGTGTTAAGAGAGGAAGAATATCTTTACATTTCACTGCCAGAAACTGATTATTCCTCATTTCTGTATGCATATTCTGCCTCCAATTCAAAAGTAATGCCTGTTAGAAGAATGAAGTCAAATTAAATTTAACTACCTGGGTAATTATTCGTTTGTTAATTTTGGTAATATTATCTAAATATAAACTAGTTCTCTAATTTCAATTTGAAATAAACTTAAAGAGGAAATATGATGACTAAAAAAGGAGAAGAGAAGTTTAATATTTTTTTCCTCTTAATTTTGCTATTTGGTAATTTCTCTGCTCCAAATGAAGAATGCACAGGGAAGTAGAATCATAGAGTAAAAATGGTAGCACATTTTGGGACCATACCTGCTGGCTTAAAACCTCCAACTGGCCCAATTCACTTCATAGCTGTGTGAATCTGAACTAGGCAGTTAACATTTCTGAATCTCAATAGTATCATTATAAAATGGGCAAAATAATAATTATTTTAACTAATCAGAGATATTTTACACAAAAAGACAACTCATAGTAAATACTCAGTAAATAAATGGTCTCTACTACAAACACTTACACAAACACATGCATAAAGCTTAAATTGGAGGTATACTTTCCAACATCAAATGGAGTTGAAAGAAGCTGAGAATTTCCATTTTAACAAGTGGGCCAAACTCAACACTTCACTCAGTGAGAAACATTTGATCATTAAAAACCAATTGCAAAATCATTTAATAGTTTTTCAATTTTTATTTTCATTACTACATATTTACAATACATAACAATTACATTCCTTGCACCGAGCTGTTACATGTGCATAATACATCTCAATTTTTATTTCATTCCCTTCTTCTCTACTCCCTAACAGAGCCATTTAATTTTTAAAAACTTTAATCTGTCACAAAAATTTAAACAACACAATTTAAAATGTTCTTTGTCCTATTTTTGCTATATCACATACATAGCAGTAGAATCAACATCTTTCTCCTTCCTCTACTGAATTGCTCTCAGATTCACATTCTCTTCCAACCCAAGAAATCTCATTCACTCAGATACAGTCTAATCACTTCCCTCAGTTTATGATTACTCTGAGTTTGCAATATACACCAAATTTACCCATCTTCTAGCATTGTTTACCTGCCTGTTTCTCCAAGTCAGCCCAGCCAAAAGCCTCAAAACTCACTGATATAATTAGGCAGTGGAGCATATTATAATCCAATAATATCAAACCAATTCTCCTACACATTTCTTCCCCAATCTTCCATTCCTGTTATATGTTGAAAATGAATCAAAGCAGCTAAGACCTAAATAGATGATTTTCCAAAAGAAAACACACAAATGTCCAAAGATATTTAAAAATGTTCTAAACATCACAAATCATCAGAGAAATGTAAGACAAAGCCACAATATCTCATATCTGTTAGAATGGTATAAAAATGTGTCATGTACATGTGCCAATCCCCTATGCACATATAATCATTATACAATGTAAATATGTACTAATAAAAGTAAATGATACAACAAAAAAGCAATAATATATGTTGACATGTATTTGGAGAAACTGAAAACTTATACTTTATTTTTGGTATGTATAATTACTATGGTTTTGTGGATAACAGCATGGAATTTTCTCACAAATTAAAAAAAAACTGAACTGTCATATGACCCAGAAGTTTCACTTCTGAGCATTTAAGCAAATGGAAATAAAATCACCATCTTAAAGAGATTGCTTTATTCCAGAGTTCATAGTAGCATTACTCTTAATAGTCAAGATATGGATGAATAAAAATGTGTGTACATACACACACACATACAGTGAAATTTAATTTTTTTTTTATTTTGAAGGTTATAAAATACAACAGAACAAGATGATACGAAGCCAATTGAGACAGTGTAGTGAAATTGGTACAGAACTTCCAGAAGGTTACTGGGATAATAGCAATAGGTACCATAGTATATCTTGTTTTCTTCACAATAGTTGTTCTTTCAATCAAGTATAGAAAAATCAAAGAAAATACAGAACATTATAGAACTTATCAAAACAGAATATTGAATAGAGCAATACTATTAATCAGAACAAAGCAAAACAGTGATAAAATATTTGCCTTCAAAGAGATGGTAGAAGGAAATCCCCCTTATTTGCTATATTGCATATAGTCAACCTCACAAGAGATGGTCAGATCTCTGGCTTCCACTTGCTAACGGAGGAGGATGTTTGATTCTCAGCCCACACGCTGGTGTGCTCACATCCACTTACCAGGGTGGCGAGCTGGCTGCTTCTTTTCCCAGTGCCCTAAGTTCCAACATGGCGCACATCTCAGGAGAAGCTGATGGTTATCACCCTGGGGTGGCCGTGGCTTGCCAGGCCACAGCCTGGGCTGTGAGCTGTTTGCTTCTTTTCCCAGTTCCCTAACTTCCAAAATCAGTGAAATATTATCATGAAATTTTAAAAAGAAAGAAATCTTTCTTTGTAGGATAAAAGGGGGATTTGTAAGAACATGGGTAAAACTAGAGGACATTATGGCAAATAAAATAAGTCAGATGCAGAAAGACAATTATTGCACTATATCACATGAGGAATCTAAAAATATCAAACTTCTAGAATGAGAAAAGTAGAGTAATTTCCTAAGGTCAGAGAGGGTGATATGAGAAGGTATTGTTCATAGAGTACAAACTCTAAGTTTTAGAGATCTAAGGCACAACATGATGAATGCAATTAATAAGAATGTATTGAATACTTGAAATTTGTTAAGAGAATGTACATTTAAGAGGGGTAAGCTGCCCAGAATCTTCACTGTGGGCCAGCCCTCCCTCCGGGAACTTAGTGAAAGCCTGTATCAGGCATAGGCTGCCCAGAACCTCCACCATGGGGCCACCCTGCCTCCAGGAACTTAGCAAAAGCCTGCATCAGGGGTAGGCTGCCAGGAAGCTACACCAAGGGCCCACCCTGCCACCTGAAACACAGTGCAAGCCCACCTCAGGGGTAGGAACCTCCCCTGTGGGCCTGCCCTGCCACCGGGAACATCGAGGAGGCCTGGCCAAGACTGAAAACTGCCCCTTGACTGCTACAGATGGGCCCACCCTCCCACCTGGAACATCAGAAGATCTCAGCAGTATCCAGTTAGTGTGAGCAATTTGGAACTTTGCTCCTAGGTGGTGAACTTTGGACTACACTGGATTGATTGTATCAATGTGGTGACTATACCCCTAAAATAGAGGTGTACAGTGGATCAATAGGGCCAGTAGTAAAACCCTCTCCAACTAAATGTAAGACTTTGGTGTTCTGAAAAGAGAGTGTGTGATCCCCTCCTACACATAGAAAACACCAGGCAGAGTGAAAATGACAAAACAAAAAAGCAAAATGCAGCCTCAAACATATAGTTCACCAGAAGCAAATATAGGAGACATTGAAATAGAGGACCCCAAAAGTAACACACTGGGAATCTCTGAAATGATAGCAAGTGAAATAAAGAAACAACTGCATCAGGCTATAGAGAAAATCAAATTAGAAGTACTCTCCCATGTAAAGATAGAAATAACAACTTTAGTAAAGGAGTTGTTGAAAGCAGCTAAAGAAGAACTAGAGAAAAAGTACATGAGCATGGGAAACTGATTGAAACTTTGAATGAACAATATAGAAAACAAGCAGATTTCATGAAACAAACTCAAAGAGACATCCAACAAACAAAAAATTCTATTGAAAGCATGCAAAACAGCTTAAAGGAAGCTGAGGATAGGATTTGGGACCTTGAGGACAGGATCACAGTTAGTGATCAGGAAAGGACAGAACTTTTAAAAATAACAAAGTAGCATGAAATGACAATCCAGAAGCTTCATGATGATGCCAAGAGCAACAATATAAGAATAATGGACATTAGTGAAGATACAGGAGTCCAGGCAAATGACATACATAAAGTATTTACAGAAATAATAGCAGAAAATTTCCCAAACATGGGGAAAGAATCTGATATGCAGATAAGTGAGGCATATAGAACACCAAAGAGTCACAATCGGTATAAATCTACACCCAGACACATAATAATTAAGATCTCAGACATACAGCATAAAAACAGAATATTAAAAGCTGTCAGAGAAAAGACACAACTCCACTATCAGGGAAAGCCTATTAGAATCACTGCTGACTTTTCAGCACAAACCCTCAAGTCAAGAAGAGCTTGGAGTGAGGTATTTCAAGCACTGAAAGAAAACAATCTTCAACACAGTCTGATGTACCCAGCAAAACCTTCATTCAAATTTAATGGAGAAACAAGATACTTCCATGACAAAGAACAACGGAAGAAATTCATGTTCAACAAACCAACCCTAGAAAGAGTACTGAAGGACATACTAGACAGAGATAAAAATGACGACAATCCCCAAAACAGCAACAGAAAGAAACCACCAGGTAAGATCAGCAATTAAATAAGAGGAAAAGCAAAAAGAAACAACTCGAACATAACATGGCAAAGTCAAGCCAGTACAAACCAGTGCTATCCATAAATATAAATGTCATCAATTCACCTATAAAAAGAAATACATTCACAGAATGGATCAAGAAACAGGACCCCACAATATGCTGTATACAAGAAACACATCTGACCCAAAAGGAAATGCACAGATTAAAAGTCAAAGGATGGAAAACATATTCCATGCAACAGGAACCCAGAAAAAAGCAGGGGTAGCTATTCTATTTGCAGACAACATGAACTTCAAACCTAAAATGATTAAAAGAGGTAGAGAAGGTCACTACATACTTGTCAGTAGTAAAATTCAAGAGGAAGAGCTAACAATTATAAATATATATGCACCAAATACCAGAGCACCCAACTATATAAGACAGATACTAATGGACATGAAAAACCAAAAACACAAGAATACAATTATAACAGGAGATCTTGACAGTCCATTGTCACAAAGAGATAGATCGAATAGACAAAAAGTCAGCAAAAAATAACAGAACTGAATCATACCTGTGAGCAATTGGACTTAGTAGATGTTTAGAGAGTGTTCCACCCAACCACATCAGAATACACATTCTTCTCAGCTGCACATGGGACATTCTCCAAAATAGACCATATATTATCCCATAAAACATTCTTAAGTAAATGAAAATGTATTGAAATCATACCTTTCATAGTATCTGACCATAGTGCACTAAAATTGGAAATTAATGGCAAAAGAAATTGTAAAACATACATAAATACATGGAAATTAAATAACAGCCTTTTGAACAACCAATGGGCTACAGATGAAATTAAAGAAGAAATGAAACAATACCTACAATTCAATCAAAATATAGAACCAACAGACTGTAATCTGTGGGATGCAATGAAAGCAATCTTAAGAGGGAAATATATAGCAATAAACTGTCATATCAAAAAAACAGAATGAGCACAAATAAACAACCTAATGCTCCATCTCAAGCATCTAGAAAAAGAAGAGAAAGCTAAACCCAAAGCTCATAGAAGAGAGGAAATTGTAAAGATTAGAGCAGAAATCAATGCAATTGAAACTAAAAAAAAATACAAAGAATTAATGAATCAAAAAGCTGGTTTTTTGAGAGAATCAACAAAATTGACAAACCCCTAGCTAACCTGATCAAAAGAAAGATAGAAAAAACCCAAATTCATGCAATAAGAACTGAAAAGGGAGAAATTACTACAGATTCCATGGCAATTCAAAAGATCATGAATATCTACTTTGAAAATCTCTACTCACATAGAGTGGGAAACACAGAGGAAATGGACAGATTTCTAGAAACATATGAACTACCAAAGCTCAACCAAGAAGATATAGCAATTTTGACTAACCCAATATCAACTATTGAAATTGAAAATGTAATTAAAAACTTACCAACAAAGAAAAGTCCAGGTCCTGATAGATTCACAGCTGAATTCTACAAGAAATTTAGAGAAGGTTTGATGTCAGTACTCCTTAAACTCTTCAACAAAATTGAGAAAAAAGCAATCCTCCCTAAATCATTTCTGGAGGCAAGTATTACTGTGATACCAAAACCAGAGAAAGATGCAACCAAAAAAGAGAACTATAGGCCAATCTCACTAATGAACGTTGATGCAAACATTCTCAACAAAATAATGGCAAATACAATGCAGCAAATGATCAAGAAGATTATACATCATGACCAAGTGGGGTTCCTTCCAGGAATGCAGGGATGGTTTAACATACGCAGATCAATAAATGTCATACACCACACAAACAGAGCCAAAACCAAAAACCACATGGTCATCTCAATAGATGCAGAAAAAGCTTTCGTCAAAGTCCAACACATGTTCATGATAAAAACCCTTCAGAAACTCAGAATACAAGGTGTCCACCTCAACCTTATAAAGGCCATCTATGACAAACCAATAGCCACCATTATACTAAATGGATAAAAACTGAAAGCTTTCACTTTAAAATCTGGAAGAAGACAACGATGTCCACTCTCACCACTCCTTTTCAACATAGTTCTGGAAACACTAGCCAGGGCAATCAAATGAGAGAGAGAAATAAAAGGAATAAAGATAGGAAAGAAAGAAGTTAAATTATCACTATTTACAGATGACATGATACTCTACATAGAACACCCAAAAAACTCCATTAAAAGACTGCTAGAGGTAATAAACAAGTTCAGCAGTGTAGCTGGATACAAAGTAAATGCACAGAAATCAATAGCATTCCTGTACACAAACAAAAATCTCACTGAGCGAGAAATTATGGAAATATCACCCTTTACAATAACATGTAAAAAAATGAAATACTTAGGAATCAACCTAACTAAAAATGTAAAAGACCTATATGCTGAACATCATACTACACTGAAAAAGGAGATTGAAGAGGATATTAGAAAATGGAAGGACATTCCTTGCTCTTGGTGAGGAAGAACCAACATTGTGAAAATGGCTATACTTCCAAAAGTGTTATACAGATTTAACTCAATCCCAATCAAAATACCATTGACATATCTCACAGCTCTAGAGAACACACTACTAAAATTCATTTGGAAACAGAAGAAACCTAGAATAGCAAAGGCAATTCTAGGCAACAAAAGCAAGGCAGAAGGCATCTCAATTCCTGACTAGAAACAGTACTATAAAGCCACAGTGATAAAATCAGCTTGGTACTGGCAAAGAAATAGACTTGAGGATCAATGGAACAGATTAGAAGATGCAAGCACAACTACAAAGACACTCAGCCACCTGATATTTGACAAAGGGGCTAAATATGTACACTGGAAGAAGAATCGTCTCTTTAATAAATGGTGTTGGAAAAATTGGCTCTCTACATGCCGAAGACTGAAACTAGATCCATGCATATCACCATGCACAAAATTAAAGCCTAAATGGATCAAAGATCTCAATATTAAAACAGAAACACTAAAACTACTGGAAGACATGGTAGGTAGAATTCTTGGGGACATAGGGGTAGGCAGAGAATTCATGAACCAAATGCAAACTGCACGGGAAACACTTCAAAGAATCAACAAATGGGATCTCACATTATTGAAAAGTTTCTGCACTTCAAAGGAAATCACCAACAGAGTGAAAAGAAAACCAACAGAGTGGGAAAAATTTTTAACCAGCAACCCCTCAGACAAAGGACTTGTGTCCAGAATATATAAAGAATTGAAAAACATCAATTACCCCAAATTCAAAGACCCTCTCTAAAAATGGGCATCTGGGATGAACACACAGTTCTCAGAGAAAGATATACAAATGGCAAATAAATACATGAAGAAATGTTCACCATCACTGGTCATTCGAGAAATTCAAATTAAAACAGCATTGAGATTCCACCTTACTCTGGAAAGAATAGCAGCCATCAAGAAATCAACTGATAACAAATGTTGGCGAGGCTGCGGGGAAAAAGGAACACTGCTCCACTGTTGGTGGGAATGTAGACTGGTGCAACCATTATAGAAATCCATATGGAGAATTCTCAGAAGAATAGGATTAGAAGCCCCATTCAATGCAGGTATTCCCCTCCTGGGTATTTTCCCCAAAGAACTGAAAAGTTCATATCACAGTGATATATGTGCACCCATGTTCATAGCTGCACAATTTGTGATAGCTAAATCCTGGAAACAACTAAGATGCCCATCAACTGCAGAGTGGATGAAAAAGATGTGGCATTTTTATACAATGGAATATTACTCAGCTAAAAAAACGGATGATCTTGAGGCCTTTATATGCAAAGGGAGACAACTTGAGACTATCCTCATTAGTGAAATAAATAAGAATCATATTTATAAATATCATATTGTATCTCTAGTGTAAAAAGTAAATAAGAACTACAAGTGTAATAAAACCAAAATGTGTAATTGCTATTGTAAAAAAGAGAGGAAAAGAAAGTGCTCTAAGGGATGTAACTGCATGTATGTTTGAGTGTGTAAAATAGATGACCATATTGCTGAATCTTTGTTGGATCTTTGAGCAAAACTGTTTGTAGTCTGACTGAATATTTACTATGTACCCTTTAACTTTGTAACTTGAACAACTACATCCAAGATGACAATACATAATTTACAAATTATTGATTTCTTAGTGGGGCTTTTTCTCATTCTCCTTTTAGAATTCTGTATTATTGCTACCCTTTTTTGTTTTTTTTTCTTTTTTCTTTTCTTTATATAAAATTTTAAAAATGTATAATTGCTATTGTAAAAAAAAGAGGAAATGGGAAGTGCTATAAAAGATATATCTGCAGGTATGTTTAGATGTGTGGGATTAATGACCATATTTTTAGGTTCTTGTTGGATTGTTGAACAGATCTGTTTGCACTCTCACTGCTTTAGTGCCTAATTTGTGTGCTTTAATCCTGTAATTTGAATAACTATTTCTAAAAGAACAATCTGTAATGTATCAACTAGTGATTGCTTACTATTTATCTTCTTTTCTTGAAATTCTGTAATATTTCTACCTTTTTCCTGTTTTTTCTCTCTTTAAATAAAAAAATGAAAAAAAGAGAATATGTATTTAATCATTCTTGACACACAAAGAAATATAACAGTTAGGTGACAGACATATTTAGTTTAGTATCTATCTATGTATGTATCTATCTATGTATGTATCTATCTATCTGTATGTATGTATGTATCTATCTATCTAATGCTTTGCATCTTAAATATATATAATTTTTATTGTCAAACCTCTATAAAGTAGAAAAACAGAAAACAAATTTAGAAAGCCTAATTTCTCATATACAGGCAGAAGATTCTTTTCATTTATCTTAACTTACTTTATAATTTCCATCAGTGTAATGGCAGAGAGCAAAGAAATTATATATTTTAGAAAACCAAAGAATAGTTTAGCATTGTAAAATTTCTTGGGGCATACTCAGAAAACATATTCTGAAAATTATATGAAGTATTTTTTAAATTTGAACCTGTTTTATTGATATTGAAGGAATATTTCAAAAAGACCTCACCTCATTTCCACTTTTAATTTTGAAAATAACAATCCTGGAAGGATTTTTTTTTATTTTATAGGAAGTAAATATGAACAATTTGTAAGGAATAAAATGAGTGTTCTGTAGGAGTGTAGGAATTGGGGGTTGTTATGGTACACAAACCATTAACGGTAACCTACATAAAATATAAAGAACAGAACGAGGATTTCTTCCCTTCCCTTTTGCCGCTTTTAATTATGTTGCTTTTGCCATCTTCCATCACCATGAACTGTTTCTCCTCTGACATGCCACTTTGCCTTGGAGCCAGCTGATTATGAACTGAAACCTTCACAAGCTATAAGCTAAATAAACCTTTCCTTCCCTAATTGTGGGCATTGGGTATTTTGTCTCAGCAACAAGAGAAATGTAACCAAGACAGGATTCCAAATTGTGAATTTACATTCATGACTGTTATATGTGAGGGCATTTTTAGCTTACATTTTCAACCAGAATAGAAAGGCACAATGTACAGTCAACTTCCTAAATACAAAATATTTCATGTGTCATCACAAGTGAATATGTTACTAACAGCTGAGACTGATTGGAAGGCAGAATAACTTTCCACGAATTACCAAGATAATTCAAATTTAAATGGCATTGCCACATTTTTGAAATTAAAGAAATATACTGGAGGAACATATCAACTTATGACAAATTTAAACTTACACTGTTCTAAGTGTTAGGAAATTACAAAACTGTACAAAAATGGAAGCAATGGATGCAGAAATTTCTCTGAATATTAGCATGAAGCTGATATGCATATTTTTGCAGTAATATGTAAAACTAATTTTAGCAAACAGTGGCCAATATTTACAATGCATGCAGTCAATTCAGTTATTTCTAAACTGCATAAATTTGTTTGCAAATAATTTAATCTATGATATAGAGATTCACATTCACCAATAGGTTGTTACCCACACCAAACTATGTTCTAGTGTTACTATGTATATTGTTTGTCTACCACTGGAACAACATCTGAAAGTAAAATTGTAATTAATAGACTAAACTGGAATTTAAGAATTACAAATTGTATCATTTTAAGGATTGGGAGGTTTATTCTTCGTTATAGCAGTCATATAGGTATAATGGAGTATGTGACTGCAAGGTCTACATAAATGAAACCAATACATTTTGACTTAGAATACTTCTTGCCCTAAGAAACTCCATGGGATTATCTTATATGGCTTTAATATATGAGAAGTTAGAAGTAAGATATTCTATTTGTTGATCACCTAGGAAAGGAGTTTTGAGTAATTATAACCTTTTTCTACATGGGAAGTATATATATGTAATGTCTACTAAGAATTTAATTCTAGAATGCTAATGCTTCTAATAGGCAATTCCTTTCTCACTGTACATATTGAATGTTTCCTGTCATATAAATTTCTTAAAAAGTCTGTCACACTTAATATTTGTTATATGTTTCTAGTTTTATAAACTTCTACATTTAAGAAAGTAAACACTATTCATAGGTCTGTTCTTAATAGACTGTGGAGTCATATTCTTAAAATGTCAACTGGATTAGGCCTGATCTCCAAAAGCTTTTCAGGGACTTCCCATTATACATAAAATAAGATCTCGATACTAAAATCTATTTATAAAGCCCTTGGGAGCTGTCTTCTACTTTCCTCCACAAACTCTTTGCGCTCCATTTCTCCTTCCTCCTTTTGGCACTCTGTTCTGTTTCCTCAAATACCCAAGGACTGTCATATCTGAGGACTTTATACATTTTCCTCCTTGCTTTTTCCATGCCTTGCTCATTAAGGATATGCCATACATGATTACTTTCTAGAGAGACTTCCCTGTGTTTTCAGTTGAAATTAGAATCTCCTATAAAATTAAATAAAAAAACTCAGTTACCCTTCATATGCCACTCATCTTAACCCCTGGATCTGCTTATTTATGTGATAATTAGTTTATCTGTCTCCACAGAACAATAAATTATTTAGGTCCACGGACTTTCTCTGTTATACTCAGCTCAGTGTCCTTCAGTTTTATCACAGGGTCTAAATGTCCCACAATGAATGTATTGATGTTGTCAGTACTCTCCTTTAAATAGGCTAAGTATATTACATCAATAGATCTTCAAAGAATGAATATAAATGCCTCCCTTTCTCAGAACTTCCTGTTCCCATGGGTTTATTTTGATATTTTTCTTGTTCAGGTAGTTATAAAAATAGATAGAAAGGAACCTAAAATTGTCCTCTAAATTCTAGTAAGAAAAGTGTCATTGGGGGACTATTATTTGATTGATAAATGGAAGGAAAAAAGAACTCAGGAAAAATGTTCCAGAGGCCAGAGTACTATCTGAGGTGGTGGATTTTTTAAAAAAAATGTCCTGAAGCTAGAAAATCAGCACATTTGAAGAACAAACTGTCTAACATAGCAAGTTGAATTTTCTTTACTTTATCACAGTGATATATTATCCAGTGGATTTCTGTGTGAAACAGTAGTTTATATTTCTTCTTGTTTCAGAAAAATTTAAGGCTTCAAAAAGGAGAGTACATGTCCTATAATAGGTTTGTGCATAGGGCAGAGTTAAAGGCATAGTCCTGAAATACAGGGTGAGTGTTGAGAATTAATTTAAGGCTAGTAATTAGAGTTGAAGTTCTACTACTCTTATGAAATTTGCAAAATTATTGGACAGAATGTTGGCTTATTTACAACGGGACAATATTATCCAGATGTTTTTTTAAACGTTTATAAATCATATCCTTAGCAAAGGGCTTAGGATTGCTAAAATTAATGGCATTATAATGTTGACCCAGTGTTACAAGTATAACCTCTTAGAAATAAACTTCAGCTATTAATATTAATAACATCACATAGGAATTACTTGATGAATAAACTAACACTATGGTATCTCTGCTACAAAGTGTCTCGCAATCCCATTACAAACTCTGCAAACACTTACATAAGGGTCACATTTACTCTTTATTGCTTTATAGTTTTTGGCTCCAGGAAGGATGGGCTTTATATTCTATATCTGCTATAACTTTTTGCAGAATAATAGAAGCCATAATATATGCAATGAATTAGTAATAAAATGTTTTTAAAACACATACAAATATATATGGTACATTCATATTTATATCTATCTATATATTTTTATCTGTCCAAATGGAAATGTTAAAAAATTTTGTTCAAATAACTTCCAGTTGTGTACACAATAAAAATTACTACATTTACTTAACTATTTAAAATTAAATTAAATCATTTGCAGCATTCTGCAGGCTGAGGCAGAAGAATTGCTGTGAATTTGAGGCCAGCCTGGGCTACAAAAGTGAGTTCAAGGCCAGCCTGAACTATATAGTGAGATCTGGTCTCAAAAAAGAGCAAAAAAATTAAATTAAATCATTAGTTTTCTAAGGTTTATTCTTAATAATAGCTACAAGGTATAAAGTTTACCTTTTAAAAGTTATAAAAGTTATATATCTGCAGGATTAGAAATATTGAGCAGATTTAAGTACATTCATATTTCCAATTGTTTCAATACTGAATATTTTGATTATTTCATTCCTAATTTTTTGCTTTTAGTTTGATAGTTCTGATTGCTCATATTTCTTTTTATTATTTCATTCCTGATTTTATCCTTTAGTTTGATATTTATTAATGCTATTGTTTCATTTTGTTTTTTGTGAAATTATGCAGGTTTTAAAAATTGTGTTTTTGATAAGAAAACATTGTTTATAAAATAGTTCTAGAAAAATTAAAGATGTTTTGATATAAAACAAAACAAACTCTAGTCATGAGATACTAGACATATCACATGAAAATAACAGTTTGATCTCCAGGTTATCAATATTTGAACTTAAAATTAATTATGCAATTATAAAAGGCAAAACATATTTTAGAGCAAAAATTACCACATACAGTATGTTCAAGCTTCCAAGGAGATGAAATTACATAAAACGTTTAGCCAACTGAATTTTTCTTTATTATGTAAGCAAAATTACAAGCATAATTTGTGTAGAAAAAATCTATCTAGAGGTCATAACGTTAAGTGGAATAAATCAGACACATAAGCTTAAATATCATACAGCTTCTCTAATATGAGAAACAAGAACAAAAAGTTAAATAATAATTAGGGAGATAGATCTTTTTTGAATGGGAAAGGGATCAAGAGATGGAGGGAGCTTTGAGAGGGAAGTTAAAGGGGAAGAAAAAAGGAACTAAGCTAAGTTGTATATGTGTACCAACTTCACACAAGGAATGTAAACATTATGTACAGTGATCATTTACAAAAAAAGGAAGAGGATCAGGAGATAAAAGGAGCATGAAGTAGAGAAAGGAATGGAAATTCAGAAAAAAGAATTAAGTTGTATTTTTTACATGTATCAATTCCTCACAAAGAATGTAAACATTATATACTCTAAGCATGTTCCAATAATAAAAAAAATCACAATCTAACTACATACCTAAACAAAATATGCAGACACTGTAACACTTCATTTTCTTAGGTGGAAAGGGGACTAACAGAATAAAAATTCAAGGAGAAAAAAAGTTTCTATATCAGACAATATGAAATCATGTTGACAATAAAGCCTTAATTAGTACATCTTCTGTGGAGGCAAAGACTGTTCTCCAACTTTAGGAAATTAATTCAGAAATATAAGGGAAGGGTATAAATAATTACAACTTCTTATAAAAAGCGTACATAAAAAAAAGATCAATGAAGCATTCACACAACATGGTATTTGGGAGGAAAATCTGTTTTCTTTGTCCAGATTAAGAAACAATAATTAAGTGTGTCTTTTATACTGTTTTTAAAATATTAATAATAGCATTCCTGGCTGCACATACCAGTTAGGACTGTTGTTCCCATGCTGATTAACCCAATAAGAGAGACCACAACTAAGTCTATTTTTAGTACTATAAAATTGTACCATGGTATCTTTATTTATGAATTTAATTTGTCTTATGAATTGAGAGAAGATGGCTGCATTTGTATTTGCGTTTACGTGGGGAAGATATTTCTGGTCATGTTTGTCATCCAATGCAGAGTTTTTGAATGGAATCAAAATTTAGCTCAATGCTTTTGTTTGCAACACAAGCATTTATTAGCTGAAGTATTACTGTATATGCTCCATTGTCCTTTTTTCAAAGCATTTAAAGACAACAGGGATATAATATTTGTAGAACCTTGTGATTATTTTAACTACCTATAGTTCAGTCTCAGTTTTATTGAATATTCAATGGCAGAAGATTTACTGGGAGAGGATGAGTATCAGAAAAGTGTAAACTGAATGTTTTCCAAGAGGCTAACATTGAAGCCCCTAGATTTCTGATTTAGATGTATTTCTCCTTAAATCAAGTTTTTCTTCCATTTCTGTTTTATTATACCTCTACAAATAATTTTTGCCACATTTCCTTAAAGTTTAAGGAAACTGTTTGCCAGACGGATGTAGGGAAATCACCTAGAAACTTAAGGCTTGATGGTGGAGAAATTGTTTGTTTCGTGGTATTTTGGGAAATGTCTTTACTCTTTATATGAACATTCCCTAAAGTTCTGTAAAATTCATCTGTGGCATATGGACTCCAATAGACTGCATATTTGTCACAGACACTGCTCTTTCAACTGGGTCAGGACTGTTGCTACACAGAGAGATCTCAGAACTACTCAGTGCTTCCATCTTCAGAGCCCAAATAGGTTAAGGCACAAGCATGCTGTTATCACAGTGCTTTGGTAGATAGGCAGCTGATATTCAGAGTTGCTTTCCTCTGAAGCACATAATTGGATTTTATTATTTTTACATACTTTGCAGCAATTTTCAAAAATTTGGCAGTTCATTGCTTCCTTATCAATTGTATCTGTGAACAACTGAATATCATAGAAGAGATCAAGATTGAAGTTGTCATTTTTTTGAGTTTTACAGTATTAACTTGGTCATGTATATTGTTCTTTTATTCTTTCTCTTCATTTTCCTTTAGATGCTTACTGTGTAATAATTGTTCTCTGTTCCTTAATAAAATCCTGAACAAGATTTCTGGAGTTTTTATATACCTTTTTAAACAACAAAAACCAAAAAAAATCTTTTAATCTCTTTAAAGCATTAACAATTTTGTTTTCATCTCATAATGACATTAGTCTGGTGCTATTTCAAATACCAAGCTTATTTAGAGTGACTATTTCATCCCCTCAAATTGAGACATGCTTCAGGACTGGAGGCCTGCTTCAACAAAAGGACATTAAATGGCTTCTTCCTTTAGTTGTATGCTAATTATTATGAGCCTGGGTAACTGGTTGGTCTGTTGGAATTTGTTGTTGCAATACTCTAGTGATAATATTTTTCTGATGATATCTTTTTCCCCATTAGTTGTGTCTTTGTGGTGATATCCCATTTCAACATTTTGGCAAGCAAAATACTTCTTGATCTTTGGGTTTTTAACTGGTTAACTTTCATTTAGAGTCTTTATGTTTCCTGAGTCAGTCATTCAGGTTAGGGTAAATTCTAAAAAAAAAAAAATTACTGTATCTCAGACTGTATTCCTTTGTCAAGGTAATATTTTGTCTTCAGGAAACTTTCACTAGTGGCCCAACTTTGTTGAAAAAGCAGTTGGCTACAAGGGAAGACAGCTTGGCTCCATCATTAATAAGGGGAGTGCACAAGCCAAAGCATAAATAAAATGCCTGTTCTTTAATTACTAAAGCTCTTGGAAACATATTTGAGACTCTCCCTAGGGATCTTGGAGCTCTTCTCATTTGAATTGAATTGAGATGAAGCACAGCACACTTAAATCTTTCTTAAAATAAATCCTTTCATCAAGTCACTACACTACACATCCAACAGAATGTCTAAAGAGAAATAAAACTATGAAGTGTTAGGAGGTGGAAAACCTGAAACTTTAAAAATACTATCAGTTTCAGTAAAAATCTAAATAATTGCTTTGGAATATTTTAACAATAGCATTAAAAACTAAAGAGTAACATGGGGCTAGGGATATAGCTCAGTTGCACAGTGCCTTCCTGGCAAAAGCCAGGTCTTGAGTTCGATTCCCAGTACAGAGAGAGAAAGAGAGAGAGAGACAGAGGCATATCCATGTTCAATGACCTAACTATTCTACTCTTTAGGCAGGTACACATCCATTCAACAAAAATATATTTGTTCACACTCTACTGGTAGTAGCTCTAAAGTGAAAATTGCTTAATTACTTCTAAATACTATATATGTATGTATATATATATATATATATATATATGTATTGCAATTATATGCAGAATTGGGGTTAATGCATTTTACAACTGTAGACAGTACATCATAAACCCAATATTAAGTAAATGAATCCATGCACAAAATGGTACATACTATGTGACTTACTTACAAAAGATGCTTAAACCAAGATATTTTAAGCTATGCTAAAAGTCAAGAATATACTGTAACTGGCTAAGTGAAGCTTAAAAGAGGAATTTGTTGTTCTGGTTATGTTCTATTTCATATTCTGGTCTTTATGTCATAAGTGAATTAAGCTCAGAAAAATATATTGAGCTGTACACTTATAATGTGTACACTTCTCCCATGGATATTACACTCCAGTAAGAATTATAAATAAAATAAACTTTCAAAAGCAAGAAAAATTACATTAGTTACCTTACTCTTTTAATCTCAACCTTTTACATAAACTGGACAGTGTTTATCTGTTCACTCTGGAAGACCCAGCATCGGGGTATTCCCTTTACAAAAGATGAACCAGCTCTTTGGCTTAGATTGTGTTGTTACTAGGCAACTATTGTTCTCTTCTCAGGCTTTGTGGCCTCTTTCTGAGTCTACAGGAGGAATTGCAGTTATCATTCTATTACATAAATGATGCATTTGGTACAAAGATATCAAAAGAATGGGAATATAAATTGAGACTCTGTTCATGCTTATTAGCAGATAGTACAGTTCTCAAGGTGCCCTAAGCCATACAAAGAATAAAGGCTTATCAAATGGACCTGAAATGACAATTATTTTCACATTAGCATTGATGCTCATAATTGTAGGCTCATTCCACCCACATATTCATTTAATAACTGTATTGATTCACAAAGGATATGGAATGACACAGTAATGGTGCTGCATTGAGAGAGGTTTTTGGGAAATATGCCATAGGGAAGAAGAGGTTTGGCCTACATTAGTCTTTATTGATTTTCTTATCATGATGCAGACAAGGACTTTGAAATTAACAAATATTTGAGTTTATTCAAACCAGATCATTCTTTCTGATATTCACTTTTTCCTGGGACTACAGTGAGGCTGTACTTTGGAAAAAGTGCCCAAGTAGCAAGATATTTGGACAGCATGAAGACTTCTTTTGTTCCAAGTTATAAATGAACAAGGTTTTCCATTTAATATTGTCACCAACAACATGGGATTATTAAATTTATCTCATTTCCATCACTAATAAGTAATACTGTTTCCTTAAATATATACTATGTATGTTACATAACACATTCATCACTTGTAAGTACTACAAAGTAGCCAATAGCACCTTGCTTCACCACACCCCCATGGGAGACAGCAGTAATAAAAATAAATGACTTTTCAATGCTTAAAATTCAAAATGAGAAAAATATATTAGCTACAATCTTATCTTATTTTCAGAAAAATTTTCAACATAAAGTCTATTTTGTTGATTTAACATTTTTTCCCTGACAAAATGTAAAAGAAAGATCATCTTTTGCAAAGAAACTATAGACAATGGTCTGATTCATCAATTAGTTTAAAAATTGACAATTGCATTAATCTCAGGAAACCTTGGTAATTACTACCTGAAATAGTATCATTCTTTTGTTCACACTATTGTTTAATGCCAAGCTTATGTCAAGGTAAATTAGTAGCTGTTATCATTTTGTTTTTCAATAGTTGCAATATGAAGCAATTTTGGGGGCTTCTCATTTGTTGTTTATTATAATGCATGTTGTAATTTCAAAATAGTTCCTATAACCAGATGAAATTATTATCATGATGTATGAGACTATTGCTAAGTGAGACAATTTTTGTGATATGCCAAGAAAAATGATAAGCCTTTTAGAATTTTCTATTTTAGTATACTATGAACAGTAAGACATTTCATTGTAAAACTCTCCTAGAATCTTGTAATGTTATTTCTAGATGTTTTGTATTTTATAATAATTGTGTTAATGATCATTCTGTCATATACCAATTTTTCCAATTCATCTATGAATATTTATTGGCAGATCAGGGGATTTTATTGCCAGAGGTAAGGGCTTTTTCTCAAGTCCCTCCCCCAGAATTTATTGAAACGGAGCCTTAGACATAAAAATGATTATTTTTTTCTTAACCGAATCTGGTGGGGCTTTGCTTTATATGTAGACAGGTTCTGCAGTACTATTCCATGAAGATATACTATGTTGAAAATACGATAAAATATAATGAAATGTTCGATAATCCTTTCTGATTTAGGGATATTATATTTAATGTGCTTACTTTCTCTTTGAACTCTTAGGTCTATCTTCTTAACTTAGTTTGCATAGTTTCTTTGGCTTTGTAATTTTTAGACTGTGACCTGGGAACATTTGTAACTAGTATGGTGGGGCAAAAATATAAGTTTTTTTTTTTTTAAATAGGGGGTCACCTAATCTGTTTCTCATCTCTCTAGAATAGCTATATTTCACAGTAATTGTTTTAAAAGCATAATTTCATGTATCATTTGTTATAATTTGGTTTGTTATCAGGTAGACGAGATCAGGGTTGTATGGATGTAGACTGTTATCAGGTAAAAAGTGTTTTAGTCAGCTTTCTATCACTGTAAAAAATATCTTGGTTAATAAGTTTTAAAAAAGGAAAGATTCGTTATTTCTCATTATCTTGGAAGTGTGACTCAGAGCTCTGTTTGCTTTTGAGTCTATGGGTAAGATATATATATATATACATATATATATATATGTATGTGTATATATATTATATACACATATATATGTATATATATATGTGTATATATGTATATATATATATATATATATATTATATATATATATATATATATATATATATGGGAAAGATGATATACTCTCATTTTGTAGATAAAATGAGAGTATATCGCCTTTACCTCATGTCAGCTAGGGAGACAAGTAAAAAAGAAAAAGAGTTGGCTTCCTTTCACACTCTTCTAGTGCACAACCTCAGTTACCTAAGACCTCCTACTAAAAAGACTAAGACTTCTTAAACGTTCCCAATATCCTTACTCTGGGGCTCAGTCCTGTAACACACATAACTTTGTAGTACATCCAAGATCCAAACTAGAGCAGAAAGTAAATCCAGTACATCTTTTTCCATCTTGTTTAGAAGTATAAGTTGCAAGTGATTTTCACTTGTTTCAAGTGTTTCACTTGTTTGTTTCTTTATAAGTGCTCTATTTCTTTATTTCTTTATGTCATAGATTTATATGCAATATTTATATTCTCTTTAAAGTTGACTTTGTACTCCTTTAAAATATTCAAATGACTAATGGTGGCCAAAGTTTATACTCCATAAAACCATTCAAAAAGGAAAGGAAACATGAATGACGGTACAAGACATGAAAGAGAAAAAAAAAAAGAAAGAAGATCAATATTGAATTAAAATATAGAAAAAATTTACAGAAAGTGCAAGATATACTAACACAGTATGAATTTTATGATAATATATGCAATTTATATTTTTTTCCTTTTACCCTTTTATTACTGGAGAATTTTTTGAACATTCATTTTTTTTTAGATGCTACTTCTTAAATTTTGAAAGAAACTGATTTAGAGGCTATGATGTATGATGCTGTTGAATTTGACTACAAATAATTGGATGGCTTAATGATTCAATGAAAAATAAATGACTCAGAATGTATCTGCTTTTTCCCTTTCAATTTCAAGCCTGTCATTGGCAAATGATTTAATAAATGCACATATCTCAATCAATTTTAAAAATTCTTTAGGCATTCAAATTTACATGAACGTATAAAAACAGAAATTTTAATACAAGACTTGGCCTCTGTGTGTTGAAAACTCTGTGTTTTCTAATATCTTCCCTTTGCTTTATTTCATCAGTGTAGTTACACAGGTTTAAACTTCACCTTCCAGGGGTGGGAGGTTTACCTTAGTGGTGTAAGCGCCTGCTTGACAAGCGCAAGGTACTGAGTTTTATCCCTGGAACCAAAAGAAATAAACAAATAAATAAATAAGAAAAAAAATAAACTTCACCTCCTATCATACTTTCTTGGTGTAAGCCATTGATGGTGAAATGTATGGACAGTGTATAAATTAGACATTAGATAAATAAAGAACAGCTCTTGGATTACAAGGATATTTTAATATAACACAAAGTAAAGAGGATAATGTTATTGGAAATGTGTTATTGAAGTGTTAGCGTAGACGAAATGATAATGGAGTGCTTTCCAGTCATAGTGGCTTTTGATGGGATTAAAAGAGAAACAAATTTTAGATATGGTAGATATGGGTAGAAGCAAAGCATTTTAAATAGGTGAATGACATCACCAATAGAAATACATATAGCTGTTCCAAAATGTGATTTATAATCTTGATGAGCTTAAATAGTGTTCTCTTCTGAATTCTACTAGATCATTATATTTTCATTTGATGCATCAACATAAATTCTGTCTCCCTGACTGGATTTAAGTGTTAATAGTTTATCTCTGGCTTTTGAGGAATTTTTTTTTTCAGAAGGGATTCAATAGCCAATGCTATCACATTTCAGTATCTAATATATCAAAAATCATTTTCTGGAATAAAGCAGAAAATAATGTGTAGACACCAAATGTTGAATGATACATTACAAATGAAAGGGCCTTGCCTAGATGGAGAAACAGCCGAGGAAATGAGTCCCAGATTAGTTTGACAAATGCTAAAGCCTTCAAAGCGGTCAAATTATTATGATTTACTTGAATGCCTACTATACAACATATAATATGCTTGGTGCTAGATAAAAAGAAATATGGAATGGGATAGTCCCTATACTTAAAGAAATTGTAGTGGAAGTGGAATTAAACTACTCCTGCTTATAAGAACTGTACAAGTTGCACATCAAAACTGAAAAATCTACTTTTTTATAGCAGCTTTTAAACAACTTCTATGAAAAGTAATATGTCTTTAAATTAAGCTGCCTGAAAGAAAAAAATATTTTATATTATTTACAAGCAAGAATCTGCGAAGTAGATTAATGAAAAAATGAAGTACAGGAAAGTCAAGTAACTTAAACAAGTCTAAAAACCTACAATTAGTGGAGCTCAAAACAATGTGTGATGGACACGAATGTCCAATTTTAAATATTACTTACTTCCCTGTAAAGTTATAAGGATAAATTTTACTTTGAACTATAATAGTACAACTCTTAATGCTTTTACTTTGTTAAGAATTCATTCCTTATTCTAGTCACAGTTTTTACACATGTGCGTGTGCTCATGTGCACACAAGCACCTTTCTATTGATGATGTTTAATTAATTTTGCACATACTTTACAATTGCTAATGGTACATGAGCTTTCCAAGCTCAGCGGGCTTCATCTTTAAGTAATCTGTCCTTATTTCTTGTAGGATAAAAAAGAGAAGTACAAGAAGAGTCTGAACTACACAGCAGTGTTCCCACATGCCATTTAAAAATTCCTAACTACAGTCCACTTGCAAATTTCTCATTCTGAGTCTGTATCTCTGTCTGTCTGTCTTTGTCTGTGTCTGTGTCTGTGTCTGTGTCTGTGTCTGTCTTTCTTTCTCTCTCTCTCTCTCTCTCTCTCTCTCTCTCTCTCTCTCTCACACACACACACACACACACGTACCCATGTGCACAGTTTGTCACTTGTCTTTGCCAAAAGTTAATGTCTTAATAAATTAGGTGTATATGACATGAGAGGGTTTCTAAAATCTAGATCTGATGTTTGTTTTCCTTTGATTTCTCTACACTTAAACACTTTTTTGACTTCAGAAAAATAAATGAAAAGGAATGGGTGGGATGACACATTTGGGAGTTTTCTTTAAATGTAAATTTGCTGTCCCTAGCACTCAGGAATAGTGTTAATTCTTTGGAAGTATTATTTATGCTGTGGCTATTTACATAAAGTTACTATTTATAAGCTTCTTGAAGCTGCCAGTTTAAAAAAATGCAGAGTCAAAGAAGTCTTAATGGCAACAATTTGGAGACAAGATCTCCTGTATTCTGTCTGAATACATCACCCTAGCTGAGCTATTGGATAGTTGGGAAATAACTGGGCAGTATTGATGAGGACAAAAAATAGAAAATAACATAATTCTGACTGATTATTCTTGAAATTATGGTTCCATATCCTATGTTCCTTTCTATTTGCATATACCCCAACTCCCTTCATTAAGAGTTTCTCTATAATTTTTAAAATTTCTGTATAAAAGCTCTTTTATATTTATTTTTCCTATTTACTATTACTATGAGTTCTTCAATAATAAGTTATTAACATGAACACATAGCCTAACAAGCACCATGAGGACAGAGGTATGGTAAATTCTTTGTAAAAAACAAAGGAGATATCGTATGATGTAGAATTAAGGACTCTGTTAATTGGAGGATAAGAAACCTATGTTTCTCTCATGAATTTACTATTAAACAATTGGACAACTATAGTGAAAGTACAAACATCTCTGTACCTACAAGTTCTCATAAATAGAACAATATAATTGGATCGTATCTTCTAGTGTAACATTATTTACCAAGGATTACCACACAATTTGAATATGGCAATTGTGATGCTGAGGATTTTCACATTTCATTTGATCTTCATAGTATGCTTGCAAGATAGGTACCTTCATCCTCATTTTACTGTTGAAGAACCAAGAATTAGAAAAAATAAAAAGCCTGCCATCGACATAGTTTGTAAGCAAGTTGGTTGGTTCTCTCCCTGTATTCTAACAATTTAAAATACTCCTCACCTGCACTTAAACATGATTAATGGCCAAAGGAAATGTTTGCCATCAATGCTACCCCTGTAGGACACTGCTTTAGAATACTGGACAACTAAGAACACTATAAGAATATATTGTGTGTTGATGTACCAGTTGGATTAATAGCCACTTCCTTAAGCTCCCAGACATCTGTGTCATTGCCTCAGATATACCCTTCTCAGTCTCATGGGATCCACCAAAGAACTAAGTGGGAATACCTAACACAACCTTCTAGAAAACTCTTTCCAGTATTAGGCCTATCTGCATTCTATCTTAATTCAGCAGTACCACTGGTTATGAAGTGATTTAAATACTACCCTTGACACTGCTACCATAGTCACCCCCTTCCTTTTAAATGTAGGCCTCTTTCAAGAGGAGTTGACTTCTGTCAGAAAAACATGTTTATTAAAGTTCCTGGCTGAAGGAGAACATTTATTATGAATTCAGTTTAATTTGACAGAGTGCTGCAAAATGTGCTTCTCCAGTGTTTTGCTTAGATTTTCTGTAAGAGATGGTTATCCAATTATCCTTAGTTGCCTTTTCTTTCTCTTCAGTCTGGTTTTGTATACAGTACATCCTTGACATTTCTTCCTCTTCTGATTACCAGGTTTGTAGATCTACTCTTACTTAATGCTTTTATTTTTTTTCTGTCCTAATCCAAGATCTCTTCCAACAGTTAATAGACTTTACTCCTCTGGTGCATTTAGATTATTTGAGGATCCCTTTATTTTGAGACAGGGTCTTGCTCTATAGTTCAGGCTGGCCTTGAACTATGTAGCCCAGGCTGGTTATGAACTCACAGTGATCCTCCTGTCTCAGCCTCTGAAGTGCTGGAATTACAGGTGTGCACCAGCATTCCTGTCTAGGGTCCATATTTTTATTTTTCCCAATGCTAAATGTAATATTACTAATGTTAGATATATCTATATATCTATATCTATATCTATAATTCTTTGCCTTAAAAACACAGACATTTCCTTCTTTAGTGATCATTTTTATCCAGTTATCATTCATCATTATAATTTGAATTTTTCTTACTTATCCTGTTCATTTTCTATCATTATAGAAAGTAAGTATTAGAGTTGGAATTTTTTCTATCTCGCTCATTGATGTATTTCAAGGGCTTGGAACAAAATTTAGCATAAGTGATGTCCTACAAGTCATTTTGGAATGATAAATTATATAAATGAATGAATGGACCTCAAACTTATTATCTTTTTGTCTTTCATTATTGAGTTACAGTAACTGTTTCCCAATACTTTTAAATGATACGATCTAAGCAGAAATGGATCATGATACTAAGGAAAATACTAATTTGATAAAAAGGTTATGCCCTAGAATAGACTGAGTTGTATTTGGTAAGAAAAATATTAGATGACAGGTCTGTTTGTGTAGACAAATTGTGTGAGCTGAGTCAGAGAGGAAAAGAGGTCAGAGTAACTATTGTTCTAATTACTTAGCCAGCAGACTTTGTGGAATTGGCCTCTAAATAACATACTCATCAGTCTCATAAACCTCTCTATACAGACGGTTTTATTTTAATTTGAGCTCTTATATCCCTCCTAGGAAGTTTATGTGAATGTTTGCTGGCATGCTGCTGCATATGAAACTAATTTGCCTTTAGATAGGTTCACAACACAGGGTTTAGCAGGTGGGTTTCAAGTTTATTTTGTCCATTGCCTTGTCAGGCTGATTACTTCACAGACAGTCACATGAAACCTATTTTATTGTGGATTTCTGGAGCTGTATTTAAACTAATTTTTATCATTGTGCTGATAAATTTACTTAAAAGATCAGAAATTTTCAAAATAGGCTTAACACAAAAATGCACTAGTAGTCAAAAGTATGAATACTAGTAACAAACATTTACTACATCTTTTTCAGAAATAAAGAGACATTGGCTCAAATTAGTGAAAACCTGTATTAACAAATATTCCTTTTTGAGGATATTTATCACTAGCCACCATTCATGCCTCTTTATCAGGAATTAACTTTTCCTATAGTTTCACATATCTTGATGGCCTGATTTTGTAACTTAAACTCAACATATTATTCACAACCAGGTATTCAGGAGAGGTCATCTGACTGAGGATTCAATACATGGACATTGCTGCAGCTGTGTGGTCAGAGAGAAAAGTTATGCTAACCTGATTCACTTTTTCAAGAATTTCATCACAGAAAGTAAGAAAATTTACTCATGAGAACTGACAGAAGTTTAAGGGGCATAGTGAGACTATAAAGCATTAACATTTACCCAGTGCTTGCCATGTACGTTACACTATCCAGCACATTACACATGCTGTTTTTTAAATCCCTAAAATAGCTCTATTGCCTATGCACTGTTCTTAATTTTCAGGCCTAGGGAAGCTGAATTAGTTGACTATGTATTAACTAGTGGGATCAGGATTCAAGTTTGAATTTATATGACTTCAGAGACTTTCCCCTTAATCACTGCATGACTAATAACAGAACAGAGGAATTTTGGTGAGGGTAATGTTAAAGAGAATGCAGGTGCTAAGAGAACTCCAACTGTTTCAGAAGAGAACTAGAATAGAATGAAGTGGAATGGGATGGAATGGAGTGGAAAGGAATGGGGTGGATCAAAAAGAAGCAAGGATAGTTTATGGAAAAAGTACTTGCTAGGTGAAAAAAAGAGAGACAATGCCTGATACTAAAAATTGCCTTGAGTTAGTGTGATGTTTTACTCTTAGTTAAGATTTCAAACCACCTGTAACTTTTCATATTAATAAATGCCGTGTTCTTTACAAATAAAATAATGTTTTAAAAAATTGTACACAACTTAGAAAGAAAGTTTATTTTTGAGAGAGAACAAGCAAAAGTAACATATGTGTGGTACAAGTTTTCCATTCTTCCTACTTCTGTTTCTACTCAGATACCATCCTGTGTCCCTTGAGAAGGTTAGCAGAATGGTGGGCTCCATGGTCCCAATGCCAAGAGAAATGACAGTCATGCTTGATTTGGGTGCTCCTTCACAGGTGGGTCTTTGACCCTTAGGATGACTAGAGCCCCAGTGTAGTATCTCTAGAACAATAGAAGTTTGTCTCTCTTCTTATGCCAAAAACCTTGTTTCAGTGCTTCATTCTAGTAGCTCAAGAACTTCCCAGAAAAATGAGCCCTAGAGGTGGTACACAAACTACCACAAAAGGCCAGCTCAGAAAGATGCTTACATTCCCTGAAATAACAAGAGAAATAATACACATATACATTTGTGTCATGATCATCTTTAATAGGACTGCGTGCTAGGGGTCAACTAATTGACTATGTGAGCATCCTTACTGTACACTACCCAGGCGGCAGCATTACTTGCTCATGATCACTTCTGAAACCCAATATTTTAGGTACTTAGAAAGGTTTTATATGAATTCTTAGCATCCATGAAGTTACTATAAGATTTTTACCCCATACATTTGAGTTAACAGGAAAAATTCTTTATCTTAATTTTTAGATCACTTTACTTTGTGATCTGTCTAAGTTTCCCTTCCCTTTGATCTTTTGACAAGTCTGGGTCAAGTTTTAAAAACATTTTTTGAAATAAATGAGCACTCTATCCTTGAAATAGTAAATAAAGAAATAGCCTATAAAGGAAGAAATGTGCTATAAAGGAAAGACCAGAATGACCTAGTTAATGGTGGAATTGACTCTTTCCATTTCACAAGATCCTAATAACCTTACATTGATTAAAGGGCAATGTACTTGGATTTCAGAATGTACTATGTTAATTTAGAAATTTATTTATGCATTTGTTTTAAAGAGGGAAAAAACAAAACAAAGCAAAAAGTTACAAGAAAAAAAGAAACAAATGAGACAAAAAATAATAATAGCAAAAAAATGGCAAAACAACAGTAGGCCAAGCCCAGTGACCCCCTAGAAGACAGTAGCTACCTGCATTTTGTCTCGCAGTCCGAAAGAGCACAAGGTGATTTCCAGTCCAACAGGAAGCTTTTGTGGATCACATGGAGCCCAGAAATTAAGGAAACTGACAAAATGCAAGAGAAAAATGCAATCTCAAAACTCTGACCCATCCCAAGCAAACCTAGGAGACATGAGCATAGAAGAAAATGTAAGCCATGCACCTCAAACTCCTGAAATGACAGCAAATGAAGCAAAGAAACAACTCTGGGAAGCTATAAAAGAACTGAGATAAGAAATGATCACCCAGGTAAAAGAAGAAAAGATAAATGTAATGAAAGAAATGCTGAGCATATCTAAAGAAGACATAGTCAAAAAATTAGAGGAACAATGCAAAAAGATGGAAACCCTGAATGAACAATATAAGAAACAAACAGAATGAGTGAAGCAGTTTCAAACACATATACAGGAAATCAAAATTCCATGGAAAGTTGGCAAAAGTGCCTCAAAGAAAGTGAAGATAGAATTTCAGACCTCAAAGACAAGATCACAGCTGGTGAACAGGAAAGGAAAGATCTTTAAAAACAACAAGGAATCAGGAAATAACATTTTGACAGCTGCAAGATGATGCAAATAAAACCAACACAAGATTGATAGGTATAAATGTAAAAGAAGGTGAGAACACAAATGATATTAAGAGGATATTAACAGAAGTAATAGCTGAAAATTTCCCAAACATGAGAATGGAAATTGACATATGGATCTGATAAGCATATAGAACTCCAAATACCATAACCAAAATGAAACTACACCCAGACATGTAATAATCGACATCCCAGAAATCCAACATAAAGACAGACTATTAAAAGCTTTTAGAGACAAGAGACAGATCACCTATAAAGGAAACCCTATCAGAATCACAGCAGACTTCTCGACACAAACAATGAAGTCAAGAAGATCATGGAGTGAATTATTTCAGATCCTAAAGGAAAATGCCTTCCAAACAAGTTGATGTACCTTGCAAAATTGTCCTTCAAAATGGATGGAGATATAAGTTACTTCCATAATAAAGAACAACTGAACAACTTCATGACCACCAAATCAAAACTGTGAAGAATATTGAAAGACATTCTAGATGAGTGTTCCATGCAACAACATCAGAATATAGATTCTTCTCAGCAGCACACAGGACATTCTCTAAAATAGATCATATATTAGCCCACAGAATATATTTAAGTGAATGCAAAAAAATTGAAATTATCCCATATGCATGTTATTGAATCATAGTGCCATGAAAAAAGAAATTAATGACACAAGAAACTTCAAAAACCCCACAAACACATGGAAATTGAATAATACACACCTGAGCAATCAGTAGGTCACATAGGAAGTTAAAGAAATAATTAAACAATATCTACAAGCAAATAAAATACAAATGCAATTTCCTGGAAGCTGAGGAATACAATGAAATTAGTAACCAGAGGTAAATTTATTGTGGTCAATTCCCACATCAGGAAAACAGAATTAACCCAAATAAACAACCTGATGGCACAACTCAAACATCTATAAAAAAAAGAGCAAGTGTAGCCCAAAGCCAAAAGAAGGGAGAAAATTATAAAGCTCAGAACACAAATCAACACAATAGAGACTAAGAAAATAATACAAAGAATCAATGAATCAAAGAGTTGGTTTTTGAAAGAATAAATGAAATTGATAAGCTCCTTGTCAATGTTATTAAAAAAGGAAAGAAAAAACTCAAATTCATGCAATAAGGAATGAAAAGACTGAAATCACTACAGACCCGTGGAAAAACGGTACATCATTAATACCTATTTCAAAAACCTCTATTCTCATAGGCTTGAAAACACAGAAGAAATGGACAGATTCCTAGAAATATATGAATTACCAAAGCTGGATCCAGAAGATATGAAACTGCTGAATAACCCAATTTCAATTAATGAAATTAAAAATGTATTTGAATCATTACCAACAAAGAAAAGCACAGGTCCAGATGGATTCACTGTGGAGTTCTACAAGAAATTCAAGCAAGACTAAACTATAACACTATTCAAAATTTTCAATGAAATTGGAAGGGAATCAATTCTCCCTAACTCATTCATAGAGGCAAGTATTATTTAAATACCAAAACCAGAGAAAGAGCCAACCAAAAAAGAGAACTACACGCCAATCTCCCTAATGCACATAGATGCCTAAATTCTCAATAAACATTGGCAAAGAGAATGTAAGTCATCAAGAAGATTATACACCATGACCAAGCAGGAGTCATCTGATGAATGAAGGGATGGTTCAACATACACAAATCAATAAATGCAATCCACCATATCACTAGAGCCAAAAATAAGAATCACATAATCATTTCTATAGATGCATAAAAAGCTTTTGATAAGGTCCAACACTTATTCATGATAACAACCCCACAGAAAATTGGAACAGATGGTCTGTACCTTAATATGACAGAATCCATCTATGACAAACAAACATCCAGAATTATATTAAATAGTCAAAAACTGAAACCAATGAACCTAAAATTAGGAACAAGCCAAGGATGTCCAAATCTCCACTCTTTTCAGTATAGTCCTGGAAATACTAGCCAAGGGAATTAGACAGGAGAGAGATATAAAAGGAGTAAGGAGAGGAAAAGAAGAAGTTAAATTATTATCATTTGCAGATGGTATGATACTCTACATAGAAGACTCCCAAAACTACATTGAAAGACTTCTATGTATAATAAGTACATTCAGTAATGTAACTGGATACAAACTCAACACTCAAAAATCAATAGCATTCCTATAGACAAACAACAAAATCTCTGAGAGAGAAATAAGAGAAGCCTCACCCTTCATAACAACATCCAAAAAAATGAAATACTTTAGGAATCAATCTAACAAAACAAGTAAAAGATCAATCCAGGGAAAATTATAACATCCTGAAAAAAGTAATTGAAGAGGACCTCACAAATTGGAAAGACATACCTTGTTCAGGCATAGGAAGAAAAACTATTTTGAAAATGGACATTCTCCCAAAATTTTTATACAGATTTGGTGCAATCCCAACCAGAATACCTCTAGCAAACCTCATGGATCTAGAGAAATCATTCCTAAAATTCATCTGGAACCAGAAGACATTTAGAATAGCAAAGGCAATTCTGAGTAACAAAGACAAAGCAGGAGGCATCACAATCCCAGATTTGAAGTTATGCTACAAAGCTACTGTAACAAAATCAGCATGGTACTGGAATAAAAACAGACTTAAAGATGAGTGGAATAGATGAGAAGATACAACTAAAACTACAAACACACTAAGCCACCTTATCTTTGCCAAATGAGCCAAACACATTCACTAGAAGAAAAGTAGTCTCTTTAATAAATGGTGCTGGAAAAATTGATTCTCCATATGCCAAAAACTAACACTAGACATGTGCCAACACTAAACTAAAGTCAAAATGGATCAGAGATCTAAATATTAAAACAGAAATACTAAAACTTGTGGAAGACAAAGTATGTACAAATCTTGAAGACATAGGCGTTATGTAGACAATTCATGTACAAAAATCAAACCACATGAGAAATGCTTCACAGAATCAATA
The DNA here is from genome assembly GCA_004027455.1 of Hydrochoerus hydrochaeris. NCBI lineage: Eukaryota > Metazoa > Chordata > Mammalia > Rodentia > Hydrochaeridae > Hydrochoerus > Hydrochoerus hydrochaeris. The sequence continues at coordinate 108,347 of PVLA01000090.1, forward strand.
ACTGGGATCATGTGTTATTTAAATGTTTTTGAATGTTGAAAGAAATCTCCATCAGAGTGAAAAGAAAACCCACAAATTGGGAAAAAAATCTTAGTGTACTGTCCCTCAGACAAAAGATGTTGTCTAGAACATATAAAGAATTTTAAAACATCAGACCCCCAAAATTCAAAGACCCAATCCAAAAATGGGCATCCTAGTTGAATACATAGTTCTCAGATAAATAAATACATGAAAAAATGTTCAGCATCATTGGTTATTAGAGAAATGCAAATTAATACCACACTGGGATTCCATCACACTCCAGAAGGAATGGCCAGGTCAAGAAAACTACCAAAAACAAATGTTGGAGAGCCTGTGGGAAAAAGGAACTCTTCTGCACTGTTGGTAAGTAGTGCAACCACTGTGGAGGCCAGAAACTAGGGATTGGAAGTCCCATTTGGCACAGCTATCAACTTCCACGCATATTCCCAGAAGAAAAGAAAACATCATACCACAGTGATATATGTGCACCCATATTTATAGCAGCACAATTCCTAATAGCTAGAAATTAGAAACAACCTAAATGCCCATCAACTGAGGAATAGATAAAAAATATGTGATATTATTATACAATGGAGTACTACTCAGCTATGAAGAATGATCACATTGAGATATTCATAAATAAATGGATGGAACTTGAGACAGTACTCATAAGTGAAATAAATCAAAGTCACATGTATAAATACCATATTGTCTCCCTAGTGCAAAAATTGGTAAGAGTACGTGAGACAAAATCCTCAATAAACAAGATGAAAGGATAAGAATCTGCTTAAAGGGGAAAAATAATATCTCAGGGAAAAGGAGAAAAAATAAAAAGGAAGGAAAAACAAAAAATATTTAAAATTGCATAAATGCACATAGGATAGCTAAGATGGTTGTGCTACAAATTCTGTAAGTTCTTGGAACAAAACAATTAACATTCATAGGATTGGGAAAATTTTGCGTGTTAGTGTCTATTAATCTTAGGAACTCTTGAAGATCATTATGTAAAATATCAACCCTTGTTATGCTCCTACAACCTTGTTTTGATAGCCTATGTCATCATTGTTTTTGGCTCTTTGCTATTGTTATTTATTTGTCTTTTTTATTTAGTATTTTTCTAGTAATCTCTTTTGTTTTGTTTTTCCCTCTAATACAAAAAGGATAAGTATACATATAGAGGCTTATACATGTGTAGATCTTTTCCTAAACAGTTTTTGGGAATTGATTATATTATACATGATGAAATGAACAGCCACTTTGAAGAAAAAGAGACATTATGTTATCCATTACTGATTCTGTATCATCATGCTGTGAAATACAATAATGCTTTTATTCTTTTTTCACAGTGGTTTTAGTCTTTTTTCTACTACTTAATTTCAACATATATGAAGGTTTGGAATTCTATTTTGAACAGAACAAGAGACATTATAGCAGCCATTGTTGATTTTCCTATTGTCTCGTTCTGAAGACATATAATGCCTACATGACTCTGCTCTGATCAGTTTAACACTATTTTGTTTTGTATGAATTCATTGTGTGTGAAGATATGGACAACTATTTAGAAGAGAACAAGAGATATTATTCTAAACGCTGTAGATCTGTTGTCATGCTTTGAAAGCTGTGTCACTTACATTGTTTTCTTCTGATCTGCGTTGTTCTGTTTTGTTATGTTTAGTTTTACCCTCTCTAAAATAAAATTAAAAAAATTAAAAAATCAACAACATAGGCTTTCAAAACAAGCTGATAGGAACTTCTTTTTATTATCCAAGGTATTTTTGCCCTTTTTACAGTTTATTAACCATTCAGAACACTTACTGAAGATTTTAGATCTTATTTACTCTTTCAGTTTGTTACACTAGAGAGACCATATGGTATTTACATAAGTGAGACTGACTTATTTCACTTGTGAGTATGGTCTTAAATCACATTCATTTAACTATAAAAGCCTCAATGTAAGCCTTCATAGTTGAGTAGTATTCCACTGTATGAAAATATCATTTTTTTTATCCATTCTTCAGTTGATGGGCATTTGCTTTGGTTTCAAGATTTAGTTATTATAAATTGTGCTGCTATAAACATGGGTGCACATATATGACTGTGATGTGATGTTTTCAGTTCTTCCAGGAATATGCCCAGGGCAGGATATGTCATATGCTACCTCAAATCACAGATTTTGAGGAACCTACAGAGTGATTTCCACAATGGTTGCACCAGTCTACATATCCCAAAACAGTACAGAATAATTACCTTTTCCCCCACACCAACTCTATCATTTGTATTGGTGGTTGTCCTGGCTATTCTTTCTGGACTGAGATGGAGTCTCAGTGTTGTTTCAATATGCAATTCACTAAGGTTCAATTATGTTGAACTTTTTTCATATATTTATTGGCCATTTTCATTTCTTCATCTGAGACGTGTGTATTCATCTCAGATGCCCATATTTGGATTGTGTCCTTCAATTTTGGGGGCCTGATTTTTAAAAATTCCTTATATGTTCTAGATAAAGTTCTTTGTCTGAGGGAGAGTTGGCCAAGCTATTTTCTCAATTAATGGGTTTTCTTTACACTATGACAGAGATTTATTTTCACATGCAATTTTTTAAATAAGACGATATCCCAGCTGTTGATTCTGGGAAGAATTTTCCATGCTGTTTGATTTTATTCATAATTTCTCTGGCTACCTCTATGTCATCAACACTTAGATCTAATTTGTCTTCCACAAGATTTAGTATTTCTGTTTTAAATATTTAGATCTTTTTAAAAAATTTTATTTTAAAAAGAATAAAACAAAAGTGGACAGAAGATTCAGATCAGAAGAAAACAATGTAAGCAACACAGCACTTCACAACAGGATGTTAACAGTAGCTATCATAATATCTGTTTCTTTGAAATAGTTGAGCATAGCTTCACAAACAATATTAAAACAACAAAATAGTATAGAATCATTCAAGAGAATGAAAGTATTACAGGGCATTCTGAACAAATAACAGAAAATTAACAATGGCTACTATAATATCTCATTTTCCATAAAAAATTTTTTATACTATCACATATATTCAAATCCAATAAGACACAACATGATAGAACCAACGGTAATAGAAGAACAAAAGGATGGTAAGACTTCAAAGCAAGATCAGATTAAATCAGCAATGGCTGCCACATGTCTTGTTTTCTTCAAAATAGCTGTTCATACCATCACACACAATAAAAACAAACAAAACAAAATAAAACCATTCCAACTAATGAATAAAAGCATTATAAGACTTCAAAGCAATGTAATGGAGAATCACGATTACCATAAAATCTTATGTACTCTTACCATTTCTTACACTAGGGAGACTATACTGTATTTATACATGTGAGTTTGATTTATTTCACTTATGAGTATGGTCTCAAGTTGCATCCATTTATTTATAAATATCTCAATGCGATCATTCTTTATAGCTGAGTAGCACTCTATTGTATAAAATACCACAGCTTTTTTTGTCCATTCCTCAGTTGATGGGCACTTAGGTTGTTTCTAAATCTGGCTATTACAAATTGTGTCGCTATAAACATGGGTGCACATATATCACTGTGGTATGATGTTTTCGCTTCTTCTGGGAATATGCCTACGAGTAGAAAAGGTGGGTCAAATTGGACTTCCAATGCCACTTTTTGAGTAACTTCCAGACTGATATCCATACTGGTTGCACCAGTCTACACTCTCAATAACCGTGCAGAAGAGTTCCTTTATCCCACAGCCTCTCCAGCATTTGTTGTTGGTAGTTTTCTTGATCCTGGACATTCTTTCTGTAGTGAGATGGAATCTCAGTGTGGTTTTAACTTGAATTTCTCTAATGACTAATGATGATGAACATTTTTTCTTGTATTTATTTGCCATTTGTATTTCTTTATCTGAGAACTGTGTATTCATCTCAGATGCCCATTTTTGGTTTGAGTCTTTGAATTTCGGGCATCTGATTTTTTTTTAATTCTTTATATATTCTAGAAAGAAGTCCTTTGTCTCAGGGACAGTTGGCTGGGATTTTTTCCCAATTTGTGAGTTTTTTTTCACTCTGCTGGAGATTTCTTTTGACATGCAAAAACCCTTTAATAAAGACGTAATTCAAGTCATTGATTCTGGGAAGGATTTCCCATGCGGTTTGATTCTTTTTCATGAATTCTCTATGTAGCTCTATGTCTTCAAGATTTTTACCTACTTTGTCTTCCAACAGATTTAGTGCTTCTGCTTTAATATTTAGATCTTTGATCCATTTGGATTTTAGTTTAGTACTTGGTGACAGGCATGGGTCTAGTTTTACTGTTCGGCATATGGATAGCCAGTTTTTCCATCACCATTTATTAAAGAGATTATCATTCTTCAAATGAACATGTTTGGCCCTTTTATCAAAGATAAGGTGGCTGAGTGTGTTTGTAGTTGTAGTTGTATCTTCTAATCTATTCCACTGATCTTTAGATCTGTTTTTATTCCAGTATCATGCTGATTTTATTACAGTAGCTTTGTAGTATAACTTCAAGTCAGGGATTGTGATGCCTCCTGCCTTGGCTTTGCTGCTTAGAATTGCCTTTGCTCTTCAGGTTTCAGATGAATTTTAAGAGGGATTTCTCTAGATCTATGATATATGTTAGTGGTATTTTCATTGGGATTGCATTGAATCTGTATAACAATTTTGGGAGACTGGCCATTCTCACAATATTTATTTTTCCTATCTATGAACAAGGGATGTGTTTCCATTTTCTGAGGTCCTCTTCAATTTCTTTTTGCAGGGTATTATAATTTTCCCTGTATAGCTGTTTTACTTCTTTTGTTAGATTAATTCAAAAGTATTTCATAATTTTGGATGCTACTGTGAAGAGTGTGGCTTCTCTTGTTTCTCTCTCAAGTGATTTTGTTGTTAATGGATCAATGCTATTGATTTTTGAGTATTGACTTTGTATCCATCTATGCTGCTGAATTTATTTGTTATATCTAGGAGTCTTTCAATGGAGTTTTGGGTGTCTTCTATGTAGAGTATCATATCATCTGCAAACAGTGACAGTTTAACTTCAGCTTTTCCTATCCTTACTCCTTTTATTTCTCTCTCTTGTCTAATTATTTTGGCTATTATTTCCAGTACTGTTTTGAATAGGAGCAGTCATAAGGGACATCCTTTTACTGTGCCTGATTTTAAGGTGAAGACTATCAGTTTTTGGCAATTTAATATGTTGCTGGCTGTTGGTTTGTCTTAGATGGCCTTTATTATGTTGAGGTAAAGACCATCTATTCTAATTCTCTATAAGGTTCTTATCATGAATAAGTGTTGGACCTTAGCAAAAGCTTTCCCTGCATCTATAGAAGTGATCATGTGATTCTAACTATTGGCTCTATTGGTATGGTTAATTACATTCATTCATTTATATATGTTGAACCATCCCTGCATGCCTGGAATGAATCCCACTTAGTGGTGGTGTATAATCTTCTGTATTATTCGCTGCATCCTGTTTGCCAATAATTTATTGAGTATTTCTGCATCTATGTTCATTAGGGAGATTGGTCTGTAGTTCTCTTTTTTTAGTTGCGTCTCTCAGGTTGTGGTACCACAGTAATATATGCTTCCAGGAATGACTTATGAAGAATTTTTTTCACTTTCAATTTCATTGAAGAGTTTGAGGAGTGTCAGCATTAATTCTTCTCTGTACTTCTTGTAGAATTCTGCAGTGAATCCGTCTCGGCATGGGCTTTTCTTTGTTGGTAAGGAATTAATTACATTTTCAATTTCATTAATAGAAATTTGGTTATTCAACAGTTTTACATCCTCTTGATCCAGCTTTGGTAGTTCCTGTGTTTCTATGATTCTGTCCCTTTCTCCTGTATTATCAAACCTATGAGAGTAGATACAAAATCTTCAGTAAATATTGTGAAATGGTGAGAAACTACTCAAAGGAGAAAAATACCTCAGGGGAAAGGAGAAGGGAAAAGAAATGAGATATAAATTTTTATGGATGCACAAGATATCTAATATGATTATGCTATGAATTCTATTAGCTCTTGGAACAAAAGAGTTAACATTCATGATTAGATAAATTTTGCATGTTTATATCTGGTAATCCAGTCTTTCAAATATAGCTATGCAAAATAAGAACCTTGGGCTGGAGATTCAGCTCAGCAGGATAAGTGCCTATGTGGCAAGCATGAGATCATGAGTTTGATTGCCAGTACCACACACACAAAAAAATAACAACCTTAGTTATGGTGCTACCACCTTGTCTTGAAAGCCTATATTGTCAATGTTTTGGTCACTTTGTTATTGTTATTTGTCTCTTTTTTCTTGTTTTTCTAGTAATATGTCTTCTTTTGTTTCCCCTTCTACTACTGAAAGTGTAGATATACATGTACAGGCTTATACATTCCTCAAACTTCTCCTAAAGAGTTTACAAGAATTTATTTTATTATGTTTGATGATATGAACAGCTACTTTGAGGAAAATGAGACATTATGGCAGCCATAGCTCATTTCCTGTCATCTTCTTGTGAAGTCTAGTTTCTTTGTTTTGATTGGTTTAATCTGCTTTGTGTTGTTTAATCTCAGTATGTGTGAAAATATAGACAGCTATTTTGAAGAGAACAAGAGATATTATGGTAGCATTTGTTGATTTTCCTATTGTCTGGTTTTGAAAGTCTGTACTGCTCTCATTCTTTTGTTTTGATCGGTTTTACACTATTTTTTTCTTGTTTGAATTCATTGTGTCTGAAGGTATGGACAACTGTTTTGAAGAAAACAAGAGACATTATGGTAGCCACTGTTGATTTCCTGTTGTCTTGTTTTGAAATCCTGTGTTGCTCGCATTGTTTTATTCTGATCTGCTTTGTTCTGTTTTGTTATATTTTGTTTCACTCACTTTAAAATTAAAAGAAAAAGTATACAAGTGCAATTTTTTCTTCTGTTACACAGATAATGAATGGAAGAATCAGCAGAACCTTTTCATCCAGTCCATCAAAAATTTAATTATTTTAATTAAATTAGTGAATATTTAAGAAACTTCAGGATATAGTTCAATTTTAAATTATATTTTAATACTTGTTTTCTGTGTCTGTGTGCATTTTAGTTCAATAACCAATAAAATTTTGTCATGGATTCACTAACTACCAACAATTTTTTTATTTTATACTTTTATGTGAGGTTTGAGGGATAATATAAATATAGTCAAATCGTCACTTTCATTTGAACATTTTGACGTATTTTGACAATTGTATACCGATATATTTCCATCAAAATATTCATAATATAATACACTTCCTGAAAGTTCTTTCATGCCCCTTTAGGGTTAATCCCCTTCTGTCATTCTCATGTATTCACAGGAACTGATCTAATTTTGTTTTTGTAAGTTTGCATTTTTCAGGATGAAATATTGTGATAGAATCACATTTTGCTAAGATTTTGTACCTACTGTCCTTCACTGAGTGTAAGACATGCAAAATTCCTTCTTATTGTTACCTATACTTGTAGATTGTTCTTTTATAATGTTGAGTAATAAAGCCTAGTCATACTTTATTCACTCATCAATTGAATGATATTTGCATTATTTTAATTTGGAGTTATTATGAAAAAAACTTATGAATATTTTTGTACGTCTTTTTTAAAAATATATTAATTATTCTTGAGGAGAAAGAAGTAACTAGAAATGAGTATCTATTATTTTTAAGTCACAAATATGAATACATACAAAATAAAATATGAAAGCTGTAATTATATGTACAAAAGGATTCTTAATGTTCCTTGTATGAATCATTTTCCAAATGAAATAAATTTAATCATTAGCTGAAAAAGCTAGGTTGTTACATGAATTGAGACTTTCATTTGAACAAGACTACTATGCATTTAAGGTCTGAAAAACTTTGATCTTTTCTGAAAATTCTCAGAGAAATTTTAATGATATCTAAGATGTTTTTATCTAACCTTTTAAAATTAAACATTTTGCTTCTTTTTGTATTTTAGATGAAGTATACTTGTTTCCTATACTAGTAGTTTGCTCCTCTTTCAAGGATTCTGAATTTGAATTTCATGATTTTGAAAATTTCTGTACAACGTGTTTTAAAATGTCTGTAACGAATGAGTGAGCTAGTCTGTCAGGTAGATGGCTGAGTGGTGAGCAGCAGACAAAGATCCTCTCCAAAATTTGGTTTCCAGACACTGAAATATAGCAATGTGAAGAAAAGAAGAGAGTTTGTTCCCTGGGATGCAACTAGGATCCGAAGTGAGAATTGAAGTCCATTTGGAGTGTGAAGAGAGAGACTTCAACAAAGAAGGAGGATGAGGTGGCAGGTGTTACTTTCTTCTTGAGCCCAGACTCACTGCATAGGACAGGTGGCTTGAATCTGCAGATATACAGTGAATATTGATGACCCCAGAGGACTCAACAGAGAAAGGCACCAGTGTAATTGAGCAGAGGATGGAACACACTGCAGTGGCTGGTGAATTATTAAGGTTCACACTCCATCAGCAGGGGACAATTGGTCGAGAACTGTCATGGATAGGTACCAACTGAGGTTGAAACTAAGAGCAACTGATAGGTCAATCTAGCAGCTCCCAGTGTTGAGGACAGGAAGCCAAGTTCAAGCCAATAGGAGGCACACAAACTGCTGCTGTCTGACCTGGTCTACTTCTAGCCTTATGGCCAGAAATCAGCCTTAACTTCAGTGTAAATAAAGGTGAAAAATTACCAGGATTATCCACTTCTCCATCATGAAGCTACATCTGGGTTGCTCACATTAATCAACTCAGATCTGGACTCTGTATGTCCACATTATGATAGCAGAGAAACACCCTGAAATGAATTTTTTTATTTTCTTTTTTTTCCTCTTTTCTTGTTTCTTTTATTTTTTCTTGGTTGTTCATTTTTTATATGAATGTTACCATGGTTTCTAGTTTTTCTGTTGTTATTCTGTTCTGTTCTTTATTTTATTTTATTTTTCTCTTTCCCCCTGTCTTCTCCTCTGATTTCTTAAAGTTTGTATGATTTTCTTTGCCGTCAAGCCTTGATTCTAATTTCTTCCCATTCTTCTATTTCTCTATTTTTACCCTGACCCCTTTTATACTTTTGACCTTGAGAGTAAAATTCCTATACTGAGAGTTTATTTGAGGTAAACAATTTTCTGTTCATTTTAGATTTTGTTTTAAAACCACAAATCTAGTTCACACATTTAAAGATGTCAAATTGTTACCTCAATTTGTCATTTTCTTGGTTGTGTTTTTTGATATTGCTATTGCTGATTACACCATGTATCAGTCAGAGTTTACTAGAGAAGCAGATATAACACACAATACACAAGTGTGTAAGAAATTATACGATTGACCTGCAATGGTCAGCCACAGAGTTAGATGAGGAAGTGTGCAAGAGTGTCTGCACACTGGAGGTTGAAAGGTCCAGCCCAAGATCTGTAGCTCATTGCAGTGTTCTGAACAAGTTCATATCAGAAGGCTGATGAGTCTGTGATGAAATGTTGAAGAATCTATGCCCGAAGGCTGAAGAATATACACTAGAAGCTTAAAGAGTCTATCCTGGAAAGTTGAACAGTCCCGGGCAGAATTTGAACATTCTGTACCAGAAACCAGCGGACGATGTTCAAGTTAAAGGTAAATACTGGCCCTCCAGTTAAGGACCAACAATGAGTCCTCATGATGTTCAAGTTGAAAGTAAATACTGGATCTCCAACAATCAGTCCTTCCTCATTTCTTTTGTTGTGTATGCAGGCTATGCATCCTGGGTGGTTGTCCTTTACACCCACACCCTCTCCATGAGCTCCTCTTGCACAGACAGGACGTTTACAAAGTACAGACCCTGGGCCCCTCCTGAATCACTTAGTTAAACTTCTAAACTTCTCAGATTCACACAATGAAAAACATTCCAGAAAGGTAAGGGCATATCCTCTATATCTCAAGATGTAGAGTTGCTGAATTACTTAGTTAGGTTTATAGACTACTCAAATTGACACAATATATCCACCATTGTGTACCACTTTAAATAAAGTGATACAATTGTTTTATCCAATTGCTTTTTTTATTCTACAAAGATTGAGATTGCCTTGGGGTCACAAAAGTACTATAAACTAGGGCTAAAGAACCAGAGACTGGGCCAAGGAGGCAGCAACTTATCCCAAATAAATTTAAGGGGTATTAACTTGCAACAGACTCAAAGCTCAAAGGTCAGGTACACCTGGAAGACATCTCTGAAAAGCTGTCATTTGCTAACACTTCTAAACATTAGAAACAAAATCAATTGCCATAGCGAATTTAAAAGCATCCATCCAAGAATTGAACTAAAAGCAAGTGAGAAGACACTTTAACAAGATCCAACCCAAGACTTCCAAGTCTTTAAAGGGAAACCCAGGGGTCAGTGAGGTGGAACAATTCAAAAACCACCCATGTGGATTCTCTGAAAAGGTAACAATGGCAGTAACAAATCAGACAAATGAGGCTCTAGAAAAAAAAATCAGAAATATTTTCTCAGATGATTACAGAGTTGGTGAACATAATTAAAGACATGGTTAGCAACTCTACAGCAGATACAGATTAAAAAAAGGAACAGAGGAACTTAGGAAAGTGATGGAAAACATGAACACTCAATATAGGATAGAATTGTAATCCATGAAATAGATATCCAGAAGATTAAAAAATTCATTGAAAGTATGAACAGCAGAATACGCCAATGCAATGACAGAATGTGAGCTGTAGAAGATAGGACTGTGGTAAGAGATAATGAAAAGAAAGAAATCTTTAAAATATCAAGGGATCATGAGAAATAAATCCATCAGCTTATAGATGATGTATGGAAAACTAATATAAAATCAATTATGGCCAATGAAAAATCAGAAAATAGCACAAATGACATAAAAATCCTGTTCACAGAATTCATGACAAAAAAGTTCCCAAGCAGGGAGAAAGAATTTTGTATACAGATTATTTTAAGACCTAAAAGAAAACAACCTCCAAAACAGATTGGTTTACCTCACAAAGCTATCATTCAAACTTAAAATGTAAGATACTTCCATGTCAAAGAACATGTGAGGAAATTCATGAACACTAACCCAGCACTTCAAAATGTGCTGAAAGAGATAACAAGTATTACAACTCCATGAGGCCCAACAGAATGAGTCCACTAGGCAAGGCAAGCAATTGAGGGGAAAAAGGAAACCAACAACAAGAAAATAAGATGACAATGTCAGATCAATACATACCAATGATAAATATCAATGTTAATAACCTCAATCCATCAATCGAAAGAAAAAGACTAGCAGAAAAATTCTAGAAGATCCAACAATATTTTGGATTGAAAATTCAAAAAGATATTCATAGACAGAAAGTCAAAGCATGGAAAATAACACTGCATGAAATGGGAACCTGGAAAAAACTAGTGGTAGCTATTCTACTTGCAGACAAAGTGTCTTTCAAGCTAAGACTGATTAAGAAAGACAAAGAAAGTCACTACATAATTGTAAAGGGAATAATTCAAGAGGATGACACAGCAATCATATGTGTGCCAAATGCCAATGCCCTCAATTATATAAAACAAATGTTAATTGACATGAAAAATCAAATAATCACTAATACAATTCTGATGGGGGACCTCAGTGCACCATTGTCACAAATAGATAAACTAGACAAAAAATTAACAATGAAATATTAGAACTGAACCAAACTTTTGAACAATTGATTTACCAGTTGTCTAGAGTGTGTTCCACTCCACATCAGAATACAAATTTTCCTTAGAGGCACATGGTACATTCTCCAATAGACGACATACTAGTTCATAGAACATGCTTAAGTGTGCAAAGTATTGAAATTTTCCCATGCATATTATCAGACCATAGTGTAGTGAAATTTTAAAAAATGGTGAAAAAACCCACAAAATTTTCATAAACACATTGGGATTAAATAATACCCTCCTGAACAAACAATGGTACATAAATGAAATTAAAGAAAGAATTGGGAAGTTTCTACAGTTAGATGATAAGACCAACACAACATAATGGAATATATGGAATGTAATGAAAGCAGTCCTATGAGAGAAATATACAGCAGTGATTATCCATATCAGGAAGATAGATCAAGATCAAATAAGCAACTTAATGTTCAAACTGAAGCTTCTAGAAAAGGGAGAGCAAGTCAAACCCAAAGGCTGTATGAGGGAGGAAATTATGAAGATCAGAGCAGACATGAATGCAATGAAGACTGGGAAAACAATACAAAGTATGGATGAATTGAAGAGTTCTTTGAAAGTTTAAATAAAGTTGAGAAAGCCTTGGCCAATCTTGTCCAAAAATTGGAATAAAAGCTCAAATTTATGCAATTAGGAAAGAAAAGGTTGAAAATCACAACAGATCCTGCAGATATACAGAAGATCAATGCCTACATTGAGAACTTGTATTCTCAGCTTCATAAGATAGAGAATGCAATAGAAATGGAAAGATTCCTAGGTACATATGTATGAACAAAGCTGAAAAAGATATAAAAATTCTATAATATCAGTCAATGAAATTGAATACATAATTAAAAACCTATCAACAAAGAAAATTTCAGAGATTGATGGATTCACTGCTGAATTCTACAAGAATTTTGGAGAAGATATAATGCCACTACATCTCCAAATTAGATCCATTCCTTTCACCAAGCACTAAATTAAAATTGAAATGGATCAAAAGTTTAAATATTAAAACAGAAACCCTGAATCTGCTGGAAAAGAAAATAGGTAGAAATCTTGACATTGTTGTAGGCAAAGACTTTCTGAACAAAACCTGCATTAAATGGGAACTATCACAAAGAATCAACAACTTGATTGTCATCTTATTAAAATGCTTTTGTACAGCAAGAGAAACTACCAATGGAATGAAGACAGAATCCCCAGTGTGGGGAAAAATTTTTGCTACATGTTCCTCAGGCAAAGGATTACTACCTAGTACATAAAAGAAACTCACCACCATATTAAACACTCAATCAAATAATGAACATCTTAGGATACATATTTCTCAGATGAAGAAATAGAAACAGTAAATGAATATATTTAAAAAGTTTAATAGTACAGATCATTCAAAATATATGAGTTTAAAACCTGAGATTCTACCTTACCCCAGAAAGAATAGCTATTTTCAAGAATTTATCCAATAACAAATGATGGTGAGGCTGCAGGGAAAAGGCAAAGCTTCTCTATTGTTGTGGCAACAGACTGGTGGAATCACTATGGAAATCAATGTGGAGACTCCTCAAAAATCTAGGATTAGAAGACCCATTGGATCTAGCCCTTTCTTGTTATCTTCCCCAAAGAATTAAGAGCATCATATGACAGCAATATTTGAATGCCTATGTTTATTGTAGCACAATCCATAATACCTAAATCTTGGAAACAGGCCAAATAGCCATCAACTGATGAATGGATAAAGATGTGATTTTTAATACAACGGAGTACTATCCAGCCATAAAAAAGGTAAACTTGAGAAATTTATTGCTAAATGGGTGGATGGACCTTGAGATCATACTCTTAAAAGAAATAAATGGGACATACGTATGTAAAAAATTCCATTGTTTTTCTGATGGGAGGACCTGAAAGTATCAAAAAGTACCAAAATACACAATAGATATTGTAAAATAAACAGAAATTTTTCAAATGGGATGGTGAGCTTGGGATGTGTGCAGGAATACTAAAGACAAAAATTAGAAAAGAAGCAAGCAATGGTAATGGGGCTTTTGTAAATAAAGAGAAGAGGTGTTGAAGGGAGGATAAGGGAAAAGAGGGAAATGAATGAAGATATGTCATGTACTGAATCAAATTTCCTATGATGAATGTGATCATTATATATACCCAAAATGTACTAGTAAACTTAATTAATTAAAAAATGGAGGAACGGTTTCCCACAAAAAGAATGGTTATGTTTTCATTGTTTGATCATTTTTCATGCCTATATTGTGCAATCTGAACAACTTAAGATAACAATATGCAAAATAGTAACCACTGTTAGTCTCCAATTATTTTGAAATTCTGTATTTTTTCTATTCTTTTTGTTTTAAAATTTAAAAAAAGAATGAAATTGTTAACTATTTTTTCATTATAAGCAAAATTCCTAAAATGCGTTGGTAGAATAAGAAATACAAGTTTACTTTAATTATCCCTAAAATGGGATTAAAAGGTAGTGAGGTGTCATAAGAGGTTTGAACAATAAGCACAGTAGATAATTTTAGTGTCTTTTTATCCTACATTCTTTTTTTACTGAAAATCAACCTATGCATAAATCTATATGATCACAGCACAGAGGGAGTCCCTGCTGAAGATTTTAATAGTTCATAACCTCATCTGTAGCATTTGGACCAGGGCGTGTTGTGCACTGGGTTAGGCCAATAAAATGCTCTTCTGCAGAAATCTGGATTAGTACTGAACTAAGGCTTTTTGTGCTTTTATGTGAGTCAGATGTGTTCTGGGACTGTGAGAAAGCTATTTTTTTCTCCATTAAACTAAAAAACAGAAACTGTTCATCGGCAAGGAGGAATGATGTGTGTATAAGTGAGAAGTTAGACAGAAGATCCTAATGACTTTCTCAGTCCTGGATTTTGTCTATAGTTTCTGCTGATTTCTGAAGCCAGGCCACTGTCTTTGATTTGTGAAAGGAAGAACAAAATATAGGTTTAACAGAGCTTAACACAGTTACTGTTAAAACTGTTACTTTTTGTTAAAGACTTTATAACTGCTAGAGTCAAGAATCTTCTTCCAAGTTCACGTTACATGCTAGGTTAGTTGCTCAAATTCTTGGGACTCTTGTGTTTTCTGGGTGTGGTAGATTAAAACAGGGTTTTTAATTAAAACTGACTTCATATATGGATTTTACTCTTTTTCATGTATGTAAGTTAAAGAAGTTGTTTAATCCAACTGAGATCTTTTTTTCACTGTAAAAGATTATAATGCCTTAGAATTTATCCAACAATTTCATAAGAATGCAAGTATTAAATAATTAGAACAATTTCCATTTTATTATAGGGAACTGCTAACTGGTGACTCTTGCTATTGCTTATAAGTATGAATTTTCTTTCCTTTCTTCCTTTCCTTCTTTCACTCTGTAATATTTTATATTATATATACTAAATATGGTGGTTAAAATGTTTAATTTGATGAGGATTGGAGATAGATTCCTTTGATGCACTGAAATTCTCATTGGGAAGACAGACTCAAAAAAGAAGCAATAGTAGATACAAGGAGTGATGAAAATATTAAAAAACTATTACAGTAAAAGAAATGTTGTCATGAACTATGCTCCATAAATTCCCCCTTGGTTCAAATACACTTATCTCATTACTCTTGACATTTTTTTAAAACAACTTTTTATGTAAATGTATGTGATACTTAATAAGTACATTCATTATGGGAAATTAGTATGTTCTAGTAGTCCTTTTACATGAGTGTTTTTACAAGGTATTATCAAAAGTATTATGGTTTCTCCTGCTGAGTCACATCCAATGCAAAATATTGCATTGGATTAAAAATATTAAGATGGGTACTCTTTCATCTGATTCATCAGATCATGCACTATGTGACTTCTCGCTTTTTCTCTAAGTCAAAATGATAATGAAATTTAAATGATTTAAAGCTATTCAGAACACCAAGGCAGCCATAATAACACAACGAAGGACACACACTCATATGTGTGTAGAAGGGCACTCGTTTACAAGGCAGACTGAATAGAGATGTAGCGAAGATTCAAACAGCCCTTCACAGTTTCACTGCCAGTTAAAAAAAATAGATGTGGCATACACAGGTACATATGCAATGGCATCCTTACTTGGAGACCAGCAGGGAAAGGCCTATGTAGAGTCTTTCTTAAAACCTGGCAGTTTCAACTCAAATTTCTGAGGTTGTACACATTGTCATGGTGTCAAGTTCCTGGGAATAACCAGGGGAGTGGGCTGCTCAAGTCCCTGATCTCATCATTGTAAAACATCAGAAGGTTACCATATGGTCAGCAAGTAAATGGCCAAATGGTCTCTGATAGGCTTACTCTAACAGTTGTTCAAATTCACTAGATCTTTTCTGCTCTGAAGACAAATATTTTCTTAATTTACAACTTACAGTTTGTATTCCATTGACTAGTGTCTATTGTTCAACTTCAGAAATCTCCAAATAAAGCATTTGAACAAAGCAGCCACACATATTAAATGAGAATTGACTTCTCTAAAACTCTACCTTCTCAGCATACCCTCATCCCCTTTTTTTCGTTCTCTCACATTCTATGTAAATTTTACAACATTGTCTCCCTTAAAAAAGACTAAAATCTCTATTAATTCAAAAAGATGTTAGCCTAAGTGAGTTACAGATTAACATTGTTTGGATCTGGGGCACAGATGGTTTTACTGATCAGTGAGACAAGAACTAATATATGTAAGAAGAGAGGAGGGCACAAGGCAGGGACACTGCAGAGGCAATGAGGAAGAGGCATATTTTACTTAGAAAGGGGTAACCAGGAGAATTAGGGTGCTTGAGTCTCAGGGCTGAATGGGATGTAGAGATAATGGACAGAGAGAAAATTTGACGGGATGGTTCTTTCTAAATCTGCATTTGGGTCCAGCACTTCCACCACAGCATTATTCACAGGGAGACAGTCTAACAATGCTGTTTCTCTGAAACAGCTAGAGAGACAAACAAGCCACAGTGAGTCTCACCTCTGAATTAGTCACCTTTTAGCATTTCTTAGCCTTTTCAATTTCTGGTCTACTTGAGTACATTCAGGATGAGCATCTTCCTTGTTTTTGCTAGAGATGTTTGGGAATAAGCAAACAGGGAGTCCCTCAGAGTCCATTTGATCAATTGCTTCAGTGCCACAGAATGGGGCTTGTGCAAAATGTTCACATGGATCAACTGCAATGACAGCACTGATGGAAGCAGAATGGGCCTTGGAGCCCATTGTGAGAAATCATAAGTAAAGGTAAGCATGTGAAAATTGTCTTTACATGGGGTCTTCTAAAATTATTTATGGATCATTAAAGTGGAAAAGGAAGATCTTTGAACTTTATGTTTAAAATAGGATGGAATCTATTCAGGTTAAGATTTGCATATAATCTTTTTTGTGTGTGTCCTTTATGGTAGAACAAGAATTTTATAAAGTAAATACTGTGTACAAATTATTCCCTATTAAATTTCACGGAGTAAGAGTGAGCTAATTCTAATGTTGTTAATGTGTTGGTATTCTACTTGGTGCACAAATGTTTATGATCTTATGAAATACACAATTTAAGAATTCTCTAACTTGGTTGATGGTTTAATAATATAATCTTTTATTTTGATTGAGATTTTGAATGGTAATCTTCCAGTTTTGAATATTTTTTTTTTGGTTGGATGCATATATAACCTCTAAATTTATACAATTATAAATCAAGTACTAAAATTTCTAATTTACTATTTGGATTCACAGATCCCTGACTTTTCCTTAACTTCTTAATTTATAAAGAGTGGACCAAAATTTCCAGTTGATAAGATGTAAAATCATTCACTGGATTTACACACCCTCACAAAAGCCCTGGTGTAAATCACTGCTCAGTCTCCAAATGTTCCCATTAGATAGTGTTTTGGCTGTCAGACTGGAAAACACCTTCTCTCTTTGCTATTAAATTCTGGTTTATCATTTTAATATGTGGCACATCCGATAATTTGTTACTACCAAGTACTGATTTATTAGGTCACTGTAATAAATTTTGACATAAATATTAAATACTTTGAATTAGATGCATGATATTTTTGAAAGCTTTACGACTACAGAACAATTCTGAGAAGAAAGAAAAAAAATTTACATGCAATATCTTAGAAAACAAAACATCACGTGGTAGCCATAGAACGTGTGTGTTTTCTTTCTATTTTATATCCCTGCCCCTTGCATTAAGACTCTTTTTTACACAATGTATACAATTGATGGCTGGATCTAAGGATTTCAAGGGAAGGAAGTACTACTGTTTGACCTGGACTGTCTGATATGATTATTGTGTGCTGTGCCTTTTGCTGAATTTTGGAGGTGAGCATGGTTTTAACTTGGCTCTTTCTTCAATCAGTGCTGTTCCTCAGATGGAAATGTTATAGGGAGCTGAGTTAGATAGAAATACTATATGCAGTCAGACAGGGCTAGGCCCCAGGGAGCCAGCACAGAGGACCAAACACCTTGGAGGAGACAAACACCTCATGCTGTGGGCCAGATCCCAAGACAAAAGATCAAGCAAATACGCCCACATCCTAAGGATTGATAGTCTAAACCTTGTCACCTTGAGGAAGCCAGGAGTCCCCATCCCAAATGCCTACAGGAAGAGTTATTGTTCTATAAGCTCACCTGCTTGCTATATGATTGGCTTCCCCATTTGTCCCTGATTTGATCAATTTTACCTGAACAATTAATCTTATTGGTTGACCACAGTTCTGTCCCACCTTATGCTCACCTTGCTCGTTCTTATTTTTCCCCACCATGGACCCATCTCACCTTCTGATTTTACTCTATAAAACTGTAGAAAAGACAGAGTACTTGGCAACGTGCCAGGGATCCCTTCTGTTTCTCTCTCAGACAGAAATTTTCTTTATCTTAATAATATTCCAGTCTTAATGTCTATTGCTCCTAAAATTCATTATTTGATTTTATAGAACATGAAATTAAACTGTATATCTAGTAGCTTGGGAGTTTCATTCCCCTATATCAGAAATATATTGGGGCATATTTGGACTTGAATTCTTACTTGGAGAGCTCCACACATGTGTTGCTCATCTTGTTAATTACCTATATGTTGTACCCCAAAAGGCTGCACCCCAAAATAAAATGAAAATTGTAAAAAGGCAAACAGAATAAAAAGGCCAAGACGTCTTGGAGGAAAAAGAAAAGAGCACTTTATTATGTATTTATTTAGACTGGTATACAGTGACACAGCCTGAGGATGGAATTTACACTGCTGCATAACTTGGCTAAGATTTGGGGGTGGTTTATAAAGGGAAAAAACACCTGTGCATTCCTGAGGAAAGGGGACATCCTGTTTTCTCCTTTTTAAAGGTCAAGGGGCGTGGCGCTTACAGAACAGAATGGCAGGGCTAAGAGTTAGAGTACAACAATATATTCTGAAATTTTTTATTATTTTCCAGATTAGAGGCAAAGAAGTTATGTCTATCACTCTTATACTCTTGCTTACTACTGGTAAGTATCAGAGAGATTGCTTCTGAAGAGTATTACAGCAAAACCTGAGTGCATTGAGTACTGATTAGCATTTTAGAATAATACTATTCTTCAAGATACTATGCATTATAAAGCAGAAAGGATGCTTTTTCTCTTTATTATATCAAATTGAACAGATCTATTTAGTTCATTCTGTTCCTTAGATTCATGTGGCTTATGATTGTGTTTTTGCCCTATCAGGGTGGAATATATTGTCACATGGCAACATTGGCTGTTGATTACAATGAGAAACCACTATTTTAGTACCTGTTTTGTCCTAAGGGGCAAGTCAATGTAGCAAGCCAAGATTCAAACCCACAGTCAAGAATAAACACACCAGATTTTTACTAGAAGACCCCAAGTTTCACTAGGTTTCCCTAACATGTAGCTTTATAATCGACTATGCATTCCATTGGTTTTTCAAGGACTTAGTTTCTCCACATTAAACAACAAGGATTTGACCAGCAAACATTCACTCACTACATAATTGTTTGCATGGCATTGTCAAAGCTCTTAAGTAATGAACAATTAAATCACAGTATGACTTCACAGAAATATTATGCAAAAAAGAATGCAGAAATTTTTATAATTAATGCCACATAAACCTAAGAAAAATCAGAGCAAATACCATAAAAGAGGAGAAAAATACAGAAGGTCACTTATATATTTCAGTATTGGTAATCTTGTGACAGATGTTTTATAAGTACATAAATGAAGAATATTATATTCATAATATTATTTGTTTCATTTATTATATACACAAAATGATATTTAGGGAATAATAATCTTCTTCCTACTGTCACAAAGTTTTGCAATCATTACTAAACTCAATTGTTATGGCATAAAATTAGTGATTTCAAACAGGAAAGAATGGGAAAAATAAGATTAAGTCAAAGAAGGTGAAAAGAAAAAAGTTATCTATCTGTGTATCTATCTATATATCTCAAAATAAATGGAATGATATTACATCCCACTACTCACATGAAATATAGATGAAAAAACATAAAAAGAATTTGGGTTGGGGATATAGCTCAGTGGCACAGTGCTATGAGTTTGATTCCTGGTACCAAAAAAAGGTATAGAAATATTGGTAAGTTTGGCAGAGTAATCTTGGCTTTTCTTTAATATTCATTTTGAATAAGATTCAAGGTATATAATAGGCACGTTAAGGAAATGTTACAAGCAACTGAGTTGGATACAAATATTATAGGCTTTCAGACAGGACTAAGCCCTCAAAGGAAAAAAAAGACCAGATGCCTTGCAAAGGTGGGGAGACAAACATCTCTGAAGTGGGACATACCTCAAGACAAAAGATATACAAATGAACCTACATATTTCTTAAGGAAAATCGTCAGGGATTCATATTCTAAATAGGTCTGTATCACCTTGAGGAATCCGGGAATCATTATCCCAACCCCCCACAGGAAGAATCACTGCCCTTCCTGCATGCCCACTTGCATGACTCACTTCCTCATTTGTCTCCTATTTAATCAATTTTACCTGAGCAATTAATCTTATTTGTTGGGCACAGTTCTGTCCCACCGCATGATTGCCTTGTGAGTTCCCGTTTTCCCCACCTTAGACCTGCCTCACTTTGAAGTTTTGCTCTAGAAAAGTGCCTAGAAAAGATAGTCTTGACAACTCACTCAGGACCCTTTCTGTCTCTCAGACAAAAGCTTTTTTTTTCTCTCAGTAAATACATTCTTCTCTTAACCTCCATTGTTCCTAAAATTCATTCTTTGATTTTAGAACACAGGAACTCATACTGAACACCTAGTAGTTCGAAATTTCTTTCCCCTATATCAGAAGGTCCTTACAGACTAGCAGCTAACAAAAAGTTTTGTCTTATTGAGCAGGTCCTGATGATGAATGTAGGGCATCTAAGTGGTGTCTCTGGTCTTCCGCAGTCCTGTCTTGCAGATGCTCTGTCTCCTCCTTCACTGAAGCCTTTGAGAGTATCATTTTTTCTGATACGTCAAGGCATTATCATTATCTCACAGTGGCTGGGAATATAGTTGGAATAGATCTTCTCCCTTAAGCTTGGGTGTGTTCCGATCACTTTCTCATGAATGCCACAGGCTTAACCTAATTATAATGCTTGAGAATATAACTTGGGCCTTCAAGGATTGGATATTTTTCCAGTGACGGCATAATTGAGAAAAAAGTAATTCTTCAGTTTGTAAATAAGAAACTCTCAGCAAAAGTAAAACAACTTGGATTTATTTCTAAAGAATTCTTTATGGACTAATCTTTAATTAAGGGCACATTTACATAAGGGCATGTAAAGTGCTTGTTTTGTTCATATCCAGTATTACCATTTTGTCTTTTTTTCATTAGACGCATTTATTAAACATGAGAACTTTGAACATAATCATGCAAATATAACAGTGAAAAACATAATTACCACAATGATTTTAAAAATTCAGCTAAAGAATGACCTCTCTGAGAAAAAGAAAAAATTGTAGCTAATAGAGCTGCCAAATAGATATGAAAATTCACTGGTCTCTCCAAATCTAAAAAAGGAATGGGCATTTTTAATTATTCATTATACTAATACTCGGAAAATAAATTAAAGGCATCTTATTTTATGAGAATTTAATTCAGTTTATACACTGTCTTTACTTATTACCTTTCCCAAGAAGTCTGTTTAACTAGAGATCAGTGTGAAAAATAGCAGCTGTTTCCCTTACATTACTGTTTTTTCATGCCACAATCATCTTTGGTACCACATGCTTGGGCTAATGACATCAGTCTCATTGGAATTCAGGACCTTAGTTCTACTGATGAAAAGCAAGACAGATTTATAACCAAGATGATTTCCACTTTCAGAAAAGATGTTGGTACAGACATGTGCCTGGGTTTGGATATATTTCTGTTTGATGTTTTAATAAGTGTTTTGAATGAATTCGTGAAAAAAAATGTATGTATGTTAAATGCATGTGTGATTCACAAACAAAAGAATGTGATGAATGACAAAATTAAGTGTCAACAAGAATTTGATGTCAGAAATTAGGAAGTTGATGCATTTAATATGTATCTTGTTTGACATACATCTTATACTTAAACGAAACTGGAATTCAGAGTTGATGCTGGATTAACACTTTTGAGGCTGTTGGGATGGAATGGATATTTCTAAATGTGAAAAAGATATGAATTTTGGATAATCATTTTTTAATGCAGTGGATTTAAATGTTTGTACTCCCCTTAGTATGTTGAAACCCTAATCAAAGGTAGAATGCTATTAGGAGATGAAACTTTTTGAAAGTACTTATATTATGAAGGTACACCCCTCCATGCATGGAATTTGTAGGCTTAGAGAAGGAATTTTAGAAAATTCTTCTTCTCTTTTTCTTCAGGTGAATATGCAAGAAGATGGGAATCTCCAACTCAAAAGAGAACTCTTTTTGGAACCCAAACATTTTAACACCTAGACCTCAGATTTCCAGTCTCCACATTTCTGAGAAATTAATTTCTGTAGCTTAAGCCTCCCCATCTGTGGTAATTTTTTATAGGAGCCCCAATTGGCTAAGACACTTATTTAAGATAAAAATAACCAATTGTATGTATAAACACATTGGTGAGACATAGATAAATGATAGACTGTCTTAAAACAACAACCATAGCAGCACAAAATGAACCTGAAATTTTGACCACAACCTCAATATGAATCCCTAGTTTCAAGTCCACTGTGATGGAAATCAATTTTAGAAAATGTAGCTAAATAGCCAAGTTACCTTTAGGGAGTGAAATGCATTCTAGAAATGCTTCAGTAAAAAGATCCTGCTTTTTATGTGTGGCATCACCTTAAGGTTTTATTTGTTTTGGAGGAAGCCATTAACACTGGATACAAAACAGCAGAAATTAGCCCCGGACAATATGATTATATCTCTCTATTCCATACTTACTCTAAAATTGGAATAGGAACCATTTTTCTTCCTCTAAAATTGGAATAACAACCACCTTCCAGAGTTTATGTAGAGATAAATGTGTTAGAGAGTACAAAATTGCATTAAAATTCAAAGTAATATCCAATGTTAATTTTAAAACACCTCTTCTAATAAGGGACATATAAATATTTTATTAGATGAAGGAAAAAAAGATTCAGAATCTCTCATATACTCTTGGGAAATATAAATTGTCACATGAAGTGTTCACGTAACATTCAAATGTTAATACATATATTTTAGAAAAACTCAGACATACATCCAAAAGATTTGTGTACAAGGTCTTTTTTCCAGCATTTTTAGTAACACTAGGACATTGGGAAAAATCTAAAAGTTCATTAAGAAATGGTAAACATTTTAATAAGTCTTGGAATTTTAATGAGTCTTGTTGAAAATCAGGTTTTTAAATTATAATTTCATTGTCTCCTTTCCACCTACTTTTATTTCTTCTATTCTATCTCAAAATGAACTCTCTTTCCCTTTCCTATATTGTCTTCCTCTCCAACCATATTGGTTGGTATAATCTGTGCTGTTCTATCTTTCTTACATTCATGTGACTTTTCTTCCAAAATGAAGCCTGATGGTCAGCATTTAATTTCAAGATTTAGTACAAGGTTTTTTCTTTTTAATTGAAGTACTAAATAATGACTTTTGACTGTAAAACTATAAAATTCATAGTCACAATCAATGCACTTCAATTTGGGATTCTAAATATTCACTCTTCTGAATCAAGAAATTATGGAAACTTCATGGTAGTCTTGCTAAATTTGAAATGCTCTACTTTGAAGTTTAGGGTTAAATCCCCATGGGGGGGAAAATATTTTGGATGTGCCTCTTAATGTACCTTCCTTAATAAGTTAACGAGAAGACCTTGCTTGGTCAAGAAAGAGTAAATTCTAGATCACTAGCTCAGCACCAATGTAACACCATTCTCTACATCAACCTCAGTCATTTCCATTTTCCAAAAGGCAGTGTCAGGAATATTAATAAGGGACATCTTCTACTGGGCAAAAGGAGTTAGAGTTAAAGGCTTGTCATAAGATTTTATAAAGTATTCCATTTATATAAAAAGAGCTCCAATGTATATGTATCCCATAACATGTTGTGTACATTTACTATACACAATAACATTTATAAAAATTAAAATAAGTTCTCCTTTGTATTTTCTTCTTGTAGCATAGGTTTTAGTAAAGTTAAAGTTGCAGATGTAGAAGGGAATAAGAATGCAAATGATCATCTGTAGAATCATTGGATCTTAAATTGTACTTTGTTTTTCAGTGTTTTACAAATGAAATTACAAATTAATTTAACATGCCAGATAAATCTGAAAAGATAAATATCAGATAAGTGTCTGAAGATTTCAGAAACATTTTGTCAGAGTCATAGCAGCCTAATGTCCACAGTACTAAAAAAACAGTACTTCATCTCCCATAATTTTCCATCCTTCACTTTTCATATATAAAAGGCCATATGCCTGCATGCTTCTTTGAGTGACTTTATTTAAAATTTCCAAACATCACCCTTGGTATCTTTATCTTTCTTTGGGGCCTGTTTCTGTTTTATAGAGACACTGTGCTATCAAAATTTCCACACAGGGAAAATGGGAACTGAACTCTATTCCTCATGCAACACTAATAGATCCCTAGCCCCTTTTGTTAACACTTTGGAAATGCCAAGCAATGATTTACAACTCCTGGCCCCTGTAGTGCCTTTGTAAAGAAATCATCCAGATGGTGTGAAGCACTTTTGGATAGAGCAATGCTAGGCTACGCATCCCAAGAATATCCTGTCAGCTTTGTGAGCTAATGGGGAGGCATAAATTGTTAATGAAAAAAAGTATGAAAACAGAAATGGAGCCTAAACTTGAGTCATTCAGGATGAAGTGTCACAAAGGATTATATTTTATATTTATGGATCATGTTTTATTGGAATAGAATAAATAACATAACAAATCAGTACATTAAAAATAAGAACTAGACACACATACATAGTGTACCACTGTAAAACATGCAAACATTCTTTTCTAATGATGGTTTTAAAAACACAACAAACACCAAAGAAAGTGCTCCAAAATTTTTCTTTAAAAAACACGAGTACTATATACATTTTCAGTTTTTCAGATTGCATGAAATTTTTAATTCTAATACTCAGCTCTGTTATTGTAGCACAAAATAATTATAAAAAAGGCTAACAAACATAAGTGGCTTTGTTCAAATATCACTTTATTGATCAGCACTGACATTTGAGTATTCTTTTCATTTTGTTCAACCTTTTTTGTATCTTTTTGAGGCAGTCTTACTGTGCAGTTAAGCTCTCCTTGAGCTCATTTTATAGATTAGGCTAGTATGGAAATTTAAAAAAATCTTCCAGCTACAGCTTTCTGAGTGCTGGGATTACAGGTATGTGCCACTACACCTGGATTCAACCATTTAAAAATGTAAAATCCTTCTCAACTTGAGGTTTGCACAGTAACAAGAGGTAAGTTAGATTTGACCCAAGAGTCACAGTTTGCTGAATATTGCATTAAAAGTTCAACACCTATGGGATAAAATAAAATCTAATGACACCTAAAATTGGAAAGTATTTTATTTTTTTGGAATTCTAATAATACTTAACACAATTCACTCACCTTAATGGATATGGTTATTTAAATATTAAAACAATCACAACTTTCTCTATACTTTGCCTTTCCTCTTTGTTACACAGCATATGTTTCATTCTTTGGGGTTATCAGTGATTTGGACTGGGCTTTATTTTAAACTCATTTTCAACAGACACCCATCACTCCATTTGAAATTTAATAATGTATAATAAAACTACTCTTAATGGCCTTCAAATCTAAACTATTAAAGACAATTAAAAAGAAATAAATTCACATCTTTTATCTATGCACATGATTACATCTGAGTTTCTATTTGCCAAAGAACTCTATGTAATTGCAGAGCTTTGGCCAAAATTAACTTCAATATAATTATCTTCAATATAATTATCTCAATGTTCAGGTTTTTGTGTCAAAACAAACACCTAAAGTATATTAAACTGTATACTATATGTACACACATGCATACTAAATATGCATACATATAATGTATAACCAATGGAGAATGTTATATTAATCTAGTCTCCCAAATACAAGGAAGAATAATCTGAAGTAAATCAACCTCTGGAAAAGAAAGTGATGATTCATCATAAACTTCTAAATTTTCATACTGTTAACTAAAATGTTTATTAATTCTTTCTGTGTTTCTTTCTTTCTTATTTCTCCCATAAAACTAGTGTTAGGTTTCTTTTGCTGCATACTAAATTATTGGAAACTTGATAGCTTAAAAACAATCTTAGCTTTAGAGGTTCTTGGTTTTCAGGAGATCACTCTCAGTTCCTAGGGCTCTCACAATTCTTTGCCAAGTAATCTAGTCACAGGCACAGTCACAACACAGTAGCTTACTTATTAAAGACCTTCAAGAGCCTCTTGCTTCAGTTAGATAAGAGAATATTACATGGTTTAACATGATCAAGGCTAAGACTATCAGATTATCTTTGCTAGAATCTTGACATGGGCTCCTACTGACTTCTATGAGAAGAGATTATTTAAAAACAAGACTCATTGGGTGTCACCCTATCCTATGCCCATTATAACAGTACTAACAATAATACAGAAAAATGATCTCTATGAGTCAAACATTGGTCATATAAGAAAAATGTTGGACTATATACTTAGAGAATGGTTATAAAATGGTTCTACAATCCAAATTTTTAAGGAATTCTTAAGAACCTTCCAATAGGATTGTAAAATCATCAAAGAGGATTTCTCAGGCTGAGTATCCTGATATTTTGGTTGGATAGTTTTTTTTTTTTTTTGTTATTGTTATAGCAGCTGTCCTATGCAGCATAGGATGCTTTGTAGTATTCCTGGTCTATCTTTTACACTCTTATAATATCACTTCCTCAAGTTGTGACAACCAAAAATACTTCTGCATATTATTATATACCCCCTGGACAGGGTTTAAAAGAGCCACTCTAAAAGAATCATTACCAAAAATAATTCTTGTCTTTAATTTTGTAATAGTAAATAGTAACAGCAAGTATCTGTTAATATGATCCCGAAAATGTTTTTAGGAAAAGGTAGAAAATTAATAAAATGAAGATGTATTTTGAATATTTTTGAAGGTGTGGAGGAATTACCTACACTAACTATATAAATATTACTGAAAAAGACAAAAAGCAACATAGCTAATATGATAAAGTACAAGAGAAAAGGGGTAAATAGTAAAATTGCAGATAGTAGAAAGTTTAAGTAATTTATTAGCTCTTGATGCTGAGAAAGCCAATATAAAGGTGCCAGCATCTGGTAAGGACCTTATGATTGAGTTATAATAGAGTGGAAGGCAACACACTGGCAAGAGAACAAGCTTACATATTCACTTCTCTCTTACTCTTCTTAAAAGCCATTATTCCATAGGGGGAACCCAGCCTCATGAACTCATCTACCACTAGTTACCATCCAAACAGCTTATCTCCAAAGCCCACCAACATATGAATTTAAATATCAAGTTTCCAATGCATGAACTTTGGGGATCAAATCAAAACATAATATTTGCCATGCAGTAATGTTACACAAGTTTGTTCACTGTTTTATCAAAAGATTGATTTAGTTAGAAGAAATTTCAAAAAAGATGCAAAACTCTTTTTAACACTTTTCCTGTTTTATTTCTTTCTTTATTTATTTTGGTATTGGGGATCGAACTCAGGACCTAAAGCTTGGCAGGCAAGCGCTTATACCACTGAGCTAAATCCCCAGCCCAAAGGAACTCTTCTACTTTTGTTGTTGTTGTTGTTGGTTTTGTTTTTGTTTTTACTTTTGCTGTGTTACAGCACCTGTCTGGAAAACACAAGTTCCTGAGTTCAGTTCTCAGCACAAAAAAAAAAAATCAAATCAAATCAAATGTCTACCAATAGGTCAATGAGTAAAGAAAGTTGATGTACACACATAATGGGATATTATATTCAGTGTGTCAAACAGTTTTTCATCAGTGGGAAAAAAAACGCTCCCCACTCACAGTTCAGAGGAGAGATTTTTTGGTTCACTCTTTCTCATGGTTTCAACCCACAGTATATTGGCTCTAAGGCAGAAATGACATGTTGGAGGGGGAAGGCAGAGGAAAGGTGATCAACCTATGGCAGCTAGGAAGCAGCGAGCACAAGGAGGTGCTACCTCCAGTGACCCCACCTCCAAGCAGGTCCCGCCTCCTTGCAGAACATTGCATTATGAACTCATCAATAGACTAATTCACCATTGCGTATAGTGGTCCAAGCTCCAATTACTTTTGAAAAGCCCCCAACTCTAAACAGATTTTTGAGGAATATTTTATATTTATTCCATAATATTCAGCCTTTATAAAAGAAGCAATTTTGTCACTTGCAACAAGAAGAATAGAACTGGACAAAATTATTCTAAGTGAAATAAGCAAGGCAGACATAGAAAGACAGGTACTATTATGTTTTTCTTTATATGTGGACTCCAAAATAATCAAACTCAAAGAATCAGAGAATAGAAGAATAGTTTACTACAGGATAGAATTGATAGTTGTAAGGGACTTGCCCAGACATGAATCTTTAAACTGCAGGACAAAAGAACATAAGCTCTATGAGAAATGAATGATTAAAATATGGGGCAAAAGCACATTAATAATTAAACTGTGGGGCAAAAAGCACACAGGCTCTATGAGAAGTAAATAATTAAAGTGTGGGTCAAAAAACACACAGGTTGTATAAGAATCAAATGGTCAAATAACAAAAAATCTAGATTAGCAAAGCACATTTTGTGTGACCATTGTCATTCCCCTTTCCCTAAGAAAAGTTACCTAGCCTTGAGACACCTTCTGGCCCAAACTGATTTTTGTCTGTTTTTTCTCTTACACTGATATTCTAAATAAAACTGGAGATTTCTCAGCTTGATGGCTTTTTCTTCTCCAGAGAGTCTTTCTAATGGCTGCATGCTCTTGATTTAGAATAAAGAGCACACAGCCATTTCTGGGCCTCTTGGAGACTCAAGTAAGTCTCATCTCTGAGTGATCTTTTTCATCCTCTATGCCACCTGCAATTGCTCAATGAGACAGATGGTGGTTGGCATAGCAGATGATGGTCAAAGTATACAATGGTCAAGTTACATCAGAGAAATTCTGTTTTACATTGGGATAAATTTCATACATGATGAGTAGTATAGTAAAAATAATGAAATTTTAAAATACTTTCTAAGAAAGTAAAGGTAGTATGGAACTTTTAAGAGAAGGTGCCTTTTGGGAAGTGTTATGATTTTCATGTAGAATTCAAAAAGTTTCATATTTTCAGAGGTGGGAGAGTTCAGTAATGGCTGCCTGTATGATCAGAGGTAAAAGAATCCACAGTGGCTTTGCACACTAGAGACCTGAAGGATTCAGTAGCTGCTTAGCCCAAGAACATGTAAGTTGCAGAAAAATAAAGATCAAGAAATGAAGCACCAGTCCAAGATCAAAGATATAGAAACTACTGTAAAATTTCCCACTGGAATCTGCATTGGAAGACTGAAGAAACTAGGGACAAATGTTCAAAGGCAATAGCAAAACCTAGAGCTTTTTAAAACAGTCACACTTTCTTCTTCTTTTGCTTTTATATTACATCCAGATTACAAGCCTATTTATTAGTGGCCCTCTCAACCAGGGTGGTATTCCTCTCTCAGATTGCTGGCCTGCATATTAATTTTATATATACACACATGCAAATATTGTTTAGGCCTTTCCTATTTCAACCAAAGTGATATATGTTAATTAATGGTCAGAAAAATTAATTAAGTGGCTGAAGGTATCCTAGAAAGAAACATATGAAGTATTCTTGGGATCCTGGTTCGTTTGTGGGAAATTGTTGTAAGAGAAGGACTTGATCCTTCCTGATATCTTGTGTTTTGTTTTCTCACTCAATTATACACATACCCCCAACATGATGGCATCAGCCATTATGTTATCTAACAATGGAGTCTTCCAAGGAGCTTATTGGATGCCAACACCATCCCTTGCACCTAAAGCACCTAAAGCTTGCACACTTGAGCTAAAGAAATTTCTTTAAAAGAATCTAGTCTCTGGTATTTTATTAAAGTAATTGGAAATGGATTGATAAAAATTTGTTAATTGCTTTATTTTATTGCACTGATGATATTGTATTTGCAATCATATTACTTTGTACACCACTATAGTTCCCCAAACGATACTGGGGCCTATAACCAGGATTGTGATGATCTCCAAAGACTCATGACTCATGAAAAGAAAGAAGACTGTGAAGGCCTCCACAATGAACTCTACCTAGTTGTGCAGCTGTGGGACTTCACTTAGAATCTGGTAGGGCCCCACTCAGCATCCTCAAACAGTCCAGGACATTTGGGTCATCACTCGGGTCCTGGTTGAACCCCACACGGTTATATCCATGTAGATGGGAGCTGCCACAAGTGAACTGAAGGCCACCACAGAAAACTCCACCTAGCTTTTCAGCCACAAGACTTTGCTTAGAACTTAGTAGGGGCTCATCTAGCATCCCCAAACAGTCCAGGACCATTGTTTCCTCACTCAGGCTCTGGTTGGGTCCTGTCCAATGACACCTAGGAATCTGGGAGTATCCACATGTGAGCTGCAGGCCTCCTGAGCAAACTCGACCTAGCTGTGCAGCTGTGGGAGTTTGCTTGGAATGTGGTAGGGCCCTGCCCATTGTCCCCAAACAGTTCAGGATATTTGGGTCATCACTTGAGTCCTGGTTGGGCCCTGCCCAGCCACACCTTGGCAGCTGAGTGTTGCCATGTGTTAAGTGATGCAACTTGAAGTCCCCTACAGTGAACTCCATCCCATCCAGAGACCCCAAGAAGCCAGGGAGCTTTGGTGTGTTGCGTGGCATGAGCTGAAGTCCTGCCCAGTGTATTCCATTTACCATTCAGCCTTAATATGCTACTCAGAACCTGGCAGGGCCCTGCCCTGTAACCTCAATCAGCCAGGGAGCTTCAGTGAGTGACATGGTATGCAGAAGTTTCACCCAGCACACTTCTACTAATTGGGGAGCATTAGAGTGCCAATGTGTACCTAGTAAGGACTGTGTAATGTACCCCACTCAACTGGGGAAACTAACTGCACTATAGACAGCCATCCTCAATCCAAGAAACAACTGAGACATTGCATTCAACTGCCCTAGGGGAATACATAAAAATGACAAAACAAAAGTGTAAAATGCAGTCAAAAACATACAGCCCATCTGAAATAAGCCTAGTAAACATGCATATAGAAGAAAATGTAAGAACTACATCTGAAACTTCTCAAACTTCTGAAACTTTACTACAAACTGAAGTAAAGAAACAGCTCTAGGGGCTGGGGATTTAGCTCAGTGGCATAAGCACCTGCCTTGCAAGTGTGTGGTCGTGAGTTCAATCCCTGGTACCAAAAAAAAAGTTTTTAAAAAAAGAAACAGGTCTATGAAGATATAAAGGAATTCAGATAAGAGATAATCTCCCAGATAAAACAAGACATGATAAATGTAATGAAAGAAATGCTGAACACATCTAAAGAAGTCATAGTACAGAATTTTTAAAAAATAGTAGAAAATTACTACCTGACAAATCACATATTGTTATCTTAAAAGTAATTTTTCAAGCTACAAAATAAAAACACAAAAAGTGGACAATCAAACATTTGACAGTACAACCTACTATGTTCAATGAACCAACAAAAACTTAGTAGTATGGTTATCAATCTTGTATTATTTTACCATTTTTTCTGTTTTGCTTTTTTCTCTAAACAAAAAAGTCATAGTTAAAGAAAATAGAGGAACACAGCAAAATGATTGAAAATTTGAATGAACAATATAAGAAAGAACTAGAATTCATGAAACATATTCAAAGAGATATCCAGGAAATCAAAAATTCCATCAAAAGCTGGCAAAACTGCTTCAATGAATGTGACAATAGACTTTCAGACCTAGGAGACAAGACTGCAGCTAATAAACAGAAAGGGAAAGTTCTTTTTTAAAAATAATGAGGAAGCAGGAAATAACCATTCAACATTTGCAAGTGATGCAAAGAAAAACAGTATAAAATTAAAAGGTACAAATGAAAAACAAAGTGAAAAAGCAGATGATATAAAAAGAATACTTGCAGAAAAGCTGAAAATTTTCCAAACATGGGAAAGGAAACTGATATACAGATAAGTGAAGCAACTACAATGAACAACTACAATTAGCCATAACCAAAATAAATCTTCACCCAGACATACAATACTCAACATCCTAGAAATTCAACATAAGAATAGAATATTAAAAGTTAGAGAAAAAAAGCAAATCACCTATAAATAAGAGGCCAACAGAATTACAGCAGACTTCCCAACACAAACAATGAAATCAAGAAGAACATGGAATAAAGTATTTCAAGTCCTAAAAGAAAATGATTTCCAACCCAGATTGATTTACCCTACAAAACTGTCCTTCAAATTTGAAGAAGAAATAAGGCATGTCTATGACAAGGATCAGCTGAAGAACCGCATGAACATAAACCAGCCCTGCAAAGAATGTTGAAAGATATTCTAGCTAGAAATAAAAAAAACTACCACTTCAGGAACACCAACAGAAAGGAATTACCAAGCAATGCAAATGATTAAACAGAGGAGAAATTAAAGAACCAATAGTAAAAATATAACATGAAAAAATAAGCCAACATATATCACTTATAAGCATAAATGTAAATGGCCTCAATTCACCAATTAAAAGAAACAGACTGGCAAAATGGATCAAGAAACAATATCCAACCATAGGCTGTATATAAGAAACCCATCTAATCCCAAAGAAAACTCATAGACTGAAAGTCAAGGGATGGAAAACAATACTTAATGCAAACAGGACCCAAAAAAATTAGAGATCACTATTCTGTTTTCTGACATTGTGAACTTCAAATCAAGAATGATCTGAAGAGATAAAGAAGGTCAATACACATGGGTAAGGAAATACTTCAAGAGAAAGAGATAACAATCTTAAATATATATGCACCAAATATGATATCATCTGGCAACATAAAAACAAATATTAATAGAAATGAAAAATCAAATAAGTAATAACAAAATTATAATGGGAGAACTTAACAATCCATTGACATAAAGAGACAGACCAATGAGGCACAAAATCAGCAAAAAAAATTCTGAATCAAATTTGTGAACAAATGGAATTAATAGACATGTACAGAGTGCTTTACTCAACAAAAACAGAATATACATTCTTCTCAAGTTTACATGGGATATTCTTTAAAATAGACCATTTACTAGACTGAAGAACATGATTAAGTAAATGCAAAAAATCGAAATTATCCTATGCATATTATCTGATAATAGCACTATAAATCTGCAAATTAATGACAAAATAAACTTTAAAAACTCCACAAACAAGTGGAAATTAAATAATAAACTCCTGAACAATCAGTGGGTCACAGAAGAAATTACATAATATCTACAAGCAAACAAAGATACAAACACAACGTACTGGAACCTGTGGGATGCAATGAAATCAATACTGAGAGAAATTTAATGCATAGATTTCCCACATCAGGAAGATAGATCAAACACAAACAATCTGATGCTACACCTCAAAAATCTAAAAAAAGCACAGCAAATGAAGCTCAAAGTCAAAAAAGCAAAAAGAAAATTACAAATAACATAAGACAAATCAATGCAATAGTGACTAAGAAATCAATACAAAGAATTAATGAATCAAAGAGTTGGGTCTTGAACAGAATAAATAAAATAAATGAGCCACTAACCAACCTTATTAAAAAAGGAAAGAAAAATCTCAAATTCAGGCAGTAAGGAACAAAAAAGGCAAAATCACTACAGACCCTGTAGAAATACAGAAGATCATAAATACCTGCTTTGAAAAATTTTACTCTCATTGGTTTGATAACATAGAAGAAATGGACAGATTCCTACAACCATGTGAATCGAAGATAAATCACGAACATGAAAAACTGCTGAATAACCCAAATTCAGTTAATGAATTTGAAAATCTAATTAGAGCTATAACAACAAAGAAAAGCCCAGGTCCTGATGGATTCCCTGCTGAAGTATACAAGAAATTCAAGGAAGACTCAATGCCAACACTTTTCAAACTCTTCAATGAAATTGAAGGGGAAGTATTTCTCTCTAACGCATACCTGGAAGCAAGTATTACCCTAATACCAAAACCAGAGAAAGACCCAACCAAAAAAAAGAGAATTACCATTCAATTTCCCTTAGAACATGCATGAAAATATCCTCGATAAAATATTGTTAAACAGAATGCCACAAGTCATCAAGAAGATTGTACACCAGGACCAAGTGGGATTCATTCCAAGAATGCAGGGATGGTTCAAATATGCAAATCAATGAGCATAATCCACCATATAAAGAGCCAAAGATAAGAATCCCATAATCATTTCAACAGATGCAGAAAAAATGTTTGATAAATTCTAACACTCATTCATGCTAAGAACCCTAAGGTAAAGCAGAATGCATGGTCTGTACCTCAGTCTGATAAAAGACATCTGTGACACCAACAGATGGCATCATATTAAATGGCCAAAAACAGAAAGATTTTAATCTAAAATCAGGAACAATATCATGCATCCCATTAATATAGTGCTGGAACCATTAGCCTGGGCAATTAGAACAGAAGAAATTAGAAAGAAGAAATTAGAAGAGAAGAGAAGAAATTAGAAGAGAAGAAAGAGAAATTTTAAAAAATGACAAAAGGAAAGGAAGAATTCAAATTATCATTATTTGCACATAATATAATATGTTACAAAAAAGACCCACAAACTACATTGAAAGAATTCTAGGCATAATAACCAAATTCAGTAACATAATTGGATACAAGTTCAGCCCTCCAAAATTAATAACATTCTTATACAGAAAAAAGAAAATCATTGAGAGAGAAATAAGTAAAATCATAACCTTCATGATAGCATACAAAAAATTAAATACTTAAGGATCAATCTAACAAGGGAAGTAAAAAATTTATACATTGAAAATTACATTACTCAGAGCCAGGGATTTAGCTCAGTGGCATAAGCACTTGCCTTGCAAGTGCACAGTTGTGAGTTCGATCCCTGGTACAAAAAAAAAAAAAAGGAAAAAAATTAAATTAATCTGAAAAAGGAAATCAAAGAGGTCTTAAAAATGGAAACATATTATCTGTTCATGGAAAGAAAAAACAAACATTTTGAAAAGTCATTTTCCAACAATTCCTATATAGATTTAATGCAATTCAAATCAATATACCATTTGCAGACCTCACAAATCTAGAGAAATCGCCCTAGAATTCATTTGGAACCAGAAAAGACCTAGAATAGCAAAGGGAATTTTGGGCAACAAATTCTAGGCAAGAGTCATCACAATCCCTGCCTTGAAATTATATTACAAAGCTACCATGACAAAATCAGCATTGTACTGAAATAAAACAGACTTGAAGGCAAAGGATTTAGCTCAGCGGCCTAAGTGCCTGCCTCTCAAGTGCAACATCATGAGTTCAATCCCCAGTACAAAAAAAATTCTAAAAAAAAAAAACAGACTTGAAGATCAATAGAATACAATAGAAGTTATACCCACAACTGCAAATACATTCAATCACCTTATCTTTGACAAAGGGGCCAAACATGCTCACTGGAAGAAAACCTCTTTAATCAGTGCTGTTGGAAAAACTGGGTTTCTGTATGTTGAAAATAAAACTAGGCACATGTCTATAAAGGGTTTACTACAATTGATTTTATTATGTGTGATGTGCACTAAACTAAAGTCAAAATGGATCAAAGATCTAAATATTAAAGCAGAAACACTAAATCTGCTGGAAATAAAGTAGGTAGACCTCTTGAAGACACAGGGGTAGGCAGAGAGTTGATGAACCAAAATCAAACTGCATAGGAAATACTTCCCAGAATCAACTACCATTATCTCATCTTATTAAAAAGTTGCATGTCAAAAGTAACCTACAACAGAGTGAAAAGAAAATCCACAAATTGGGAAACAAATCTTACTCAACTGTCCCTCAGATAAAGGAATTCTATCTCAAGCATATAAAGAATTTAAAAATATTAAACACTCAAAATTCAAGCACCCAATCTAAAAATGGGTATCTGAGATGAATACACACTTCTCAGCTGAAGTAATACAAATGACAAATAAATTCATGAAAAGTGTTCAAGTCATTAGAGAATTGCAAATTAAAATCACATTGAGATTCCATCTTACTCCAGAGAAAATAGCCAGGTTCAAGAAAACCACCAATAACAAACTTTGGAGAAGCTGTGGGGAAAAGGAAACTCTTCTGCACTTTTGGTGGGAGTGTAGATTGGTGCAACCACTGTGAAAATCAGTATGGAGGTTCCTCAAAAAGGTGGCACTGGAGGTCCCATTTGACTCAGCTATTCCACTTCTGAGCATATTCCCATAAGGTCTGAAAACATCATACCACAGTGATATATGTGCATCAACGTTTGTAGCAGCACAATGTGTAATAGCCAAATCTTGGAGACAACCCAAATTCCCAACACCTGAGGAATGTATAAAAAGTATGTGCTATTTTTATATGGTGGAATACTACTCAGCAATAAAAAAGACCACATTGAGGCTTTTATGGGTAAATGAATGTGACTTGTGCTCTTGTGCAATTGTGAATGTGCTCTATTTATAAGTGCAATAAATCAAAGTCATAATGTCAATACCATATTTTCTCCCTATTGTAAGAAACTGAAAAAGTAAATAAGATACAAAATCTTCAATAAATATTGTGAAAGAGTAAGAAATTGTTCAAAAAAGAAAAAATAACTCAGACAGGGAAAAAGGGAAAAGAAGAAAGAGAAAAAAAAATAAGATACAGATTTGTATATAAACAGTTAAGATTACTAAGATGATTGTACTACTAATTCTATTAGTTCTTGGAACAAAACAGATAATATTCATAGAATTACATCAATTTTGCATGACTGTATCTGGTAATTCAAGTAAGACTTTTGAAGCTAATTATGCAAAACAACAAATTATGTTATGTACTTACTACCTTGTTTTGAAAGCCTACATTGTTATTGTTTCCAGCTCTTTGTTACAGTTATTTATTTGACTCTTGTTTCTTGTTTTTCTTGTACTTTGTTTTGTTTTTCCTTCTAACACAGAAATGATAAATGTACATGTATAGCTCTACATATGCAGAGAACTTCACCTAAAGGGTTTACTACAATTGATTTTTATTATGTGTGATGATATGAACAGCTACATTGAAGAAGATCAGACATCACGGTATCCATTAGTGATTTCCTATCATTTTGCTTTGAGAGTCCCATAATGCTTTTTTTGGGGGGACTAGGGACTTAGCTCAGTGGCATAAGTGCATGCCTGGCAAGTGCAAGGTTGTTGGTTCGATCCCCAGTACCCCCCCCAATAATGCTTTTATCCTTGGTTTTTATTGATTTTAGTCTCTTTTCTATTATTTGATTCCAACATGTATGAAGGAATGAAAAGCTATTTTGAAGAAAGCAAGAGACAATATGGTAGCCATTATTGATTTCCTAGTGTCTGGTTTTGAAGGCCCATAAAGCTCTATTTTTTATTTAGATTGTTTTATGCTACTTTATTTTGCATTAACTTATTGTGTGTGAAGGTATGGAAAACTATTTCAATGAAAACAAGAGACATTATGGTATCAAGTGTTGATTTCCTATTGTCTTGTTCTGAAATCCTGTGTTCTTTGTATTGCTTTGCTCTGACCTGCTTTGTACTGTTCTGTTTTGTTTTATTCTCTTTAAGATAAAAAAAAATAAAGAAAGAAGACTGTTAATATGAGGAGAGTGCTGATGACCACTCTGTTTATTAAAGGAGCACACTGCCTTAAACACACAACAAGAACAAAGGCATTCTACACTGAAAGAGAACAAAAGGCATTCCATGAGAGAGAAACTAAAAAAGATTTCAAGGAAAGTACATGTTCCACTTAAACTGATAGCATTGAGGACAGCTGAGCAGATAGCATTGAGGCTAGGTTGGGAAACAGCACAGAAAACATCTCCCATGTTCTGCGGTTGGGAGGCTATGGCCTCACTCCAAGTTGTGCTATTCTTCATCTTCAGAGTTTTATTAGCAACTGTGCTTCAGGAGACACTACGCCACATCAAAGCTTAGAAGCAAAGCTTCATATATACATTTTCACAACAACTCCCACAACCATAAATGAATAAAAATATAATTTACTAATTTATAATTAAAAATAGAAATGAAGATTAAAAATAGAATGACAAAAAATCATTATTTTTTTAAAACTTTGATTATTTTTCAAGAACATTCCTTCAAGTTAATGTATATGAATCTACCACCTTCAATATATATGTGCTATTTCAAAGTAGTGAAATTAATAATTATTATTGTGGTCCTTTATCCCTTGATACATGCTCATGCAGTTTTCAATTATGCTGAACAGTGCTTTAATAATGAACGTTTAGAATTTGTATAGGCACATTTGAATAATAGTATTTTTATATTTAAAATGCCATTAAATTGTTGGGACATGAGCATACGTTTTCCACTTTTCCTGCTCTAAACTTTCTTTTTCTGTCTTTACACTTTTGGCAAGCTCCATTTTTAAATGACTTCTGTGTAGATTTTACAATTCTTTTGTTCATACAGATACCAATCAGAGCAAGCCTTGAATATTTGGATGAGGGTTTTTTTTTTTCAAATTATTGTTGCTACTATTCTCATTTTTTTCTCTGTTTTGAGATACACTGAGATACTTGGAGCACATTACATACCCAGTTTTGGCTTAGAGGCAACCAGTACCCCAGTTTCATACAAGTGAAAAAATGATATGCACATGATAGCTTTAACATTAATATTAAAACTGAATATGGCTAACTTTTAAGTGGAACAAGTAACTTAGTAAAATACATTGTAGTTCTTTCATTTCACCACAACCAGTGATGCTACTTATTATGGAATTCTTTCAAAACATGAATTCTTCTCTAAGGATATTATTCTGCTAAAACTGTTCTTGTCTACTTTTTACTTTATTTTTTCTGTGAGGGGGTTTCTGGGAATTAAAGTCAGGACCTCACATTTGCCAGGACAGTGTTGTGTGCCACTGATACAGCTTACAGGCAAGAGTGCCTGACTGGCAAGTACAAGCTCCTGAGCTCAATTCTTGGTAACAACAACAATAAAACAGTTTTTACTTATTAAACATGTTTTCTCTCAATTTCTACTGGATTTTAGGGTCTTGATGAGCCTAAACACAACACTGGGAGATTCAAATACTAAAATGGTAAAAGTTCAGGTGATTGAAAAATTACTTTAAAAATCCCTACTCAGGGAAAATATTCTTTCTTTCCCTGAATCTACTTTTACTCTTTAAAATGGATGTAGGACTTTTTCAGTGTAATAAATACCATTTCCATCTATTTTACTTAAAGCCATATATGTGCTAAAAATAACTACTTCTTGATATATACTTAAATATTAGTTCTTCTGTGGAATGTAGGCAGAACTTAATATCATAAATTTTTTCTTCAGTAATTGCGCAATATAAATAGATGAGCTGGCTGAGAATGGGCTTTTAGTCAGACATGCAATTTATTAGCTCTGCACTCTCAGTCAAAGTATTTGATTTCTTTGGTCCTTGGTTTCTTCTTACTTACTTTTATCATGGCTGGGACAAAATACTGAACACCCAAAATTAAAGGTGGAAAGTTTTATGTAGCTCACACTTTGCTGAGGTTTCAGTCTATAATTTGCTGGCTCCAAGCAGGGTGGTATGACACAGAAGCAATAGTTCATAGTGCCAGAAGATACCAAAAGCAACAAGAGCAAAAGCTGGGAGACAATCATCTTTCTGTCTGTTTTATGTTATCTGGACTGTTTGGATTAGTGTGGTGGCAATCCAATCAGTGGACTGACTGATCTAGGAATCAACCACTCTTAATCCCAGCACCCTCAATCCTAGCACTGAACCATGAATGAATCACAAACTCTAGACTGAGATATCTTGGAAAAAGCCCTAAGAAATGCATAATGCTTTGGGAGGATATATCAACACAAATTGTAACAGTTTCTTATAGAGATGATGAAGAAGAATTTTATATCTCCAAAATTGTATGACCCTTAAATTCCACTGAGGATAGAATCTCAATGAACTTAGACCAGTGGTGCCCAATAAAATGGAAATGTGCACATGCGAAATGATATTATGCAAATGTTCTGAAATTAAATCAGTAAAATAAAATCCTTACATCCTCTTCATCTGCATGGCTTTATTGCGTGATGTTAAAAAGCTTTTGGGTTCTACTGGGACTGAAGTGCCACAGTTGTGCTTTAAATAACTCATAAGCATGTCTATGAGCAATAAAGGTAATGAACAATTCAGCATCTTTATAAATCAAAGTTTCTATTACAGGCAGATAATAGTCCTGCAATAGCTATTCTATCACACTTCAGTATATTAGAGTGGAAGAAGTTACATCAAATGAAGAACACAAATACTCTTTTTTGTTCTGTGTACAATAGAGTAGATATGTAGGTTTTTAGAAATATCTTTTGTCTTGCAGTTAGTACATAAACACTTTTGTTGAATAATATTGTCTTATATATAATTCTTTTTTAGAATGCCATTTATCATATTTCCTTGGTTAAAAAAAAACTAACTCTACTATGTAGAATACAGAGAGTGATTTTTTAAACATGTGTTTGCCATACGTAATAATTACATTCATTTTGAGGAATTAGCAAAAAATTTACCCTTTTTTGAATCATTTTGATCCCTTTACACCCTTCCTTATCCTCCTCCTTTCTCTAATCATATTTCTTTTCCCAAAAGTTATGCCTTCCTTTTACCTACAATATCTTATTTATTTTACTCTCTAATTTATACTTATGTTTCTCATATATGAAAAACTGAAATATTTAACTTTCTCTTTCTGACTTAATTCACATGACATTATGGTTTCAAGAGCCACTCATTTTCCTGGAAAGTGACATTTCATTCTTCATTGCAAAATATTTCATTTTTTAAAATTTTTATTGGTACCAGGGATCGAACTCATGACCGCATGCTTACAAGGCAGGTGCTTATGCCCCTCAGCTAAATCCCCAGCCCCTCATTATTTTTATACACTGCATTGTGTTTATCCATTTGTTTAAGTACATCTCTGATGTTTCTAGACATTAACTATTGTGAACTGTACTGCTATAAACAAGGTAAAGCAGGTATTACTATAGCATATTTTATGTCATAAAGTACATATTAAAATAAAAAAGAATTGAAACTATATCTTGTATCCTATTGGGTCACAGTACAGTAAAACTAGAAAACAACAAAAGAAACCACTGAAACTACATATACACAAACACTGAAAAACACACTCTTGATTGATCAGTGGAATATAAAAGAAATCAGGGAAGACATTTAAAAAGTCATCACATGAAATGACTATGAAAATACATGAGAATCAATGTGACACAATGAAGGTTTTCCTAAGAGGGCAGTTCATAGACATGAACACTTTCATAGGAGAAATAAAGTAATTTCAAATAAAGCCACTTAATGGTACATCACAAAAGTCTAAAAAGCAAAAGCAAGTAAAATCCAAAACATGTAGAATGAAATAAATTATGAACATCAGAAATTTAGACATAAAAATATAGAGAACTGGTCCTTTGAAAGGATAAATAAAATTGATAAACCCTTGGCCAAACTTAGCAAAAGAGAGAAGAGCCACATCATTATGATTAGTAATGAAAAAAGAAAGAAGGGAGATTTTATATACATATATATGATAATTAAGTATACTACTAATCTATGTTAGTTCATTGAAAAGAAGTTTATGCTTTCATTTTCAACCATTTTTTCATGCCTATATCTTGCAATCTGAAGAACTACTTTGAAGATAACAATAAGTAATATATTAACTAGTGGGAATCTCCTATTATTTTGTTTTGAAATTCTGCATCATTATTTTTATATATTTTTCTTTTGGGTTTTTAAAATAAAAGGTGAAATGCCAAAGAATCTATTGATATAAAGAATGATATTGAAAATATTTTAAGGTGTTGAATATCAGTATATTAGATAATTTGAATGAAGCAGATTAGCTGTAGACACAAGTGTCTTAAACAAAATTGAACTAAGAAGATATAAAACCTCCAAACACACCAATGAAATTAATAAAATAATACAAACTCTACCAAATATGAAAATCCCAAAATCCAATGGATTTACTGCTAAATTTTACCAGAACTTTAGAGAACTAATACCTATACTTCTCAAATTTTTCATAACATTGAATGGGAAGGAATATTTCCAAACTTTTCTCAAGAGGTCAGCATTATCCTGATAATAAAAATGGAGAAAAAAATTTAAAAAAATGAAAAAAAAATAAATGAGGAAGGAAGACATGAAGAAAGAAGGAAAGAAAGACAGACAGGCAGGCAGGCAGACAGACAGAAAGAAAGAAAAAGCAAGACCTCAATATCCTTAATGAACACAGATACAAAAATCCTCAACAAGATACTTACAGACAGAATACAATAAATCATTAAAAAGATTTTGCATTGTGACCAATTTTGCTTCATCCCAGGGATATAGAATGGCTCAACATATGTAAATCAATAAATGTACTATACCACAAAAATAGAATAAAGTAAAATGATCAGAGACAAAGAAAAAGCCTTTGACAAAATTCACACCCCTTCATGATAAAATCCCTGAGGAAAATAGCTATAGAGGGACCTTATTAAACTGATAAAAGTCATATATATTTTAACCAAAGCCAACATCATACTGAATAAAAAAAAAACCCTAACTGCATTCTTTCTAAAATCAGGAAAGAAATAGTGATATCCATGCTCACCACCGCTATTCAATACAGAAACAGAGACTGACATATTTTTCAACCTAATTTAACTGGAGTTTCATTGTTGTTGTTGCTATTGTTTGTTTGTTTTGAGACAGGTTCTTGTCATGCAACTCAGGCAAGCTTTAAACTATGTAGCCCAAGCTGGCCTGGAACTCCCAGCAGTCTTCCTGCCTCAGGTTCTCAGATGCTGGGATTATAGGCATGTACCACCATGCCCAGTTTTAACTGGAGTTTTATTTCTTGATGGTTGACAGGGAAGAACCACACATAATGAGTTAATTTAATGAATTAATTATATTGAATAACAAAGATGCAAAATCATCAGAAGACATTTTTGTTGCATCATTTATTGCTACTCTTTTATTTACAGTTCTAAGATCCCAGGCCTATATTTTATAAGATTAAGAAAAGTTAAAACTTCATTCTTAGTGTTTTCTCTATCATTTTAATAGTACAAGCTAAAAATTCTTATTGAGTCTCTGAGAATTTCAAATTTATAAAATTTATTTGGTGTAAATAGCAATTAATTTTATAAAATGTATGTATTAATACATCATTTAATATATACTGCCCATTCGCCTCATATCAGAATACCTCATATTGCATGGCAACATCATGGAAAATATAGTAATAAACTTACTTTATAAAATTTAAAAACTTGTAAGACCAAAAAAGAATAGAGTTGAGCTCCATCTTGGAGACATTTTGAGGGCACAGGAGTATTTCAGGAGGATTCAGTAAATGATGGAAAAAGGAAAAATTGTATAAGAGTAGGTATTCTCAAAGCTATAACTTCAAGCAGGCCATAAACTTAGATATATTTATTTTCTTATTAAAATTATTTAGTTTTGAACATAGTCAAGTCCCTCCTTCAAATAACGAGAAAGTAGTGGTTCATTTAGAAGTATAGCTACTCTATAAGACGTAAATGAATGTACTATGGCTCTTTTTCCTTTTTTTAATTTAGTGTTTATGTGTATAGAAACTGCTTATTTTACCTTAGATGCATGAAATTCATGATTAACTTTTGTTATTATATGGAAATTAAATAATGCTTTAGTGTCAGCTTAGAAAGTGGACTTTATATACAAGCTCTATCATTACAAGGAAAGTTCTTGCACAATAATACAAAAATATGTATTCTGTCAGTAGAACCTATATTATTAGGTAAAACATAAAATTAACATATTACACTAGTTTCTAAGAGATAATATTTCATGAAATATATAGGTATGAAATAACTTAACAGTTTAAAACTAGAACTGAATTACTGATTTGTTTTTATATTGAAATAAATCTGTTATTTATAACACTCAAAGAAATGATATAATAATACACCTATGGTGAAGTAAAATCAATTCTACAGGTCAATACTTGACTTTGTGGGTCAAAATTGGTTTCAAAATCTTATTGTTAGAACTGTTGCATGGAAAGTTTCTAAGTCCATTACCAGAGAAGTAGGATTTTATTTCTTAAAATGGGTTGATACCTTTCAAAATTCAAAGTTATAAGTATAGGTCCAATTGAGGAGATATAGTATTTCTAAATTGAAAGAGATAGAACTCATTGCCAATAACTTCTAACAAAGATTAAGTTTCAAAATTTAGAATTATGCAAAATTCTGGAAGAATAGCTAAATGATTTAATGACACATTTAAAAATGAAATGCTTTTGAAATAGGTAGCTGTGTTTATGTTTGGCTTATTTTGTCTTCT
Source organism: Hydrochoerus hydrochaeris (assembly GCA_004027455.1). Lineage (NCBI taxonomy): Eukaryota > Metazoa > Chordata > Mammalia > Rodentia > Hydrochaeridae > Hydrochoerus > Hydrochoerus hydrochaeris. The sequence goes on from PVLA01000090.1 coordinate 153,132, forward strand.
TTACAATCTTCTTAATTTAGATCTCCCTAGAGCTAAAGAAGAACAGATGAAAGACACCTCTATTGTCAGATTATTTTACTATCAAATCGATACTGTAATTTCTTTTCTTCATGCAGTTTTCCAAATGTCATGAGATTAGAAGAGTATTTGTTTTTATTCAGTTTTAAGTATTTCTTCATAAGAGAAATGAATTGGATTATATTGTGCCTACCTGGAACATCTCTAAGGGAAATAGTACTAAAAATATCCTGACAATCATATGTAATATCTAATAAAAGTGTTTCCAATATAGTGAAAGAATTTGCCTTCGGGTTAACCGAAGCATGCATAGTTACTTCTATTGTTTCATTCATTTTCATTTCTATGTATAAAATATAAGGTTCATTTTTGTCTATTTTTATGTATGTATAGATATATTAAATTTAAAACTGTATAATAAATTCATACATTCAGAAATTGGTACAATATTCTCATTAACTCAAAATGCTCCTATATTGTCACATGTGAAATAACAGGAAAATAAGATTATATTTATTATTACTGGTGTAACATTTTTAGAAGGGTTGAGTGTGTTTTTAATTCAGAATAGTGTCATCACTTCATCATTTTAAAGCTATGTTTCTCTGAATAGAATAACTGAAGAAATCGTTTTGCTTAGGAAGCATATTCTATTTCTTAAAAAAAATAATTTCTGCTTTTGCTCAGAAATTCTCAGCTGAACCTTACAGTGCATTAAACATTTTAGTTGAGAAATAGAAGGATGCCTGGTTTTACTTTCTTATTTCAATTATACTTTTCCCATTGATGAAACTCACATTTAAGCTACACTTACATTTTATATGGTTTTAAAAAGTGGATGAAATCATTTAGTGGATTTAGGCTTCAATAGACAATGTAAGAAATAAGTCAGATTTCCATGTTTGATACCAGGAAGAGATAATAGCATACAAAAGTGTGACCTTACTGGTCAGCTGAGGAAGTGAGATTTGGAAGGAAGAAGTCCCTTTGCTGCAAAGCTGTTTCTGTTTTCTGAAGTAAATTTTCTGGTACTTTGTTATAGCTGCCACATATAAGTAATGCATTGTGAAATCTGTTCCATTTTGGAAGAAAAATATGTTAGTTCTACCTGCAAACTGTGCCACACTTCCCATTCTCAAGCTATAAAAAATATCCCTTTGAGGCTCATGGACTGGTTCTCAATCTCTCATAGTAACTGACCAAGGTTACAGTTGTTCCAGCACACAATCTGATATTTCTGGCTACCTAACCATAGGGGTCAATGCACCATAGTCTGCCATATCGGGCCCACATCTTTCATACTTTTCCATCTTCTTCATATCCTGAGTTTTTAGTTACTGAAATTTATATCTCTTCCAAGGTTTGTCAATAATCATGATTACTTTGTTTCTTAAACTCCAATTCTCCATCATTTCAATGAAAAGTTCGACTGATTACATAGCTAACTACAACCATTTTTGACCTCATGGAAACCCTTGGCACTGGTCACTCTGCTTTATCCCATACTAATAATCCGTTCATCTCCTTTCTCTCCTCTCTTAGCTCTTGTTTGTTACCTATGCTATATTCACATAAGTTTTCTAAACCTGAAATTCTTATTTTTTACTGCAATCAACTGACAAAATCATAATTCTAGACAATTTAACATTTTCCTATTACCACTTCTGTATTGAGTTTACAAAATCATCTGCAGGAAAAGCATAATGCGATGGATAAGAGAAATTCACATTCACTCATGCTGGAATAGTATTTGAAATACTTTTATTTTTGGATTACATCATTTATTATTGACCTTGGCTAAAGTACACTTTCTTTATGGCCCATACCATTCTCAGGTGATTAATGTAAGATAAGTTTTATCAATAAGTGGATGTGCTAAGATAAGACACTTCTTAGTGGTAAGCCACTAATTACAGAATCCTAATGAATATTGAACCTTAACTTCTTTTTGATATTCTTGGAAGAAGCATTAGCTCTATACTTACCCTCTTCATGTATTTTTCTCCTATATCTTTCTTGAATTTTAATTACTTCACATGTTGCAAAATGTTTCTGCATTTCTTCAGCTTGCTGGTTCTTTTTTAAGTCTATAAACATGTTCAAATATGCGCACACATAAATATATTCAAATTGACTTTGACTTTCAAATCAAACCCTTCCCATATACTGACACCAAAGTGTTTTCACTGTTCTTCATCCTCAGAACTTTTTAAAGATTATATTATCTATCTATCTATCTATCTATTCATCTAACTATCTATTCTTTTTCTGGTTAATCAAGCATATTTCTTTCCTGGTTTCACTCCACAGAAGTTATCATTTTCAACTCAATAAATAATAAAATCAGATCAAGTGAAGAAAAATGTAAAAGTTTGTACACACAAAAGGATAGTTTAAAAATTTAGAGGTTTCAGACTAACAATGGTAAATCTACCCATCACAGCTACAGCACTGTGAATAAAGAGCAAAGGAGGAAGTATTTTTGTGACAGTTTGTGATTAGCTCTTATATGTTAGTTTTCTTTTTAGAGCAAACAGTTGTTTAAAGTGATTTTTCTGGGAAGCTAGGAAGATGGTAGATCAATAAACAGCAAAGTAAATAGCCTCTCTGTGAGAAACAGCTCAGATGCTGGAATATAGCATCCTGGAGAAGACCAGATGGAAGGAGAAGGATCCTTTTGACCCAGGAAGCAACTAAAGTGGGAAAAAAAAGAGAGAACCATCAGCATTTCCTGAGATCTGCACCATGTTGAAACTTGGGCCTCTTGGAAAACAAGTGGTCACCAACAGACTGGGGAGGGCACCAATCCCTAGCCAGCATGTTTCAGAGTAATTGTATCCAATACAGGAAGTGTTGGGGACACACACTATCCACTTGTCTGGAAGAAACCAGAAACATGACAAGAGAAAGAAATGAAAGGAAGTCTCCAGCCTCCAACCCAAGCAGTACTAGCCCAGGAGAGGTAAACACAGAAGAGATTGGGTGTTGCACACCTGCAGTTTCTGAGGAGGCAGCATTTGACATAAAGAGCTATCTTCATGATATTATATAAGAAGTTAAAACAAAAATACTAATACAACTAAAGGAAGATATAAGAAAAATAATAAAAGAAATGCTAAGCAACTTTCAGTAAGACACAGATGAAAGAATGGAAGAACATAGAAAAAGGAGGGAAACTTTTAATGTAGAATATTAAAAAATGTAGAATACATGAAATAGATTCAAAGAGGTTACCAGGGAATTAAAAATTCCATTGAAAGCTGGAAAAACTGCTTGAAAGAAACTAAAGATAGACTATCATACCTTGAAGACAGGTTCGTAACATGTGATCACAAAAGGAAAGATCTCTTAAAAATAACAAGGAACCATGAAGTAACAATACAAAGGCTAGAAGATGACAATGGGATATATAACTTAAGAATAAAAAAAATGTGAGTGAAGAAGCAGGGGTAAACACAAATGAAATAAAGGCTATTTACAGAAATAATTAAAGAAAACTTCCCAAGCATAGGAAAAGGAAATGATATTCAGATATATGAGGCATACAGAACTCCAGCCAGCTATAACCAAAATAGATCTACACCCAGACATATAGTAATCAAGATCCCAGAAATTCAACTAGAACAGAATATTAAAAGCTGTCAGAGAAAACAAAGAGATCATCTACAGAGGAAAACCTGGTAGAATCATGACAGACTTCTTGACACAAACCATCAAATCAAGAAGAACTTGGAATGAAGTATTCCAAGTCCTGAATGAAAATAACCTCCAACTCGGATTGATGTACCCCGCAAAACTGTCTCTCAAAATTAATGGAGAAACAAGATGCTTCCATGACAAAGAGGAATAGGGGGAGTTCATGTCCACCAATTCAACCCTACAACAATACTGAAGGACATTATATAGAGAGAAAAAAGACCATGGTTTGAGGACCAGTAGCAGCCAGTTCTCACTGAACATGGCAGACATTGGAATGCAGGGGAAAAGTAGACAAACAATGACAGAAAAATAACATGTCAGAGGAGAGGCAAAGACAATGGACCAAACTTGCTAACATGGATGGCCTCATACACTAATAAAAAGAAACACAGGCAGAATGGATCAAGAAATAGGGTTCATCAAGATGCTCTATATAAGAAATATAATTAACCTAAAAGAGGTTTTATGGACTGAAAATCAAAGATGAGAAAATAATGCTCTATGTGGCAGGGAACCAAAAAAAAAAGTGGGGGTAGCTCGTCCTTCAGCTGCAGATTGGATGGAAAGACGTAACACTTTTATACAATGAAGAACTACTCAGCTATAAGGAAAGAAATCCTAGAGGTTCTTGCAGGTAAATGGATATAACTTGAGATCAAGCTCAGGGGCACAAAAGCTCAGAACCACTTAGGTAAATAGCCGGTTGCCTCCCTAATCTAAAAACTAATTGAGTTAGTGGGATACAAGCTGTACAATGTACCATGTGAAAGTCAAAGGGGAAACATTGTCTAAAAAGGGAAGGCAGAAGATATTGTTAAACTTGTATCATGATTTGAAGCCCATATTGTTTTCATTGCTCTGTTTAGTTTGGTTATATTCTGTTACAGTTTGTCTACTTGTACTAGATTTGAGGACATGGACAGCTATTCCAAAGATAGCAGGATATACTATGGTAACCATTTTTAATTTCCTATTAACATAATCTGAAGCACTGTATTGCTTTCTCTGTCTTGTTTTGACTGATTTCATTTGAATCTGTTTTATTTGATTGCACTCTTGTGTTGACTGATTTTATGTGAATCTATTATGTTTGATAGTGTCAAGTCTGAGAGTATAGGCAACTATTCTGAAGACAAAATCCTTCACTATGATAACCATTCTGTTTTGACTATTACCTTCTTTTGAAGTTCTATGATGTCTCCAATGTTTTGTTTTTATTGATTTTGTTCTGTACTGCTATGTTCAATTTTATTGTGCCTGATGATATTGGCAATTCTATAGAAGATAACAAGAGATATCATGGTAACCACTGTAGATCACCTTGTATTTTGGTTTTAAGTCATGTACTATGTCCATCCTTTGGTTTTGACTGACCCCAGTTTTTTTCTCATTTGGTTTTATTTTCTTCAGAATAAAAAAAATAAAATGACTTTTCTATAGGTGATTGGTTTCTCACTGAATTATACTCACATGATTGTAAAATTTAATTTTTGTATTTCCTTTATGTTTAGAAATAGCATTTCTTGGAAATCAAGATAATTGAAGTTTTGGTTACTTGGTTATGGACAATTATCCTTGATATATATTTAATCTAAGCCCTACATTATTTTCTTTGACAACTCTTTTTTTGGAGTGTGGTACCAGGGCTCAAACTCACTACCATGCACTCGCAAGACATGCGCCTTACCATTGAGCTAAATCTCCAGCCCCACTCTTTGACAACTCTTTTATCATTATTACTCTTATGTGAAAGACATTTTCACAACTATTTGTTAATTTATCAGTTTTATTAAGTACTGTAGACTTCCAACTGAAAAGTTGAGTATGCTGGTTAATGCTTATTTGCCTCTCTAACTCTAGCTTCTGTCTCTTTCTGCTATGTTTGATGCCCAGAGTGGACAGCTTCTATGGAGTGGATTACCAAGGATCTCTTGAGCTATGGCTCATAATTACATTTAGGTGATGATGGATGTTGATAGGAAATCAAAGTAAAGGAACAGAGAGAGGGCAGCTACAATTCTTCTTGATGATGCTTTCCTGCCAGACTTCACTTCAGTGGTAGCTGTGCTCACCCACCTATGGTCACACAAATTGTTAAGTTTGTATTTCCTCACAGCTGATGCCAGGGACACTTCTCTCTTTCTCATCTTCTTTTGTAGAGAACATAGTAGCTTCCTAATATTGTTATCCCTGGGTGCATTACAATTTCTCAAGGGTTCCTTCATTTTGCCCTCAACTCTGTAGATAGTCCTTTCTCTAAATTCCTTTGAATTACTCTGAATATTCTCTTTTCTACAGAGATCACAAATAAGAAATATTTAGCTTCATTATTTACTCACAAACTCTTCTCTTTCCAGTTCTGACCTTTAATCCTGATTTGTTAGCTTCATTGTATTAAGAAATACCCTTAAATTAACAAAGCTCTCTCTTGGTATATGTTTGGGTGGGTCATAGATACCCAGTATTCATTAATATATATGGTCCCTAGCTCATTTCTCTAAAGATAAACATGGGCTTTCTTGAATTTTTTGTTCTTTTTACTTTCATGGGGAGCTTCATAGGTTTGCTTTTTCTTTCATTACCAACAATTGAATTTAGAGCTTTGGATATTCAAGACGAATGCTCTGTCACTGAGCTATACCCACAAACCTGACAGCAGTGAACTGTAATCCCCTGCATTACAAAAAGATTCTAGGAGTCTATTTTGATATAAATAAAAATAATATTTCTGAAAAAAATGTAATCTATAGTTTGATTGCAGTTTATGTTTTCCTGTTATTTAGAAAAATGATTTTTAAAGTATTCAAAATGAAGGGATTTAATTATTAGGACTATCTACTCAGTTGATGGAACAGGTTGATCAATAAAGAGGCTACTGTCACCAGGAATTAGTTAACACGACTAGGCTATAGGAACAAATCTAGGTGGTTTTATAGGTTCACCAGGGATGAGGATAACTGTTTGGATGCACTACTGGAGCAAAAGAAATGCACATATCCCCAGAGAAGCCAGGTAAAACACGGAGAGGGAAGAAACTTGAATTTTCTCTGTCTTCCCTTAATCTTGCTTAGCTGAACCTACAGAAACCAAAAGGAAAAGCAAATTTAAAAGTGCAACTTTCAGGAATCATCCTTGTGAGGTACTGAAAAACTGTTCCAGAATAATTGCGGCATTTGAATTGAAGCACTTGAATTGAAGCATTTGAATTACTTTATGTAGGTAGCCACTAAATCTGGGCTTTAGAACTTACTAGATCCATTTTGAGCTGTTTTGCCTAACTCATTTAATGCCTGATCTGATTAAATATTATAGCTTGGATATTTAATGTCCCACAGAGGTCCATGTAATAAAGACTTGTTCTTAAGGTGGTTGCACTTAGAGATATTGTGGGCCTTTAAGAGGTGGGGTGTAGACTTTGCAGTGGAAAGTACATGTTGTCCCAGCTACTCAACAGGCTGAGGCAGGAGGATTGCTTGAACACACAAGTTTGAGGCTATCCTGGACAACAGAGTGAGATGCTACTATAAACAAACAAATGCAGAAATAAACAAACAAGTGGGACCTTATTAGGTCATTGACAATGTGCCCTCAAACAGACTATATGACCTTGATATCTTTTCATTTTTGCTTCTTTGCTAATAGGATGAGCAGTTTCTGTCAGGTGCTCTATCATTATATGCTGTTTCAGTGACAGGTCCAAGCCAACTGGGATACTTGATCATAGACAAGAACTTAAAAAACTTGAGTCAAAACAAACCTTTTATGTTTATAAGTTAAATATTTCAGATGCTATGCTACAAGGCTGGAAAGTAGTCATATTGATACATTTTCCTTGATTTAATCTTATGTTCTTGTCTTAGTAACTCCCTCTTTGCTGGAGCAAAATACCCAACACCAGCAATTTTAGGAAAAGTTTATTTTGACTCACAGTCCTTGCACAATTGGCAGCATGGTAAAAGGGCCTAGTGGAGGAAAGTTCCTCTTGTTATAGCAGCCAAGAAGCAGAAAGAAAGTAGAGATAGGAGGGAAATATGTACAATATTGTAGCTGGAGATACCAAATATACCTGAAGAAATACCCTACCAGGTCATGATCCCAGTGTCCTGCGTCTTTGAACCAGGTTCTTTCTTTTCTTTCTATTTATTTATTTATTTATTTACTTTTGTACCAAGAATCAAACTCAGGGTCTTGCTCTTGCCAGGCAGGTACTGTGTCACTTAGTTATATCCCTGGCCCTGAGTCTCATCTTTTAACAGCACATTTAGCCACAGTATCCCAAAGTATCAATCCTGTTTCAAAAGACTCATCTATGAATGCATATGTCTCTTGGGACATTTCTAGATATAAACTCTAACAGTTCTATTCTCCTTTGTCCAGTAAACTTCAAATTCATTCCTGCAATATGTTCTGATTTCTTACCTATAGAAATTAGTAAGAACTTGCAATTACACTGGATATAAATGCTATTTTATGTTACGATATTGAAGTTCTTTCTCATGTTGTTATTGTAGAATAAAATGAAGGCAATATGAGTGGTGAGGTTTGATGTTCATGAGCTAACTTTCTTTGGCGAGATAATTGTTGCTGTGAGGTCAATGTAGATTTTTTTAAATTGTTCCCAAAGTGACTTTAATTTTAATAGTTAAAATCCTGAAAACAATACACATATCCATCAACAAATGATAGACAAATATTTGTAATATGTCAAAGCAGTGAGATATTACTTAGTACTAAAAAGAAATGACTATTTGTAATCATGTTTATAGAAGCACAGTTCATAATAGCTAAATCATGGAAATAGCCCATATGCCAATCAACTGATGAATGGATGAAGAAAGTGTGGTATTTCTATTCAATGGAGTGCTATTCTGCCATAAAGAAAGATAAACTTCAGTCATTTTGAGGTAGATGAATGCACCTTAAGTCCATAATATTAAGTGAAATAAATCAGATATACAAGTTCAAATATTTCATTGTTCCTCTTGTGTGAGAAACCCAAAGGGTAAATAAGGAGCAAAATGGAGAATAGATATTCAGAAATAGGAAGAACTTTTTAAAATATTTGGAAGTAAGAAGAACATGTTCAAATCACAAGAGGTGTAAGGGAGAGGGCAGGGGAAAGGGATGAAAAAGAAAATAGATTTAAAAAGACTGAAAGAGGAAAAATGGAAACAAAGTTTTGGTAAACGGGGAGGGGAATAAAGGTTAAAGAAAGGAGAAAGAAATTGGAAAAAAGAAGAACATATACATACTATGTACAGGTACAAATTCTCTATGATGACAAATCATTATGTATGGCAAATATGTACTAATAAAAAAACGAAAGAAAAATGAATGACAGTGATATTCTCAACAACTTGATTAAATTCAAAACATTTATACTTACTGAAAAGTAGGTAGAAAGTAAGCACATACTGTGGAGAAACACTGTGTTGAGGACCTCTGACTATAGCCACCTGCTATATAGCCTTTTTCCTTTTCCTTATTAAATTTTGACATAATAATTATAGAAGCACAGGAAGTGCTAGCTACAGAGACAAATTTCCTTTTTAACTGTTGTGAGGGATGCAAGTGGAGTTCAGCTAAGGTACTAACATGTACCTTGGAGGCAAAGTGATCATGTGTGGAACAGCATCTCCCTCTCGTCCTTTATGGCTTTCCCTGAGGCCAGGTAAGCTGCTGATGAGGGTATGGGGTTGAGATATTTCATCATGTCAGCAGTGGAGTAATTAAAATCCAAACAAAATCTTCACTAAAAACTTTCTTACAGAAACATACTAAGTTACCTATAAAGCCAATATGGAAATTTGATGGTTTTTTGTTTGACATATTAATGCCTTGTTCCTCTCACACTACCTGGCCTGCAGAAGTGACTGTTCCCATATATCCAGCCATGACCCTCGGCCTATACTCTCTTCATGTCTCTGTTTCTTGTACACTCAACAAAAGCTGAAAGCTGCTGTGAATAACTGCCTTTTGCTCATCGGAGCAATTGGTTAGCCCATAGACCTTTACAACCACAATTTTCCCTTGGTTTCATTTTCAGCTATGGTCCATGACGCTGAGTAGGATACTGAAACTTTCATGAGGGTCTTCAGTAACTGGGGGACCTCTAAAACATACCATATGACTACATTTACATAAGTTTCTAGAAAATGAAAATTGATGCACAGTAATACAAAATAAAGCAGTGCTTATATGTGGATGAGAGACAATAAACAAGAGGAAGAAAGCACATGAAGAAACTTTTGAGGATAATGATATAAACATTACCATTGTTTGTGGTAATGATATTATATGTATTTACATATATCAAAATTTTTCAAATTATAAAATTCAAATATGTATGGATCATTTTATATAATTATGCTTGAATAGAGATGTTAAGCAATAAAATGGTTTCACATTAAAATAGTAACCTGCTATATCTCTTCTGAAACCAACCCTATATTGACTGAACCATCTCCCTCTTTTGATATGAGGCCTATTGTCCCTCTGTGACAGGAAAATCAGGACCGTAATACAGGTATTGTGTACATAAGGACTGGCTGAGTAAAAAAAAAACATTCATCCTTGGGTATAAAATCTCTTTTCACTTTCCTGGAGCTCCAGTTTTCATAGTAACAGATGTGAGATATGACTAGATTTGAACTCTGTCATAGGAGATAAAGATGCCGTTTAGTCCTAAGAATTTCTGTATACCCAAACCCTACAGAACTAGTCACATGAAATTCACATGAGCTTTAGCCACATATCTACTTTGAATAGTCTCTGCCACTCTATATTATGCATAGTATTTCTGTAGTATTTTTTGTACTTTTTATATTCTTGAGGATCAAATCTAGTCAGGCTAACCCTAGGTAAACTATCCACTGCTATACTTTTATTTTTCATCTGAATGATATCTTTTAATTTTGAAATAAGTTTTCTGCAAAAAATTAAAAATAAAGTAGGGTAAAAGTTATTTTAGAATTTCTAAGTAAAACAATAGTTACCAAAATTAGTCATATTAAATATTAAGGATTAAAAGTTTTATAAGGTAGAAAAACATTACATATTTAACATTAAGAGATTTCAATATAGGGAAAGTTGACAACTTTCTACATATTAAAACAAGAAATATATCAGTTCTATTTCTCACTTAGGCTCTAGAGACTGGATTTTTCTACCAGGCTTTGAACCTCAGAGATCATAATTTCCAGGTGGGGCTGGAAGATGGTCACATTTCAGCAAACAGTGTTGAGGAATGTTAAATGTCCTATTGGAAAAAGGGACTAAATTCATGCTATCTTCAGAAGCACTGCAGCATGACATAACAATTAACCCTTCATCTGAGTGAATGTAGGACTCAAGGGAGCTCCTGAAATGTAGGTTACAAGATCAGTCCCAAGAGACCATATATATTTTTTTTTCTAAGAAGCCTTAGGTAAGCATTGTGAGTTAGGCAAAATTAGACTAAATTTTTGTCTGCTAATCTATTGTTCTAAAACACTATTTTTGAGACCTTCACAAAAGGTATTCCTGGTATATTGGCAAGGTTGAATTGTTTGCCAAATAATCTCCTATACTAAATAGAACAGAGTAAAATTTTAAGCTATAAGATACAAATAATTGCACAAGTAATGCATTAATTTTATCAGTGTAGGATGGTAAGTTCAAACACTGTACAATTTGCAGCCTGGAGAAATCCATCTCAGTTATACATAGATACAGCAGTTCATGAACAAGGGACATTTTTGGAAGCATGAACCACTTCCCAGATCAGGTAGTTTTAGCAAGAGGTTGGTAATGTCCACAATTTAAAAAAATCAGAGGTGAAGGGAATATGGATTGAATCACTCATACTTACCAAGGACTAGAAGAAGAAAGAGAGAGAAGTCAACCTTCTCCCAGTACTGAAGTGACTGGAACAATCTTGAGATCTTAACTTCTTGTAGAGGTGGAATGACTGTTGCAATACAAACTGTCAGTGACCTAACTGAAATAACAACCCTGGCAAGATTAGAAGTCTCCTGAAAGCATCATACATATCCAGCACTTTAGAGAATCTCCACAGTGCAGGTGCCCATATAAATGAATTAAATTCTGCTTTTTGGTTCCCTGAGAAAGGACTCTCAGGCATTTTTTTTTTCTATTGTCAGTTGTGTTGAACAAAGATAAGGTGCATTCCCTGGGCTCTTAGATTCTATCTTCAGTGTGATGTTTAGGTGCTAAGTGAGTTTAAAAGATCCAGTTTAAGGATCACAAAATTTTTACATTCACAAGGTCTTTATCTAGTATGCACTTTTTGTTCCAAGTAAAGTGGAGACATTGGTTGTTGGCTTTCTCACATTTGGTAAACACATAAAGTGTTACTCCATTGTGAAGTCTTTGTGTACTGGAGTTGCCACTAAAGAATTTTCCACATTCACTTCATCCACTGAACCTGAAATAATTTTGTGTTGATTCAGGTGTGGATGTAGGATTTTCTACATTCACTGCACACATAAAGAATTTCTTCACTGTGAATTGTCTTATATACTAAAAACTTGGATGGCTGAGTTGAAACTTTCATACAATCACCACACTCATAATTTTCTGTGTTGTGCCTTTTTTCATGATCAACTAGTATAATGTTACATATGAAGCCTTTTCCACAAATGCTGCACACATAAGACCTTTCTCAGACTCTGAAGCTTCTCGTGCAGAACAAATTTATCTCCATGGTGGAAGGTTTTCCCACAGTCAACACACTCATAAATTCTTGCTTCAGCATAAATTATCCTAGATTTAACAAGATAGTAATATTGAGTAAGACATTTCTCAGATCCAAAGTATTTATAAAAGCCTTGACCCTGTGTGATTTCTCTGATGGACAATGGGGCTGTAGCAGTAGCCAATTTATCACACTCTTCACAAACCCTCATTGATCTACTTTATGGTTCTTTACTTAAGGAAAGTGACATCATTTGGGAAAATATCTCTTGCATCTACTCCAATAGTAAAACAAACAAAAAACAAACAAACACCACCTTTGGTACTTTGTTTAAGACAATAGTGACCAGTAGTGACAGAAACATCTTTATTCCTAAAAACCAGAGATGACTCTGCTTTTATATACTTACAGTCACTTTAGTTAACTTTTAAATGCTATTCATTTGCTCTGTTCAGACTGTCATGCATGTTTTTAAATTATGTTCATTTTGTTAGAAGAAGCAAAAAATGGGAGCTAGCCAGGAAATGATAGCTCCAGGAAGGCTTTAGGACACAGAGGCAATTGAGTTAGTTAGAGCCAGCTAAGTTGGTGCTGGCCACCATGGGCAAAAAACACAGGAGTTTTAAAACAGACAAATATTCTCTTTCTGTGTGGGAAGACACAGTTAAAATAATTCAAAAGAAATGAAGTAGGAAGCCCACATATTCTCCAATATTAAAGGCTTAGCTGACAAGGCTAGTTGATAAGACGAGAAAAAGGAAAAAATTGACAGCTATTGAAGCAAGAGGCATCTAGCCACATGACAGGAAATACGGCACTTTGCCACATGGCAAGACAGGACAGAGCTTTGGGCCAATACAGCAAACCAAAATAAAAAGCCATTTACAAACTGTAGTAAGCAGAGACCAGGCTAATTTCTAAAAAAGTGGCAAAGTATGGCAAACAAATGCACAGACAACAAAGAATCTGACAATTTTAAGTTATAAAGATTCAATAGCAAGCTCTCTGTCTACATTTATTTGAGGCAGGAAAAATTAAAAGCGAAGGGTAAGAGAGAAAGTGGCTCTGCAGACTGAGTTTGGTCCAAATAAAAGAGAGGAAGTAATAAAAAGCAAAATGAAATAAAAGTATACATCACAGTGTGAGGGCAGGCTACTGTGAAGAGGCATGATAGCATGTTTTTACTGGCATCATCTCCTTTTATTCCTTCCATGCTGTGTTGGATTTACTGATGGTCAACTCGTAACACCCAGCTGAACTGAATCAGCATGGTGTTGGGTGTGGAAGGCACATCTGAGGATTGCTGTCAGCAACATAAAAGGAGAACTGGAGGGAAGATGGTCTGCTGTTGGTTCTCCTGGAGAAGCTCATCATGCTGGTTTTCCTGATATGAACTCAGCTGCTCTCATCATCAGAGGAGCTCAGGATCTTGCTGTTGCTGGTGATGGCTACAGTTCTTTTGCCGGGAACTCTGGTCCTTACGTTGAGCATTACTTCCTGACTCCAGTGCAAATCTCTCAGCCTGCTGGCACAGATCTTTCATCCCACTGGCATAGACTTTCTAGTTTCCAACATTGATCATTGGGCCTTCCAAGTGCAGGTTCTTTGAACAGACTAGTATGAGACATTGTCGTGGGCTCCAAACCTCCAGATGGACTCCTGAGGGCCACTGTTCTAGACTCTAGGTCTTTGGCTGGACTCGTGAAAGACATTGCTGTAGCATGCGTGCCCTCAGTTGGATTCTTTGGTTCTCTAGTGTGCTTTTTTTGCATTTGACTCTTTGAGTGAATGTTAAATGTAACCAAAAAAATTATGTGTCCTTTATTAAATCCTTCTCTTGTAAACCCTGACAACAACACACCTATTGTGGGAACATGCAAGAACTCCCAACATGGAGCTTGGCAGAATATTTCTGTGTAGGTTCTGAGATCCCAATACTCCTTCTTTCCTAGCCCATCTAAGCCATACCCTACCTCAGTAGGTGTTTATGTTATGAATAACTTTTTAAAAAATGTCCCTTACTTTATAGGGTAGTGCTTTTTTTCTTTGTTATTCTTCTATTTAATCACTTCTGAAATTCTTGCTTTAGTTCTAATTGTTGATTTATCATCTTAAAATTTTTAAATGGGTGATCATAACCTCTGTAAATACTACTTTATTTCATACTTTCAAACGTTTATATCTGCTTATTATATTTACTTCAGAGGCTAAAATCTTCAGAATAATGTCAATTAGTATTAGTGATAAGAGATGACTTTCAATGTTTACTTATTTTTATCACATTAATTGTGAATATTAATGTGATTCAATACTTTTCCATATGTGCATATTTTAAAATTATTGATTATAGTATTAATTATGCTGGAACTTTGGGTCTTTTACATATATTTGTTATATTATAATTTAGGTATATTTATGAAAGTTAAGCTAATGAGAATTTTTTAACATGAATGGCTACATGATACTATTAATGATACACTTCTATTCATTGAGTCAATTATATTTTTGCATTTTAGGTATATTGTTTAAGTGCTCTAAATTTGTTGGTGAATATTTTACATTATGCTTTCCTTACAATCTTGAAATAAAATGCTCTATCACAATGTTATTGTCATACTGAATTTTTCATTATTATATTCCAATAGTCTATGTATAAATTTGGTTTCCTTGTTTATAAATGTAAATAATAGATACTTTTACATCTTTGTGCTTTTCTATATTAGAGGACACAGTGCTAGTTAAACTCATGAAATAACTGAGCAATTATATATATATTTTTGTATTAGTATAGTTTTTATACAAGTGAGAGTAGCTTTTGTAAAAGTTATATCTGATTCTAAAAGGTCAGATCTCTGTGGTTGAAGACATTAAACAAAACCTCATAATTTTTCATGATAACCCATCTTGCTAGTTCATATTCCCTATTTTTTTCATTCTGCCAATGTTTTAGTAATTTCTACAATGTTTTTCATTGAATTGTTATTTTTATGTTTAATTATTTATAAGTAATATATTTTAAATGATAATTTACACAACTTAGAGTGTAAATGCTATTGATTCATACACTTCTTTAAAATTAAAATCATTTAAATAAATTTTATTAGTTTTATTATTCCTATTTAACTGTTTATGCATCTGGTGATTAAAATTAGAGATTATTTTCTATTCTATTTTAATAATGGTTATTTTCTTAGAGTGCTTTCTTTTATTATCTTATTTTTTTGCCATCTTGTATTGAATTCTTAATTCATTTATCCATATACTTATATATACTAACTCTATTTTCTTACTCTCTTAGCTCAAATCTTCAGATTTGAAATACAGTGTATTATGTCATGTTTTTTAAAAATTTATTTTAGGAGATTTGCTTTCACCTACAAATTATTCAAAATTGTGCATTTATTTTGGGGACTATTTGGGTTAGTCTGATTTTTAAAAATATTATTTTACTATTCATTATTTTTGGATTTTTATGTTATAGCTTTGGGGAAATTTGAAAGCTTTGAGTGTTTTTTGTGTTTATATAAATTTATACAACTAATTGAAAATAAAATAAATAAATCTGAACCAATTCTGTGTAAGTTTTGTACAAATGAAGTTGTTCTTTTGTCTAGCCTTCTAGTGAAAGTTAAAGAATTTGTTAATAATCTCTCCCTGACCTTATTTATCTTTGAAATTCTACCATAGTCATCAATGGTTATTTCTGCCCTAGGAGCATCAACTTCTTAGGCTTTCAGGGATTCATTAATGCAAGACATTTTTCAAATTCCAGCCTGATTACCTATTAATGTTCCTATCTTCTTCCTGGAAAAGTGACTAATTTTTAATTAACATTAATTGTAAAACAATGGGGATCCTTTTATTTTCTCCATGGTTTTATATGTATATCTAGCTAGCTGCTTAATTAGGGTTTCCAATTTGAAGTAGGGTTACACTTTGACTGAAGTTGAGTGTGAAAATAGTTATATCAAGTATATCTCACACTCTATCCCTGGTTGTCATTTTATACATGTCAAGATTTTGGGTGCTTGTTCTGACCTAGCTGTTGTTTTGATAACCATTTCTCCAAAGACTCTGACTAATTTTAAATAAGCATAATCCAACAACGAATGCACTCAAGTCACACTTCTTTAGGGGATTACTTTTTGATGTTAAGATATGACTTGCTATAAACCTGTTTTGTTATGGTGCAAATTCAATCCAGAAAATTAGAAAAGCAAGCGTTGGTACAGTAAGCACAGTGGACATTGGAATCTTGGGGCTAAGAGGTGAAGTTTCCCAGTTTTTCTCCTGATGGAATGTCCTGAAATACAGGTGTTAATATGGCACACTCCATGTTGGTTCCATGAGATGTATCAGTCAAAATTCCTGAAACCAATCACTCAATCATTTAGAGATAGAGTGTTGGGAGGACTTTCTCTCCTCACTGTATTTCCTCTGTCACTTCTGTTTTCTAGGATTTCTCTTTGTAATAAAGTAGTATCATCTAAATTGGTACAACATCAGTAGCTTTCTGGAAAACTGACATTAAGAGAAGAACACGTGCATTGGGGAGCTCTGTTTTCATAACTGAACATTTAGGGGGATAGTGTATTTTATGCAAAATTGTTGTATGTGCAATATCTTGCTGAATTGCAGATGTCCATACAGACAGTCTAAATCACAAGATTCTGATGATCTTTCATCCTTCCCTTTATAAATTATTAACATCCTGAATTATGCCAAGTGATTGCAAAGTTTATGCTGGACTGTTGAAGAAGAAATTTCTGCAGTATGAACTCCAGTTTAGAGTGTTATAGTGGCCTGGGAGAAACTTTCAGTATTAGGAGGACATGTGTCTCCTGTCCAGGGAAAGACATTGAGTGTAGCCAAGTCCATAAGCAAGGTTTTCCCTTTGTGCTGTTATCGTTGATTCATTGTATCAACTTGAGAAGTTTAGAAGCTTAACTAAGTAACTCAGCATTTGTACATCCTAGGGTATACAGAATATGCCACGTGGTAGTTATTTGCTGTCCAACATGTTGTAATGGCTGATTTATTGTGTCAAACTGAGTTTAGAAGTTTAAGTCACTCAGTATGGGACCAGGGTCCTCAATTGGTAAACAATCTGAGCCCGTGCAAGAAGAGGGCAGGGGAATGGTGTGAGTGCTACATCTATGGAAGGGCAAATATTCTGCATACACTATAGGGGAGGAAAAGAGGCTTGCCCCCAACTTTCTGCTCTTGCTGTCTTCCACCACCATGAACAGTTGCCCTTCTGCCATGCCACTATGCCTTAGAGCCAGCTGATTATGGATGAAACATTTACAAACTGTGCAGTAAATTAAACTTACCTTTTTAAAATATGGGTGTTCACTATTTAGTCCCAGAAATGAAAGAAAAGTAGCCAATAAATGTGCTTACATCTCAATGTATCTGAGGACATACCCTATCTCTCAATTATTATAAATGAATAAAGAGGCTAGTCTTAAAGGTTATGTTGAATGTACATTGAGCAAATTTGGAGTTGACTTCACTGGTATCACACTTGCTAAACAATAAATAGAGAATGAATTATCAATATTAAAGTGAAAGTTTTGTGATTCTTAATTTTGTTTTGGTTTGTTTCTGTGTGTGTATATCTGTGTGCATTTTAAATTTTCAGCATTTATCATCAGTAAGACAGTTAAATTTCTTCTTGGATTAATATTTTTTACTAAGTGGAATTTGTTACTATCTGTTCTATTTTGTTCATTCCAGGGTCTTGTCATCTTATGATTTAACTCATCATAAACATCTCTCACTCTCATACTGTTTCTACTATTTCATTTCTCACTATCAGGGAACTTTTTTCACTTTGGGAGGATGGAAAGGGAAGAGAAAAAGCATTAACATTTTTATACGGATCATAACTTCTAAGCTTGACTCTGAATACCAAATTATCCTATTCCTCTCAACCTAGATGTTTGAAATTCAAAAGCCAAAACTTCGTCATTTTCATGTTAACCTCTCTCCATTTCTGCTGAGTCACACATAATGGCTCTCTGACTGACTAAGCAAGAATTAAAGGATAGAAAGAAAAACATAGAATGGGGATGTCAATTTTTTTAGTTTTTCCTAAACAACCTCTTATCACATTCCTAGTGCGGACTGCACTTTGTTTGCTTTGTTTGTTTGTTTTTTTAATCTTTTATGCTTTGAGGTGGATTGTAGCAAAAAGGAGTGAAAGCGAGAGCAAGTCATAAAAAGAAAACATAAAAATAAGATGTGTTATATTTTTAAAGTGACCTGCTCTCCTTTTTATTCCTTCCTTTGCTATAACCCATTTTAAAGAAAAAATGCATTATGACCTTTATCAAGATGGAAATTCACTGCACTGATCACTGAGCAGAAGAAATTGCAAAATGGCACTTTTAATATTTCAAATTCCTTTGGAATACTGTTTGCATGAGTGATTCTGTAGTATGTACATATCAGTGGAGAGATGATGACCCTGGAGAATTTGCATTGACAACCAAGAAGGAAGACCTGAGGAAGTAATTTTTAATTGCATATTTAATTGAATTTCCAGATAAATGAGTCTCTTATTTGGTAAGGAGTACAATTACATAAATATTCAAAAATATTATTATCCAAATAATTTATTCAGGTTACCTGATGAGATTATTAGAATCACATAATATCTGTTTCTGATATTCTTTGGAGAATGCTAGGACAATCACAATCTTTTTTATAGCAAGCAGAATGAAAACTAGGAAATGGAACAGTTTCTAACAATGTTTTTAGAAATTTGTTAAAAACAATTTTATCAAAGACTCTGAATCTGTCAGATTCATAGTTAATACAGCTAAGATGCGTAATTTTGAGGTGGTTTATTGCTTTTCCAACCAATAAGATTTATTGTAATTTATAAACATGTACAATCAGTAAGTTTTCCACATATGTTTTTTCTTTGGATAGAGCTTAAGGGACTGTTTTGATTTTCTTTTAAATAACCAACATGTCTATTTTTTTCCAAGGACATTTGTGCTAAGAATCATTCTCCAATATCCTTTAGAGAACTAAAAAGTTAACAGATACAAACATAGAATTCAGCTAATGTCTTATGAATAAGAAGAGATAACAATATAATTTTTGAAGTTATAAGATAAGAAATGATCACTGTTTAAGAGGAGAGGAAAATGAAGGCAATTTCTCTGACTCAAGAAATAAATCAAGCAGTCATTATCCATTGCTGGCAGTAACATGGGAGTGAAAATAGAGAATTCTAAGTAAACATGGTATCTGAGCCCTGTTAGAAATTTAGCTCATCTATTTATGAGTACTCCCACACAGAATTTGATGAGTTGCAGTGATGACGTTCAGAATACAACACACATACACTATGGCAATGCTTAATGTCATAAATTATCTGCAATCACTTTAGGCTTTTTTAAAAGAAGCAGTGCTTGGTCACTGAAGTCTGAATTCATTACAAGTTTGGTTGAAGGGAAGTAGAGCAGTGATGTAAAGAATGGAAATTGTTTTCTTTCTTTCTTTCTTTCTTTCTTTCTTTCTTTCTTTCTTTCTTTCTTTCTTTCTTTCTTCCTTCCTTCCTTCCTTCCTTTCTTTCTTTCTTTCTTTCTTTCTTTCTTTCTTTCTTTCTTTCTTTCTTTCTTTTTCTTTCTTTCTCCAAGAGTAACAATTTCAGGGAATCTCAGTTGCATTCTTCCCCAATATTTTAAAACACTTCTCTTATGAATACAGTTACTTGATTTGGTGTATTTTATTTTACCTGAGTGTAGTAAAGATTTTATCTCACTAAATGTGTGGTGAATCCCATAGTAAGTGTTATGATTTGTGACTGAATGTCCCCCCAAAACCTCATGCAGCCACGTGGGGTTGGTTTTTTAGAGAATGTTGAATCTAGAGTCTGTGATTGGTTCATTGATTAGTGCTGGGATTGAGGGCATGAATCCTACACTCACTCTAGGGCAGGTAGCCTGCATACAATATACAGAATGGAAAAAAGAAGTTTTGCTTTCCCCCTGTTGTCTTCCACCCTCATGCACACTACCCCCACTTAAGGTGTTTATAGCACTCACACTATCTCCCCACACTCCTCTTACTCAGGCTCAGGAAGTTTACAAAGTGAGGACTCTGGCCCTCTGCTGATTCACTTAGTTAATCTAAACTTTTACAAGTTGACACAAGGAAAAACATCCTAGAGTGGTAAGTGCGTGTCCTCTACACACCGAGATGTAAAATTGCTGAGTTACTTCTTTATGCTTCTAGGATTCTCAAGTTGACACAACATATCAGCCATTACAAGGCCAGTTTGTTAAAAGCTTGCTTCCCAGTCTATGTTGCTTTTGGGAGGTAGTAAAGACTTTAGCAGGTAGGGTCTAGTGGAAGGTTGTTGAAGACACACCCTTGAAAGCATTAGTGGGACACTCAACTCTTATGTTCCTCTTTTTCACTTGTTAGTCATGAAAGGTATGGTTTTCCTTTACCAGACACTTCATGCCATGATGGGGTGCCTCACCACAGGCCCAAAACCAACAGGACCAAGTGAACATTGAGTGAAACTTCTAAAATGTGAGCCCAAATTAACCTTTTCTTTTTATAAAACATTCCTTCAAGTATTTGTTATTATGACTCAAAACTGACTTTCACAATTATGGACTCTAGGATGACACAGTAAATTATCATTGTCTGATTTACCTATAGATTTTTTACTGAAATTTGTGGGCAATAATTAAGGTCCCCAAACACTGGAAATATGTTTCTTAAGGCCTGTGCTCTATACACTTGGAAAGAACAATGATCTTGTCATTGATGTATGGAAGATAAAAAAACAAATCACTTTTACTAAGTCGGAACAGAGGAGAGGGGGAGAAACAGCTCTGCAAGACCCAGTATCACCATACTTAAGAGACAGAAAAGGCCAGTCTCTTGAGAACTTCCTTCCTTCCTTCCTTCCTTCCTTCCTTCCTTCCTTCCTTCCTTCCTTCCAGCAGTATCCACAAGGATATTGATATTGAACATCAACCCGGAACCTATTGAGTTGGAAATTATGAAATTAAGGAATATAAATATTTGCTGCCCTCAAACTATCCTACCAATGAGAAGTAAAATGTGAGACCATGTTTGCAAGTATGTTGTTGTCTATGCATAAACCCTCAAGACAGCTTTTATATTCTGAAAATATTATGTATTGGATAACTTGTTTTTTAATACTGATGTTTAATTTGTTATTGACAGAAATTAAAACATCTGATTCTTCCATATGCTTTAGGTTCCACTTTATTTATTATTTTACTATTCTGAATTTAGAAAATTTAATAATTACTTTTAAAAGGCCTTTCGAAAATACTTGCTTAATTTATAAAAGAATCCTGCAACAATTTCACGCTGCTTATATAAATGCAATACTTGGTTTCTTTTTCCTCCAGTAAAATCAATGCTTTCCCAAATATTTAACATTCTTATGAATTAGACACATACATGTATATATGTATATGCATATATATATATCTGTGTGTGTACATGTTTGTCTGTGTGTGTGTGTGTATGGTAAAGATAAGATATACTGTGAGAGTGAATTAGGAGGCAAAACTAATAAGGTGTGTATAGATGCTCACTTATCCCAGAAAGAACTATAGTCAATTTTTGGAACTTCTTAATCCTGGTATTTAAGGGCCACTTTCTTGTACTTCCCTGACAGCAGTGAGTCTAGAAAACACTTCCTTAATTGCAGTTCAAGCTCATAATTTTGATATTTGTGATAGAATGTTTTAATAAAAGATCAGACTGCCTAACAATTTGAAAGGTCCAAGAAGTTGGTGTATAAATTCGACCTTTCAAAATTGATTTAAAGGGGTTCCTTAATGATTTCGAGAATGGGCAGATAAAATTGCTTTCCCACATATACTAGCATGTCTTCATTATGGAAAAATTAGATTTAGAATAGATTAAAAAAGGATAAAATTTAAGATATTTATAAGACAGTGATTTATATGGCGATATTTTCACAGCAGCCTCAGGTTGACTTATCGTGCTAAGCTTTTTTAGAAAAGAAGCGTAAGTAACATCTCCATTTGCTTTGAGGGTATTTTATATTGTTAGGCATTGCTTTCTCCTTTACAATAGAGATGTGTCTAAGTGCTAAAAATTATTCCTAGTTAGTAATACTTTTTACTTTATTCTGTACTAGTTAGAGTAAATGTTGTTTTGTGCAATAACTAATTTTATCCCCGATTCTGTGAAATACCAATAAACAAATTCATGCTTCAGTCTCTACAATTATACTCTGTAATCATTAAGTGAGTTCAACATACCCCCCAAATAAACATAGTGAAATAAATACAGGGTGAAGAACTCTGAAGTAAAAATCTAAAATTTGATACACTCCGATGTTCAAAACATTTTGAGCATTGGTGTTTCACATTTTGAAGCATTTGAATTTCAGATTTTCTTATTAAAGCTTCTCATCCCATAGAATCTATGCAAATATTGCAAAATCTGAAAACTTTAATGTCTGAGACATTTCTGGTTCCAACTATTACAGATAAAGAATACTCAGACCTGAAGTTTTATATTTATCAGTTTTAGATAAAGAAAGCTTAGTTTCACCTATGGCTTTAATTAACAGTTATTATTTTTGCTGGAAATTCCACAGAAAACAAAACAAAGCAAAGCAAAACAAATAAAAACAAATATAAAAACTGCTTTTTATTGTTGTTCTGTAACTCTTATTACAACAGAAATTGGATGGAAGATATAATTTTTGCAATGTGCATTGGGGGAAGTCTGTGAGTTTGAGTGAAGAAAGTTTAAAGATGACCAATAAGGCAGTAATAGTCAGGTCTGTGGGGAGTTTTGTGCCTCAAACATTCATGGGAAATAATTTTATTAACATTTAAAAATAAATATGCCATATTTATATATGACACACACATGCATACACATATATGACACATTTAATCTGTAAAGAGTTTAATATAAATATTGTCATGGATGAAATGGCTGAATGTAGATCAAAAGACAACCAAAAGAGATTCTGCAACTGCTGAAAGCACACATGAGACATTCAAAGACAATGCAAATGCTAATACTCATCATGTTTCATGGCTGTGTGTTTACCTATAAATATCTCTATGTTCTCTATGCTACTATTTTTTCACTAAGGAATGTCTGCCAAAATTTTTTATGTGGTCAAAGTCTATAATATAAAAATAATACCAAAGGAACAAAAATTACGAAACTTCAGTTTTTAAACTACAATTTTCTAGGAGATTACTATGTTTTAGACAGAACTACTGGTTCAAGAGAGGCCTGGTTGCTATATAAGAGCTATATGTGGTTTGTTGTCATCAATGCATGAGTCAGTGGACAGTCACACAACTGCCATGTAGTGCTTAATAGTGCTCACAGATGACAATTCATTAGAGTTAATTCAGGGAACATTTTCAGCTATTTGATTATTCTCTCCCCTTTCTCTCCTAATACTTCATATTTATTTGAAAATGCCAAGTGAATTTCATCACTTTTCTTGTATGCGACATCAAAACCCTGCTAATTTAGTACCTCAGTAGCTTTCAATTTTTTCAGCATATTTCCAGTTTCTGCTTTCCAAAATTTTGAGTGAACAATTACTGAGCACCTATTATTTATTCACTGTTGGGAATAGAAAGACTAGATATGATCTTTCTTCATGGAGAGTTGAGACACACATAGATAACTATAGTAGAAGTTCAAGATGGTATTTCAGAGCCAAGAGTAAGTATAGATTGTAAAATAGAATTTTTCTCTGGTGGATAAGAATAGATGAGGTTCTCCAGTATTTTAACTAGCCTTGGAAATAGGTGAATCACTGACAGATACATGTTTCAAAGTAGTAAAATTTGTTCTTTTTTCATTCCCATCTTCTGTTCTTTCAATGCATGACAACCAATCTTTGGGACATATCTATCATCTAAACCCACCTGTCATAGCTTCTTTCATGTCTTTAAATCTAGTAGTCTACTCTCAATGCTTTCCTTGATGGGACTATCAGTGTTGCTTGACAATTGATTTACTTTGCTTGAAACACTTGATTTTCTGGGCTGATGTGTCATCATGCTACTCTATTTTCCCTAGGTCTTGGTGAATACTTGTCTCCAGTTTATTACAGCCTGCCTTTGTGATCTTTAAATGCTGGCATGCTCCAGAACCAAATATTCAGACCTCTATCCATTTCAATTGGTCAGTAGTTCTTAAACCTGGTTGAACGTTAGCCTGACCTGAGATCTTAAAAAGATGAAATACTCTAGTTCTCATGCTGGGATGTCGATTCCATTGGTTTGGGGAGGGAGGATATCACTTAATTTTAAAACTACCCCGGTGAACTGAGTGTATGGCATGGCTAAGAATCACAGATTAGGATGGTAATAATCCAGTTCCATGTTCTCAATGTCAGAAAAATCTGGTGAGTGTAATGGACACCTCCAACCCTGAATTTTCCTTTAAGCTGCAGATTTACAACTAAAAGATTACTAGGCATTTTTACTTTTTTGTCATTATCAGGGTGTTTTCCACTCCTACAAGAATATATGAAGTTAGATATTTAAAAACAATGAGGTTTATAATTTAGATCATACTTATTATGGAAGTTAGGAGAATGAAAATACAAGATCGAGTGAATCCATCAATTCATGCTCTGGTGAGATCCCCTTTGATTACTTTACATCATGGTGATGTTGTCATTGTGGGACTACATACATTTATGAAAGAAAAGAGAGAGAAGGAGTAGGGTAAGGAGAGAGAGGGGGAAGATGAGAGAGAGAGAAAGACAGAGAGAAAAGGGATCACTCTTCCTTTTTAAAATCACAACTCAATCTCTTGAGAACTAACTGAAGCCCCATTACAACTATATTAATCATTTCCCAAGGACAATACTCCAATGACCTAATAATGTTGTGTTATGCTTCACCTCTCAAATATTCCACCACCTCTCAGCATTGATAAGCAGAGAACTAAATTTTCACATCATGAACTCTTGAGACACAGTGTCAAACCATAATGCTGTGTAATGCCTACATCAGTTAGCCTATCTCAAATTAGCATTCTGATTCTCTATCCAGATCTTCTCCTTTTTCATTTTTTTAATGTTGGAAGATGAAACATATAATTCACTCTGTTACTTAGGTTAATCTAGGATTAACCCTGAATTCTTCTCTTCTCATTTCTCAAATCTAATTAATCAGCCCATCTTTTTGCTACTACCTTCAAGTCAATCTTTAATTTTCTCATTTATTATCATGTCTTTTCCAGTTTTTCCAGCCTAAGCCACCATCATTTTTTGTACCATTCCTGTAGGCAAACTCATCTTCTATATTTACTGTTTTTGCCATCCTCACAGCCTCTATACAGCTTTAGGAAGATCATTCTGAAAACAATAACACCATTCATTCATCTGTTTTCAACCCTTAAAATGGTATTCTTTATACAAGATAAAGTCCATATATTACTACAGCCTAAGTCCTTGGGGGACTGACCTCTAGTTACTTTGACAGTTTATCAACTTTCTTGAAATTCCTTCTTCATGGTCGATCAACCACACTGGTCTATTTATCATTCCTTAAATACCTGATACATTCTTATGCCATGAGGATTTGTGCTTGCTAGTGCATCATTATAATGTGGTTAAACCTCTCATACTTCTGAGACAAATTTTCAAATGTTTCTTCCCTCAAGAAAAATTCTCTGAGTGCTAGAATAAAATGCATAACCTCTGTGCACTTGTTTTATTTTTATATGTGATATTTTATTTTAGGGTCACTTACTTAATTTGTGTCTTCTCACTAGATGGAAGCCAGCATCTATTATTGTACAGATATAGTTTTCTTCACTGTCAGACCTCTAGCATCTTGAACAGTATTTTAACTGTAGTAGATAGGTATTTATTTGGTAAATGCGTATTGAAGCAACGAATTGATGAGTGAATGTGTAATTGTAAAGAGAAGGATTTCAAACCAAGGGAACAGTATGAAAAAATATGCAAATTAGCTAATTTGGGAGGTTATATTTGGCTGAAGGGTACTTGGAGAGGAGTGGCAAGAAATGAGTGTAGAAAGTGAAGTACAAGTTAGGAGTAGGGGAGCCCTAAAAGATCCATCAGGACTTTTGGAACTGAGCAGCCATTGAAGGATTTTTAGGTGGATATTTGTTAAACTGAATTGAAGCTGAAAATAAAATGATTTTATTATTGAATAGAAGTGGTTATTAAAAGTGTGGGAAAATGAAATATGATACTCAAAGTTAGGTATGGGTAGTTAAAAGATTGTTAATATAATTAGCAAACAGAAAACTGTCGTTGTTTTGATATTGTTTATTATTAATTGGTACATTTGAA
Source organism: Hydrochoerus hydrochaeris (assembly GCA_004027455.1). NCBI lineage: Eukaryota > Metazoa > Chordata > Mammalia > Rodentia > Hydrochaeridae > Hydrochoerus > Hydrochoerus hydrochaeris. The sequence continues at coordinate 179,897 of PVLA01000090.1, forward strand.
GTCTAGAAAAATAATTTTATTTTGGGAGATGTTAACTTAATTTTGGGGAATTTTAACTGTAATGTACAGTTCTGTGCATCAGACCACAAGAAGACTGCATTAGTTCTTTTAAAAATAGACATATTATTTTCTGACCCAAGAGGGAGAAGGGAGGGGGTAGGTAGTTAAAATATATAAAAAAAATCTGGAAATAATGTAATGACTTGAGATTAGGTGCTGACTGTTGTGAGAGAAGTGTTGACTAACATAGGTGAAATGCTTATGAACCATATTGTGAGATGCTCTTTCCTCCTGATCTACCTCATAATAAGTTATATAGCTCTAGTTATACTTAAATTTATAAGGATATATTAATAAAATGCTACATTAGGGGCTGGGGATTTAGCTCAGTGGCTTAAGTACCTGCCTGGCAAGTGCGAGGTCATGAGTTCAATCCCCAGTACCAAAAAAAAAAAAAAAAGGCTACATTAAAATATAGTCTATTGCTATTGTAATTTATAAAGATGATTTTTTTGCATATACTAAAATAAGATATTCAGAGTACTTCTTGAAAATACGCTTTCTGAACAGGATAAATATTTATTTACTTTAATCATATAGATGATATCAATAAATTTTCAATTTCAGGTATAACTGAAATATTCTCTCACAAATAGTTAAGTGTCTCCATTTATTGCAAAAAAGCATAACCATAGTAGTGTGACTTTTTAAAATTTTAAATACAAAACAACCACAAAAATGAATAAAAACTATGATGAAAAATTTCAAAACAAAATAATAGAAAATTAACACTAATTAATAAATTGCATATTGTTATCTTCAAAGTAGTTGTTCATATTATAAGACATAAGCATAAAACAATGATTTTTTTTTCATTTTGCTTTTTGACACAGATTCTCACTAAGTAATTAGGGGTTAAGACTGGCCTTGAACTCACTGTGCAGCCAAGACTGGTCTTGAACTCATAGCAATTCTCCTGTGTCAGCCTCCACAGTGCTGGGATAACAGAAGTGGGCCATCATGCTGGGTTTATGGTATTCTTAGTTGTATATAAGTTCTGCAAAGAGTTTTGTAATTATTTCTCTAAATAAGTTAATTTGTGTAAAGTTCTTAATAGAAAAACTCTGGGTACACATTAAGTAATCAGTGTATGTTAACTCTACTTGATTATCATTGTCATTAACATATCATCAATTTTGTTATAAAAGTCAATATGACTTGGGGTACTAAATAGTATGAAATGATGATTTATCACATGTATTTATAATGTCATGGGTTTGTATTAATGTTGTAATTTTATTTTTAAAAAGAAAAAAAATAGAAAAAAAAATGAGAGAGGTACAAACAACTACTACGAGAACAATAAAAATCCCAAACAATAAAAATATAGGCTTTCAAAACAAGATTATAGGAATTAACAATGGCTGTAATACTGCATATTGTTATTTTCAAATGACTTGCTTAGATTACTCGATATAGACATAAAAATTGTTCTAATTACTGAGCATTAATTGTTGTTTTCCAAGAACTACTAGAATTAGTAGTATAATCATCTTAGCTATCATATATATATATATATATGTATATATATACAAATTTATATTGTTTTCCTTTTCCTCTCCTTCTTTTCTCCTTTCCTCTATCCCAGCTATTTTTCCTTTTTGTGTAATTCCTTACCCTATTGTAGGTTTTGGAACTTATTTACTCTTTCAGTTACTTTCACTAGGGAGACAATATGGTATTTACACATGTGGTGAGTTTAATTTATTTCAGTTATGAATATTGTCACAAGTTTCATTCATTTTCTTATAAAAGCCTTGATGTGATCATTCTTTTAGCTGAGTAGTACTGCATTGCATAAAAATAACATGTCTTTATATCCATTTCTCAGTTGATGAGCCTTTGGATTATTTCCAATATGTGACTAGTACAAATTGTGCTGCTATAAACATGAGTGCACATACATCACTGTGGTATAATGTTTTCAGTACTTGTGAGAAAATGCGAAGAAGTGGGATAGCTGGATCAAATAGGACCTCCAATCCCAGCTTTTTGAGGAACCTCCACACTGATTTCCACAGTGGGTGCAACAGCCTACACCCCTGCCATCAATGGAGAAGAGTACCTTTTACCTAACAGTCCCTCAAGCATTTGTTATGGGTTGATTTCTTGATCTTGGCCTTTTTGGAGTGAGATTAAATCTCAGGATTGTTTTAATTTGCATTTCTCTAATGACCAATGATTCCTAAACATGTTTTCATAGATTTATTTGCCATTTGTTTGTCTTCATCTGAGAAGTGTGTATTCATCTCAGATGCCCATTTTTGGATTGGGTCTTTGAATTTCAGGGGCCTGATCTTTCAAAATTTTTTATACGTTCCAGATAGAAGTCCTTTCTTTGACTGAGAAAGAATTGGGTAAGATATTTTCCCAATTTAGTGGGGTTCTTTTTAACTCTGTTGAAGATTTCTCTTGACATCATGAAACTTTTAAATAAGATGAGATCTCAGTTGTTGAATCTGGAAAGCATTTCCCACGGAATTTGAGTTTTGTTGGTGAACTTTCTATCCACCTCTGTGTCTTTAAGATTTCTACCTACTTTGTCTTCCAGCAGAGTTATTGCTTCCCTTTTAATATTTAGATCTTTGATCCATTTTGACTTTAATTTAGTTCAAGGTGATAGACCTGAATCTAGTTTTATTTTTCAGCATATGGAAAGCCAGTTTTTCCAGCACCACATATTAAACAGGTTGTCTTTCTTCCAGTGAACTTGTTTGGCACCTTTGTCAAACATAAGGTGGCCGAGTATATTTGTAGTTTTGGCCATATCTTCTAATCTATTCCACTGATTTTCAAATCTGTTTTGATTTTGCCAGTACCATGCTGGTTTTATTACAGAAGCTTTGTAGTATAATTCAAGTGAGGTATTGTGATGGTTCCTGTCTTGCCTTTGTTGCCCAGAATTGCCTTTGCTAGTCTAGGTTTATTTTGGTTCCAGATGAATTTTAGGAAATATTTCTCTAGATCAGTGAGGTATTCTAATTTTATTTTAATTGGACTTACCTTAAATCTATATAACAATTTCAGAGAATGGTCATTTGCACAAGTTTGTTTCTCCTACCCATGAACAAGGAATGTCTTCCCATTTTCTGAAATTGTCTTCAATTTCATTTTTCAGAGTACTGTATAATTTTCAATTTATAGATATTTTACTTTCTTTGTTAGATAGATTCCTAAGTATGTCATTTTTGGTGCAATTACAAAGATTGTGGTTTCTCTTATTTCTCTCTTAGTGAGTTTGTTGTTTTTGTACAGGAATGCTGCTAATATTTGAGTGTTGACATTTTATCCATCTACATTTCTGAATTTGTTTATTAGATCTAGAATCAGTGAAATTTTGGGGATCTTCTATGTAGAGCTTCATGGTACCTGCAAATACTGATAATTTTACTTCTTCCTTTCCTATCTTTATTCTTTTATTTCTTTCTCTTGTCTGATTTCTGGGACTAATGTTTCCAGAACTATATTGAACAGGAGTAGTGATAGTAGAAATACTGGTCTTGTTCTGGTTTTAGGCTGACAGTGTTCAGTTTTTATCAATTTAGTAAGATATTGGGTGTTAATTTATCATATATGCATTTTATCATATTGAGATAAAGACCATGTATTCTGATATATTTTTGGGTACCAGAGATAGAATTCACAACCTTGTGCTTGCCAGGCAGGTGATTATGCTGCTGATCTAAATCCCTGGCCATCAATTCCAACTTTTTGTAGGGTTTTTATCATGAATGAGTGTTAGATTTATTCAAAAGCTTTCTCTGCACCTATTGAGAGGATCACATGATTCTTGTCTTTGGCTCTATTGATGGGGTGTATTACATTTATTGATTTAAGTATGTTGAACCATTCTTGTATTCCTGGGATGAATCCAACTTGGTCATGGTGTATAATCTTTTTGATGATTTGTTGCAATCTGTTTGCTAGTATTTTGACAATTTTTGGATCTATGTTCATTAAGGAGATTTGTCTGTAGTTACCTTTTTTTGGCATGGGTTTTCTCTGGTTTTGGTATTAGGGTAGTACTTGTTTCTGGGAATGAGTTAGGAAAAGTTGATTCCCTTTCAATTTCCTTTGCAAGTTTGAGCATTGTTAGCAATAAGTCTTCCCTAAATTTCTTAAAGATTTCAGTTGTGAATCCATCATGACCTTGTTTTTTATTTGTTGATGAATTTCTGATTACATTTTCAGTTTCATTAACTGAAATTGGTTATTCAGCAGTTTTACAGCTTCTTGATCCAGTGTTGATAATTCATATATTTCTAAGAATCTGTACACTTCTTCTATGTTATTGAATCTGTGAGAGTAAATATTTTTGAAGTAGATATTGATGACCTTCTGTATTTCAACAGCATCTATAGTGATTTCATGCTTTTTATTCCTTATTGCATGATTCTGAGTTTCCATCGATTATTCAGGATGGTGTTATGTAGTTTCTATGTGTTTATGGAGGTTTTGTGATTTCTTTTGTCATTAAATCTTATTCATGGCACTGTCATCAAATAATATGCATGGAATAATTATCATTCTTTTGCATTTGCTTTAGCATGTTCTATAGGCTAGTATAGTCTAATGTAGAGGACGTTCTGTGTGCATGTGAGAAGAATGTATAATCTGATGTTGTTGGTTGGGATACTCTGTACATATCTAATAAGTCCATTTGTTCACACACTTTATTCTATTCTGCTATTTCTTTGCTGATTTTTTGTACCAACAATCAAACCCATTACCTCACACTTGCCAGTCTGTTGCTTCCACCACTGAGCTAAATCCCCAGCAAAGAAGATAATTATGCTTAATAACATACCACCTTCTTAGAATCATGTGAAATCAAAAGCTCATTTGAATTTCAGTTAACAAGATCATACATTGATTTTTTTTCTCCTAGCAAGACTTTTTTTTTTTTTGTACTGTGGATTGAATTCACAACCTCACACTTTCAAGGCTAGTGCTTATGTCACTGAGCTAAATCCCTGGCCTTTATTGATTTTTTGTCTAGTTGATCTCTTTGTGACAATGGCATGTTAATGTCCCTTGTTTATAATTATATTATTGATTATTTGATTTTTCATGTCTATTGGTATTTGCCCTAAGTAGCTGGGTGTGTCCATATCTGGTGCACAAATATTTATAATTCCTATCTCTTCCTCCTAAGGTCTTTCCCTAAGAAGTATGTAGTGAAATTCTCTATCTCTTTTGATCACTCTCCATTTGAAGTTAACATTTTCTTCAAACAGAATTGCTACCCTTTCTTTTGTCTGGGTTCCTCTTGCACAGAGTATTATTTTCCATTCACTGACTTTCAGGCTATGAATTTCCTTTTGAGTTAAAGTCATTCCTTGTACACAGTATATTGTTGGTTTTGGTTCTTAAAACACTCTGCCAGTCTGTTTCTTTTGATTGGTGAATTAAGGCCTTTTACATTGATGGTTATAGCTGATACGTTTTGGCTTGTCTTTGTCATGTTATCTTTCTGATGTCTGTTCCCTACTTTAATCCTTTTGTTTAATTGCTCATCCTGATTGTTGATTGCTTGTTGTTTCTGTTGTTGTTCTTGGAATTGTAATTTCTAACACTTGCTAGAATATCCTTCTGTACTCTTCTCAGGATTAGTGGGGTTGTTGTGAAATTCTTCAATTGTTCTTTGTCATGGAAGTATCTTATTTCTCCATTGATTTTGAAGGATAGTTTTGCAGTGTACATCATTTTGAATTGGGTTTTGTTTTCTTTCTGTACTTGAAATACTTCACTACATGCTCTTCTTGAATTGTTGGTTTGTTTTTAAAATTCTGCTGTTATTCTGATAGACTTTCATTATAGGTGATCTTTTTTTTTCCTCTAGTGGCTTTTAATATTTTGTTCTTATGCTGAGTTTCTGGGATCTTGTTACTATGTATTGAGGTGTAGATTTCTTTTGCTTATGGCTAGATGGAGTCCTATATGCCTCCTTTATCTGAATGTCAGGTTCTTTCCCCATGCTTGGGATATTTTTTGCTATTTTGTCTACAAATAGTCTTGTTATGTTATTTGTGTTGTCTCTTTTTTCATTGACACCTATTAGTCTTATACTGTTTCCGTTTGAATAATCTTGCAGCTGTTGAATAATTGTTTCCTGATTCCTTGGTATTTTTAGGAGCCATTTCCTTTCATGATTGTTAGTCATGTCTTCAAGTTCTGAGAGTCTCTCTTCAGTTTCAATCATGCGGTCTTGTTAGCTTTCAATGGAATTTTTCATTTCCTGACTATCTCCTTGAATCTGTTTGAAGTATTTTAGTTGTTTCCTCTATTGTTCATTAAAGGTCTCCATCACTTTCTTATGCTTCTCTGTTTTTTCATCTATGTCTTTCATTATGTTTATCATTTCTGTTTTTACCTGAGTGATTATTTCTGATTTGATTTCCTTCTTGGATTTGTTTCTTTACTTCCCTTGCTATCATTTCATAGATTTCAGGTAGTTTCTAAATTTATTCATGTCTGTGTCTCTTGGACTTGATCAGGATGGACTTCAAGTCTGAGGCTGTGTTTTATTCTTTCATTTTGGTATTTTATTTTATTTTATTTTTTTGTATTTTCTTTTGTTTATCTGAATCAGCCAGATCACAGTTGCTAACACTGTAGTGGGCTGTAGGCAATGGTTGTCAGTGAGGCTTGCTTTTGGTACTGAGTCACTGGCACAGACACCAGGCCCTGAAGGATTCACTGAGGGTTCCTAGATAACAATGAGTTATTGTGTACAGGCTCCCAGTGATACAGGTGAATGAAACACCCAAACTACTATGTCCACAAGTTCATGTTTTCTAAAATCCAAGATTGAATTTTAGGAACAACAGAGGTGAAGAGTAGAATTTATTTATTGAGAGAAAGCGTCTGTCTGAAGAGAGACAGAAGGGGGTCCTGAGCGGGTTGCCCAAGACTCTGTCTTTTTCAGGGACTTTTATAGAGTAAAACCATGAGATTAGATGGCTCAAAGGAGGAGAAATGGGAATTTGCAAAGTGGGTGTAAAGTGATGCAGACTTAATCCTTAAGAATTATACTTAAGGGTTTGCTTGCATTTGTCTTGAGATCTGGCCCATAACAAGAGGTGTATGTCTCCTCCAAGGTCATCAGACATCTAGTCCTCTGTGCCAGCTTCTTCAAGGGTCTAGCCCTGTCTGACTGCCTATAATATTTCTAACTGGATCAGCTGCCTGCAACATTCTCCCCTCTGGAGAAGTAACCTGAACTGCTGTGAGGGGATACTGGGCGATGACCGATTGAGCTACTTAAGGCTGAACAGGATCACAGTGTTTGAATGGCAGTCAGAGGTACTTCCACAGAGATCCTGTCTAGAGGCCCTTGATAGACACAAGGCATTTTCATCTTGGGTATGTGCACAGCTATAAGTCTGAAGGAGACTGTTAGGTTTTTGGCACAATAAGAAAGAAAAAATATAATACAAAAGTAGCTTTTATTATGAGAATGTGAAGAAAACTCCATGGCTACAGAAGCCTGACATTCTCTGACTGGAAAGTGGGATGTTGGATATATTTATAAACTCTGACAGGGGTGACGCTTAGGGCGGGCATTTGATGATGCACTGGAGGCTGATTGGAACCTTTTTCACAACACAGGGACAGGGAAAAGGAAGTTGTCATATGGTAAAGAGGAAGTGACTTTAAAGTAAACATCCTTAATCCTGCCTCCACTATGTAATCCCACACATCACATAGTCCTTTTAGAGACAAAGCCAAAGAAACAGTTAAGTATGCATGGGCCAAAGAGTAGAACTAAGACAATTATAAGTATATTTAACAAAGATTTCTACCAAGAGGAACTAGAAATAGTTTTCCATAAGGAGGAGAAGGACAAGGTCCAGGGAATCTCACAGCCTGACAGGTTGTTAATTTGTTGTCTAATGTCTTAAATATCTACTGAGACATTCACAGAAAAATCAGGAATGTATACACAGCACTCAGTTTTTACAATTGCACAAGTGAATCCCTATTCTCCTATTAGAACATCTAATGCCATCCAATTTTGAAGGTCAGTCTGTAATAAAAGATCATCTATCATCTTATGTCTTGTAGGAGATCTATTGGCTGTTAGGTAATTTTTCTATATGGTTGTGTTTGTATGTAGTACTAGGAAAGCACACTTAGAATCAGTATAAATATTGACCTTTTGCACCTTGCTAAATTGTAAGGCTCTGGTCAGAGCTATGAGCTCTGCTAGCTGAGCACTAGCTGCAGGAGCAAGTGAGGCATTTTGAAGAGTATGGTGTAAAGTTATCATTGTATATCTTGCTTTTTACATTTTCCATGAAAGAGTTGCCATCACAGAAGAGTTAAATCTGTCAGGCTTCTAAGTCATTTAGATACCCTATAGGTTGTTGAGCAAATCTTAGATCTTCTTTAAGCACTCTCAAAGCTGTGCCTCCTCTCATCTACATATAAATTGAAATGGTATCCTGTGGGTAGGCTCAGGGCTGGGGGGGCATTTAGAAGTGTTTGTTTAACTTCTGGAAAGCACCTTGGGAATCAGGTTCCCAGCATAAAATATGGGTATCTGCCTTTTGGGTCTCTTATAAGTTGATAGAGGGGTCATGCAATTTCCCATATCTGAGTATCCAAAGGCAGCAAAAGCCTGTAACTCCTAGGAATCCCCTTAGCTGTTTTAGAGTTTTAGACTGTGAGAAGGAGAGAATGAGTTTAATCCTTTTCTTTCCTAGCCCTCAGGTCCCTTTGGATATAATGAGACCTAAATATCTCATCTCAAGACAGCAAAGTTGTGCCTTAGAGACCTTATAACCTCTGTCTGCTAGAATTTTTAGCAGAGCACATGTGCCTTTGCTATAGAGCTCTTCTGAGGGGTCACATAACAGTATGTCATCTACATATTGCAAGATTGTGACCTGGGAAAACTAAAAACATGCCAACTCATGGGAAAGCACTTGTCCAAAAATATGTAGACTATCTCTAAACCCTTGGAGGAACTCAGTCTACGTCAATTGAGATGCTTGGTACTGTGGATTTTCAAAAGCAAAAAAGAAACTGAGAATCTGTATGTAAAGGAATACAAAAGAGGGCATCTTTAAAATCTAACACTGAAAACCAACTGGCATCTTCTGGGATCTAAGAAAGCAGAGTGTATGGGTACCACTGGGTGAATGGGCACTATTGCCTCATTTATCAATCTAAGGTCCTGTACTAACCTCCATTCCCTATTGGGTTTTTGAATTCCCAAGATTGGACTACTGCACAGACTATTACAGGGCTCAAGTAAGCCTTGTGATCTTAGATTATTGATTATAAGTATTAATCCTCTCATAAATTCAGGTCTTAAAGGATATTAACCTGATGTTAAGAGAGGATTAATATTAATATTATATTTTTCCTCTGATGAGGAAAAATAGAATCTCTGAGGTGTATCTGTATTGAAGCAGCTCTTGGCTCTTACTTCCCTACCTATTTTACTTTTAGTTGCTCATACTTCAGTATCTATTTCTGTCTCCATGAGGGGAAGGCAGAGTACCTTACCTGGGTGCATATATATCACAGTATTTAGACATGATAAAATCTCTTCCAAAGAGAGGAACTAGACTTTCAGGCATAATAAAAAAAGAATGTGTAAAAAGAAAACCATCCAATTTACAGCCTAAGGATTGTGAAAAGTACTGAATTACCTCCTCACCAGTGACTCCTCTCACTGAGGTGTGGCGACTAGAAGGAAGACCAGGATTGAAAAGAAAGACGGAGAGGCTTGTGCCAGTATTCAGCAATAGGTTGGTTTCTTTTCCTTGTATAGTCATGATTACCAGGGGCTCCTCTGTGGAGATTACAGTCCTGCCAGTGGGAGAGGGCAGTGAGTATCCTGGGGCCCTTTAGTCTTGCTAGACCAACTGATAGGATGGGTTTAAACCCTGAGACATTGGTCTCAGAGGGCAGTTGGACCTCCAGTGGTCACCTTTGCAGTTGGGGCATGGCCGAGAAGGCTTCTGAGTGCAGTCTCTCTTAAGGTGACCTGGCTTGTGGCAGCGATAGCAGGTAATTGTCATTGAGCTCTTCTTGGAGCCCTAAGAGTCAGACTTGGGGTCTGTTTCTCTTAAAGTGGCAGCAAAAGCAGTGGCTTTTTCTCAGTCTCTTCGTTTTCTCTCCTTGACCTCGTTTTCATCACGGTTGTAAAATACTAAGGAGGCAACTATTACTAAAGTATCAAGTGAACTATCTGGAGCAAATCCATCTTTTGTAGCTTTTTTCTATTATCTGATGCTGACTATGTAATAAACTTATCTTTAAGGATAACTTGCCTCTCTATTGAATCAGGATTAAAAGAAGTATGTTATATCAGTGCCTCTCATTCATATACCTAAGTAAGTCCTCTAAAGACCTCAATGTACTTATCAGGGTCATCTGAAAATTTCCCAAGGTCTGATTTTATTTGTTTTAGTTCACCAAGAGAGAAAGAAACATGGATTCTGGAAGTTCCACATCTTGCCTGTACTTCCTTGTAAAGGATATTGCCCTTGAGGAGCTTGCTTAAGCCCAGCTAAGGATGGGTGTAGTCCTGCAGAAGCCTGGGTTATAGCTGGTCCAGAAACCTTATCCTTAAGGCTAGAAGGGCAAGTTAAGGAAACCTCAGGTTCTGTAAAGGTGGTGGTAGATTTAACTAAATCTATTTTATCCTCAGCTTTCAAAGGTTGGGGAGGAGTGATTTTAGGCTCTGAGGTAGTAGATACATTAAGGGCCTGAGATACTGAGTTTTCCTGTAGCTCACATTTACATTTGGAATATAAAAAAGGAGTATTTTTCAATGCATAGAAAATCTGAACATAATATAACTCAGACCATTTTTCCTCCTTTTTACAGTATGTCTCTAGTTGCAAAGACTATAATAATTTATACTTCCTTCCATGTTCCACTTTGGCTCTAGGGGGTAGATAGGCCATGCACTCATACAGAGAAACACCAACTGACTCTTTTTCAACATGGAAGGGTCAAACATCTTCCAGTGCTTAAGAATGCATTACAAAGGAGTTAGGGGCTTTGACATTGAGTTGCCCATGCCTGTAATGTAAAAGCAACATGTAAGACTATGAAACTTTTTGTAACAAATTGAACTCAGGAAACTCTGCTTAGATCTTTAGCCCTGTAGTGATAAAGACTTTGATATTGAGCTTTCTGACTATGCAAAAAGGAGACAACTAAGGCATCCCTTATTATGCTTATTTGATAATACCCTCAAGACGTCCCTTGAGTAGACTCTGCTCCGGGGCAGGTGGATGCCATCTGGAAAGCATGGATGATAAAATTCAGCTAGTCTATCCACCCTCAGCCTGGTGTGCAATCCTATCTTCCCTGATAGCTCACGAACTTTGTTTCCATAAGGAATACTTAAAAGAAGGAAGTATAACTTTGTCATAAACTACTACTTTTGCCTATCACAAAAAGGTGGGCTAAAGCATTTCTGTTCTAGGAGATTCCCTCTGAAATAGAGATAGCAAATAAACCTGAGGAACTTTGCCCTGGGCCCTTGGGCAAATTCTCCAAGACACTTGTTTTCTCTAATTACCTAGGTAATATTTTCTTGTGGAGGGACATGGATACCTTTTATTTAAATGTCTAAATTGTTGAAGCTCACAGGTTAAACCTCAAGTCCTCTAGGCACACAGAAAAGTGAAGCCCATCTACACTTTTTTTTTTTTAATCGGTACTGGGGATCAAACTCGAGCTCTTGCTTTCAAAGCAGGTGCTTATGCCACTGAGCTAAATTTCAAGCCCTGCCCATTTACTCTTAATTAACAATATGTAAGACACAAATGCAAATCTTTTTCTACTACCTGTTGTAATATGTAAACAACTGTTAAAAGCTACCTCAGTCTTATTTCTGAAGATAGGGATAATCTAAGTAATCTGAAGATCCACTGAAAGGCTTAGTGAGAGTCCCTGATCTACTAGCAGAGAAATAAAGATGATAGATAAATGGAGATTTTCAGGGGTCATGAGCAAATATCCACTGGGGAACCTTTGGGTGTCCACAAGAGAGTTGCCCTGGCCAGGAACCCTCAATTTTCTGTTTCATCAGCTCAGATAATAAGAGATCAGTCTTTAGAAAGGAATCCAGCTGTATGTCTGGTCCACATTCCATTGACTCCATGGGCCACTGGCTTCAATGGGGATTCACCAAAAAAATGTTGGGGAAACCTGTCCTCTGCTTTTGAGGATGGCAGCTGCTATAAGAGCAATTAATTAGCTGGCAGAGTAACCACCGTTCATTGAAATTCTATAAGGGATAGTTAAAAGCCTGAAGAAGATCATTACCTATTGCTCTATGACTTTACAATAAAATCAGCAAAGTCCACGACTTGAGAGATTGGAGAGCCTCCTTATTCTAATGTGTTTAGATCCCCTATATGTGCCGTTTTGGGGGATAGCTTCTTCCACTGTCATAGGAAGTTGGTTCTCCCCACTATATCTCAGATTTAATCTCCAAAGGAGATTTGCCTAGAACACTGAGCCAGGACATGGCTCTTATGTGTGTTCTCCTGGACGGGCACAATTCTGATCAATGTCTCATCTGACCCAGAGATGGGATATGTGTCCTTTGTCTAAGATGACTTCTCTGTCTTCAGCACTAGCAAACACTCATTTTTTATGGGCTTAATTAAGTCTAGGTATTTTTTCTGACTTTACATACCTCTATAAGGAAAGCACAAAGTGGGAAATGAGTAGAGGTAAAGTCAAAGTTAGGAAACTGAAGCAGAACAGGCTTGACATTTCCTCTAGAGTACAGAGGAGGATCAGAGCCAGTCTGTCTCAGTGAAACCTGTCCTCCAAGTCTGAAGACTGGCCACCAGCCTAGTGCTGCTTAAATGGTGGAGGGAGTCCCAGCTTTTTACTGTAGGCATGTATGTTTTCTAAGTCTGAGCTAGATTTCCATTTAAGAGAACCATTTTACAGAAATTAGAGGTGTTCTAATATCCCTTCTAATGTTATTGTCTAAACACAGTCAAGCAAGGAGCACCAGCAACTTTAGCAACTAATTTAAATTTAACTTGTACAAGAACAAAATAATAATATATCATTAAAGAAATATCATAGCTTATAAATTTCCCATGTTTTAACTTAATTTTACATTATTTTAAGAAAACTATATGAGACAAAGAAATCAAAAGCAATGGGCAAATAGCAAGCAATTATCACAATGAGTTATAAACAACTGGCAAAGACAAATCAAAATTTGAAGCATAAAATTTGTTACCTAAATAAGTCCCAGTCCAGAGTCTATGAAACAAAAGCAAACTCTCACCTCTGTTCCGTGATCTCAGTGGATGACCTCCAAATGATATAGGTGAGTGAAATGCCCAACTTACTATGTCCACAAGTTCATGTTTTCTAAAATCCAAGATTGAATTTTAGGAACAACAGAGGTGAAGAGTAGAATTTATTTATTGAGAGAAAGCTTCTGTCTGAAGAGAGACAGAAGGGGGTACCAAGTGGGTTGCCCAAGACTGTCTTTTGCAGGGACTTTTATAGAGTAAATCCATGAGTTTAGATGACTCAAAGATGGAGAAATGGGAATTTGCAAAGTAGGCATATGGTGATCCAGACTTAATCCTTAAGGATTATACTTAAGTTTTTGCTTACATTTGTCTTGAGGTCTGGCCCACAGCAAGAGGTGTGTGTCTTGTTTTGAGATCTGGCCCACAGCAAGAGGTGTGTGTCTCCTCCAAAGTCATCAGACATCTTGTCCTCTGTGTCAGCTTCTTCAAGGGTCTAGCCCTGTCTGACTGCCTATGATATTTCTAACTGGCTCAGCTGCCTGTAACCTGAGTACCTGCAGACCTCCGACATGGTTCCTGCTTGTGGGCAGATCACCAGATACAGCATCCTCTTTGCTGTAAACCTTACCTAGGATTCCTTGGTGTGGATAGGTAACTGGGCACAGACTCCCAGTCCCTGCAGGGCTCAAAGATGACATCTGGGTATAGGCAGGCCTCACTGAGAGTTCCTGATTAAGTGCAGGTCACACACTCCCTCTCTTCACAAACCACAGAAATGGTGTTTGGATGTGGGTGGGCTCCTGGGCACAGTGTTGCAGTCCCCAAGGGCCTCACTGAGGATCCTTGGATGACTGCTGGTCACTAGTCAGACTCCAGGTCCCCACAGGCTTCAGAGATCATGTTTGTATTAATTTGAAAGATACTGCATTTTGTTACTTTTTGATATTTTATCATAAAAATTTTAATTTCATATTCTGTATCAAGGCATTGATCAATATTAATATATTTAATATCATATGGCTATCACAATTAATCCTATGAGAACTTCAGTGTAGTTCAGCATTAAACATACTATTAAACTGAATATTTAGCCTTCTGAAGGGAATAGTATTCATCAAAATAATACCAATAGTAATGTGTTCATTTGGTATTAACGTGAATGTGATTTTTATAAAAAGTTCCATTGCAATCACTATTCAAACATTATTCTAATAAAGTATATAAATGACAAAAATACCTTAGTAATGTGTCCACTGCACTTTGTCTTATACAATTTTATCCTATTAGAAGAGTTCACTTTTTCTTAAATCTCCAGTTTAGAATTTCTTTTATACAATACATATTAAATTTGAATGGTATTCAACTGTAAAAGGGAGAAAGAACCATTAAGAAGTCAGGAGTTATCCATTTCTAAGTGGAACTGAAAATTTATTCTAAGAAATGTACTTATTTGAAACTGACCTTTGACAGTGAAATGATTTGCTTGAGCTATAACATGGGACTTATCATCTTCTATTACATTACTAGAGAACGATGTTGATATTTTAATATGTAAATACTAACTCTGTGTGAATCTGATGCTGACTCTATAAGAACCTGATCAGTATTCAAAACAGAGTGGCAAAACTATCCACTTTAACATTGTTTATTGTAAACTCTAACATAAGGCTGAAATATTTATTCCACACTTCCCAAATATCTTACCATACTGAATTTTCATAATTAGAAATCATTTTAAATTAAACTTTGTTGTTTGTATTCATAGCATTTTTTACAGTCCACACACACTTTTCTTGCTGGCTCAGTTGTTCAAAATTACTTTAAAAACAATGCTGGACTAAATATGTGTATAAGATGTGAGAAGTCAGTATGTGGTGTAAGGAATGGGCAACTATATTTCCAGATTGTGTAGTAGTTCCTGCTAGAAAAGTAAACATTCGTTAATGTAACACAGAAAGCCTTGATTCACATTTTTACTTGTTTCAAGCCCAATCTCAAAGTTTGGCATACATTAAATAAATATCCAGATACAAGTAAACTTTTCAAATATTTGAGTTATTTATCTAATGCAGCATGATATTGGCAGTAAATGGCAATAAAAACTTGCATGGGAACGGAACAGAATAGAGGATGCAGAACAAACTCCAGGCACACTCAACTGCCTTATCTTTGACAACAACCAAATACTTCATTGGAGGACAGACAGACTCTTTGACTACTGTTCTGGGAAAACTGGCAATGTGCAGGCCAAAGACTGACTCTAGACCCATATTACACATCATGCAATAAACTGAAGTCAAAATGGATGAAAAATGTAAGTATAAAAACAAATAATTGATCTGCCAGAAGAAAAAATATGTAAAATTCTATAAGACATATGTATAGATGAGGACATTCTGTACAGGACACAAGTTGCACAGAAAATAATACCCCACATCAACAAATGGGTTCATATCAGAGGAAAAGTCTTCTGCATAGCAAAAGAAATAATCAGAAGAGTGAAAATAAAATATACAGAATGGAAAAAAAGCATTTTCCTGCTATTCCTCAGGCAGAGGAGTAATATCTAGCATATATAAAGAACTCAAAAAATTAGAAAGCCCAAAATAAAAGACTTAATCAAAAAATGAGTGTCTGAAATGGACAGACAGTTCTCAGATTAAGAAATATAA
The DNA here is from genome assembly GCA_004027455.1 of Hydrochoerus hydrochaeris. NCBI lineage: Eukaryota > Metazoa > Chordata > Mammalia > Rodentia > Hydrochaeridae > Hydrochoerus > Hydrochoerus hydrochaeris. The sequence continues at coordinate 195,888 of PVLA01000090.1, forward strand.
ATGGACAATAAATACATGAAAAAATATTCAGCATCACTAGGCATTTGATAAATGCAAATTAAAACAACACTGAGATTCTATTTCACTTCAGAAAGAATGGTTTTCTCCAAGAAATCAACAACAAATGGCAGAGAAGTGAATGGAAAAAACTCTTTTCCATTACTAATAGGAGTGTAAATTGGTACAACTACTACAAACATCAATATAGAGATTCCTCAGAAAACTAAAACTAAAAATTTCATACAAACCAGCTATCACACATCTAGCTATCTTCCCCAAAGAGCTGAAAACATGTTATTACAGTGACAAATGCATACCCATGTTTATAACTGCACAATTCATAATAGCTAAATCTTGGAAGCAGCATATATATCCCTCAACAGACCAGTAGATACAGAAAATGTTGTGTTTATACACAATGGAGTACTAATTTTCCATAAATCAGGATAAATTTGTGTCATCTGTAAGAAAATGGTGCACCTTGAAAACATATTAAGTGAAATAGGCACACAAGCTTAACTCCAAAATGGTTTCTCTTATATGAGAAACTCAAAATAAAAAGACAAACAAATTGGAAGATAAGTTAGTAGGAAATAATGGAATGAGTCTTTGACATAGGAAAAGGGAACTGAGAGATGAAGAGAAAGAAGGAAGAAAGTGAAATAAGATAAAAGAGAGGGATTTAAAGTGTCGGGCATATTCAGAGTCCTTATGAGGCATGTGATCATCATGATGAAACTAAAAAACCCAAAAATTTAACTCTCACCCTACACTTTAGCATTCCAATCAAAAGAGCTCACTTTTCATTACAATATGGTATACATAGTTATTTATTTTATTTACCATAATGTCTTTTGTTTTCTTGTAAATAGTTGTTTATATCTTCACCCACAATGAATTCATACAAAACAAAATAGTATAAAAACTGATCAAAACAGAGTAATGAAGGCATTACAGGCCTTTGAAACCAGATAATAGGAAAATCAACAATCATTACCATAGTGTCTCTTTTTCTCTTCAAAATAGCTGTCTATACATTCATGTGTGTTGAAATTAAATAATGCAAAACAGACTAAAACCACTTTACACAAAGAATAAAACATTACTGGATTTCATAGCATGACGATAGGAAATCAGCAATGGATACCATTATGTCTCTTTCTTCAGAGTAGCTGTTGATTTCATCACATATAATACAATTGATTCAGGTAAACTGTTTGGGAGAAGCTTTAGGCATGTATATTACTCTACATGTACACTTATTCTTTCTGCATTAGAGAGAAAAACAAAACACAACAAAAAATTACTAGAAAAACAAGTAACAGAAAAAAAATTAAATAACAGTAGCAAATAACCCAAAACAATGATGACATAGGCCTTCAAAACAAGGTGGTAGGTTTACATAGTGATATTCAAAAGAGTTCCTCAGATCACCAGACACAGACATGCAAAATTGTTCCAATTCTATGAATGTTAACTCTTGTTCCAAGAACTATACAGAGTTTGTAGCACAATCATCTTATCTATCCTAAATGTGTTCATACAAATTTAGATATGTTTTTCTTTTCCCTTCATTTTTTTCCTCCTTATCCCTAAGGTATGATTTTTCCCCCTTTGAGCAGATTCTTACCCTTTCCCCATATATATTGAGGATTTTGTATCTTATGTACTCTTACTATTTCTTACACTAGGGAGACAATACAGTATTTACCAAGTGATTTCAATTTATTTCACTTATAAATATGGTTTCAAATTGCATCCATTTACTTATAAATATGCCAACGTGATCATTCTTTATGGCTGAGTAGTACTCCATTGTATAAAAGTACCACATCTTTTTTATCTGTTCTTCACTTGATGGGCATTTAGGTTCTTTCCAAGATCTGGCTATTACAAATTGTGTTGCTATAAACATGAGTGCACATATATCACTGTGATATGAGGTTTTCATTTCTTCTGGGAATATGCCAGAAGGGGAATAGCTGGATCAATCCCAGATTTTTAAGGAACCTCCAGACTGACCTCCACAGTTATTACACCAGTCTGCACTGTCACAAAAAGTGCAGAAAAGATCTTTTCCCCCACAGCTTATCCAGCATTTGTTCTTGGTAGTTTTCTTGACCTGATCATTCTTTCTGGAATGAGATGGACTCTCAGTGTGGTTTTACTTGGTATTTCTCTAATGACCAATGATGATTAACACTTATTTATTTATTTATTTTTGATTTGTATTTCTTTATCTGAGAACTGTGTATTCATCTCAGATGCCCATTTTTGCATTGGGTCTTTGAATTTCAGGGGTCTAATATTTTGTAATTCTTTATTATATGTTCTAGACAAAAGTCCTTCCTCTGAGGGAAGGCTAAGATTTTTTTAAATTCATGGTTTTTCCTTTTACTCTATTGGAAAATTTTTTGGACATGCAAAAACTTTTAGTAAGGTGAGATCCCATTTATTGCTTCTGAGAATTATTGTGATGCTATTGTGGATGCTATTGTGAAAGGTGTTGCTTCTCCTATCTCTCATTCAGTGAGTTTGTTGTTTCTGTATAGTAATGCCATGGATTTTTGAGTGTTGATTTTGTATCCAGCTGTGTTACTGAATAAAGCTATTATACTGAGTAGTCTTTCAATGGTGTTTTGGGGGTCTTCTATGTAGAGTATCATGTTGTCTGCAAATAATAATAATTTAACTTATACTTTTCCTATCCTTATTCCTTGTATTTATCTCTCTTCTCTAATTTCTCTGGCCAGTATTTCCAGCACTATATTGAATAGGAGTGGTGATAATGGACATCCTTGTCTTATGCCTGATTTTACAGCAAATGCTCTCATTTTTTGGCCATTTAATGTGATGCAGGATGTTGGTTTCTCATAGATGGCTTTTATCATATTTAGTTAAAGACCATCTATTTTGATTTTCTGTAAGATTCTTTTCATGAATGAATGTTGGACTTTATCAAAAGCTTTTTTTTGCATCTATAGAAATGATCATGTGATTCTTATTTTAGGCTCTATTGATATGGTGGATTACATTTATTGATTTGCATATGTTGAACCATTCCTGCATTCCTTGGATGAATCCCACTTGGTAGTGGTGTATAATCTTCTTGATGATTTGTTGCATTCTGTTTGCCAGTATTTTATTAAGAATTTTTGCATCTACGTTCATTAGGGAGGTTGATCTTTAGTTCTCTTTTTTGGTTAGATCTTTCTCTGATTTTGGTATTAGAGTAATATTTGTTTGCAGGAATGAGTTATGGACAATTTCTTCCCTTTACATTTAATGGAAAAAATTTGTGGAGTGTCGGCATTAAGTCTTCTTTAAATTTCTTGTGAATCCATCAGGACCAGGGCTTTTCTTTGTTGGTGAAGTTTTAATTAAATTTTCAATTTCATTAATTGAAGTTGGGTTATTCAGCAGTTTTACATCTTCTTGATCCAGCTTTGGTAATTTATATGTTTCTAAGAATCTATCCATTTCATCTGTGTTATCAAATCTATGAGAGCAGAGGTTTTTGAAATAGGTACTAATGATCTTCCACAGGGTCTCTAATGATTTCATGCATTTAATTCCTTATTGCATCAATTTGTGTTTTTTCTTTTCTTTTTTAAATAAGGTTGGCTAGGGGCTTATCATTTTTATTTATTCTTTTAAAGAACCAACTCTGATTCATTGATTCTTTGTATTGTTTTCTTAGTCTCTATTACATTGATTTCTGCTCTGATATTTATAATTTCCTCCCTTCTTTTGGTTTTTATCTTGACTTGCTCTTCTTTTTTATATGTTTGAGGTGTAGCATCAGGTTTTTGTGTTTGTCCTGTTTTCCTGATGTGGGAATTCACTGCCATAAATTTTCCTCTGATAACTTCTTTCATTGCATCCCACAAGTTTCGTTAATTTGTATTTGTATTTTCATTTGCTTATAGATATTGTTTAGTTTCTTCATTAGTTTCCTCTGTGACCTACTGATTGTTCAAGAATGTATTACTGAATTTCCATATGGTTGTGGAGTTTTATGCAGTTTCTTTTTTCATTAATTTATAGTTTCATAGCACTATGATCAAATTATATGCGTGGAATAATTTCAGTTCTTTTGCATTTATTTAAGGATGTTCTGTGGGCTAGTATATTGCTAGTTTTCGAGAATGTCCCATGTGTTGCTAAGAAGAATTCATATTCTTACATTGTTGGGTGGAACACTTTGTACATGTCACCTAAGTTCATTTTTTCACAGCTGTGATTCAGTTCTGTTATTTCTTTGCTGATTTTCTGTCTAGTTGATCTATCCCTTTGTGTCAATTCCATTCTAATTGTGTTATTGCTTATGTGATTTTTCATTTCTGTTATTATTTCTTTTGTATAGCTCAGTGCTCCCTAATTTGGTGCATATATATTTAAGATTGTTATCTTTTCCTCTTGAAGTTCCCCTAAATTGTATGTAGTGATTTAGCTCTTTTGATTATTCTTGACTTGAAGTTCACATTGTCTGAAAACAGAATAGCTACCCCTGTTTTGGGGGGGTTTCCTGTTGCATGAAGTATTGTGTTCCATCCTTTGACTTTTAGTCTGTGAGTTTCCTTTTGAGTTAGATGGGATTCTTATATAAATCATATGGTTGGATGTTGTTTCTTGATCCATGCTGGCAGTCTGTTTCTTTTAATTGGTGAAATGAGGCCATTTACAGTTATGATTATGACTGATATATATTGGTTTATTTTTGACACGTTGTCTTTCTGCTCTTGATTCTTTACCTGCCTCCTCTGTTTGTTTGCCTTGCTTAGTGTTTTTTTTTCCTATGTCTATCTAGAATGTCTAAAGTGCTTCAGCTCTTCTTTGTCATGGAAGTATCTTATTTCTCCATTGAAGGACAGTTTTGCAGTGTATGTCAATCTGGGTTTGAAGTCATTTCCCTTTAGTAACTGAAATAATTCACTCCATGAACCTTTGGCTTCATTTTTTCTGTTGAGAAGTATACTGTGATTCTGATAGGTTTTTCTTTATAGGTGATCTGTCTCTTCTTTAACAGCTATTAATATTCTGTTCTTATGTTGGATTTCTGGGATGTTGATTATTATATGTCTGGGTGTAGTTTTATTTTGGTTATGGCTATTTGGAGTTCTATATGCTTCATTTATCTATAAGTCATTTTGCATTCTCATGTTTGGGAAATTTTTAGCTATTACTTTTGTAAATAGCCTCTTGATATCATTGGTGTTCTCACCTTCTTTTTCATTTATACCTATCAATTTTATGCTGTGTTTTCTCACATCATCTTGCAGCTGTAGAGCTGTTATTTACTGATTCTTTCTTACTTTTAAAAGATGTTTCCTTTGCTTTCTACTATCTTCAATCTTGTCTGCAAAGTCTGAAAGTCTATCCTCACTTTCATTGAGGTGGTTTTGCCAAATTTTGATGTAATGTTTGATTTCCTGGATATCTCTTTGAATCTGCTTCAAGCATTCTGTTTCATATATTGTTCATTCAAGGTTTCCATTTTTTGCATTGGTCCTCTAATTTTTTAACTATGTTTTCTTTAGATGTGTTCAGGATTTTTTTCATTACATTTATCACTTCTTCTTTTACCTGGGCAATTATTTCTGATCTGAGTTTTTTATAGCTTCTGGGATTATTATTATTTTTTTGGCTTCAGTTGCTATCTTTTCAGGAGTTTCAGGTTTATGGCTTACATTTTGTTCTATGCCCATGTCTCCTAGGATTGCTTGGGATTGGTTGGAGGTTTGAGATTGTATTTTGCTTTTTCATTTTGTCATTTTCCTATATTCTCTTAGGGAAGCTCAAGGCAAGGTTTCAGTTGTTTCTTGGGTTAAGAATATCCCTACTGCAGGGAGTTTCCCCAGTTGAGTGGAGGTTGTTAGACAGGCCTTAACAGGTGGCTCCCAGACACTTGAGGTCACTGGGTGGGGCCAAATAGACACAGACAGACCTTCCTGTGGGTCCTCCAGTGATGGGGGATGCTGGGCAGGGCCATACACATCTCCAAGAGATTCCCAAATGCTTCTCTGTGGGATGGAAATCACTGAGGGTACTTCTAGAGTGGGAAGTAGAGAACAGGTGGCTCTCAACCACTCTGTGTTCACTTGGTGCACCTCAAATAGCCCTGGCGGGACCTTCTCATTGGTCCTCTGGTGATGGGGGATCTTGGAGGGCACCCTACTAGTCTGTGAGTGATGCTCTGAGGTTCCCCCTACATAGTTATTTTAGAATGAGAATATATGCCTTTGAGAAATATTGTCTAATTCTAATTTTCTCATTTATCATAGAAAATACTAACTATGTGGCTTTAAAAAATTACAGGCATTTTGTCTATAAGATATAGAGATGTCATGAATAGTGTAACCAATAATTATTTTACCTTCTGGTCCAATTATTTAACCTTAGAAGAGCCAAGAATAGACCTGGGTTTTTGTGGTTGTTTGCAAATCACTTGACATTTTCTCCAAGTTCAAGGATACAGTGTTTCAAATAAAATCTGAGAAATAATAAACCTATATGGAGAACAGCCCTCTGATATGCTTCATTCTAATTTAAAACTGGTATGCTTTTATACAGTCAGAGGAGAGTTTAGGTAAAAGGATTTATCCATCCACTAATTAAATTTTCTTTACCTCAAAATTTCAAATGGTGAAAGACATGAAAAATGCAAATCATAGGTCCCTAGTTTTTAATTTAATGACAGGGTGTATAATTTTGACACCTAATATGATTTTGTAGTATACCTAAATCAATAGTTCAATCCTACCTTAAGCCAAGAGTTTTTTATAAGCTTGAACACACAGAGTGTGCCTTAATAAACAGAACACACAAATAGAATATAACAAAATGTTTCTGAAATAATATGTAAGTCTATTAGCTGTGCTCTGTGATTCCAAGGCTATAAAAAGCTTTTATTCTCACATAACTATATGAGACTCTGTACATAAAGATAAAACTACATCAAATTCAAATATAGGGCTGGGGATTTAGCTCAGTGGCTTAAGCATCTGCCTAGCAAACACAAGTTCATGAGTTCGATCCCTGGTACCAAAAAAAAAATTAAAAAATAAAAATATTAAAATATATTTGGTCCATAGAGTGAAAATAAAATGAAAAATAAAGTTTTAAATGAACAAAATTCAACTAGTATAATCAATCAAACATGATATGTCTTTTAATAACTGTAGGTTTTACATTTCTCCATTTCCAAATATAATTCCACGTAAAACTGAGATTTTATAAACAGATACTTCAGCAAATTAATTATTATCTTCTTATTTTTATCTTATTTGGTAGTCTAAATATTATTACACATTATTACACATAAATTTTAAACAAATTTTATTTTACACATAAATTTGTATTTCCTTCAATTGACAACAAAACATTTGGAACAACCAGTAATTCAGACTAGTTTAACTTAGTCCTAACTATGACTTTTCTAAATAGACATATATAGTGAAATTACTTATAATTTATCAGAGTAAAAAATAGGTAATTAACAGATTTGAACTCTTGATTCTTTCCCTTTTGAATCGTTCTGATTTTCCCATTCTAATTATTTGCATTGCATCCTCTAGCTAGTGCACTCTTTGGTTTGTGAAAAATGACCAATGAAAAAAATACCTTGAGACAGAAAAAGGAAGGCTGTGTTTAAAGAACTAATTTTTCAATTCCCTGGTTATACACATCTCTCAGTTTCCATTACTTACTTTTCTTGATGCTCCACTGTGAAAAATATGTATCTTAGTTCTTTCAAAATATATCATGGCATCAAAGATACAAATTTTGGTGTATTTCTTCTAGTATTATGATTTAGATTGCTCTCAGAGCAGTAAAGTGTGCTCTGTGGGAGGCTAATAATACAACATGGAAAACAGAATTCAAGCTTTGGAAGGACTGAACTATGCTGAGCAGCATTAAAGGGAGTATGACATTCAGTTTTCAAAGCTGAAATGAAAAAACGCTATCTTATTTTTTTTTTTTTTGCAAGCACTAAGTACTTTTAATGTGCAGTCTATTCTGGTAAGGTCGTGGGGCACAGAGAATTAATACAACTTGGCTCCTGAACTTGAACAGTTCTATTGGAGAAGATGTCAATATTTATGAATAACTTTGATGCAGAAGAGATAATGAAGTACAAACAGTGAAGAGCTGAATGTGCATCCTGAATAAAAAAAATATTTTCTGTTTTCCAAATGGAGAAATTGTTAGGACATAAAATATTAATCACTGTGCTGAGTTCTAGACATTCTTCCCCTTTTTCCAAAAGCTGTGCTATACAATATAAAAGTAACTATACACAAGTGGCTGCATAAATCTAAAGTAAATTTTACAATATTTAGTTCCTCAATTGCCCTAGGCACATTTCTGTGCTCAGTAAGGACTCATGGATAGTGAATGCTGTATTAGATCAAAGAGTTACAGAAAATTGTTCTAATTCCAGAAAATTCTATTGTGCAGCATTGTTTTAGATCAGTGGTGGCAAATTTATGGCATGTAGGCTGTGGTGGACTATTTGTATCTTTGAAAGCTGTAAAGGGTTTGTCATTATTTTGCTAACTCCTTCTTCTCATACATTAAAGATTAACTGAATCTACTACTGTTGAAAGTATTGGGATACGTGATTATTTGAGACACTAAGAAGTCATATTATTTTACAAATTTCAAAACATGAACCCTTAAAATATCTGGGGATATTTTATTAATATAAGAACAGAGGAATTAAAAAAATAGGACACTATCAAATAAATAGGATATTAGCAAATAAGAAATTATACTTTCTAAAAATATATCCATTTACATTTTAGTATGTCATAGTTATGTAGCTTAGAAAAGAGAAAACATATTACTGTCAGATAGTAATTAATATTAACATTTTTATTAAAGAGAAGTCTAATTGTATGGGAGTTAAGGTGGTTTATCCTCAGTCAAGTATAATTTATTTTGAGGTAACAACAGAGTACTAGTGCACTTGAGGTAATGCTGAGCATGATTGTTGCCATGGGAACATTCCTGGTGTAGCTGTTGCCTAAAAAGGCAGGAACACAGAAAATTTGGTGGTGTTTGTATAATTAATTCACATCTCAATCAGAAAAATGATTTTAATTTCATTTATTTTTACAATTTTATATACTTATGAATTTTTTAACCAAAGGAGAAATAAAAAGTAAATCTGTACACTGCAACAAGTCAGAAAAAGTCATTAGAATGTGGCTCAGGAGGGATCAAAACTAAGTTACAGTTGAAAATTGTCCTTGGTTGGCTGGATGACAGGAGGCAATCTTAATTTGCATAGTGTCTACATGGAGTGCAGTTTGGAAAAAAACAACGGATAGCAAAAATCAGTAAAAGGTCATCAAGATATGGATAAAAACAAGTCTAACAAGCAGTGAAGTAAGTGCTCTCTTTCCAGGTGGCTTAAACCTTATCGCTAAGTATTCATATAAGAGGAAATTGGGTGTTGATATTGAAGCCACTTACATATCTTTTAAAACTGTAAATATCTTTAGAAGTAGTATGGTATTTTTGTAGTTCTCAAAATAAGTTATAGTCAATGATTACTTTCTTGAAGTTATTATTTAAGTAGAGCTCTGCACACTTTTAATAATCCATACTCAGCTAGATCGACCTTTCCTGAGCTCTTCAAAAAAGGGCTGACAAGAATAAAATAAAATAAAGAAAGAGCTGGAAATATCTGATAAACACTACTTATACAATATGGCGGTCCAGCATATAATGTGATTTTATTTAATAAGCCAAATTCACCTATGAGAAATAGGCATACTATTATTACTCAAAATATGCAGGTGTGAAAACTGAGTCATAGATATCTTACCTGAAGTCATGCCCCAACTAGGAAAAGCAGAAGTAGAACTGTGTACTACCTGTTTTTAAAGCACAGATAGTAATCATTAAAATCTACTCTTTCTCCTCCACATAAATATGTGAGAGAAAAATGTGGTTTTAAAAACATACAGGTTCAGAGCACTATCGTTTGTTGTCTTATACTAACTTAAAATTTTCTGCTGTTTGAAAACAGTTGCAAGGTTAAAAAGTATTAAAATAGTCACTTTCATTCCTGTGGTCCTTTGGAGGAAGAGTTGATTCTTTTGAAGCTATGAAAATTTGGATGAAAATTTTGACATATAATTAAATAAATACATTACATGCTAAACATACTTGTGCAAACTATGGGCCCCAAATTATGTTCCAAATAATTTCCACATGTAATAGTGTGAAAAATATTTAAGTTATAAAATTCAAATTATAAAAGTTATACAATAGGAGTTAATTTATATAAAGAGAAAACTATGTAAGGCAGAGAAAATAACATGTGAAGGGAAATAAACTAAAAAGTAACTGATTATTTCTGAATAGTAGGATTAGAAATGATATTTAATTTATCAATTGCATCTGTCTTACTTTTCTAACTTTATATCATAAAAATTTCAAGTGTACTGAAGTGAGGTTTTATAGCTCAGTATGCTTAATATTTTATGATTTTTTTCTTTCTTCCTGCCTGACTTTCTTTCTTTCTTTCTTTCTTTCTTTCTTTCTTTCTTTCTTTCTTTCTTCCTTCCTTCCTTCCTTCCTTCCTTCCTTCCTTTCTTACTTTCTTCTTTCCTTCCTTTTTCTCTTTCTTTCTTTCTTTCTTTCTTTCTTTCTTTCTTTCTTTCTTTCTTTCTTTCTTTCTCTTGAAGCAGGGTCTCAGTATATAGTTTAGGCTGACCTTGACCTTGAATTTGGTTATGTAGCTCAGGCTGGCCTCAAACTCACAGCCTCAGCCTCTCAAGTGCTGGGATTACAGATGTCCACCACAATGCCCAGCTGCTTTTTAGGATTCTTATACTGTATTTTATTTTTTTGTAAATGGATATTTTAATGGAAATAACTTTATTTTCCAATGAAAATATTTAATGATGAGATTGGCTTTTACATTTTTCAAATATCTGTAATGTCTGTGTTTAAATTTTTAAAAAGTTTGACTTGTGCATGAAGACATACATGATGTACATAATGTGATACCATGCATTGTTTGATCCATGTATACATTGTTTAAAGTTTAAATCAAGTTAAACATATATCCTCAGACATCATAGGGAACATATACCTGCAGTGAATAGTTCTATCATCAAAATGGTAATACAAATATCTTTCTAAATATTGATTTTATTTTCTTTGGACATATAGCCAACCAAGAGTGAGATCATTGGATCATATTGTAGTTCTATTTTTTAAAGAAATTAAAAGACTGAATGTTTTCTGTAGTGGTCATACTAGTTCAAATTCTATGTTGTTGCTGTTTGAGACAGGGTCTTGTTCTGTCTCAAAATACCTTACTATATAGTTTAGGCTGGCCAGAATCTAACAGCAATCCTCCTGCCTCAGCCTCTTGAGTGCTGGGATTACAGGCATATAAACCATGTAAACCATGCCCTGTTTAATTTTTATCAACAGCATACAAGATTTCCAGTTTCTTTAAAAATGATGTAGGCCTTTAATATTTTTCAACCATTTTCTCAATATTTATGTTTTCTCAAATATTTTTAAATTCCATGTACTATTTCTTGATTAATGACATAGTGCTCTATGGCTAGCTAGTTCCAAGGCAGAAACAGCACAGCAGACATGTAATGCAAATTTTTTTTTATCTCAGGGTAGGCAGGAAAGAGAGAGGAGAGGATCCAGAGAGGGAGATATACTTTTGCAGGTCCTATCTCACTGACATGCCTCATCCAATCTGCTGTCAGTGGACTAATATGTATAGCACACTATGTTCAACTCATCTTCCAAACACATGAGGTTTGGGAGGTACATCCCAGACCTAAACCATGACAAGGGCTAATTTTGCAGTGGATTTTCCTTTTAAGCTTTGCATGTGAAAGTAAAGTTCTAATGTAGTATCAGACTATGTGATCAGAAAGGATTACTGTCCTTTCTAAATCTGGTTCTTACTGGGTAAGCTAATGTAATTTTGTTCTTCTTTGGATATACACAATTAGAAAAACTGTAGCTATCTTCCAACACCACTTGAGATGATGGAAATATAGATCCAAACAACCATACCTTTTTGACTCATAGTGAATAAAATACACTATGAGTCAGCAGAAACAGATATATTCTCATTCTGATTTACCTGACAGTTTATGTCAAGAAAGTGAAGGACTTTGTCCCTTTTCTTTCCTTCACTAATCATTTCTGACATGAACCAGGCCATTCAGTTTGAGACACTGCGTCTTCAGCATTCTGTAGCTATCATGCTGTCTGCGAGTCTAAAATCCACTTTTGTCCCCAACTTGTGCTCCTGATGTATAGTTACTTAAAGTCATTGTTATGTACATTTCATCTGTAACTCACTGTTGTCAGTTCCTTTATTTAAAGGGAATAAGAACAATGATGCCAGGTATTTTATCTTAAAATATTTACATAGGAAGTAAATTATTGTTATATAAAATTGTTTTTGTTTTATTGACCCATTTAGTGAGTATCCTATGAAATATTACATACTGTGAAATATTAGGACGGTCTTTTGCTTTTCCTCAGTAAGTTAATAATATGCTATGGTCTTACAGGATTGTAGAATGCTAAGTTATACAAAGTTCACCAGTTTGACTTTCCCAGAACCTTTAATAGTCTGTGTGCACTGGGGTGTCCAACAATGGAACCAGGTATTCATCATTTTCCAACCAAATTTCATTCTAGACATTTTTCTTTCTCCAAGACATACTCTTCACAGACATACTGGTTTGTAACAAAATCCTTGCCACACAGTCATAGGCATTACCTGTTTGAAATGTAGAATCTCAGACTCCACTGAGCCAAGACGATTCAGAATCTTTGTGTTAAGTAGTAAGCTCATTTATCCATATAGATGTTTTAGTGACTTTTTAATGCACATCTTTTAAACACCTACTATAGTTAAATATTGCTTGAAAGTTTCAAATACATTATTTGCTCATTTTTAGACAAAGGTTTAAATATTTTTATATACCCCAGAATTAACTTTCTAGTAACAAAGTGATAAACTCCAAAGTTTTAGCCTACCGGTAAAAAGACTTTGCCCCCAAGTATCAGGGGTAAAATTGAATGTTTAAATATAGACTTCGGGTTTTTAGAGGAGTTTTAGATTAACATCAAAATTTAGAAGCAAGTACAGAGATTTCCCATATACTCTCTGACCTTCACATCTGTACATCCTCCTTTACTATTAACATCCCCTACCAGAGTGGTACATTAGTCACAGTTTACACACCGACTTTGATATATCATTATCACTCAAGCTCTATACTTTTCAGTAAAGCACATTCTTGTTGATGTACACTGCATGGGTTTTAATAAACATATAATGAATGACTCTATTGTAGTATTATCAGAAAATTTCCTTTCCTGAAAACAATCTTTTTTCTGCCTAGGTATTTAGCCTTTCCTCCCTCTAATCTTGGCAAGCACTGATCATTACACTGTCTCTATAATTTTGTTCTTTTTCAGAATGTCATATAATTCGATGTCTGCATTATGGTGTCTTTTCAGATTCAATCCTTTCACTTAGTAATATCCATTTAAGATTCATCCATGTTTTTCCATGACTATATAACTCATTTTTAGCACTGAATAATAGTTTATTATCTGTATGTACTACAGTTTAGTTCTCTGTTCACCTTCTAAAGGGCATCTTAGTCACTATACATTTTGGTATTTATGACTAGAAGTGCTGTAAACATTCATGTGTAGGTGTTTCCATAGACATGAGTTTTCAACTTCTTTGCATAAATATCAAGGAGTGTTACTGCTGCATTTTATAGTAAAAGAGTATACTTATATTTTTAAGAAATTATCAAACTCTCTTTCAAAGTGACTACATCCTTTTGCACTTCTAACATGCGTATGAATTCCTGAAATGAATTTTTCAGAGTTTTTAACAGTTATTGCTTAAGGAATCTTAGACAGTCAATGCCCTAATATTATCTTTAGACAAAATTAAATATTATATTTTTACTATTGTCATATTGGAAAATAGATCTCCTGAATGTATTCCTTCTATTTAACTGAAATTGTATAACATTTGATATTTTAACTATGGTCAATTAGAATGTTTTTTATTACTGAAAAATGTTCGGCCTGGGAATGTAACTTAGTGGGGAGTGGACACTTAGCATGTGAAAGGATTTGGGTTTGCTCCTTGAAAAAAGAAAGAGGATAGATTTTACATGTTCTCACCATGTAAAGGACTACTACATGTGGTCATACACATATTCATGATATGAGTTAAGCATTTTATAATTTTATATTAATGATTTTATAATATTTTGAAAATGTACATAAATCATATGTAAGTTTTGTCAGTTTAAAAAGAAAATCCAATAAAGTAGCTCTAGAAATAATTATTTTTTGGAAACTAGATATTTGATTAGTACTTAATATTGACATTTACCTCATATCACAAAAAGTGTATTTAAGAAATGTTGGCACCATAGGATAAAATATCAAATAATACACTGAAATTTGTTAAAAGAAATACACAATGTACAAATAACTGCTATAATCTGAATGTTTGTTTCCTCTAAAACTCATGATGAATCTTAATCCACACAGTTATAAGTTAATGGTATTTTAAGGTGGGGCACTTGAGAGGTAACTAAGATTAAATAGGTCATGTTATATTAATGACTACATACATTAAAAAAGGAAGAGAAATCCAGTTCACAAGCTTGCTATGTCTTTGCAGGTGATGTCCTGTACTTCCTTGAGCCTTTGCAGAGTATCAAATGTGAGAAGGATGTATGCAGATACAGCAAACTGACCTTGAACTTTCCACTCTTCAGAACTGTGAAGTGAATGAACCTTTATTATTTGTATATTGCTCAATTTGTGTTATTTGGATATAGAAACAAATGAATGACCTAAGGCAATGGCTAACTCCATTTGTAGTTTTGAAATTCTTAAAATTTTAACAAATCATTTGAAAGTTATCAGTGATAAATTCATTTTTAACTTTTTTATTTAAAGAGAAAAAAAGAAAGTAGAAATATTGCAGAATTTCAAAAAAAGAATAAACAGTAAGAGATCGCTGGTTGATAAATTACATATTGTCTTTTTAGAAACAGATGTTCAAGTTAAAAAATTAGAGCATACAAAGTAGACATTCAAGCAGTGAGACTGCAAACACAACTGTTCAACAATCCAACAAGAACTTAGAAGTATGGTTATCATTCCTGTACACTTAAATATTCATGCAGTTATATCTTTTATAGCATTTCCTATTTCCTCTCTTTTTTATAATAGCAATTATGCATTTTTTTAAAAAATATTTAAAGAGAAAAAAAGCAAAAGAAAAATGGTAGCAAAAATACAGAATTCTAAAAGAAATAAGAAAAAAGAGAAAAAAACACTAAGAAATCACTAATTGATAAATTACATATTGTCATCTTGGATGTAGTTGTTCAAGTTACAAAATTAATGGATACATAGTAGATATTCAAACAGTGAGACTTCAAACAGTTCTGCTCAAAGATCCAACAAAGATTCAGCAATATGCTCATCTATTTTATACACACAAACATACATGCAGTTATATTCCTTAGAGCCCTTTTTTTCCCTCTCTTATTTACAATAGCAATTACACACTTTGGGTTTTATTACTCTTACAGTTCTTATTACTTTTCACACTAAAGACACAATGTGATATTTATAAATATGATTCTTATTTATTTCACTAATGAGGATAGTCTCAAGTTGTCTCCATTTACCTATGAAGGCCTCAAGATCATCATTTTTATAGGTGAGTAATATTCCATTGTGTAAAAATACCACATCTTTTTAATCCACTTTGCAGTTGATGGGCATCTTGGTTGTTTCCAAGATTTAGCTCTTACAAATTGTGCTGCTATGAATATGGGGGCACATATTTCACTGTGATATGAACTTTTCAGTTCTCGTGGGAAGATACCCAGGAGGAGAAGTGCTGGATTGAATGGAACTTCCAGTCCTAGTCTTCTGAGAATTCTACATATGGATTTCCATAGTGGTTGAACCAGTCTACATTCCCACCAACAGTAGAGCAGTGTTCCTTTTTCCCCACAGCCTCGCCAACATTTGTTATCAATTGATATCTTGATGGCAGCTATTCTTTCTGGAGTGAGGTGAAATCTCAATGTTGTTTGAATTTGCATTTCTTGAATGACCAGTAATGGTGAACATTTCTTCATGTATTTATTTTCCATTTGTATATCTTTCTCTGAGAACTGTGTGTTTCATCTCACATGGCCACTTTTGGAGAGGATCTTTGAATTTGGAAAGCTGATATTTTTCAATTCTTTATATGTCCTGGACATAAGTCCTTTGTCTGATAGGTGGCTTGCTATAATTCTTTCCCACTCTGTGGGTTTTCTTTTCACTCTGTTAGTGATTTCCGTTGAAGTGCAGAAACTTTTCAATATGAGATCCCAGTTGTTGAATCTTTGAAGTGTTTCCCATGCAGTCTGAGTTTTGTTCATAAATTCTCTGCCTACTCCTATGTTTCCAAGATTTCTACCTACCTTGTCTTCCAGTAGATTTAGTGTTTATGTTTGATTATTTAGGTCTTTGATCCATTTAGACTTCAGTTTTGTGCATGGTGATATTCATGGATCTAGTTTCAGTCTTTGGCATGTGGAGAGCGAATTTTTCCAACACCATTTATTAAAGAGGCTGTCCTTCTTCCAGTGGACATATTTAGTCCCTTTGTCAAATATCAGGTGGCTGAGTGTCTTTGTAGTTGTGCTTGCATCTTCTAATCTGTTCCATTGATCCTCAGGTCTATTTCATGCTGATTTTATCACTGTGGTTTTGTAATATAGATTCAAGTCAGGAATTGAGATGCATCCTGCTTTGCCTTGTTGCCCAGAATTGCCTTTGCTATTCTAGGTTTCTTCAGTTTCAAAATGAATTTTAGGAGTGTTTCCTCTAGATGTGTGAGGTATGTCAATGATATTTTGATTGGGATTGTGTTAAATCTGTATAACAGTTTGGGGAGTATGGCCATTTTCACAATGTTGGTTCTTCCTAGCCAAGAACAAGGAATATCCTTCCATTGTCTAATATATTCTTCAATCTCCTTTTTCAGTGTGGTAAAATTTTTAGCATATAGGTCTTTTATTTTTAGTTAGATTGATTTTTAAGTATTTCATTTTTATGAGGTTATTGTAAAGGGTGATATTTCCATAATTTCTCTCTTGGTGAGTTTTTTGTTTGTGTACAGGAATGCTATTGATTTTTGAGCATTGACTTTGTATCCAGCTAAACTGCTGAACTTGTTTATTACCTCTAGTAGTCTTTTAATGGAGTTTTTTTGCTCTTCTATATAGAGTATCATGTCATCTGCAAATAGTGATAATTTAACTTCTTCCTTTCCTATCTTTTTTCCTTTTATTTCTCTCTCATGTCTGACTACCCTGGCTAGTGTTTCCTATGCTGAAAAAGAGTGGTGATAATGGAAATGCTTGCCTTGTTCCTGATTTTAAAGTGATAGCTTTCAGTTTTTGTCCATTTAGTATAATGGTGCCTTTTGGTTTGTCATAGATGGCCTTTATAAGGTTGAGGTAGACACCTTGTATTCTGAGTTTCTGAAGGGTTTTTATCATGAACATGTGCTGGACTTTGTAAAAAGCTTTTTCTGTGTCTATTGAGATGACCATGTGGTTTTTGTTTTTGGCTTTGTTGATATGATGTATTACATTTATTGATTTGTGTATGTGAAACATTCCTTGCATTCCTGGAATGAACCCCATTTGGTCATGATGTATAATCTTCTTAATGATTTGTTGCACTCTATTTGCTAGTATTTTATTGAGAATCTTTGCATCAGTGTTCATTATGGAGATTGGCCTCTAGATCTTTTTGGTTGGATCTTTCTCTGGTTTTGGTTATCAGAGCAATACTTGCCTCCAGGAATGATTTATGGAGGATTGCTTTGTTCTCAATTTCATTGAAGAGTTTAAGGATTACTGGCAACAAATATTATCTAAATTTCTTGTAGAATTCAGCTGTGAATCCCTCAGGACCTGGGCTTTTCTTTGTTGGTAAGTTTTTACTTACATTTTCAATTTCAATAACTGATATTGGAGTGTTCAAAATTGCTATATATTCTTGGTTGAGCTTTGGTAGTTCATATGTTTCTAGAAATCTGTCCATTTCCTCTGTGTTTTCCACTCTATGTGAGTAGAGATTTTCAAAGTAGGTATTCATGATCTTTTCAATTTCCATGGGATCTGTAGTAATTTCCTCCTTTTCAGTTCTTATTGTGTGAATTTGCCTTTTTTATTTCTTTCTCTTGATAAAGTTAGCTAGGAGTTTCTCAACTTTGTTTATTCTCTCAAAAACCAGCTTTTAGTTTCATTAATTCTTTGTATGTTTTTTAGTTTCAATTGCATTGATTTCTGCTCTAATCTTTACAATTTTCTCTCTTCTATGAGCTTTGGGTTTAGCTTGCTCTTCTCTTTCTAGAAGCTTGAGATGGAGCATTAAGTTATTTGTGCTCATTCTGTTTTCTTGATATGACAATTTATTGGTATATATTTCCCTCTTAAGACTGCTTTCACTGCATCCCATAGATTACAGAATGTTGTTTCTGTGTTTGCATTGAATTGTAGGTATTGTTCATTTCTTTTTAATTTCAACTGTAGCCCACTGGTTGTTCAAAAGGCTGTTATTTAATTGCCATGTATTTGTGCAGGTTTTGCAATTTCTTTTGCCATTAATTTCCAGTTTCAGTGGAAAATGGTCAAATATTATGCATGGTATGATTTCAATACCTTTGCATTTACTTAAGAATGTTTTATGGGATAATATATGTTCTATTTTGGAGAATGTCCCTTGTGCTTCTGAAAAGAATATGTATTCTTATGTGGTTGGGTGGAACCCTCTGTAAACATCTACTAAGTCTAATTGTTCACAAGTATGATTCAGTTCTGTTATTTCTTTGCTGACTTTTTGTCTATTTGATCTCTCTCTTTGTGACAATGGGCTGTTAAGATCCCCTGTTATAATTGTGTTCTTGTGTATTTGGTTTTCATGTCGGTTAGTGCCTGTCTTACTTAGTTGGGTGCTCCTTTATTTGGTGCATATATATTTATAATTGTTAGTTCTTCCTCTTGAATTTTTCCACTAACATGTATGTAGTTACCTTCTTTATGTCTTTTTGTCATTTTAGGTTTGAAGTTCATGTTGTCTGCAATTAGAATATTTACCCCTCTTTTTTTCTGGGTTCCTGTTGCATGGAATACTGTTTTCCATCCTTTAACTTTTAATGTATGTTTCCTTTTGTGTCAGATATGTTTCTTATATACAGCATATTGTGGGATCATGTTTCTTGATCCATTCTTTCAGTCTATTTCTTTTTATAGGTGAATTGAGGCCATTTACATTTATGGATATCACTGATATGTACTAGCTTTACTTTGCCGTGTTATGTTCCAGTTCTTTGCTTTCTGTTTTTCCCCTTATTTAATTGCTTATCCTACCTGGTGGTTTCTTTCTGTTGTTGTTTTGGGAACTGTGGTCATCTTTATCCCTGTGTAGTATGTCTTTCAGTACTCTTTCTAGGGTTGGTTTTGTGGACCTGAATTTCTTCAGTTGTTCATTGTCATGGAAGTATCTTGTTTCTCCATTAAATTTGAATGAAAATTTTGTTGGATACAACATTCTGGGTTGAAGTTTGTTTACTTTGAGGGCTTAAAATGCCTCACTCCAACTCTTCTTGACTTGAGGCTTTGTTCTGAAAAGTCTGCTGTGAATCTAATGGGCTTTCCTTGGTAGGGGAGTTGTGTATTTTCACTAACAGCTTTAGTATTCAGTTTTTATGTTGCATATCTGAGATCTTAATGTTTATGTGTCTTGGTGTGGATTTATGTTGATTGTGACTGTTTGGTGTTCTATATGCCTCACTTATCTGCACATCAGATTCTTTCCCCATTTTTGGGAAATTTTCTTCTATTACTTCTGTGAATATTTTGGCTATATCATTTGCTTTGACTCCTGCCTCTTCACTGATGCCTAATAATCTTATATTGTTGCTCTTGGCATCATCTTGAAGCTGTTGGATTGTCACTTCAAGTTGCCTTGTTATTTTTAAAAGTTCTATGCTTTCATGATCACTAATTGTGATCCTGTCCTCAAGGTCCAAAATCTTATCCTCAGCTTCATTGAAGTGGTTTTGCAAGCTTTGAATAGAATTTCTTGTTTCTTGGATGTCTTTCAGTTTGTTTCATGAATTCTGCATGTTTTCTATGTTGTTCATTCAAGGTTTCAATCAGTTTCCCATGCTCCTGTACATTTTTCCCAATTTCTTCTTTAGCTGCACTCAGCAACTCCTTTATTAAGGTTGTTATTTCTGTTTTTATGTGGGAGAGTATTTCTAATTTGATTTCCTCTATAGCCTCATGGAGGTTTTGTTTTGTTTTGTTTTTTCCTCACTATCTTTTCAGAGGTTCCAGGTGTGTTACTTTTGGATTCCTCTATTTCAATATCTCCTGCACTTGCTTCTGGTGGACTAGATATGTGAGACTGCATTTTGATTTTTCATTTTGTCATTTTCACTCTACTTGATGTTTTCTGTGTGTAGGAGGTGGTCACCCACACTCTTTTCAGAGTCACCAAGGTCTTACAGTTAGTTGGAAGGGGGCTTTACTACTGGCCATATTTACCCACTCTACACCTCTATTGTAGGGGCATACTCACCACACTGGCACAGTTAATCCCCTGTAGTCCAAGGTTTGCCACTTGGGATCTAAATTCCAAGTTTTTTCTGTGTGCTGGGGTTCTGCTGGAGTGCGTGGTCTGAGCCTGAGGCTGGAATCTGGGTCCAGTTGGCTGCTTGGAGGTGGCTGGGTGTGGCCTAGTACCCTCCACTCGCGGTGTGTGGCCCTGGGTGGTCTCAGACACAGCGCATGTTCTTACTGCCTGGGAGCAGTCTCAAAGTCCCTTTCTGTGTGCTGGGATTCGGCCGGAGTGCACAGTGAGGGCCCAAAGCTCGAACCTGTGTCCCACTGGCTGCTTGGGGGTGGCTGGGAGTGACCCAGTTAGGCTGCCCATCCCTGTTTGTGGCCCGGGGTGGTCTGGGTCGCAGCGGGTGTTCTTACCGCCTGGGAGCAGACTCAAAGTCACTTTTCTTGTGCTGTGATTCTGCCCGTGTGTGCGGTGAGGGCCCACAGCTGGAATCTGGGTCCCACTGGCTACTTGGTGGTAGCTGGGTGTGGCCCGGTTAGGTCCCTGTCCCTGTATGCAGCAGGGGTGGTCTGGGATGCAACGGGTGGTCTTTCCTCCTGGGAGCAGGCTCAAAGTCCTTTTCCGTGCGCTGAGATTCCACTGGAGCGGAGGTGAGTGTTCAAAGCTGGAATCTGGGTCCCGCTGGCCGCTTGGAGGTCGCTGGGCGTGGCCCGGTTAGCCCCCATTCCTGTGTGTGGCCCAGAATGGTCTGGGATGCAGGGCGTGGTCTTACCACCTGGAAGAAGGCTCAGTTCTTAACACTTTACTTGTTTTAACAACTCTGTATCTTGAGTTCAGGAAGCAATATAAACAATTGTAAGACATTCTTTGAGAATTTGAAAGTCTTTTATTTGGAATTAGGCTGGAATAACATTACAAAAGTACATAAAAATAGGTGATATTTGAGTTTTAATTACCAACTTCAATTCCAACTTGTGTATTCCTGTCTTAGCAATATCAAACCTCACTAAAATTCTGCCCCTTGGAAAAACAGTGGTTGGACCTTTCCCGCATTTTCAAAGAATGGCGAGGAATTATTTGAAAATGGAGTAGACTGCGGAGAAGATAGAGAAGATCAAGGAACTGAAAGATCAAGGAACTAACGGCAAGAATACTGAGTGTAGTTGTGGCGATGATGATACAGGCAGTTATAAGCTCTGCTAAGGACTTGGAATTTTACTCTGACTGAAATGTGAAGACAATTGAATTTTTTATGAAAGGAAAGAGACAGTGTAATTTATATTTAAGGCATTTTATATAGCAGTAAGTGTATTACCTGTCATCTGTCCCCAGTGACAGGTGGGTCTGTGTTAGTTATATTTTGCATTGTCCTCACCACCTAGCCTTCAGTATTAGTTTGTTATGATGGAATACATAGTTTTCAATGGAGTATGGATTGACTGAATTGGGCAGTCAAAGAAAAGTTTTATCTCTTATAAAGAAAGTAACAATACATAAAGCTTGGTTCTGTTAAAAATGCAAGAATTTTAATCTTAACAATCAAAGACACTTATTCACTTTTATTTATTTACTTATTTTCACTTTTAATCTATTACTGCATTTCAATATTTTCATAGACCTTAGAAGTGTCATTTATTTTGGCTTGGTCATTCTAAACAGCTTGTATTTTTTAGACTTTGAAAACAGTGGCATATATTCTGAACTTTTGTGTACAGTACAGAACTACTGGGTACAGTCCAGAATCTCAAAATTTCATAAATATCCCAATAAGGATTCAATTTTCTTTCCTGTGGTAACAATTGGAGCTCACTATTTTCAAAATAATAGGAAAAATAAGATGATTCTTCTTCCTATATTTTACTTAAATCCCCATAAAGCCTGCCATCACATGCTTGTAGAGGAACTAGCTGGCAGCTACCTTATTTACCTCAAGTTCATTTATTCAGCTGATGTTCACTGAATAGCATAGAGAAAAATAAATATTGATATCTCTTGTTATTTTGATGAAGCTGATCTTGATAAATATGTTAGTGGAATGCAAATTCATGCCATTACATCATGTGGATTACTTGGTATTATGACAGATAATACAAGTGTTAAATACATACATGACTTTAATGGTCAGTACATGTAACTTCTGAGAAATGCGAGTTCTGCTTTTTGGCTTTGAACTTATGAGAGAGATACTATGATGAAAAAGAATAGCATTTTAACCAGTTGGCCACTTCCTAAATAAATCTAAAAGGTTTCAGTGATTAAAAAATGATTACCTAGTGTCCACGAGCCCAAATTTACTGGATAATTAACTTTCTCCCTATTTGTTATCTACAAACATATTTTCATTTGTTTCTATTTTGTATATTTGTAAGATTAAATTCCTATGTGTTTTAAATTTTAAGGCTTCAATGCTCCAGCACATTGGGAAGGCCTTGGACATCATTGATGAGATGACTTGCTATTTTTTTTTTCTTACAAACACTATTCTGTGTTTTATCTCTAGTTCTGACACTGAGAATTCAAGTACTTCTCGAAGTTTCCTTAGCTTCTTTGATCTTCAGTTTGGTTGGCCATAGAATGGAGATTAATGGTCAGCTTTCACAAGTAGAAAATAATATAGTCCTATGTAATTTATACAAATATTATGGGAATAATATGCACATTTGTACTATTGAATGTACATACTATCTAATGTATCTTCCTGTTAAGTATCAGTTCTATATAAGTTCTTTATATCTGTTTAAGTATCTCTATCATGTAATTAGAGCTTATTAAATATTTGTTTCACATTTTGACTTTAAAGCATACAAATATATAATGTTGAAACAGTAGTTATCACATGGTTTCTGCTTGAAATATAATATTTTGCTTACAAATTTATGAAGATTTCAACAGATAAACAAGTAAACATTATCAAGGTGGACAACATATATAAATTAACATAGTAACTTTGGGCTTTTACATATCCAATGTTTCAAATATTATCTTGTTTATTTTTGTGTTTATATTTTACTCAGAATTGTGGTCAGATGTTAGACAAAAGATTTAATCTTTTAAATGTTCATTTTTATTTTAATGTATATGGCTGCAAGGTAGGCCATATTAATCATTTCTTATTTAACAATAGGGGTCAGATTTTCAATTTAAAGATTAAAAGAGAACAATGTTGAAGTTCTCAGGCAACCACACTGAAGGCATAAACGAATGTTTTTTATCTTTGGTCTATGTAAGATCAGGCCAGGATGTACCACCTTGCACAGAATGGAAAAGTTACATAAACAGTTTTAATCCTGGAAGAATAGTTTGTTAGAAAAAAAAAACAGCAAGTCATCTCATAGAATTAGAGTTTCAGCTCTGGCTTTGGAGCACACTGGTTTTGATTTACAAATCTTCCAATAATTTGTGTGACAGGTTAAGCAAATTACATAACCTTCCTGGGCCTTGGTTACTCCAAGAGTAAATAGTATAATGATAGCAATTAACCTATAGGTTTGCTATATTGAGTCATTATATCCATACATACATGGCATTGTGCCTGGCCCTTAGCAATCTCAGCAACTGATTTCTACTTTTCTAAGCATTAATGAAGATTAGAAACCCAACTTTATAACTAAGCAAATTATAGTCGAGAGTAATTTTTAACCAAGTAGTTAATTTTGGTATACCTTTCTTTCCCGTAGAAATGATATAGTAAAGAAAGGAGAAATAAAACAGACACATAAAGACATATAACTTCAGCATATATTTTAGCATAAGTAGAGACCAAATAAACAAACTCATAAATAACAAACAACCAAACTGGCAGTTACATATACATTCCATTAAAAGTGAAAACATAGAGAAGTCATGTGATTGTTAAGGCACTGTGGTTAAGAGCAGAGAGGGCAGAGGAGTTCTAAAGGCTAGCAGCTCTCACACACATTCAACAAATAGTTGTCTGCCAAATGAGAACTTTTCCCTTGAGAAGAGATATGTAAGTGCAACTAAATCTGAACACCTCAAAATCACTGTGAAAAGAAGAGAGGTACAGGTTTGGAAGGTGTCTAGGAGCATGTAAGAGGCAGATAGCAAAATGTGCCAGGAAGAAACAGCTTATAAGAATGAATGACAGTCAAAAGGACTGTCAAGGGAAGTAGAGATCCAAGCTGTAAGGGGAAGTTCACTTGAAATGGGCTGGACTCTTAGACCAAGAGAAGGGCTAGCTGTAGGGAGGACTATAGTTTGAGATATTCACTGTAGGAACAAAGGAGGGAACTGTGAGCTATGAAGATGGGAATGCTGTCCTGGTGCATCTGGATACACACTCCAACTTTGTACTAGAAGTCAAGCAGAATGTAACCTATTTTAATACAAGAAAACTGTCTACACACAAAGGCACTGTAGGTTAAAAGAGGAAAGAAACAACATATATTCCTATAGAGAATAGAAAAATTCTTCTGGAAATGGTTTCTACAAAGCAGATTAAAATTGCAACTTAGCATTAATAAGAACTAAAACACACAGAAAGAAATTTTTAGAAGAGTAATAATAGTTATAGAGGAACATTGCAAAATACAATGGAAGAACTCAAGAGAAGGTGAGTGGAAAATTGGAAGTGTTAGTTGAAAACAGGGCATGCAATTTGAATCAACTTAACTCACTGAGTAAATAGAAAATCAAAATTCGAAAATGAAGACAAATTGCAGTGTTCTTCTAACATTGCAAATAGCCACCACAGAAAACACAGCAGGAAATAGAGAAGAAATAGGTGAAATCCAACCTGTGGAAATAGAAACAAAAATATAAGTTAAAAAGACAAAACCAGGGCTTTTGGTTGAAATGGCTGATTTATGCATCTGGTAATGGAAATACGCAAGAGGAGCCAATTATATATGTTATGATAGAAAAGAAAGGTGTTATTAAATGATACTATGACCATGCAGCACTGTGCCAGCTGAAGCACTTGCTTCCTCAGGCTCCCAGCACTAAACATGCCCTTAGGATGCAGTTTTAGTGAAGGACATATGAGTTGTAGTTTACTGGGAAAGTTTATCCTTTTCTGATGTAATCATCACCCCATCTTCTTCAGTCATTCTCATTCTGCCTATGAAATGGACACGAAGCTAGCAGGAAGTGACCATCTAATACTTGAGGCAGGTTTTATGGGTAAAGAAGCCAACATCTTGTGGCAAAGGATGGCAAAACAATACAAAGAACTGAGTTTCATGTTATTTTCTGTTGATTGATAGAATGTTTTTCTGACAAATGGTTTTGACATATGGCCAAATATAGAGGATGCAACCTGAGTTAAATACCTCAGGAAATCTCAGGCCCTATTAAATTATAATGCTAATGTTCATTGTTCTTGACATCATTTTCAATCCTTAAATATGTAGCTTAGCATTAAAAATGACTTTCCTTTTGATGTTTTACTCCTTCAAAATCATTATTTTTAGAGAAACTAATATGATCACGGTTAGAATGTCCTACAGGGAGTTAAACAAGGCAGTGTGCTATAGGAAAATGAGAACAGAATACTGCAGCAGAAAAGCTTGGGTTTGTCATTTTAGACAGGAAAGCCTATGTATGCTGGAGAACTGAATGAAATCAACTTGGCATCAATTTCCTCTGCATGAATCACACAATTCTCTTGACATCATGGACTGGCAACAGGTGCTGCTGAATTAACGTTAACAGAGATGGTCAGCCATACTCTAGAGTTTTGAGAATTGCAACTTCAATAAAAAAAATTCTGTGGAGACAAAGGGAACTATGCTTTCTAGACTATACTGGAATTAAATACTATAATCAATGCAAACATAGAACAAATGTTCAATAAACCTGACTTTTAGGGTTATTGTTACTTCTCTAAATAACTTACCTATTTTGGTTTTAGTTTCTTTGAGTCACCTTATAACTCACAAAGTCCAATTAAAGAAAAAAGACTACACCTGAAAGTAGGCTTCAACCTTCCTGAGAGTGTTCGCCACTTTGAGTAGAGCCTCCCACGGTTCCTCCTGAGTTAGCTTTACTACTGGATGTTTGAGGGCTTCTCAATGAGCTGCTGTGATGTAGCTTCCACAGGGCACATACTGCTCCACATGGAGAGGAGACACTGCCATCTCCCTTGCCATTATAGGATAATCATCAGTCATTAGGTAGTCATTTTCTGACTTCTAGGGTATAATAAATGTCTGGATGCCCAAAGCACAATGATGTTTTTATCATGCTTTGCATAGAAATATCTCGTGTAAATATTAAATACATGTCAATGTTTAAAGAAGTTTAGAAAAAAAAAAAAACATAAAGAAAAGTCCTAGCATCTGGGGTTCCTGGAAGAGCAGCAAGATTTAGAATTGATTGTTTTGAGGTAGGGTCTCTCACTGTTTGACTCAGGCTGGCCTTGAACTCAGACTTGCAGTGATCCTCTTGTCTCTGTATCTCAAGTGCTGAGGTTATAGGTTTGTGTTAGCATCTTGGATAGAATTCAGGTTTTATGACTAACATCGTTCTATTTTTTGTACAGCTACTTATTCTCTCTCTCTCTCTCTCTCTCTCTATCTCTATCTCTTTCACAAAGTGATTCAAAACATGGATAGGACGTCTGAAACAGAAATAAATTTCTGAGACCTCAAGACTTTTGGTTTAAATTGATGCTTTTAAGCTAAAATTTTTGTCATCAGCACTCCAGTGCCTGAAGACTTATTCAGTTAGTAATGGTAAGATCAAGGAGAAGCCACAGTAAAAAGTAAAACATCCATTTATTACAGTGACATGTACTATTTCCTGGTTCCTTTTCAACTGAATTTAGAGACTGTCACTGTGAACAGCACTTCAATTTTTAAAAGTCCCTGGAGATTGATCCCAGTTGTGGCTAATTTCCAGGAATGAGAGTGTGGGTATCAGAGAACCAAAATTCTGTTTCTGCCTTATATGGAAGCAAAAATTTCCATTCTAGGTTATTCCTAGTCCTAAAACTGTTTTTGAGAAACGATTTATGTCTGAAGCTATTCAGTGATCAAGAGTTCTTACTGCAAACTCAATCCCAAACTCACCCATGAAATAATCATCCTCCTAAAGGATGTACACACAGTAACTATATTTAACCAGAAAAAAAACAGTTTTTAGTGCATCTTACCTAGGAGTACATGGCTGGCTTTATAATCCTGTGAAGCACAATTGATAGAAGTTGTTTAAAAATAGTTTTCAATCTCAATGCCTATTAGGAAAATTTAATGTTTTAGCAGTGGAGGTAAGGAACTCTTTGAAAAAAGGCCTGCAAAAAGAGATGATCTTTGTTTATAGTTTGTTTTGTCTTGTTTTGTTTTTTACTGGGGATCGAACTCCTGACCTCGCACTTACTAGGCAAGCACTTGAGCCACTGAGCTAAATCCTCAGCCCCCTGTTTACAGTTTTAAGAGGATATGGCTAACCCTGAGAGAGTAGAAAGCCACTTTTCAATATGAACAACAGTAACTTTGGGAATGCGTATTTTTCAAGGCTAGTTCATTTTGTCATCGGTGTTATGCTAGCCCTGAAAAAATAATTTGGTAAAGTTAATCAGCAATGTCTTCAAACAAAAAAGCCTCAGTCAAAGCCAGTAGAGAAAGAAAGGAGAAAATACATGTAGCTTTAAAGTAATTTATATTTTAGAACAGGAAATGGTAGTGAAAGAAAGTATTATTTAATAGCGGTGGGCATTCTGTTCTGTGATATGTCTTCCAAAGGAACACTTTGCTCTTTCTCTAGATTCAAGGGAGTGGAGTTTTCCTTGTGGCTCACAGTGCTAAATATTCCTCATTTGTCACTCCAGATCCATTCTTTTCCCTCCTCCATCGATTTCTGTGCTTATGTAGGCTTATCTTAGTGCACTACATCGGTTGGGCCCTCTGGTTCTTTGGCAGAGTAAGATATCAAGGAGAAATAAGGACATTTTTTTTCTGGTCCTCTCTCTCCTCGGTCAAAATTAGGCAATGTCTGCTTTCCTTCCCCAAATATTTCAATTATTTGTCAGTGGTTTTTCTGTAAAGCTATACTTTTTCTTGTTGTGCCAGTGGATGCCTCTTCTGGAGTCTTAAGATCTAGATTCTCTTCATGGTCTCTTTTACTAGCAATGTGCTCTATCATCATCCTTTACTAGTTTTCTTTAATTCTTCCCATATGTTAGTTTCACTAATTCTTCACTGTGGGTGTGGCACCTTCCTGCCAGGAAACTGATAACATTCTTTACTTGGCACAATGCCCCATTCATAATAACTACTTCATAAATATTTCCAGCTATTATTGTTTCTATGCACAACATTGAAGGTTTGGTTCAATTTCAAACCAGGGACATTTTCTACTTATAGTATTTCTAGCATAGGAGAAATTGTAGACAGCACTCACCACCTTTACAAAACTTCAGTCTAATGACTATGATTATAAAGACTAGAGGGATGAATATTAAGTTATTTTTCAAACGTTCAATGATTAAAACCAGAAATCACAAAAATATCACTTAATTAACTATAGTAAGTAGCAAATTTTTTAAAGCAGAATTTGTCAAAATAAATGTATGGTCAGTTGGCTGAAGTCTGGAATTCATTGCTTTTTCATTTTACTAATTTTAAGGACATTTTGATACTTCTAAAATGGAGTTTTGAGCTTCTCAGAATCATATCAACCATGCCCCACTATGAATGGAAGTGATGAGACAAGTCTAAGATAGACATTTCTTCTACTGAAAAATTGCATATTTCACTGTTACATTTAAGAAAGAAGACTAGTATTTCAAGAATGTTGGTATGTTATTATAGCCTCAGTTTTCAAAATGTTTCAGGTATATTTGCCATAGCATCTTTTGAAGACCTATTTGAAATGTATATTCCCTGGCTCAAGCTAGTCTCTTACTAAATCCTGCAGGTGATAATACTTCATAATTAATTTTAGAACCACTGTGATAAGAAAGCCAGAGTGCAAGATCATTCCTACTAGAGGAAGGGGTCTTGAAATAGATTTACCTGAGTATAAAAGAAAGACTATACAAAGTGAAGTTTTCAAAAGATTTTAGAATGATAGTTTGTTACAATTTCTATGAGTTTTTTTTGAAACAGACTCTTGCTATGTAGTTCATCCAAGCCTTGAACCCACTAGGTAGTCCAGGCTGGCCCCAAACTCAAAGGCCATCTCTCTCAGCCTCCCAACTGCTGGGATTAGAGGTATGTACCACTAAACCTGGTATTTCTTTGAGTTTTAATAAATTTTCATATTGAAAGTCATCAAGCACTTTTACTGAGATGCAAGAATTATGAAATAAGTGATATCACAATGGAATGATTTTTAAAACTTTAAGAAATGATACTTGTCTCTCAACTTACTTATGACAGAATTTTCTACCTCCTGTGATTTTTTTCATGTCCCAGGTTTGCTGATAGTTTATTGTTTCCTTTAAAGCAGGTATTTTGCCTTTTACATTTTATATGTCTGTGGTTCTTAAAAAAGTATCCTACCCATAGCATGAGTATAATACTTTTTTAAAAATAATGAATATGGGAGGAATATAATTTTGGAAATAAGATTAAATGTGTGTACATGTGCATGACACTTCTCAGTAGCACAGACTAAATATTGTGTTATTGAGTTCTTAGGGAGAATGCTTTATGGTTCCTAGAATAGTCATGTAGGCATTACAATGTGAAAAAAAAACCCCAAAAACTAAATCTTGATTAGGTCCTTAGTTTTTAAGATATCTGAATCAGGAACATCGTTTTTGCAGGGAGTTATGTACAAATGGCTGGAGAGGGTGGCTCTAAATGCATCAAATATGAAAAAATTGTGGAGAACAAAAATGATGACAAGTAAAAAGTTGAATAAGTGACAGGACATAGGATTGAAGATAAGAAAGAGAGTTGATCAAGTGAAGGCCTTTAGAACTTGGAGAGTTCAAATCCTGAGATGTCCTTAGCTCACTAAGTGACTGGCAACCACTGTAAGCTTAAAGAGAGAATAGTTAAGGTGTAATTGTCTTTCATGTTGATTTGTGAGCCATAGGGCTTGGAGTACATACAGGACATAATGAGTTTGAAATAATATAGGCTCCACGATGAGTAGAAAAGAAGTAAAGTTTTTTTTTGTCTTTGTTTCACCATAGATCTTAAGCAAAAGTGAGGATTCAGAAAAATTTGAAGTCTAGAAAAATGTAGGTACATACAGATAATGACTAATTCTTTAGAAATTTAGAAACCCATGCCTTCTTCTAAATCCCTATAGTATATAACTGTGAACAGAAACTTCTGCAGAGAATGATTTGGAAAATGCAATCAATATTTTTTGAAAAAAAAGAGAGAAATAATGTCTGAATTCTATTTCAACCTAATCAGTGAAATGTGGTAATATAGCTTCAGAGTATAAAGTGACAGTGTTAAAGTCATGATATTTTCCCTCCCTGAATTCAGCCTTATGAGTCACGGAGCATGACTAAATGGCAAACACAAGCTTTTGCAAGGGAATACTAAGAGACTCAGAAATTTGAAATAGAAACACAAGTTACAGGGCAAGATATGCTAGAATGAGAGTGGGGAGCATTCAAAAAAAATTTAAAAAATACCAGTTATTCAAGTGGACTTTCCATCCTATCAAGATGGGCTTGCTCTTTTTTCTGTTGTGCCAACTCCATATTCTCCCAGTATTTCTACCGCACTTGGATAGCAGAAATCTTAAGTCAGGCTCAAGATGTTTGGTTACTGAACTACTTTCAGCATGACAGCACAACCAAACTTCATACGGCAATGCACCATCTATGTATGACATAAGGGAATCAAAATATGACACATATGGGTTTATAGAGTAGTAAGAGAGGAGAATGTTGCTGTTTGCTAAGGAAATAGAACAAGGAGAGTCATTTCACCAAGTCAAGCCCAGAAAAAGCTGAGTCCAGAGAATGACCATGTGAGGGCTGTGTGGAGTCTGCTCTCTAAATATCTCACAGGTCTTCTCATCCCATTTCAAAGTAGCATCTGCTGACAGAAGTTTCTCAGTATTCAGGTAATTTAGGGAGCAATCAACCAGACAATATGTGGGTGCTCACAATAAGATGCCTGCTGCTGAGGTAATGCCCAGCTGTGATTTTATTTTGCTCTGTTTGGATAACACCATTTGTTCTTACTGAATTAACTGAAAAATACTGCCAGAGAAAAGGCCAATTTGAAAGTACTCAAGTAAAAATTCCAACATTCTGGGACTCATATTGAGATCAATGCTGCTGCAAAAAGAACATTATTTCCAAACAGCCAGTATAAAGCATCAGTGTGTTGAGAGGAGAAGATTTGTTCTTGCCAGATGTAGTATCATCTACACAAACACACAACTGTGGGGATGAGGGTGAGGATGAAAATCCCATTTTAAAATTATACTTTTGGGGTCAGGGATATAGCTCAGTGGCATAAGCTCCTACCTGGCAAATGCAAGGTCCTGAGTTTAATTCCTAGTACCAAAAGATTATATATTTCTTGGAAAGTTCAACTCTCAAGCACAGTACTTAATAATGCAGCCACTAGTCATTCAACAGTTTCAAATTATTTCTGTTTTTCTCTTCTGTTCTTTTTCTACTTGTACAAAAGAAGAAGTCATATTTGTTTAGTTTTTAATTCATAATATTATTGAATAGTTATGCCCCTTAGAAAATGAGAAATGAAAAACTTTTATCTTTTTTCTTCATAATATGCATGCGATTATTAAAATGCAGGATATTCCTATTGTCATAATTCTTGACAAAACTGTTAGTGACCATTTCTCCAGTGGTCATTAGATAGGTTACTCCTGCAATAGAGTTTGCAAATTTTTGGTAAAGTGTATGTTATGTAGATTTTAGGTATAAAGCAGGATGAAAAATTAAGGTATATAATGATATTTTACCTCATAACCTTCATTTATTTCAAAAGCATATCCAGTAGCACTTATGTTTCAGGCCCCTAGACTAAGGACTGGCTTGCTGTATCTTATTTTTAATGTTAAGAAAGTGATAGTAGAACCTCAATCAATGAAACTCACACTACCTTCCATGCATGAACTCTTTTAGACATGCCCATGGTTCATGTTTCAGCTGTGTTTTACCACAGGACTCATAACTCTTATGTGCTCCACATATAGAGACAATGCTATGCTTTTCCACTATGAAAGGACTTTTCAGATTTTTCTTGTGGAAAACATGTGGAAGATAAAATACTAAATGTGAACAACTTGCAGAAATATTGATGATCTTTCTGCTTCTACTCAGTTTTCATATATCCTCAGTTAACCTTGTACTTAATCTGTCAAAAAATTAAAGGTTTTTCCATGTAAACTGATAGAAAGTAAGATGAACATTTTACTGAGCTGAATTTGAAATTCTAAAATTTGCATTTTTGAATTAATATGATGTACCACAAAGGAGCTGGTTAAAAATTTTCCCATGTAAACTGATAGAACGTGAGCTTAGCATTTTACAGGGCTGAATTTGAAATTGTAAAATTTACATTTTTGAATTAATATGATATACCACAAAGGAGCTGGTTAATGTGTTCATCAAAAGCAAAAGAGTAACATGAAAAGAGGTCTGCAGTGCATCACAATTTAGAAGTATGGCTAACATGATTCAGCTCCTACCCTACATTCCAGAGTTATTAACTCTAGGAGTTAACATTCAATAGAATCTGAGAGATAAAGAAACAGGGAAAAATGTGGCAGGTGTATTACCATTTTTTCTCTAATAGCATCATATAATCCGTATGGGGCAAGTACAGATCACAGCTGCCTCAAATGAACCCTTATCATTAGGGTGCTGAGGCAGACAATGGGCCAGCAGAAGCAAAGCTTTTATTGAAGGGATACCGGTCAAACTTCATGTTATTAGATTCTAACTTACAATCATCCTTCTTTTGAACTACCACCTAGAAAAGTCTGCATAGTGACATCTTCAAAACAATAAAAGCATTTTAAAAGAAAATGTAGCATGTATTTGCTCAATAAAAATTGAAGCTTCTCATTAATTTAAAAAAAAAATGCCTGTCCTCTCTCATTATTTCATTTCCTTGGTGCTTGTATTGGCACTTTCAGTTTCTGTCCACTGCTCCAGTGATGGTGAGTGCACTGGGGCTGAAGATTCTGATTTTAAATCTCAGGCTTCATGCTCCAGCTGCCAAGGTTATCAAAAGGAGCATGTAGGGATCAAAGAGATCTTCTCATGCTTGTATGATGGGAAGGAACAGCTGATTCCCAGAGGCATGGCTGGGGCATCTCAACCTAGAGTAATTTATTGAAAGAAAGACAGAGTGTGTCAGCTAAGATAAGGGTAATTGTGAAGATAAAAGGAATTCTCATGATGGAGTAGAAAGGGTATCTATTGAGAACTGGCAAAACCCCCAAAACAGATGGGAAACAGAAGGGGCTGTAGTTCCAAAATGAACAGGTGTTCATTCCCAACTGTGCATGGAGGAAAGAAGACTGGAGTGAATGATTCCCTTCAATAATGCTAAAATAAAATACTAGAAGAATATCAGTTGTTTATTCTGCTCACACATTTCTTCTTTCTTCCTTAGAAACTATTATGAAGTTTGTCTTTACAGCTTTCTGTGTGTGTCTGTTGCTTTTAGTTCCTCCAATAAGAAAACAAAAACAAGTGAGAAAGAATTTCAAAGACTTTCGCCCAGAGAGATTCAGAATATTTTATCCACTTGCATGTAGTTTTAAATTTTATTAACTTCTAAATTTTATAGAGAAAGTTCATAGTTGTTTTAGTAGTTTCTAACATTTTGACTAAGGTTTACATTGAGTCACAATCACTGGGAACAAAAATGAAAGTTTCATTAATGCTCAAATATTTTTCTATGCTGCTCAAACAATCCCACTCTAGTTACTAGCAAACTCTGATTTTAAATGGCTCTAAACATTACCTTTCCTACAATATCCTATGTATACAATACATACCATATGCAGCTTTTTAATTCTACTATCTTTCACTTGGCAAAATGCTTTTGAGATTTATTACACAGTTTATATCAGAATTTCATTCTTTCTGTGGCTGAGTGGAATTGCATTGTATGGGAATGTAGTAGTTTTCAGCACTCATTTTATTTTTGACTGATTGCATTAATTGTACATATTACACAGTAGAGGGTATTTCTACACGTGCATTTGATGTACACTGATCAAATTCAATCTGGCTTTATCCAGCCTGCCCCTTTCTAACCTATATTAAGAACTGTTCTAGATTTGGGTATATATTTTTTAACTTTCACAATAGAGGAAAAAAAAACTTGAGTATTTATTGATCAATCTTTGACTTATTTTACTTAACATAATGACCTCTGGTTCCATCCATTTCACTGCAAATGAAGGATTTCATTCTTCTTTGTCTTAGAATAATGTTCCATTGTGCATATAATCCCTCATTTTTTTGTCTATTCATCTGTTGATGGAGATCTAGGCTTATTCCATTTCTTGGTTATTTTGAATCGTACTATAATAAATATAGAGGGCCAGGTATCTCTTTGGTAGGCTTATTTGATTTCCATTACATATACTCAGAGATGGATTAGCTGGATCATGTGAAAGCTCTATTTTTAGTTTTTTTGTGGAGTCTCTACATTGTTTTGAGTACTAGCTGCACTAATTTACATTTACATTCTCTATATCCTCACTATCACTTTTTCATATAACGTCATTCTGAGGTATGATTGTATCTCATTGTACTTTTAATTTGCATTTCCCTGATAGCTGATGTAACTGAGCATTTTATGTACTTGTATTTGTTGCCCATTTGCATTTCTCATGAGAAGTATCTATTCAGATCATTTGTGCACTTTTGTGTGGATTGCTTGTGCTTTTATTAAGCTTTTATGAGATCCTTTATGTGTTCTACACATTAACCCTTTGTCAGACGGATACTTGGGCAATATTTTGTCCCATTTGATAAACTCAGTTATTTCTTTGACACTGCAAAAGTTTTTAAATTTGATGTAATTCCATGTATCAACTTTTATTTTTGTTTCTTGTGCTTCAGAGTCATATCCAAATAGTCATTGTCTGTACCAATGTTTTGGAGTGTTTCACTTAGGTTTGCTGCTGGTAGTTTCAGCATTTTGGGCACTGTATTTAGGTCTCTGACTCATGTTTAGTTAACTTTTGTATGCATAGGGTTCAAGTTCCAATTTTCTGCATATGAATACACGTTGTTTTTTAGCACTAATTATTAAAGAGGCTATCTTTCTATACCTATATTTTCGTGATTTTGTCGAGAATCAATTATAGATACGTGTTTTAATTTCTGGTATATATTGTTATTCTGTTTTATTGGTCTATTTGTCTGTTTTTATGCCACTACCATGCTGTTTTGGATCTTATGCTCTGTATTACTTGAAATTGAATATTGTAATTCCTCCAACATTGTTTTCCTTTTGCTTAAAACTGTTTTGGCTATTTCAGCTTTTCCTGTTTCTATAAAATACCTAGGCATAATTTAAGGTTCAATGCAAATATTATTTATTTAATCCATGTTTGTGTCTTTGAAAAGTCTCTGTGATTCAGCAAGACTTTATCTCACCCTACAAATATAGCCACTGCAGCTGGCCATCTATGTCTTTTAAAATATTTATTTCCACAATGCATAATCTATACTATAATCATTTAATATGCTGTCACCACCTAACAAAATGTTGGCCACTTTATATTTGTTAGCAAATTCATATGCAGTTTGCCTGTAAAATAACAAACATTCATAAATTATTTCATGAATTTCAAATTTATAAGCTGTAAAACCACTTTCAATCAGCTTCTAAAATTCTCAAATGCAGATTTATGATATTAATCACATTAATATTTCTGCAGGGAAACTTTTAACATTCATGCTACATAATATAAACAAAAACACATAGATAAGGGATTATAGGGCATATCTATATGCACATATTTCTCTATTTACAAGTCAACACTAAACTGAACATATGTAAAAGATAGGAAAAGTATCAATGGGAAATAACCTGGAAGCTTCTCTTATATTCCTCTTCATTTTCTAATAAGTAGAGGTCAAAATTAAGCAAGAAAATTGCACCTTGCGATAGAGATAATTCTAGTTGCCTGTGTGCTAAACTGGGTTTTACTAATGTCTGATTTCAGGACCCATTAGCTTTGTTATACCCACTAAAATATTGTATCACAGTGGGTGTTCTGTATATTGTAAAAATCTTTCTTCACAGTAAGTTTTTCTCTTAAGAGCATTCCTTTTCTCAGCTAGTTGGCCGACTACATCAAACCATTGGTGAGATTCTATGGTTACTAATAGAATAGAAATCAGCAAATTAAAGTATGGGTGTTTAGTTCAACATTTTTGCTTTTATTTATTTTTTCGACTTTAATTTTATTTTACAGAGAATAAAACAAAAGAGGACACAATAAAGCAGATCAGAACAGAACAATGCAAGCAACACAGCACTTCACAGTAAGACAATTGGCTATCAACAGTAGCAACCATAATGTCTCTTTCTTTGAAATAGTTGAGCATAGCTTCACACTCAATAATATCAAACATAACAAAATAGAATAAAACCATTCAAAAGAATGAAAGTATTACAAGACATTCTGAAACAAATAACAGAAAAGGAACAATGGCTACTATAATATCTCATTTTCCATAAAAATTTGTTTATATTATTACACATATTAAAAAAATAAGACACAATATGATAGAACCAATGGTATAGAAGAACAAAAACATGTTAGGACTTCAAAGCAAGATGATATTAAATGAGTAATGGCTGCCATAATGTCTTGTTTTCTTCAAAGTAGTTGTTCATACCATCACACATAATAAGATCAAACAAAATAGAATAAAACCATTCTAACAAATATTGTTTTTCTACTTGAAATTTTATTAAATAAATCTTGGAGAAAAACTGAATATTAATTTAAAAAGAGAAAATATGGACAGATTAGTAACAACATACAACCAGCTTTATGTAGAACAGGTAGGTGATAGACAATGACAGGTAAAAAGGTGACTAAAATCACCTTTTCAAAATGCTAGCTATAATTGAATTTTTGCTGATGAACACTTCTAACAATCTATATGTTCAGTAACTGTGAGGAATCACCTTCATTAATTCCCTGATCTTCCAACTTTCTGAGTTGAATGGTTTCTTTCCTGTAAATGTATGTAAATTATGCTTAGGTTTTTTTTGTGTAGACACAGGAGACGGCACATGGTGTTCATTAAAATGTAAAATGTTGTTGTATACCATGATTCATAAACAGAATTCTTTTGAAAGAGTTTAAGAATGTGACTATTGTATAAAAAAGTTGACATTAAACTTTTTCCAAACTGCTACAATTTTGTGAGAGAAGGGGGTATGATTAATTACGATAGGATAATAAGCATTAATGGAGCCTGACACATTCAAAACAGAACATCTGTTACAATATTTAAAGCATTTTATATAATAAAAAACAAGTTATTTAGCTGGAATCCTAGTAGAAATGGAAACAAAACAGGCCAAACTGCCTGTTCAGCTTCCTGTAAATTAACTATACTTAAGACTTTCATGATATGATATTCAGACTCCATACATCATGCATTCATCAAGTTGTCTTTATTACTTTACTATAAAGAAAATGGACATATTTTCATTAGTATGTTCAATACAAATTTGCCTTATGCTCCATCTTGCTGATTGATCTGGCCATTCCACAAGTCTTTATTGGGTTCACTTAGTATGTTAAAGGACCAGGTTTACTTCTGGCTATGGCAGATTCAATAATCCAGACACAGTATCTCTCTTAGTAGAGATGATTTTATGTTAAAGGTTTAAAACAAATAATCAGTGGCAATATTTCTTGGGAAAATTTAAACCTAGAGAAACATATAAAAATGGACATATCTAAGAGTTGATTCCTCAAAAATGGTTTTCCTGATGAAGTGATATATATTTTGAGTCCAGGAGGATCAGTAGCATTTACCCCAATAGCACAGTGACGGAGGTAGAGTGGACAGGCAGAAGAATAAATATGTCCAAAGACTTCAAAGAGACAAGGCACAGGCATTCAAGCAACTGAGAAAATTCAGTGTAAATGGGGAATGTTTGTCTATGAGACTGGTAAGCGAAGTCAGATCATGAAAAGCCAGGCAAATCAAGTTAACAAATTTAACTCTATCCCACCAAAATGGGGATAGAGTTAAATTGAGAAATTTTTCTCTTTTTATTTTTACAGAGAATAAAACAAAAGAGGACATAATAAAGCTATGTCAGAACAGAACAATGTAAGCAACTCAGCATTTCACAACAAGACCACTGGATATTAACAGTAGCTAACATAATGTCTCTATTCTTTGAAATAGTTGAGCATAGCTTCACACACAATAATATCAAACATAACAAAATAATATAAAACCATTCAAGAGCATGAAAGTATTACAGTGCATTCTGAACCAAATAACAGAAAATGAACAATGGCTACTATAATATCTTATTTTCCATGGAAAAATTTGCTTATACTATCACACATATTAAAATCATATGAGACACGACATGACAGAACTGATGGTAATAGAAGAACAAAAGCATGGTAGGACTTCAAAGCAAGATGATATTAAATTGAATGATTATTCTATGAAAGAGTATACTGTTTCAATGTGACACCCAGTCACATTGATGAGAGAACAGTCAGGAAAATAGATGATTTTTGTAATAATCCAAAGAGGGTAACTTGAAAGAATGCAGAAATTTCACTCAAAAGTATTCAGGCAAAGTTCATGGCTTTCATGTTTTACCACAGTAGAAGATAAATATCCAGAAAGTCAGATCCATAGAATTTGTTCGAAAAAGTGTTAGACCTGTTGGAGGTGCACAGATTTAACTGGGTGGTAGATGAGACCACTCTTTATCATACAGGAATCAGAATAGGCACAGTATAAGATTCAGGGGATGAGCTTTAGTTTGTGTATGACATTTCCATTTTTTAAAAAGTATTTATTTCACTTTATCTCATAATTGAGGAGCTAGTTGACTAAATTTCTAAAGTTGAGTAAGCATGCATATTGTCAAGATTGTATTCTTGACTTCAAGTCTGCTTTCACTATGTTGGTGAGCAACGTGGTCCTCGATTTTTATTTTTGCCATAACAGAAGAGGTCAATAACAAAAAGTATATTTGTGTTCAGTGTTTTAAAATGTAAGATTATAAATGAAGGTGAGTGAAAATTCAATATAACTAAGTTTTCATGGTAGCATAGAAAATGCAGATTCAAAACATTATTAAATATATCAGCGTTGAAGAGTAGATCAGCTTGGCAAGGTAATAATCCTCATATACTTTTCCACCAATGCAGCATTTCTTAAAATGGCAAACACTCATAGCAGTTTAATAAACAAGAATTAATGGAATAGTTGAATTTTATATTTAGAAAAATTCCTAGACGTTAAGAAAAAAGGCAATTGATTGATAAAGCTGGAAATTTCAATTTAAAATATGTATTGAAAAGAATCCCAGAAAAATAAGAGCAAGTACTGAAAAATAAAAAATCAAATAAAAAATCAAATAATGGAAAACATTCTCCAGGGAAGATATCTGTAAAATTAACTAAAGAACTTCTTTGTTAATGTATGTATAGTGAAACTTTTGTTTTCCATCGTGTGTGTGTGTGTGTGTGTGTTTCTGTTTATTTGCATCTTTATTTTTCAATCTGTCATTAGGGTTCCCAGTTTTCCCTTCAGAGAACAAGAGGGGCAAGCAAAGGAGACGTTGAGTTCAAAGGGTAAATGTGTTCATGAGATTTGCTCCACTTCCTCTTTTCCTCGAACAGACTCATTGCTCAGCACATATTTAGGGTCACACGCGTGATCGTCTTCCATCTTATACAGCCATTCAGTTCATATTCTGAACCTTGTTTCTTATTAGAAAAACTCAGTTTTAAAAACTTTGACAATGGAGCTTTTCTTCTAGTGCCTCTGAGTTGGTGTTTTGGATTGATGCCTAAGCATTGGAATTACTTTAAAGTTTCTTAGTTGATTTCTATGGGCAGCCAACGTTGGTAGTATAGGTACTGAACTACAGAATGAATTACTTTTATGAGTGTTATGGCTGATACATTGTGTCAACTTGGGGAGGTTAGAAGTTTAACTGAGAGACTCAGCAGGTAGATATGATAGTCACTTTATAAATATCCTCATTCTGTGCAGGAGGAGGACATAGAGATTTTGTGAGTGCTACATTCAACCTGGATGGAGGGTGGTGGCTAGTGTACAATATGAAGTAGGAGAAGAAGCTTGTTCTGCCATTTCTTTTGCTCTGGCTGCTGTCTTGAAGGGTTGCCCCGCTGCCATTCCACCCTGCCTTGGAACCAGCTGCTTATGGACTGAACAGTCCACAAACAGTGAGCTAAATGAACCTTTCCTTCCTTCATTTTGAGTGTTGAGTGTTTTGTCCCAGCAATGAGATAAAAGTAAACAACACAATGGGGAAGACTTTTATTTAGGTAGATTTTGAAAGGGAAGAACAGGGCATAAGTAATTCATAATTATTTTCCCTGAAAAAGATACAAAGAAGTACTGGATGGAAAGCAAGTCTCTTTAGGAGGTAAATGCACTAAAACTCTTATAAATCAGAAAAAGGCTCCATATTTAAAAATTTTTAAATGTTAATATCCCTTAAATTGAAACAGTAGATAATACTAGTCTATTATATAATTCCCTTTACATTTAAATGTTCATAAGTTAAAATGAAAACATTTCAATTAAACAATTAAAATGAGATTATATCAGTAATTATTTGAAGAAATCAGAATACAAGAATTATAACACAAAGAGCTTAAAATAGAATTGATCAAAATTAATAAATATAAAATAATCTCAAAATATTTACTATTGCTTACCAAAAGAAAAAAATGGATAAGGCAATATTGATTCCAAACATGATGAAATTCATGGTTAATTCATTGAATAGACATAATTTTTGTTTCATACTAATAAAAAGTCTAGTCTAAGGAAACAATAACCTTGAATCCTTCTGTCACTAACAATCTGTTTTTAGAAAACATGGCCAATAATAAATATTCATTTTAAAGAGAAATGAGTCAGTTGATATATATTTATATATATATATATATATATTATATTTACTTATATATAATATATATATACTTAAAAATGATAAATTATATATTTAAAAATGATAAATCAATAACCAAACATAGGTAATGAAAAAGAAGATTTAAATAATGTGAGTGGGACAGATGAGTACTGATGATACATTTTCAAAAATACTTGGCAAGTTGCATTCTTTGCAAATAATTTCAAATCATCTAAAAATGTAAAAATAAAAGAGGAAAACCACTATAAGTTTCATTCAATGCACTACAATAAAAATGAAAAATAAAATAAGATGGCTATAAACTCCAAAATATGCTTTAAAAGTTTAATAATAATGATGGTGTAATAGATAAGATACTTAAAACTAGTTGTAATAAAAATTACAAGGGATGTAAAAATGAGGAAAATTTTTAAAATTCATAAAAAACTTTGGAGCAAACCAAAGAGGAATTCAAAGAAACATACATAGTTTCAAACATACATACTTTTTAGATATGCAAATACATTAAAATATATTCCAAATGTATAAAATGATATAAAGCAAAAAAGAAATGAAAAGAAACAAATAATACCAAGATCAGTACGTGATGTATTGTAGCAAACTGATTTTAAAAATTTCTTCTTTGAGAACATTCATATAACAGACAATTTTAGGTTTATTTTGAGAGCAGACATGAAGGGAGGTGTGGGGATGGGAGAAGGGAGAGAAAGAGGCTGAGGGAGTAAAAAAAGGATATGGGGAAATGACTGATAGCTAAATATATTTATTGTTGGAGATAATGTAAGTCATTAAAATATAGGTCAAAGAGATTGAAAACTAGATATTTAAGCAACCAGATATAAGAATTTAATTGTAGTTTCTGAAACTCCTAGAAAAAAGTGGGAAGAAGATTGTTAACATTTTTTTTTGAAAGTGAATTTTTGGACATGCCACCAAATTCACAAGAACAAAAGGCAAATACAAACAAATGAGACAGCATCATTTGTTTAAAAGGTTTGATTCAAAGGAGGCAATCAGCATATTTCACAAAAGCTTAAAAAATGGGAGAATACTATATATATTGGCAAAACTTATCTCTGTGAAGAGGTTAATATCCATAATATGCCAGCATAAAAGGAAACTTTGTCTCATCAAAGCAAAAAGTAATTTAAAAATTACTTGCAAATTGGAAGAAACTGTTTACAGCATAGTCATCTACTATAATTATATGGAGAAATGTGTTTAATTATACTAAGTAAAATGATAGAATTAAATTTAAT
Organism: Hydrochoerus hydrochaeris; assembly: GCA_004027455.1. Lineage (NCBI taxonomy): Eukaryota > Metazoa > Chordata > Mammalia > Rodentia > Hydrochaeridae > Hydrochoerus > Hydrochoerus hydrochaeris. Next base: position 238,915 of record PVLA01000090.1, read on the forward strand.
ATCTTCAGGACAAAGAGTTACATTTGTTGGGAAGCATGATCAGGAAGAGATCTGAATGCTCAAAGTACCAGCACTTCTCTGGAAAGATGTTCAAGATCACAGGTGAAACCAGGGATATATACTTATATTTTTCATAAGGTGATACATTTTTAAAGATTATCAGTGTTGCCACGGAAGTGAGAACATGGTTTCATTCACTGTAGATTTATGTTGGTACAAGTCCTAAGAGGGACACTGGTAAATTTCCTATTATTTTAAAAGCATGCACATTTATCCAGAAATTCTCGTTGTGGATAGCTACTTTAATCCATCATGAGTAGCGAGTGTGCTGATGTATTGGTGGTCTTAACGATGTCCATCATAAGATTACTCGCTACAGAAAACACTGGCTGCAGTGCTAAGAGTTGTTGCTCTGAAGTGTAAAGCATGATTTTACATTTGTACTCCACATTCTTCTTTTTTGTTTGAACTTTTCAAAAGGCATGCCAAACCATTTGACAACTTGAAATACATATGAAAGCCTTTTACTGACTTGAGAATTTGTTCAAACTAGATAAGTGGAATACACAGGATTCCTTTGATTTTATCGCTTTTTTATAACTTGTTGCTGGGACAAGGAAAAGAAAAGTAGGTTGAAAATATTATCCAGAGTACTACATGGTGACTTTTATTAAGAAGATTATCTAAATGATGGTATTTATAGAAGAGTCTTGCAGTTTTCTGAAAATGCCTTTTGTGCTAGTGAGTTGCTTTGTCAAGTTTGAGATCTTTTGTTTCTGTGGATGACAGGCTGCACTCAAGCACGCCTGCCATGATATCACACATGGAGAATGACTTTTAGGGTGGAAATTAGAAAAGAACTGAAAATAGAAAATGGTAACTTTGACAATTGAATAGTTCCAATTTATGTATTATGTTGTAGAGCTAAAAGCAAAGTATTGGAATTTTTTTTCTGAATTCAGATTGGTTTTTCAACCAGGCTCATGAAATCACTACCATTGTACCAGTGCATAAAGGAAGAATAATTTTCCAGGTAGAAGATTTAAGAAGCTATCTTGTTTTAGAACCTATTTACATTCTCATCTGAGTTATTATTTTAAAGTATATGCACCCACACATTTAATGATACTATACATTTTTGTGTCAGGAAAAATGAGTTACATGATTTAATTTTTAAAGTGAATCCTAAACAACTTTATTACACACAGGCATGAAATAATTAAAGGAAGGGAACTTATTAAGACAAGGCTGAAATGCCAGGGCAGATAGGACCAGAATACTACTTAACATTATCTGACGCAAAACTGAACTGTATAAACTTTTATGAATTGTGTCTATATTTTGGAATTATGAAACTTGTATTTACTGCCTATAATAACTATCTTTGCTTTGTGGCTCAGCAGGGAGGACATCTTTTCTGTATTTGGATCATAATTTTATGAAACATCTATTTCACATTTCCATCAGTGGTATATAGAACTTTCTTTTTTTGTGTTTGTCTGGCAATGCTCAGAATATTAAACAATTTAAATAGGTTTGGACCAAATAGATATGCTGTGATACCGAATCGTCCTTAAAACTGTCTTTTAAAACATAGTGTGTAAGTTTTTCTTTGATATCTGCAAAAGATGAGTTTCAGGACCCCTCATGGATACCAAAAGAAACAAATGAGTAAGGCCATAATAGAAGATACGATAGTGCTTTTATAACATATGCACATTCTGTGTATTTCACATCATCTTTAGATTATATGTAATACCTAAAGAAATACAATTAATATACCTGTACAAAACCTCTAGTGCTTCATATACATTTATATTGATATACATATTATATATGTGGCATACAATTGGTTGTATATATTTTCTAATCAATGGAAAATGTATTATTTACAAAGATATAAATATACATTAAGCAGAAATCATATAATACTACAGTTCTCTGCCAGAAAGAAAGACAAACAGGTCACTTGTAGAAAAATGGATGTACCTTGAGACTATAATGCTAAGTGAAATAAATCACACCTGAAAGATGTGGGTACTTTAGGCTGGCTTGTGTGGAGCTCTGGATTCTTGTAAAGAGGAGCAGGAACATTGCAGGACCTTGAAAACGGTTCAGAAAGAGATGTAGGTACTAGGGAATGTAAGCCAGTCTCTTACCAATGTCTGTCATTTAGTGAACTAAAGCAAAAGTCTGAGGGCTGGGGAGGCTGGGAATGCTGTCCATTTCTGGATGTAGAAGATGAGGGAAACACCATACTGAGCAGATTTAGGGGAGCAGAGACAGAAGTGCACATCTTTCTAAATAATTATACATGTTACCTCAATATTCACAACAGTTTTGTGAGGTAATCATTCATCTTTATTGTTAAACATTTAAAATGGAGGTAGGTCAAGTAATGTTATTCATATGTCACAATAAGTTGTAGAAATGGAAATTTTTTTTACCCTGGCTGATTAAATGTCAGATTCACACTGTGAAATACGTTTTCCATTTTGTCTTATTTGGCAATTTGGAAATAACATTGATAACATAAACATAAAGATTGGACTATGCTTTCATGTCAGATGGAATTTTGCTTAAAATTAAGTTTAAAATATAAAATAATGTAGAGATTCTTGACATAGACAGACTATTCATTTAGGGTTTTTTAGTAACTCTTTGTATTTAGCTCTAAAAAGATGTTGCACAATTATAATTAGATTTACTCAGCTATATTTTCACCTACTGTAGTTCTTTGAAATATGTGATCCATCATTGCAGATCATATTGCCCTTGAGTTGCTTCTTTATTTTTTTTAAATTCTTTTTTGGTATTGGGGATTGGAAACAAAGCCTTGTTTCTCAGTGAACTTCACCTTCATATCATTTTAAATTTTGTTTTGAGACATGGTCTCACTAAGTCTCTAACTTTCCTGTACTGGGCTTAAACTTGCAAAACTCCTGCCTCAGCTTCCCAGGGTACAGGGATCACAAGCTTGCACTACCATATCTGGCTTGGACTTGATATTTGTATATTGATTTCTTCCTTCAAGGAACGTGCTGATATCTCATATTAGTAATTTAACTACAGTTATGTTTAGACAATTTTCAGTGAATATTAATAATTCTATGCATTTCTTTACTATATTCCCATTGTTAATTTTTTCTCATATATACTACAGTGCTAAACAGCAGACATCTTACCTTATTTCTTATTTTAAATGGGTCATCTTTATTTTACCACTAAATTTGATATTTAGAAAGTCCCTTTATATAGAAATTCACTATTATATTTTTAAAGTTAAATTAATGTAAAATTTATTGAAATTCATGACTTCCTTGCTAATTCTGTCACTGGGTGAATTATATTCATATGACTATCTTTTTTCTGCTTTGTTCATTGTTCATCAGTTCATTGTGTATTTTATATTTTACTGTATGTACATACATCTTGCACATTGTATTTGCAAGAGTACCATTTATCCTTGGAGCAAAGATCATTTCTCCAAGGAGAATTTTATTTATTTTCAAGTTACATAAAGTTGAATTGCAAACTAATATGATTACCATCAATATATGCTTAGAAACTCCAAGGGGATATTTTTTCTTTCTCCTTCAATCACAAGTTCAAGATAGGCCTAGTAATATGTGTACATACATATGTATATATGTTTGCATGTATGCATTTATGTAAGTACATGTGTTTTCTAAAGCAAGAATTTATTCATTCATCATTCTGGGAGCAAGCAATCCAAAATTCAGGTTGAAACAGACCCAGGCTTCTTTTGAAGACCCTAGGGAACAATCTTTCTTTGCTCACCAGAGTTTCCTGTTGGTTGTCCCCTACACTTCATGGCTTGTAGTTGCCTTTCTGCAAACTCTATCTTTACTACTTACCATAACCTACATATATATTTCTAATAAGGTCTTTTTCTAAAGTTCCTAGTATACATTAATTTTTAGAATATTCATCCTATTATGATATTAAATACACTTTGACTTTTGTAAAATTTTTTTTATGCATCTATTGGGAAAATTATGCTTTTTTTTTCTTCTTTTGTCAACATTATGGATCGTATTAATGTTTTTCTAGTAATTATTTACCTTTCAATTCCTGGAGTAAATACTCCTTAGATTTCCTATATTATTATTTTGAATGTGCTATTGCATTCTGGTTAATTAATTTATTTTAAAAGTTGGGCATTGAATAGTCATCCATGTATTAGAAGAAAATATTTTCAAATGATACATCAGATGAAGGAATAATGTCCAAAGTATATTGGAGAAACTCAAACAACTCTATAGCAAGAAAATATCATGATTAAATCATGGCCGATACACTTTAACAAATGTTTCTCAAGAGTTACAAATAACCAGCATACATATGAGCAAAAGTTACTCAACACCCCTGACTATTGAGAGGATGCAAATTAAAACCACAAAGAGATACCATCTTATACTTATTAGAATGTATATCATCCAAAAGATGAAAGTCAGGGTTGTGGATGTAGTTCAGAGATATAAATGCCTGCCTGGCAAGTGTAAGGTCCTGAGTTCAATTCCTGGAAAGGAAGAAAGCAAGCAAGCAAGGAATCAAATCTTGACCTGAATGTGAAGGAAGAAATCAAGCAAGCAAGGAATCAAATTTTGGCCTGAATGTGAAGAAGAGAAAAAATTGTGGTGCATTGTTGATGTGAGTGCAAATTAAAACAGGCAATGTGAAAGACATATGGTTTTTCTTCAAAAAATAAAATTAGGCTATCATATGATTCAGAAATCTTACTTTTACATATATATCCATGAAAATTGGAAATGGCATTAGACACAATTCTATTTTCTTTAGAATTTTGTGAGCTTTACTAAAACCAGCCTTGTGTTACCAGTGTCTAATTTCAGGTCTGGCACCATCTTGAAGCAACATGGTGTCAAACTACAGTTAAGACTAGAATTTTGACTTGCCTTTCCACATATAAGAAATGGGTTGTCTTTTACTTTATATAGAGATAATCTTCAACTTAGCATATTTTTCTAGGATTTTCATGTTATTGAAGTTGGAGTTGCATCATTGCCATAAAATATTCTGTGCTATTAGCATCAGTGTACCATGTATCTTCCACCAGGTGAATCAAAGTTGCTGAAATGCTGCACAAATCTCGTATCAGGCATATAAAGAAAAATATTGCCATTTTACTTAATGGATTATATGGAATAATTATCTTTATTATTAGAAAATTATACTTTTCTGTAGATAGTGTCCTAAATGCATGCTAAAGGCATTGATGCTTTAATTTTCTTCCATTTTCTGTACTGTTTACATTTTAAACACTGGGTTAATGCCCATAAACATGATACTTTTCAATTACAGCATTTATAGATTATTTTTTATGTTTCTCAATGTAGAGAAAATTTTAACACAAGGCATTATTTATTCTAGTAATAACCTAATAAACCTGTTTGAAAAGTAATGTGATTTATGTTCTAGTTTTTCCTGTATCACTAAAAATGACAGCCCCAATGGGATTTTGAGCTTGTTATTCACATGTAAAATAGATTGACTACACATGTAATTATGCATATGTCTAAATACACCTGAATACTCACATACACATATTTTCCATCTTTCAACTCATAAGATGAAAGTTTTTCGACAGTGATAAAATTATATTAATAGAAAATTGTCTAGAGAGTTATGTCACTCTCTATTGTTCTTCTGAGGACATGTTTGATCTCATAGTTACAGGCTCTGAGTTGTCATAAAAGAAATTCATGTGACAAGATGTCTGTGTTCACTGAGTTTAAAAATATGTTGGGTTGCTTAATAAAATACTGTTAACTGAAGTAAATTTAGTGAGCTCTAAGTATGAGACTAAATATTGATAAAATATAAGAATTAGCTGAATTATATCTTGGGCAGTATAATTTATGAGCTAATATTGGGTGCCATTCAATCGTTTTGAGCATTATTCTGTAACTTATTATATCTGATTGTTTAGGAAAATAAAATATCTACCAAGAGATAAAGACACTTTAGTAATGATTTACAACTTTATCCCTCTTTAAATAACCTTAGCAAGGTGAATTAGAAGCATGTATGTATTTAGATATCAAGCTAGTCTCAGCACTTTATTAAAAGAAAAGTGTGTAGTACATTTTGAATACTCATAATGAGTACTTTTCAATACAAACTACATCTGTTGAGAATGCTTTAGTGGTAGAGTACTATTAGATCAGCTATTTTCTGTGATATATTTTATTCTTTGTTGCATGCATGGAACAATAATTTTCACATTAAGGAAACTGATAATTCCAGAGAATGTGGTATTTTTCAGGCCATATGAGGCTTTCTGGGTTTGGTTATGGTTATCACATTTGAAGAAGCTCTTTGAAAGACTGGAATATGTTCAAAGAAAACTGAATAGGTTTGAAATGATGACATAAGAGGAATTAGTGACATTTTTGGAAATGTTAAGCTTGTAAATAAGAACACATAGCATACAAGAATTATCTAAAAAGTTAGGTTATAAGTTTTAGTATATGGTCCTTGAGCAAATATTTATACCAGACATTGAATAGAGGATCCTAAATGGAGCAAAATAGAATGAAAAGGAGATTGTCTTTTCAAAATATGCAGAGAATAATTATAATTCATGATATATTTGTAGAAATTGAAACAAATATGTGCTCTTGAAAGTGATAAGATCATTTGAGGAATGTCAACAACATTTCAAGTCGATTCACACTTTGGTACAGTAGGTCACAGGAAAAAGATGCATATTTTTAAAATGGTATAATGGACATATTTTGGTTGATTATATTAGCTTTATAGAAATTTTCTAGTGAGCTAAGAACTATGTTAACTCATATAATCACCACAGTTCTCTTATTTGCTGCTATTTATATCTAGCATCAGATTGCAAATGCAAATCTTGAAGCACAGAAAGTTTAAACAACTTTCCCACAGTTACACAGCCATTGATAATGGAACCCAATTAGAATCCATATGGTCTAGCTTCAGAATTTATTTCCCAACCTGTACTGCTTCTGCAGTTACATTATGAATTTCATTAGCAGTTCCTCACAGGAAAATTTAAAAATTATTAATATATGTTTGTGATACATAGTAATTACATTAATCTTGGAGAATTGATACATCTATTGATGCACTGATCAAAATTGTCACATCTTGATCATTTTTACTCTCACTCCCCCATTCTCTCATCTCTGCTTTTCCTCAGATCCCATTCCCATTCCCATTTCCATGATGTGCTTCCCTCTTTCTTACCATCTTTCTTCTATTTTACACTTTATTTATATTTTGGGACTTTCATATTAGAAAAATTATGTAATATTCAACTTTATATGTCTCATTCATTTTATGTAGTATTACAGTGTTAAGACTGTCCATTCTCTTATAAATGACTCAAATTTATGTGTTTAAAATTTTCTTCCAGTGCCCATTGCTACTTGCCAAATGTCACATTGCATGGATTTGAAAGATGTTTCTCCTAACCTTTGAGAATTTTCTATTTGAGTTTCTGATGATGCTGAGATAAGTAATCAGGATCAATTCATAAGATAACAGTGATACACTGAATTTGTAATTTGGATGGATCAAGAATACCTATCCTTTGGTTTTCATTTAAAACAGAGATTTGCTGCTTGCCAATTTATGTTTTTATTTTCAAGATAACACAGACTTTCCTTGATCAATAAAAATGCCATCTATCTTAACCTTCTACCACTGAGAATCTAATCTTATAAGATTAAGCAATGTTACACTCCTTATTTGACAGTGAGATTCCCTTCAATACTCTGTCTTCCATGTTTTAACTGAAATCCTTTAATTCAGGATGATTACTGACATTTACCTGCTAAAGGTTTATGTTTGAAATTAAGCACACTTCATTGCAACAAAATTTCTATTGTACATTAACGGACTAACATCTTTCCAAGAGAAAATCATTAAAAGTTTATTTTCTCTAACTTTAAAAGTGTCTTGCTTTAGCTCTGGGGTGAAGCTTATAACTATTCCAAGTGATGGGTGACAGTGGTAGGCCTATGCTTTGTTTGCAACAAGGAAGCCTCAACACCACACAGGAAATTCACTACTTGTAGCAGGAACCTGATATGATTTTCATGCTATGTTGAGGTTTCCTCAGCACCTGCTATTATGTTTCATACATTGTGGCAATTTGAGAAGTTCAGAAGTTTAACTGAGCTACTCTGCAATGAGCCAGGGTTCTTACTTTGTAAATATCCTTATCCTGTGCAAAGGAGAGCAAGGAGATTTTTTGAGTGCTTCACCCACCTGGAGCAGGACTATATACAATATAAAGAAGGAAAAAAGGTTTATTTCCCACCTATTTGGCTCTGGCTGCTGCCTTGAAGTGTTGCCCCAGTGCCATGTCACTCTGCCTTGGAGCCAACTGATTATAGACTGAAACCTCTATAAACAGTGAGTTACATAAACCTTTAGTTTCTTCATTTGGGTGTTATTATTTTTCCTAGCAATGAGAAAAAAGTAACCAAAACACCTACTCTCAGTTAAATACTTTGTTTCCTATTTAGTATCATAGAAGATAATTCCTACAAACTCATGTTAGAAATATGTGTATCTCTACTTAAACACTCTGCTTTTTTTACAGTCACTATGAGCTGACTTCAGTTGACAAAGATAAACTTTTCCAGTTTTGAGAACTCAATCTCATTGCTTTCCTGCATCAAAGTTGTAATTATCAAAATTGATGTACTCATGGCATGGATTATTGAACCAAAGTCCTTGAGTAGGCAAAAAGTCTAAAACTTTTAGCAAAAGGTAGTGATAATTAAATATTACCATTACTGGTTCATGTGTAAAACTGCACAATTTACTGTGACCACCATAATTACTTAGGTTACTTTTGGGGACCACAGATTATAAATTGAGTCTAGGCAATGTCTGAGGCCACCCTTGAGCCAAATTGGACTGCAGACACTCCCTGGTTTTTTTCTGGTCACTGCTGAAAGCTTTATGACTAGTGATACTGTGGTGCTCACAGGGCAAGATAAGACCTGCTGAAAACAGTAAGAGTCCTGGAGAAACTAGTTTCCTTATTGCCCCTTGTCTCACCATCACAAGAATGCTTTACTCTTATGTGGCGCACCTGTAGTCACCATTACTGTTCCCGAAGCACTCACTATCCTTCACGCGTTGTCTTTAACACAAATTGTAATCAATAAATACCAAGGTTCTGGTTTCTTTGTGTTCCCTTTAAACAACTGATTATACCAGATCTCTGCTTTTTTTTTTCAATATGCCATAATGCCTAGAAGGAGATTGGAGCCCATTGGAGGGGTCCTCAGTAGGTTACAGCTTTATTTTTCACCAGAACCTACAGTTATTAGTTGATTAAATGTAAGAAAATTCCCTGATTTTTAATTAAAATTAAATATATTTTAAAAATCAAGGGAAAAATCAAGGTTGGGTAGAATTAAAAGTTAGATGTTAAATCGTAATTTTATTCTAGTCTAGCTAATTATACAATTTGATATAATAAATAGAAATTTATCTTGTTTCTATTGTTAATTAACATTATTAAAAACCAACAGTGATAATTATTATACAAAGAACAGTTCTGTATTCATAATAGATGAACAACAAGGATCTGTCACACTCTTTTGAAAGAAGTACTTAGAGCTCATGACAAGACATTTATGTCATCTTATTTTTATTAATATAATTTGTTGCCAATTAGACCTCTGTAAATAAATGGTGAGCTTTTCCGTTTAAGGTCACATAGGGTGCATTTGATAGAGACAGAGACAGAAAAAGAGAGCATATTTTCTGTTCAAACTTTGAGACAACTAGGTTAAATAGTGAAAAATTAAAAACTGATCAATGGGGGTAGTTGTAGAAATGCAATGCAAAGATTATGCTATGTTAATCATGATTTCCTCTTATTAAGAATTATATGTCATACATATGGTCACTGACCTGGAAAATAGGGGCAATTTGACAGATTTTTTTTCTTGTCATCCCCATCCCCACCTATATAGGTTTTAAAAGTGTGAACAGCTCTTTACACAAATCAAGGCATAATTTCTAGGTGTATTAATCTTAGAGCATCTGCTGGACCTCTACACACATTTATAAGTAACTGGGAGTTGAGTATAAATTCTAAATACTTTAACTTGAGGAGACAGTTGTTCATACATTAAGGTATTCTCAACTTTCACAGTGAATGCTATTTATTTATCTATTTATTTATTGTCTTTTCCAGACAGGGTTTTGCTATGCAATTAAGGCTGGCCTTGAACATGCCTTGTAACCTAGGCTGTCCTTGAGCTCACAGAGGTCATCCTAGCTCAGCCTCCCAGATTCTGGGATTACAGGTATGTACTACCATGCCTGGCCTGTAAATACTGCTTATACTTCCTTTCTTTTCCTTTTCCTTCTTCTTTTATTTTTACTTTTTTTTTGAGGCAACATTTTGTCTTGTTTTATAAGCTGCTATGAAATTTCTGAGTTCAAGTAATCCTCCTGATTTATCCTGTAGACTAGCTGGGATTAAAGTCGTGTGCCTTTTTATGTGGTCATACTTCTCCAATGACAATAATATGAAAGTAAGTGAACATTCTTTCAGATAATTTCTTTGTATATTGGTATCAGTAATATGATTTAAAGTTCTTTGGCCTACAATTAATCATTGGACCATCTTTCATAATGAATCTTTTGTTTATTTCAATTTTCCTTTTTAATATATATAATTTTAGAAGGTTATAACATTTCTTTTAACTTGCTTATCTGGAAAATTGGCTCATCTAGAAAATGAATATAACATACTTGTTTTAAATATGAATCAAATTTCTTGTAAGGCTCAGACAAGATAATTTATGAAAACATGACATAATTTATAAAGCCTTATAAGGAAGGTCTTACTTTTATCAACACTATATGGACTTAGCTTTTTCTTTATTATACAAATTGCTTTGAGAAATTAATCTGATAAAAACTGGTTGATAGAAAGCTTGATTTACTTTGTTCAACTTTTATATCCATTCATTCACTGTGAAGCAGTTTGTCTTGGTTACTTTTGTCTCATTGTTGAGACAAAGTAGAGAAGGGAAGGTTTATTTATCTTAAAGTTTTGGAGGTAACAGTGCATATTCAGATGGCTTCAAGGCAGGGTGGTGTGGCTGAGGGGCAGGAGTTCATGGAGGCCACAAGCAATAATAGCAAAAGGGCAGAAAGAGGGAATAACATGCCTCCTTGCCTCCCTTACATTGTATGCCAGCTCTGCTACTGGGAAGGTATAGCATTCACACAGCCAACCCCAGTGAGAGACAATGAACCAATCACAAACAAGAGATTCAGTCACTTCCATGTCTGTATGAGGCTTAGGGGACCACCCAGAAACAAACCATAACATTCCGCCCTTGGTCCCCCAAAGGCTCACGCACATATTTATACAAAAGACATTTAGTCTATCTCCAAGTGTTGCCAAAAGTCCTAACAGTTTCAGCATTGCTCAAAAGTTAAAGTCCCAAGTCTCCTCCAAGATTTAAGGCAAACTCTCATCTGTAACCCCCTGTACAAGTGAAAACAAAGTTCAACACTTCCAACATACAATGGTACAAGATAAACATTACCATCTGAAAAGGTACAGACGGGAATACAAAGAATTGAAACCAAAAGAAGTCGCAAATACAGCAGGGCAAAACATTAAGTCTTGGAGTTCCATGCTCAGCATCTGAAACAGTCTGGTTGTGAGCTTCAAAAAGCTTGAGTGACTCCACTCTCACAGCACTTTTAAGAGATTCAGCATCAAGAGTTTCTCTCTTAGGCCTGTTCTGTTCTCTCCTTGGAGGTTTTCTTAGACAATCCATACTCTTGGCTTTTCTAAATTTTTGAATTCTCCATTGAACCTTTGCCTTCATAGTCACAGGTTCATATACTGTCCTTTTTGGGGGGCACTGCGTTGCCTCCCAGACCTTGTGAAATTGGGGTGGAAGATTTTTCAACCCCAGAACTTGTGCATTTTCTATGCATCTAAAACCACCACAATGTGGATGCTGTCAAGGTCTGCTGTCAGCTGGAGCAGTAGTAGTAGTTTTGAGGCTGCAAAAGGTAGAGACCCACTGTTTCCTGCGGTGCCCCCAGGCCATCTTTCTTTATTTCCCTTCCTTCAAAGAAATTAAGATCTCAGCTCTATCTTTACAGTCCACAGCTGTCTGGCCAAAAAAAACAACATTGTAAATCACTCTGCTGGGCTGTTTGCTCTTTATTTGCAACCTAAATCTGACTAAAAGCCCCCAACAATAGCCATCCACCACCTCAACATTCAAGTGCCTTGAAATTTTTTCTGTCAGATTAATCAGCCCACTGCAATCAATCTCAGTCTCAGGCAAAGATTCTGGGCATGAGCAAAATGCAGACAAAGTTTCTATCAAGCCATAACACACATTGTCTGGAGTCCAACAACCAATGCAGTCATCCTTCCCTGTAGAAACATCCTGAGCCTCGTCTTTACTGGAGGCTTTCTATCAGTCTTCTAGTCTCCTGCTATCTGACCAGAATCTCCTATTTAGAATAGCCTAAAATATTCCAGTGCTACTCTTTCAGGTGACATCTCCTAACCTTTCCAAACTCTTCCCACAAACCATTCCCAAAGGCTCTTGCACCACACTGTCAGGTACAGTCATAGCAATGAACCCTCTCTACTGATACCAAATTCTGTGTTGATTATTTTTCTCTCATTATTGAGACAAAGTACCTGACACCCAAAAGTAGAGAAGGGAAGGTTTATTTATTATAGTTTTGGAGTTTTCAGTCCATACTCAGCTGGCTCCAAGGTAGGGTGGCATGACTGAGGGGCAGATATTCATGGCAGTCATAAGCAACAAGAGCAAAAGAGCAAAAGAGAAAAGAACAGGTCTCTTTGTCTCCCTTACATTGTATGCCAGTTCTGCTCCTGGGCAAATGCAGCATTCACACTGCCAATCCCAGCACTAGATCATGAATCAATCACAAATTCTAGATTCAGTCACTTCCATGACCACATGAGGCTTGGGGGGCCACCCAGACTTAAGTCATGACAAAGATGATGTTCCATGAAAGGGATCTTGGGCGGTTACATTTTATAAACATGAGAACAAAATGTGGAAGCATCATAAATATTAAACAATCATATAAGATATTTGGAAGTATCTACTGAAATGCATTTTTGTGTCTCTGAAATACCCTTTAGCATATTTGAATAGTTAACAGATGTTTAAAAAAAGCGCTGACAGTAATTTGAAGCCCATTCATCTTTCAGGATCTTTGGTGTTCCTGGGATAAGCAAATACATTTCTTAAAGAAATGTCCTCTTTCTTTTTTTTTAAGATCTGGCCTGCAGCAGGAGGTGTGTGTTTCTTCCAAGGTCATCAGACATCTGGTCCTCTGTGCCAGCTTCCTTGAGAGCCTAGCCTTGTCTAACTGCCTATAATAATTTTTTCAGTTTCATTTAAAAGAGGGGAAAAATAAAGCAAAACAGAAAAAAAGGGTATAAACAATACAGAATTTCAAAGAAAAATGAACAGTAAGAAATCACTAGTTGATACACTACATATTGACTTCCTGGATGTAGTTGTTCAGGTTACAAAATCAAAGCATACAAAGTAGACATTCAAACAGTGAGGCTGCAAACAGCTCCGTTCTCTGATCCAACAAAAACTTAGCAACATAATTATCATTCTTGCACCCTTAAATATACGTGCAGCTTTATCCTTTAGAGCACCTGCTTTTGTTTTTAAAGTCCATTGTCTGTTTAGTTAGATCATGTTTCAGGTTGCTCAGTACTTTGGTGATCTGTTTTGTTGTTGTTATTTAATTTTTAAAATTTTTTCTTATTTATTATTATTTTTTTATTTTATTTATTTTATTTTGAAGGTAGTAAAACACAGCAGAACAAGACAGGAGATAGCCAACTGAGGCAGTGAAGTGAAATTGACACAGAACCTCAGAGCAGGCCACCGGGACTACAACAATAGGCACAATAGTACATGTGGTTTTCTTCACAATAGTTGTTCCTTCAATCAGCCAGAGCAATATTGAAGGAAATACCAAAATTACAAGAACAGAATATTGAATAGAGCAATAACATTGATCAAAACAGGTAAAAATATTTGCCCTCAAAGAGATAGCAGTAGAAAATCCCCCTTATTTGCTATATAGCATATAGTCAAACTTGCAAGACATGATCAGATCTCCGGCTCTTACTTGCTAGTGGAGGAGGGGGAAGAGATATAGATGTTTATTCTTAGCCCACGTACTGGTAGGCTCACAGCCGCCCACCAGAGGGGTGAACTGGCTGCCCATTTTCCCAGTGCTCCAAGGTCCAGCATGGCTCGTTGAGAATCTCAGGAAATGCTGATATAGTTCTCACCCTGGGGTGGCCACGGCTTGCTGAGCCACAGCCACTTAACAGAGTGGCATGCTGGCAGTTGTCTAGAAATGTCCTCTTTCCTAAAAGTGGAAGCAATTCATGAAGTTTCATAAGTAATCATTCCGTATTTTAAAAAAAATTATTTTTGCTCCAAAGTAGGGTCATTTCAAATATGACATTAGAGAAAGAAAGGAAAAAAAACAACAAGGACCAATTGCTAACTTATGAATGATACCAAATATGAGTGCAAGTTCAATAAGATAAGTTATCTTTCCAGGGAGGGTTTTTTCCCTGCTATTAATGTGGATGACACTGAATTTGAATTGAAACAATATGTTTGATTTTCTATAACCAAAAAGTGTTCTTTCTTGTCCTCTACAGTTAGGTATTAAATATGTATTAGTGTAAATAACATTATTTGGTTACTACTATATGGTAAGTAATAAGAAATTCTGACAATGTAGCATAGAAAGAAAGTATTCCAAGGCAGCAACCTGCCCCTCCTAAAGGGAACAAGATGACAAGAATGAATGGAGAATTTTTCAAACCTTAAGCCACAGATAATTTAATTATATCCCCTGAGATATGACAGGAATTAAGCTCTGGGTTTTCAATGTCCATCTATTTTATTTATTTTTTTATGTCCATCTATTTTAAATCTCATATTTTGACTGCATATTATAGTATTTCCATTATTATTTGCAATTTACCTAAATTAATATGTAATTCCAATATGACACATTAAAGAGTTAGAATGTCAATGGATAAATGGGTTCCTTGATGTTAACAGAGGATCTGCACTCAAAACAGAAATGTAGGGTGAGTCAGCTAACTAAGGAACATAGTTTTCCTACTCTAGTTGAGCATGAAATCCCTCCTCACAGACCCTAATAACTTATTACACTTGAACGGAAATTTTACACATGCATGTTATTGATTCCATTTCAAGGAGGGTTTTGAAATTTTTATACTTAAACCTGACTCGATTCCATCCTCTCCTCTGTTGAGTATGAGGAATTTTTTTTTTGGATCTACTTTTCAGGAGAGATTCCCTCCCATGCTGACCATAAGCATTTGTTGAAGTGACTCTCTGGCCTTGCATCTGTATGAAATGAAAGCTGTATTTATGATGTGTTAAAGATTGGAGTGTGGTTGGCTCCAAGCCTCTCATTGTAACAATCAATCTCTAGTTCTTTTCTTAGATACAATTTATTTTCTTAATAAACTTTTAAAAAAATTTAGAATAACTTCAGATTTACAGAAATGTTGCAAAAAAAGAATGGTAGTTTGCATATACCCTTACCCAGTTTCTCCAAATAGTGATATCTTATACAGTATATCCTTCCATATTATATTTGTCAACACTAAAAATTTAACATTGATACAGTTCTATTAATTACTCATAGTTTAAAAACTTTTTTTATTTTTGACTACTTTTTCCACTAATGTCTTTTTCTCTGTCCTAGAAAAAAAAGAATGCTTTTAGAATATAAATTTCTTGATATTTCGCTCTGTTGAAAATTGAATAGTGGCTGAATATTGCTCTCAAAGTGAAATCTTACATCATATATTGTCTTACAATGTTCTACCACATTTGTCCCTCCACAATTGCTACAGTTTGGATATAACTTCAGTGTTCCTATGACCTTATCTGTAAAAAGGTAATTCCCAATGAGAATTACTAAGAAGTTAGAAACTGAATTCTACTATAGTCATTAGAAGTGTGGCATTTAGAAAATGATTAAGGTTAAAAAAGGTCTTTTGAATGGAGCCCCTAGGATTTGATCATACTTCATAAGAAGAGAGCAATCAGAAAAGACAGAGCCTTTCATATATCTACACACTCTGTATCTCTTGCCATTGGTTGCTCTGTGCTCCTTCTGGGCTCTGTCAGCAAGAATGCAAGCAAAGATACAACACAAAACCACAAGCCAAAGTAAACCACTTCTTGATAAGTACTCTGCCTATAGTATTTTGTTATAATAATGAACAAAGCAGCAGAACAACCAATTATATTTCTGGTCACTTTTCTGATACTTGTGCTTCCCTTCTACCCTTGGTCTCTGTGTTGCACTTAGAATCAATCTGCTTGAAGTTCTTTAAATATACCAGTCAAACTCTTGCCTTAGGCCACTGTACTCATGCTTCCAAACAATTGATGCCTGTAGCACATTTCTTCAGAAATATGTAAGGCTAATTCTCTCATTCACTTGAAGTCTTTGTTTAAATGCCACTTTATCAATGATGCCCATTTTCAACTCCAACCACTCCTTTATTCTGCACTTCCCACATTTATTCCTATATTCATGTATCTACAGAGCACTTATCTATTTTAAGTAAACTGATAAATTTCAAAGATAGTACAGAGTATTCTCATATACCTCATGCCTAGTCTCTCCTCTCATTAAGAACTTATGTCTGTTTCAACTAAGAATTCAATATTACTATTAAGTATACTCCACAGTTTATTTGTATTATTAGCTTTATCTAATATCTTTTGCCTATTCCAGGATTTTACCTGAGATGCCACCTTACATTTTGTCTCTTTAGACTCATGATTTATAACATTTTCTCAAGCTTTCTTTGTTATGTATGACATTGACAGTTTGGGAGAATGATTCTCAGATACTTTTGTAGAGTTCTTGTGTGTTTAGGTTGTCTTATGTGTTTCTTATGGTTAGGTAGAAGTTATGAGGTTTAGGGAGAAAACATTTCAGAGGTAAGCTATCATTTTTTTGATTTTATCATATCAAGGGAGCATATTTTTGACAAATCACTCTTATGTTGACCATGATCCCTAGGGTGTACACAGTGCTTACCAGATTTCTCCTGTGTACAGTTAGTCTTTTTCTCTTTTCTCATCCTGTCCTGTTTGGAAGGAAGTTACTATGTGCAGCCTGAAGTTAAATAGTAGTAAGTTATATTCCATCTTCTTCATGGTTGAGTGTTTATACACATCATTTGGGAAAGTCTTTGGCATAGATTAGCGTGTATCACTTCTTGTATTTAAGTATGAATTTATGGGTATTTATTTTATGTTTTGAAAATTAATCAAATACTAATATTTTCTTTTATTTCTCAAGTTTTTTGTTTTTAGCTTTTGCATTTGAAAATCATTTCAGTTAGCCCTGTGTCCCTTTGGTATAACCAGTAATTTTGATTTTTGGTAGCTTTTTTATGTTGTCACAATAAAAGTTGCTCCAGGGTCTTCTGGTGCAATAATAGCCTCTGACCTTGTCCCAAAATTCACAATTTCTTTAAGAAGTCTTGATTACTCTTACTGGAGAATGGAATTAGATACCAACATCGAGATACTGGTTATATTTCTTGTTACTGGAATGTTATTGTCTGTATTTCCTGTCAATAGAGGTAAGAATATGTGTATGTATAAAAAGCGATGCATATACATAAATAATCCCTTCTTTTGCTTATCCATCTGTGCCCATATTAAGCTAAACATGAGTTAATTCTGATTTCTCCTACTCTATTCCAATACAATATGGCTCATTCTTGGCTTTCCACTTCCCTTGCCTGTGACTTCCTGGTCCAACTGTAAAACCTGGCTCTCTTCATCTAACACTACTTAATTAGTTGTTCAATCCAAGTTTACATTTACAACAACTTCAGAATCATTAATCTGTATCTCTGAGATTTTGCCATCAGTTTACAACGGAATACATCTTTTGTGAAACTTTTAATTTCTGCCCAAAGGAGTTCTTATACATTTTTTCTTCCCTTTCAATAAAACTATGTTATACACTCATATGACATTTAAATGTTTTTGTCATAGTCTACATTCTATTCTAGCATCTTCCAACATCCTGGTTGATTTTAAAAATAAATTGCACATAATAAAATTCACCATGCTATAGGTGTTTTAAAAAGTATAATATATACCTATTAATGTAGCATGAGACAGATTAGTTAGTTATACCATCCTAAAATATCCCCTGAGTTTCTCTTGAGCAAACAATACTACTTAAAACCCTTGTCATCAACTAGAACAAATTCTGTCTTACAATTTTGCCTATTTTAAGTATGCCATTGAAATGCATTAACGTGGAATGTGGCTTAATGAAGGTGGTTTCTTTAATTTATCAAAATATATTTAAGATTAATTGATATTATCTATAAATTAATAGCTTAATATTGCATGTCTCAGAATAATATGGAGGTACACCAATTTATCCACTCATCTACTGAAGATCATGTTTTCCCTTTCATTTATATTTGATGATACTGAAGAAAGTTACTGCAAACATTCTTCTCAGGCTTTTGTGAGTTCATAAATTTTCAAGACAGATAAGTCCCTAAGAATGTGATTACTGGAATGTATGGTAAATCTACATTTAACTGTTAAGAGACTGCCAATGTGCCTTAAAAGTTACCATCATTTGGATCTTATGAAGTCTCATCATTTTTTTATTCCCTACAGCAAATAATGAGTTTCTGTAGTCCATTCCATTGATCTATTTGTGCTTTCATTGCTGTTCATGGTTATGGTTATTTAAGCTTTATAGTAAGTTTCCAAATTAGGTAATTTGTGTCTTCCAACTTGGCTCTTATTATAATACCACACAAGCTATTTTATATGTGATCTTAGCCAAAAGACTGAGAAGTGTGCAGTTATTTTATGTACTTTGACACATCCATACGTATTTTAGATTCACTTTGTCAATATCTACAAATAGTAGGCTGAAATTTTGGCTTAGATGTCACAGAATGTATAAATAAACTTGGGGAAAATTGATATCTTAACAATATTGAGTTTTTCAATACCTACACATGGACTATTGCTTGATTTATTTAAATTTTCTTTGATTTTAATCAAAACTTTGTATTTTCCCATAAGTATATCTTATACATTGTTTGTTAATTCTATACCTAATTACTTAATTTTTCAACATTATTGTATATCTTTTTATTACAAATTTCATTTTTTCATTGTTGATATTTGGGGAGACAATTTAGTTTTTTGTATTTATCTTGTAATTTGTGCCCATGCTATTACTAAAAATTAAAATTAATTCTAGGCATTCTTCTGTTGGTGTGTTGTTTGGCTGCTTAGTTGGTTATTGCTTTCTTCCTTATAGCTGAGTTTTTCCATAGACATTTATTTCATCAGCAAATAAATGTAAGTTTATTTCTTTCTTGCCAATATGTGTGGCTTAGCTAATTTTCTCATTTATTCCACTAGCTAGACTTCCAATACATTGTTGCATAAGAATGGAAAGATTATTTTATCTTGTGCTTGATCTATGGGAAAATTCTTCTGTATCACAACATTAAATGTGATGTAATCAGTACATTTTTCATGACTATCTTTTACTGAGTTAGGATGTTACTTTGCTCTTAAATTTTTTGAGAGTTTTTTCATGAATTGCTGTTGCATACTATTGAACACTTTTCCTCATCTATTGAGACCACAGATTTTCTTCTTCAGCCTGTTAATACAGTAAAAGATTGGTTTCTAAAGGATAAAAGAGTACTGCATACTTGTATGAACTCCACCAATCATACTACACAATTGTTTTAGTCACTTTCTCATCACTGGACCAAAGTACCTTACATGTACAACTTAAAAGAGGACAGGTTTTTGCCTTACATTTTAGAAATTTAAGTATTTAATCATTAATCAGCTCCATGAAGAAGCACTATTATAGAAGGTGTGGCAGAGAAAAGCTACTCATTTCATGGCAGCCAGGAAGCAGAGAGGGAAGGGAGGAACCAGCAAGGGAGATGTAGCCCTTCTAGTCAAGGCCACAGTGACTTGTCTCTTCCAACTCGAGCCCAGTTCCTAACAGTAAGTCATCTCCTTTGCCCCATAATCCAATCATCTTCTCATCAGCACATGAGGATTTGGAGATCATTTTAGAGCTGAACTAAACCAATAACATTTCATCACATTACTGGATTTAATTTGTTACTACAAAGTTTGCCAAAAAATGTATGCACTTTTCAGGAAAAGAAAAGTCGTGTGATTTTTTTTAACAGATGTGTTACTCTCATAGGGGAGTCTCTATAACATGTCAAATATCACAGCAAACCCTCTACACTGATGGCCTTTAGAGAAGAAATTAAAAGGCATGTTCAGCAATGTCAACAACTAAGGTTACACAAGCAGCAATTAGCCATACTAATAAATGTTTGGAAGCTAATGACCACCAGTTTGAGCCCCTCTTGTTATTGTACAGGCCAAAGGTAATTTGTATTAATCTGAATACATTTAACTTTAAAATATTCGTACAAGTTTTTTTTTCTTTTTCTTCAGCCAAAGGCTCTACCACTGATCTATACCCTCTAGTTTTTCTTTTTCTAAAATGTGTAATATTTGTTTTTGCAGACTCTGTACATTGTTGATTACTATGTCTTAAGCTTGTAAATGACATGTGTATTGCTTCTTTTACTTCAATGTCAATTTTACTTCAGTTTTACTTATTATGTGATTAACATCACCCTCATAAAATGCATTTGACATTATTTACTCTAATATGGTCTGGAAAACTGTGTAGTATTGAATCACATATTTCTTAAATATTTATTTGATATCTTTCTTAGTCTGTTTTGTGCTGCTGGTAGAAAATGCCTGAGGTTGGGTAATCAAGAATGGACATTAATTTTCTCACAGTTCTAAAAAATTCGTTGTCCAAGGTAAAAGCACTGGCAATTTTGTTTGCCTATTTAACATATGTTCTCTTCTTCCCTTCTGGGGAGGTTAGCTATGCTGTTACATGACAGACAATAGAAGGGTGAAAGAGACAAAGTTCCTCCATCAAGTTCAATTTAATGCTATGTAATTGCACAAAAAGGGCTTTACTCTCATTACTTATTTTCCTTCTGAAGTCCTTACCTCTTAATACTGTGAAATCTACTGTTAAATTTCAATGTGAATTTTGGAGACCATAAATATTGACACCATCTATTATGTATATATACAAACTCTCTACAATTAATGTAATTATTATATACTGCAAACATATACTGATAAAAATAAAAATTTTAAAAAGACAACAGCAAGTTCAAATGTTAAGTCATCTAAACTATTTTTTTCAAAGATTTTTGGCTATGAAATCAATTTATTTGATAGATATAGGGTTGTTCAGGTTATGCATTTACTCTTATGTGAATTTTGATTGTGGCTTGTGTCTTTCAAGAAATTGATCTATTTCATTAAATTACTGAATTTATGAGCACAGAATAATCCATGGTTTTCTTTTTATAATTATTGACATTCTATGATCAGTAGCAATGCCCCTTCTTTTAATTATTATATTGATACTTTGTCTTTGATCTAGATTTATCAATTTTATTAATGTATGCACTTATCTCTTTATTTATTTATTTTGTAGTTTTATTTTAAAGAGAATAAAACCGAGCAAAATAAAACAGAATAAAGTCAATCAAAGCAAACCAGCGTAGAGGACAATATGTAATTTATCAACTAGAGATTTCTTATTGTTTATCTTTTTTTTGAAATTCTGTATTATCTCTAACTTTTACATGTTTTTTCTCTCTTTAAACAAAAACTATTAAAAAAAACCCGTGTAAGTGACACAGGGCTTTAAAACAAGATAAAAGGAAATCAATAATGGTTATCATAATGCCACTTGTCTTCAAAATAGCTGCCCATACCTTCAGACTTAGTGAAAATCAAACAAAACAGAACAGAATAGAACTGATAAAAATGAACACAGTAAATAACTTCAAAGCAAGATAATAGTAAATCCAAAATGGTTACCATAATATGTCCTGTTATCTTTGAAATACCTGCCTATGCCAGTGGATATAATAAAATCAAACAAGACAAAACAGAATAAAACTCAACTGAAGAGAACAATGAAAATGATACAGGACTTCAAAACAAGATAATAGGGAATTGACAATCGCTACCACCTTCAGAAGAAGAGCCCCCATAGATACTACATTGTGTATTGTTATCCTCTGAATAGATGATCAGAATATCGGCTTTAGGCCTAAAAAATCAGTGAAACGCTGTACACTAAAAGCATTAAGTTGTACTTTACCTTAATAGCTATCATCACAGCCTGTGCTTCTCTCTCTGGATCAACTGGTCACTTATGGGGAGGGGGGTGAGGGACCTTGGTTTTTTTTTTTCCCTCCCTGTGTGTCTGAAAGAGCTGGAGTCTGGTTCTCCCACCAATGACATGCACATGGCACCATTTGCAGGGAGGTCTTTGCTTCTTGTTGGTTTCTTGTTCTCCTGCCTTGCAGTCCACACATGGTGCCAACTCACAGGAAAGGGCTGGCATCTTGTTCTACCCCCAGTGATCCACAGATGGTGCTGACTAGCAAGGAGGAGTTGCTCTTTAAAATTTTTCTTTGTCTTTAGTTTTCTGTGGAATTGAAAATGATATGGCTAGATGTGTGCTTGTGTATGTTTGCATTTATATGTTTGTATTTGTTTATACTGCTTAGAGTCCTCTGAACTTTGGTTTATGCTTTGATGTTTGCCACTAGTTTCTTTTTGCATTTTAGCTTGAGAAATCTATGTCAACGTTTTGCCATCCTCAGCCTTGTCAAATGTATTCAAGGAGATTTCTAAAATAAATCATTTGTTAATATTACTGTGATTTGTTTTGTTTTTCTGATTTCTAAAGTTTTCCTTTAATCCTTTCTCATTAATATAGTCTCCTTTCTGATAGTACACATCTGCCTTCATGTGGTGTCTACATTTTCCATTGGATCTGCACCTCATTAATCATAGCTATTTTAAATTCTGTATGATTATTATTAGTATCGTATAAATTTGGTTCAGCTCATTGCTTTGTGTCCTCAAATCTTTTCTTTAAAGTGCCTTTTACTTTTTTTTTATTTTTGCTGAAAACCAAGAATGTTGTATAGGATAATAAATACGGAGGTAAACAGACCTTTAGTCTGAAGATATTGTTTAATCTGACTAGGAACTTGGATGTATTTAGTCATGGCTGTAGCAATGGATACAAGAAGTTTAAAATTTAGGGACCTATTTTGGAAACCTTGTTGGTTTTAGGGGATTCCTTTTGTACGATTCCATGGAGAAAGTCTGTCTCTTACTCTTTTCTTGGCTGAAATTTATGGCTTTTGTTTCTGGAGGTTTATACTATGATTCTGGAAGCTTGTAGGGGAGGGTAAACTTTCCCCAGCATTCTCATTAAATCCCAGTTTTTGAAATACATAGCTGGCCTGTATGCTGACTATGTGGCCATCACAAGTATTTATGCTCTTTTTCTAGGGTTAGAGTTTTTTTCACTATCTGATTGCTAAATTTTTCCCACTGCAGTAATTATCCTCCAAGTCTACATTCATTGTTCTTGATGTCTTCTTCCTTATACAATTAAAGTTTTAATTTTTTGCATAAGTGTCTGAAAGAGTCTATGGCAGAGTCTTTCTTTCATCCAGTTTGAATGGCATTTCCCTAATGCTGGCTGGCAATATAGGACCCTGAGATTAATCCTTTTATGCCCTAAAGGATAAAAGTCTCGATGAATTTTAACAACGGCTATTCTTTCCTTCTCCCAGCTAGAGATATAGTGGAGAGTGAGAACTTTAACAGGATTTTTGATCTTATGAGAGTCTGAATTCCCATAGAGAAAACCTGAAAAGTGCAATGCTCCACAACTGCAGCTCTCAAGAGCTTCTCATTTGTCATGATTACCCATACTCAGCCTCTAGTAATTCACCACAATTTTTAGTTTAATATTTATTTCAGTTTATATTGCATCTTCCCCATGGCTCTTGATTAAGGTAAGTAGAGACATGGATTATCTCACTAAAGGAGTCTGTCTCTCTAGATTTTGGGATGGTTTTGCCTCCAATGTTAGCTGTATAACGTGTCGAAGTACAATTGTTTATATTCAGCCCTACCAAGTTTTTCTTCCTGTAGGAATGGAGTGATGGTTTCCAAGAGGTTCATATGTCTGGGCTAAAACCAAAGTGCCAGTAATTCACTTTTAATAAATTATGGCATCTAATTTTAAAATTATAAGTCATTAGTTACTTGTCTCCTAATGAAGATTCTATTGTCTTCTATGATTTGAATATTCATTATTCTGAACCACAGTGCATATCATCCACAAAATACCTTCTCACTTCACCAAGTTATTTATTAGTGTAAATTGAGAATTAAAACAGATTTAAAATTTCTTCCTTCTCTTTCATGTTGCAGACAAAGGTACTGATGCAAGTTGTATGATCTATAAAAAGTCGTTCAGAGTTTATTACATAAGTCAAATTTCTAGCTAATTTCTTAGTTTAATTGTAGGAATGAACAGTAAACACATTACATGCCATTTCCATTTATCCATAGCAGTTATAATTTTAATAAAAATTATATTTCACTCTTTTATCCACTTTCTACCGCACATAGTAGTTAATTTTATTAAACATCTTACATTCAGATAAAAAACACTTTTATATGATATATTTTGGCTCAAGCATTAATTAGTTCTTGTTCCTAATTCAATAAATTTTGAATTAGAATTCAAAGAAAGTAAGCAAGTTGAAGTACACAGGGTTGAAATTAAGGAAAAATCAGGAATAAAACTCAATTCTTACATTTTAAAACCTCTTGCAGTCTTCACAAGAGAAGTCAGCTGCTTTTAGCATGATGCTGACCACTTGATATAACAGCTTGCACTATTTTTAGTACAAAAGAATGCACACCTGCTTTTTAGCTTTAAGAAGCATGCTTCTAAAGGCAATCATCTCTGCAAAGTGAGTTCTTAATAATGTTGGTTATCAGTCACTCACTGTCTTCATTTACAGGTATTTTTAAAGTCCACAACTGCTAAACTCAATAAAAACAAACGAGAGCATATTTTGTAGTACTCAATAGTATCAAATCCTTTTGGAATAATAGGAAAATATTTTTTGAATTACCTCTTGTTATACTAATTTTTGCTACCTAGTTTGAACATAATTATACTTCTTTTTTCTCTGAATATATCATGTACTCTTCCATCATAGAGTTTCTATTTCTATTTTGAATTAAGGCTATTTGTGAACATAGGCAATTATTTCCCTGTACTGGAAATACTTTAATCAAAAATATTACAATATATACTCTGTTATAGCCATAGAACTTATAAAATTGTTCCTAAAATTTCTACCATACATATTGACATAAACAATTTCTCTGTACATAAGGAAGCGAAAACTTGCTTGAAGTATAAACAGAATATAAACTACTTACATAACAACTAGCTGAGTTATAGCCAATCAGAAGTCATCAGCCATAAAACCCGTATTCAAATAAGACAGATGCAAACTGTAATAAGGCTATTAACTACTATGGTGTGTATCTGTGAGTGTGTATGTGTGTGTTTGTGTCTGTGTATGTGTGTGTCTGTGTGCTACACCCTTTTCTCTGGACTTAAGGCTGGAGTGTCTCAGAGAATTCTCAATCATTTTGATTGAGAATTCACACAGCTGCCTACTTCTAGAATCAAAGAAAAAGCCAATTAAGATGTGTAAAACTCAATTTATTGTAATGTTGTCTTTTAACAGGCTTAACAAAGTGACTGACTCAGCATGGATATGCACTACCACTGTAAGCTTTGCAAGTTGGTTGTATCATATTGAGTAAGTTATGTAATTATTTTTAACTCTAAAAACTATGTTTCTAACAATGCAATGCCTTTCAACCTTAAATGTGGCAATATTTTCTTTCCAGGAAAATTTTTGTGCAGAAAAAATAGTTATGAAAAATTTGTATCTCCTACACTCCCTCCCTCTCTTCCTACCACCTCCCTCTCCCCCCCCCCATTCTTTCTTCCTTCCTTTTTTTTAAATGCAAGATCTTTCTAAGTTGCCCAGGCTGGTCTTGAGCTCCTGGGCCCAAACAATCTTTTTGCTTTTATCTCCTGAGTGCTAGGACTGTAGGCTCATGCTGTGAAGGAATTCCTCAGTTACAATTCTATTTTCTTGCTAATTATCCCCACAGATTTAAGGGAGCTAGGATCAACACATCAGAGCACATTTCAATGAACTCTTACTGAATTTTTTCCATTCTTCCTGAGAATATTTAAAACTTCCTGCTCACACTATACATTTTCTTATTTATACTCATCTGATAAAATGCTATAACAGCCAAGTGCTTTGTTAAACATTTGTAGTCCCAGATGCACATGAAGCTAATTTGGGAGGATCACTTTTGTGCACCACGTCATTTGGTGGGGGTTATTGAGTCTATTCTGGACAGTGTAGCAAGATTCTTTCTCCAAGACAAAATCACAAACAGCACAGTCAAATAGTACTGTTAATCTAATTTTGCTCCTTTACCTGAAAATATATACAACGATGTTAGCTTCACACTGCATGACATAGCTTGTAATAGAATACTAGAGAAATGACGTTTTCAAACTAATTCAGGCATGGTAGTGAGGGAAGAGTACCTGCAGAATAATATAGAATATTCTTCTATTAAGTTCTATAATGCATACAAAATAATTTTATTTGCTAAAATAAAACTTGTACACATTAATAATTGTTAATTTTTTTTGTTCTCCAAGTTTTACCTTTGATTTCTGTTTACCACTTTTAAATTTTTGTCTCCACTTTTGTTGCACTTTTTTTTTGAGACAGGGTCTCACTATCCAGTTAAGGGGCTGCGCTTGAAGGCACTATGTAGACCAAGCTTACCTCGAATTCTTGGCAATCCTCCTGTCTCAGCCTCCTGTGTGCTGAGTTGTTGCATATTTCAACTTAACTATTTAACTTAGTATAATTGCATGATCTGAAAAGTCATCTAAGTCTATTCATTATAAGATTCTTTTTCTTTTTTTATAATATTTATGTAAAATACTTACAACAGTTCCTTAATTCAATACTTACTTAGTCCTAGAAGGTGATTTCATTTATTCACACAAATACATGTGCATATGAGTGGGTTCATGCATGCACACATACACAGATATGCATAATTTTATAAAAATGGGAATATATTTTCTTGGAAGAATTTCTTAGTGTAGCTTTTTTCTTTGGTTTTAGTTTATTTTCCTTTCCCTTCTCTTAATTTTCTTACTCCTGTTATCTTCTACCCAAAAAGTGATCCTTATTAATAATTTTGAGTGCAATATTTTCCTCCATGCTAAATTTAGGAGATATTAGATGGAATATACTGCTATATGAGCTATGTTTCATTGATTTAAATGGAATCACACTGTACATAGTTTTTATTTACATCTGCATTTCTTCACTCATCATTCACCCTATAGTTTACCTTTCATAGCAAGTGATCCAACTCAAATTCATTATTTTAAATATTTTAATTCCTGTACATAGTGTCTGGTATACATATATCAAAATTCCTCAACTCATGTAGTGGAGATTGTTCTCAACATGACAAATGTTTATATGTAGATTTTTTACTCCCAGTAATATGGTTTTAATATCTATGTAACATATATTCAGGAGTGCCAAAAATACTGTGCCTTTTAAACTTACAATAGGTTGCTATGTGTTTAGCTATCCTATAATATGTTGAAATTATAAAATATGGAGCTTGAGAATTTTATGATATTTACAAACACAATCTTTGTGAATATAATCGAATTAAGATAATGTCACAGTAGATTTGAGTAGGGACTGATCAGTTGCCTAGTCTTCATGTGAAGATACAGGTAGAGATTGTAGTGATGCATCTATAAACTAAGGAACACCATAATTTTAAGAAACCACCAAAATCAAGAAAAAGGCAAGGAAGGCTTGTCCTTCAAGGCCTTGTAAAGACCATACATATGTGACACTTTGAATTGAGATTCATAGCTTTGAGAAAAGTGAGAGAATAAATTTCTGTAGTTTTAAGCTAATTTTCTGGCACTGTTTTAGAGAAGTCCTAGGTAACTAAAAGATAGATGTTAGACTAGTACCACAAAATTTGAGTGTTCAGGCCTTATTTCTGGAGTTATAATGGAAATTGTTTCAATAACTGTCATTTAGAATATATATTTTTTTGGTTTATATTAACAAGCTTTCCTTAACAGGTTTCTTTTCATTCTTTTTTTTTAACATGCCACATGCATGAAGACTTTGAGTTCTACCAAAAGATTTTTCAACATTTATTGATGTGATCACAAAGCTGTTTTATTTGACTTGAGAGAATAGGTTATTTTGATATCTTTTATGGTAATTGCTTAATCTAGCATTCTCAGAATAAATCCTACTTATACTAATGTGATATTCTTCTGATTTGATTTTGTAATACCATATTTTGAATATTTTGTCTATAGACATAATTGATATTGAGTTGGTTATACTTTGCATTGTTGTTATCATTTTTGGCGTTAAATCTTGTTAGCTTACTAAAATAACCTGAAGAACTTTTCATCTTTTTCTGTTCACTTTAGATTACACTGAAATTAACTTTTGCCCTTAATGTCATATAGTTCTCACCTTTAAACCCCTCTGCTTCTTACAGCTTTTAAACTAAAACATACACTTGAAAAATATCAATCTATTACTAAATATTTTACAGCAACCTCTTCATATCCACATAGCTTTAGCTAAAATTGGAGTTTTAGCTGGCAGGAAACTTGAGACATCAGAGATGATTTGTGATTAAAAATTAAAGTTTATAATAGCAATCATGTTCAACTCCTTTCCAAAAACTAGATCTTTCACATGATACAAATTCGAAATAATTGGGAACTTCTCCTTGTCTTCTCAAGTAAGTTCATGAAACACTGAGAGTTTACAGACCCAACTTTCCCTTCAGAATGACTGAAGGCTTGAATTGAGCCCTGGACTCTTATATTAGTAGCTATTCAGCATCGCTTTGGTAATCCTTGGAAGTAATGGAGATGATGGCAGTGTTTGCTTCCCAGGATGACTGTAAGAATTAAATGAGTTAGTAGATATGCAGTTTGAGTTCTATGGGGGGTCTATCTAAATTCACACTTTAAAACCAACGTACTTATTCTCACAGCTGTTTGGATTTCACTGTGATGACTCACAACTGAGTCTTTGTATTAGACTGCCCTGGGTTGAAGGTAATTGTTTTAATAAGGTTATGCCTTATTTCAGGAGCAGGGTAAGATCATAAATTCAAGACAACTCTGAGGTGCTATCAACTAATGAGTTCACCATGTGTGATACATTTTTGATTATAGTCTAAACTTGAGTAAGAAATGCCTAGCAGATTGGTTTAGCACAGTTTTGTGTGTGTGCAAATGATTAACTTTAAAAAGACAGAATCACCCTGGGTATGGGTAGCATTGATCAATAAGCTTGTAGACTGGATAGAATAAAAAGGGAAAGAAGAATGAAGTCTTGCTTTTGTTACTTTGGAGGAGTTCCAGTCTTCCTCATTACCTTTGAAAGCTTATATCCAGGCTTCCAGTAGAGTTAGTTCAGCCTTCCAATGCAGACTATTCAACCTTTCAGTGTAGAAACTTTGGCTGATAGGGACTCACATGAGATTCTGTACTGCCTTTACCTTTTGACTAAATACTTCAAATCTCTAGCATGCAGTCAGTCATTTTGAATCTTTCCACACATGTTTCTACACATGATCATTCTGAGCTTACATCATAAATCACACACACACACACACACACACACACACACACACACACACATACACTGTTTTTCCAATGAACCCTAGCTGTTACACTATGAATTAATTGAAGCCTCTGTTGTAGTTGCTATGCCCAGCTTCTCCTCCCCAGGCATGCTTTCCTCATCTCAAAAGAGTTGTTAACATGAGAATCTCTGATAAGTTTACTGTGTGTCACTTGTCTCAGACTCTGTATCTAAAGGAACACAACCTAAGACAATGCTTAAAACAGAACTTGGTAAATATTTAATAGATGATAGCTCTTATTGCAAAGTGTGGACATCATCATCACTGATCTCAGATAATACTGAGTCTTTCCTGCTCATCTCAGAAAGTGCCCCAAAGATGGGGTTTGTTCATTTTCTCTTGGTTGAAATCTCATTTTCTTTATACTTGTATTTGTGTTCTGACTCTAAACAGAATGATGCTCTATGAAGGATTAATTCTCTTAAACCTGGAAAATTTGTCTATCTGAGCAGAATAATTTCATATATTGTGTAACATTATTTGTCTCAGCAAAAAGCAATAAAATGTTTTGTGATTCAGAACTCAATGTGGTGTAGGCTACATTGGAATAAGCTGCCAGATAAAACACACTCAGAGCCAAAAGTTGAAGGAAAAAAAGAAAAGGACTTAAAATGTTGGGAAATATTGATTAATGTTTTCTACTGTTTGGAATTTTAGTCATGAACCTCCTCAATATAACCTACATTGAAATCTGTGTGTGTGGGAGTGTGTGATGTGACTCCACGTGGGTAAGTGCAGATGACTTGAAATATATATTTCATTCAACATATGTACATCAAGAAAGTGTAACAGTCAATTATGTGACTACTGTTGTTAATTGAAGATGGATGACAGTACCTAAATGTATCATGAGGGAGTTGAATATTTGTATTAATGTGAGAGTTTTTCTAAACTGCCTACAAAGCAGTTTTAACATTCATCCTAAACAACCTCAACAGTAATTTACAGAAATATCAGAGAGGATTTAAAAGGTAACAAAGTGACATCTATGTTTAAATTATTTTATTGTGTTGTTATTTAATTTTTGAATTTCCATCAAAGTAAAGTTCTGTGGTCTAGTTATTCTTTAGACAATGATCACTATCCAGCTATTCTTTGTGCAATATCTATCTCTACTGAAAAGATATTTACAATTCACAAGAAAGCATTTTCTAATATCCTTCTTAAAGCTCATTATTAAAGTTTACTATTTATCATACTTGTGCTCACATTTAATTGTTTCATTATCCACCAATAAATCTTTACTAATTAATTACTCTTTAGGAATCTCTAGGATGTTCAGCAATGTTAAAGAGCAAGAGAAAGTTATAGAAAAAAGTAGCTATATACTGACCCCCCAAAATATTATATTTTCCCTTTATTTTGAACATTTTAACTTCCCATAAGTTAGGGGAGGAAAGGTTTGTTCAGATCATAATTTCTAGATGTTGGAGTCTATCATCAGCTGACTCCAAGGCAGCATGGTGTGGCAGACAGGTATTCCAGAAGGGCAACAGTCCATGGTGGGCAGAAGGTAGTAAAGCAACAAGGGACAATGGCAGCTGTTTAAGTCCCTTATATTTGATCTAGTCTGCTTAAGGGTAGGTAGCACTCACACCCTTAATCCTATGGTCTTTAAGCATGTCATTGCACCATGAATCAATTCCAGCATCACATATTACAGATTCAGCCACATCTGAAAAATTCCCTCAAATGATTTCTTGAAGCTTTGTCAGGACTTCTAAACACAAACCATAGCAATGATTTTCATCATGTTGAGATGAATACTTTCTATACCAGTTTATTCAGGGATTTTTTCATGTTGAAGTCTTTTGAAGTATTTATGCACCTATTCATATTATCATGATTTATACACTTCTTTCTGTTTATCTAATGAATTACATTTATTGATTTACATACATTAAACCACATTTGGATCCCTGGAATGAAGTCTAGTTGGTCATTGCGAATGATTTTTTTGATGATTTATTGCATCTTGTTTGCCAATGTATCATTAAGAATTTTTGTATCTATGTTAATGAGAGTAATTGGCCAGTAGCTTTACCTTTTGGTTAGATTATTGTCCGTTTTTGGCATCGTTAGCTTTATTGATTCCTTCTAGAATTTTCTGGAAAAATTTTTGGAGGGTTGGTCATAAACTTCTTTAGGTTTTATTCATCATGGCCATATCTTACTTTTTTATCAATTTTGAAAGACAATTTTTCTGGATATAATAATCTGGGTTGCAAGTTATTTTTTCTATTAGTGCTTTAAACACTTCATTCTATGATCTTCTTGTCTTAAAGTTTTGTGTTGAGAAATGTGCTGCAATTATAATGTATTTTCATTTATACATGATTCACTACTTTTCTTCAGTAGCTGTTTTTGTTTTGTACTTTCTCTCACAATCAGTTTTTGTGCTGTATTTCTGTTATTTTAAATATTAGAGTGTGCAGTATTTTTTCTGATCATGGCTATTTTGGGTTCTATATGCTTCTGTTATCTCTGTGTTACATTCTTTTATCATATCTGCAAACAGATTTTAAAATTTTTTAAATTTTATTTTAAAGAGAATAAAACAAAAGAGAACAGAACAAATCAAATCATAACAGAGCAATGAAAGCAACACAGCACTTCACAATGAGACAACTGGACATCAACAATAGCTGCCATAATGTCTCTTTTCTTCAAAATAGTTGAGCATACCTTTACACACAATAATATCAAACATAACAAGATAGCATAAAACCATTCAAAAGAATGAAAGCATTACATGACTTCAAAACCAAATAGCAGGAAATGAATAATGGCTACTGTGATATCTCACTTTCCTCAAAACATTTGTCTATAACTTCACACATAATAAAATCAAATAAACCACAATGAATCAAAACAGAAGAACAAAAGCATGTTAGGACTTCAAAACAAGATGATAGTAAATCAGCAATGTCTACCATAATGTCTTCTTTTCTTCAAAATAGCTGTTCATACCATCACACATAATAAAATCATATAAAACAGAATAAAATCAATCAAACCAATGAATGAAAAGCAATGTAATAGGAAACCATGGTTGCCATAATACATCCCACTATATTCAAAATAGCTGCCCCTACCATGTAACAGTATAAAATCTAGCAAAACAAGACAGAACACAGCCAAACCTAACAAAATTTTGTAAATTTTGCAAGAGTTCAAGCAAGACAAGAAGAAATTATCATTAGTTTCCACCTTTCCCTCCTAGCTGTTTCTTCCCCTTTGCTCTTATATTAACTATTTTGCTTTTGTTCACAATAACTCCTTTTTATGCTAGGGTTCATGCATATGAGTTCAAACTGTTGTGGCAATAGACTGGACATGATCTCCATGTGCATCCACTTACCTACAGTAGCCTTGAAATTATTCTACTTTATAGCTGAGTAGCTTTACACTGCATGAAAATACCATATCTTTCTCTTTTTTACTTAAAGGGAATAAAAACAGAAAAAGGTAGAAATATTACAGCATTTCAAGAACAGAAGATAAACAGTAAGAAATCACTAGTTGATAAATTACACATTGTTCTTTTAGAAATAGTTTTTCAAGTTATAAAATTAAAGCACACAAAGTAGACACTCAAGCAGTGAGAGTGCAAACAGATCTGTTCAACAATCCAACAAGAACCTAGAAATATGGTTAATAATCCCACACACCTAAGCATACATGCAGCTATATCTTATAGTGCTTCTTATTTCCTCTTTTTTTAACAATAGCAATTATACATTTTTAAAATTTTATTTAAAGAGAAGAAAAAAAAGCAAAATGGAAAAAAGGGTAGCAACAATACAGAAATCTAAAACAAAGAAACAAAAAGAGAAAAAAAAAGAAAAATGAGAAAAGCCCCACTAAGAAATCAGTAATTTATAAATTACATACTGTCATCCTGGATGCAGTTGTTCAAGTTACAAAGTTAAAGGGTAAATACATAGTAAAGATTCAAACAGTCAGACTACAAACAGTTCTGCTCAAAGAACCAACAAAGATTCAGCAATATGGTCATCTATTTTACACACTCAAACATACATGCAGTTATATCCCTTAGAGCACTTTCTTTTCCTCTCTTTTTTACAGTAGCAATTATACATTTTGGTTTTATTCCTCTTGTAATTCTTATTTACTTCTTATACTAGAGACACAATATGATATTTATAAATATGATTCTTATTTATTTCACTAATGAGGATAGTCTCAAGTTGTCCCCATTTGCCTATGAAGGCCTCAAGACCATCCTTTTTTATAGCTGAGCAATATTCCATTATACAAAATGCCACATCTTTTTCATCCACTCTGCAGTTGATGGGCATCTTGGTTGTTCCAGGATTTAGCTGTCACAAATTGTGCAGCTATGAACATGGGTACACATATATCACTCTGATATGAACTTTTCAGTATGTCTGGGAAAATACCCAGGAGGGAAATAACTGGATTGAATGGGGCTTCCAATCCTAGTCTTCTGAGAATTTTCCATATGGATTTCCATAATGGTTGCACCAGTCTACATTCCCACCAACAGTGGAGCAGTGTTCTTTTTCCCCACAGCCCCACCAACATTTGTTATCAGTTGAATTCTTGATGGCAGCTGTTCTTTCCAGAGTGAGGTGGAATCTCAATGTTTTTATTTACATTTCTCGAATGACCAGTGATGGTGAACCTTTCTTCATGTATTTATTTGCCATTTATATATCTTTCTCTGAAAACCATGTGTTCATCTCAGGTGCCCATTTTTGGAGAGGGTCTTTGAATTTGGGGTGCTTGAAGTTTTTCAATTCTTCATATGTTCTGGACACATGTCCTTTGTCTGAGGGGTGGATGACTAAAATTCTTTCCCACTCTGTGGGTTTTCTTTACATTCTGTTAGTGATGTCCTTGGAAGTGCAGAAACTTTTGAATAATATGAGATCCCATTTGTTGATCCTTTGAGGTATTTCCCATGCAGATTGCATTTTTTTCATGAATTCTTTGCCTACCCCTATGTCTCCAAGACTTCTACCTACCCTGTCTTCCAGTAGATTTAGTGTTTTGGTTTTAATATTTATGTATTTGATCCATTTAGACTTAAGTTTTGTGCATGGTGATATGCATGGGTCTAGTTTCAGTCTTTGGCATGTAGAGAGCCAATTTATCCAACACCATTTATTAAAGAGACTAACCTTCTTCCAGTGGACAGATTTAGCCCCTTTGTCAAATATCAGGTGGCTGAGTGTCTTTGTAGTTGTGCTTTCATCTTCTAAACTGTTCCATTAATCCTCATGTCTATTTCTTTGCCAGTACCAAGCTGATTTTATCACTGTGGCTTTATAGTACTGTTTCAAGTCAGGAATTGAGATGCCTCCTGCCTTGCTTTTGTTGCTTAGAATTGCCTTTGCTATTCTAGGTTTCTTCTGTTTCAAAATGAATTTTAGTAGTGTTTTATCTAGATCTGTGAAGTATGTCAATGATATATTGAGTGGAATTGTGTTAAATCTGTATAACATTTTTGGGAGTATGGCCATTTTCACACTGTTGGTTCTTGCTAACCAAGAGCAAGGAATGACCTTTCATTTTCTAATATCCTCTTCAATCTCCTTTTTCAGCTTAGTATAATTTTCAGCATATAGGTCTTTTACATATTTAGTTAGGTTGACTCCTAAGTATTTCATTTTTTACATGTTATTGTAAAGGGCAATATTTCCATAATTTCTCTCTCAGTGAGCTTTTTGTTTGTGTACAGGAATGTTATTGATTTCTGAGCACTGACTTACGTATCCAGCTACACTATTGAACTTGTTTATTGCCTCTAGCAGTCTTTTAATGCAGTGTTTTGGGTCCTGCACATAGAGTATCATGTCATCTGCAAATAATGATAATTTAACTTCTTCCTTTCCTATCTTTACTCCTTTTATTTCTCTCTCTTGTCCGATGGCCCTGGCTAGTGTTTCCAGAACTATGTTGAAAAGGAGTGGTGATAGTGGACATCCTTGTCTTGATCCTGATTTTAAAGTGAAAGTTTTCAGTTTTTGTCCATTTAGTATACTGTTGGCTGTTGATTTGCATAGATGGCCTTTATAAGGTTGAGGTAGATGCTGTGTATTCTGAGTTTCTGAAGCGTTTTTATCATGAACATGTGTTGGACTTTGTCGAAAGCTTTTTCTGGGTCTATTGAGATGACCATGTGGTTTTTGTTTTTGGCTCTTTTGATGTGATGTGTTACAGTTATTCATTTGCATATGTTAAACCATCCCTGCTTTCCTGGAATGAACCCACTTAGTCATGATGCATAATCCTCTTGATCATTCTCTGCATTATACTTTCCAGTATTTTATTAAGAATCATTGCATCAATGTTCATTTGTGAGTTTGGCCTATAGTTCTCTTTTTTGGTTGGATATTTCTCTGGATTTGGTGTCAGAGTAATAGTTGCTTCTAGGAATGATTCAGGGAGGTGTGCATTTTTCTCAATTTCATTGAAGAATTTAAGGAGTACAGGCCTCAAATCTTCTCTAAATTTCTTGTAGAATTTAGCTGTGAATCCATCAGGACCTGGGATTTTCTTTTTCGGTAAGTTTTTAATTATATTTTCAATTTCAATAGCTCATATTGGGTTATTCAAAATTGCTATATCTTTTTGTTGAGCTTTGGTAGTTCAAATGTTTCTAGAAATTTGTCCATTTACTCTGCTTTCAACTCTATGTGAATAGAGATTTTCAAAGTAAGTATTCATGACCTTTTGAATTTCCATGGGATCTGTAGTAATTTCTCCCTTTTCAGTTCTTATTGCATGAATATGGGTTTTTTTTCTTTCTTTTTCTTGATAAGGTTAGCTAGGGGTTTGTCAATTCTGCTTATTCTCTCAAAAAACCAGCTTTTTGATTCATTAATTATTTATATTGTTTTTTTAGTTTCAACTGTATTGATTTCTGCTCTACCCTGTATGATTTTCTCTCTCCTATGAGCTTTGGGTTTAACTTGCTCTTCTTTTTCTAGAAGCTTGAGATGGACCATTAGGTTGCTTATTTGTGCTCATTCTATTTTCTTGATATGACAATTTATTGCTATGTATTTCCTTTTAAGACTGCTTTCATTGCATCCCACAGATTATAGTATGTTTCTTCTACATTTTCATTGAATTGTAGATATTTCTTTATTTCTTCTTTAATTTCATCTGCAGCCCACTGGTTGTTCAAAAGGCTGTTATTTAATTTCCATGTATTTATGCAGGTTTTACAGTTTCTTTGGCATTCATTTCCAATTTCAGTGCACTACGGTCAGATATTATGCATGATATGATTTCAATACCTTTGCATTTACTTAAGAATGTTTTATGGGATAATATATGGTCTGTTTTGGAGAATGTCCCATATGCAGCTGAGAAGAATTTGTATTTTGATGTGGTTGGGTGGAACACTCTGTAAACGTCTGCTAAATCCAATTGCTCACAGGTATGATTCAGTACTATTATTTCTTTGCTGACTTTTTGTCTAGTTGATCTATCTCTTTGTGACAATGGGTTGTTAAGATCTCCTGTTATCATTGTGTGCTTGTGTATTTGGTTTTTCATGTCCAATAATATCTGTCTTATACAGTGCTCCTGTATTTGGGGAATATATATTTATAATTGTTAGATATTCCTCTTGAATTTTTCCACTAATAAGTATGTAGTGAACTTCTCTATCTCTTTTAATCATTTTAGGTTTGAAGTTTACATTGTCTGCAAATAGAAAAGTTACCCCTACTTTTTTTTGGGTTCCTGTTGCATGGAATACTGTTTTCCATCCTTTGAATTTTAATCTATGAGTTTCCTTTTGTGTCAAATGATTTTCCTGTATACATCATATTGTAGGATCCTATTTCTTGATCCATTCTGTCAATCTATTTTTTTATAGGTGAATTGAGGCCATTTATATTTATGGATATCACTGATGTGTAATGGCTCAACTTTGCCATGTTATGTTCCAGTTGTTTCTTTCTGCTTTCCCCCTTATTTAATTGCTTATCCTACCTAGTGGTTTCTTTCTGTTGTTGTTTTGTGGAATATGGTCATTTCTATCTCTGTCTAGTATGTCTTTCAATACTCTTCCTAGGGTTGGTTTAGTGGACATGAATTTCTTCAGTTGTTCTTTGTCATGGAAATACCTTGTTTCTCCATTAAATTTGAATGAAAATTTTGCTGGGTACACAGTCTAGGTTGAAGGTTGTTTTCTTTCAGGGCTTAAAATACCTCACTCCAAGCTCTTCTTGACTTGAGGGTTTGTGCTGAAAAGTCTGCCGTGAATCTAATGGGATTTCCTTGATAGGTGAGTTGTGTCTTTTCTCAGCTTTTAGTATTCTGTTGTTGTGCTGTATGTCTGAGATCTTAATTATTATGTGTCTGGGTGTGGATTTATGTTGATTGTCACTGTTTGGTGTTCTATATGCCTCATTTATCTGCATATCAGACTCTTTCCCCATGTTTGGGAAATTTTCTGCTATGATTTCTGTAAATACTTCATGTATGTCATTTGCCTGGACTCCTGTATCTTCACTAATGTCCATTATTCTTATATTGTTGCTCTTTGCATCATTATGGAGCTTCTGGATTGTCATTTCATGCTGCTTGGTTATTTTTAAAAGTTCTGTTCTTTCCTGATCACTAACTGTGATCCTGTCCTCAAGGTCCGAAATCCTATCCTCAGCTTCCTTTAAGCCATTTTGCATGCTTTCAATAGAATTTTTTTGTTTTTTGGATGTCTCTCTGAGTTTGTTTCATGAATTCTGCTTGTTTTCTATATTGTTCATTCAAAGTTTCAATCAGTTTCCCATGCTCATGTACTTTTTTCTCTATTTCTTCTTTAGCTGCACTCAACAACTCCTTTACTAAAGTTGCTATTTCTATCTTTACATGGGAGAATATTTTTAATTTGATTTCTTCTATAGCCTGATGGAGTTGTTTTTTTATTTCACTTGCTATCATTTCAGAGATTCCCGGTGTGTTACTTTTGGGGTCCTCTGTTTCAATGTCTCCTATACTTGCTTCTGGTGAACTATATTTTTGAGACTGCATTTTGATCTTTCCTTTTGTCATTTTCACTCTGCCTGGTGTTTTCTATGTGTAGGAGGGGAACACACATGCTCTTTTCAGATGCACCAAAGTCTTGCTGTTAGTTGGAGGGGATTTTACTACTGCCCTATTTATCCCCTGTACACCTCTATTTTAAGGGTACACTCAGCACACTGATACAGCTAATCTGCTGTAGTCCAAGGTTTGCCACCTGAGAACAATGTTCCAAATTTTTTCACACTAACTGGAGCCTGCTGAGGTCTTCTGATGTTCCGGGTGGGAGGGTGGGCCCAGCAGAAGCAGTCCAGGGCAGTTTTCAGTCTTGGGTGGGCCTCCTCGATGTTCCAGGTTGCAGAGCTTTCCCCCGGGGGAGGTTCCAGGCAGCCTATGCCTTAGGTGGGCTTCCACTAACTTCCCAGTTTCCGGGTTGGCCCACAGTGGTGGTTCCAGGCAACATATGCCTGATGCAGGCTTCTGCTAAGTTCCTGGTGGCAGGGCGGGCCCACAGTGGAGGTTCCAGGCTGCTTACCCCTGATGCAGGTTTCTGCTAAATTCCCAGTGGCAGGGTGGGCCCAAGGTGGAGGTTCTAGGCAGCTTATGCCTGATGCAGGCTTCCACTAAGTTCCCAGTGGCAGGGCAGGCCCATGAGGGAAGTTCCCCCATATCTTTCTTATCCATTCTGCAGTTTATGGGCAAATTACTCTTGCTATTTTTTTGGGGGGGGTCTCCTGTCACATGAAACAATTGATTTCTCTCCTTTGATTTTCAGTATATGAATTTCCTTTCCAGTTAAATGTGTTTCTTGTATACAGTATATTAATGGATCTTGTTTCTTGAACTAGTCTTCCTGTGTTTCCTTTTATTGCTGATCTGAGATGTCTACATTATTGGTTACAACCAGAATACATTGGTTTGTCTCTGTCTTGCTATCCTCCCCTTGTAGGCCCTTCATTCAGTTACCTGCGCTATTTGGTAATCCTCCTCTGCTACTGTTCCTGGAACCATGGTCATTTTATTTTTCTCTGGAATATTCTTTGGCACTCTCTGTAGGGTTGGTTTGGTAGTCATAAATTCCTTCAGTTGTCCTTTATCATTGAAGTATCTTATTTTCCATCAATTTTGAAAGATAGTTTTGCTGGGTAAGTCAATCTGGGTTGGAAGTTGTTTTCTTTCAGGTTTTGAAACAATTCACTCCAAACTCTTCTTGACTTGATGGTTTGTGTTCATAAGTCTGCTATGATTATGATTGGTTTGCCTTTATAGTTGATCTGTCTCTTTAACAGTTTTTAATATTCTCTTCTTGTGCTAAATTTATGGGATCTTGATTATTGTATGTCTGGGAGTAGATTTACTCTGGTTATGGCTAGTTGTAGTCCTATGTGCCTCACTTATCTGCATGCCAAATCCATTTCCCATGTTTGGAAAGTTTTCTTTTTAACTTCTATGAATATCATTTTAATTTCCTTTGTATTGACCCCTGCTTCTTTAGCAATACCTATCACTCTTAAATTAGGGTTTTTTGCATCATGTTGTAGCCATTGAGTTGTTATCTCCTGACTCTGTGTTATTTTTAAGAGATCTTTCCTTTATGATCACTAGATGCAATCCTATCTTCAAGGTTTGAAAGTCTATCTTCAGTCTCTTGCAAGCAGTTTTGCCAGCTTTCAATTGAATTTTTAATTTATTGCATGCCTCTTTGAATCTATTTTATGCATTGTAATTCCTTTCTACATTCATTCAAGATTTCCATCATTCTCCTATGCTCCTCTTTTTTGTCTATGTGTTCTGTAGATCTACTGAACAATTCTTTCCTTATGTTTATGATTTCTTGTTTTACCTGAGACATTATTTCTGATTTAACTGCTTTTACAATCTCATGAAGTTGTTTTCTTACTTCAGTTGCTATCCTTCCAGAGATTTTAGGTGTGTGACTTCTATTTTCTTCCATGACTGTATCTTCTAGACTTATTCCGTGTGGGCTAGAGATCTGAGTTTGCCTTTTGCTCCTTCGTGTTGACATTATCCTGGATTCCACGAAAGAAACTGGTTGTGTGGCCCCAGGCACTTCCCACATTGGCTGCCACTAGGCAGTGTAGGGGGATGGGATAGGCACCTGAGTTCCTCTAATTCCAGATTTACAAGGAGGTGGCAGGGCATGGAGAGGGCTTCTCCAGACCTATGCAGCTACACTGTGGCTTCACTGATGATCAGGGATATATGGAGTTGAGGCTGATTCTCTCAGCCTGTGTGTCTACACTGGGACTTCCATAATGGTAGCAGACACACAGGGGTGTGTTTGTCTGATTCTGCTAGTGGGTAATGGCTGCCTGCGGGAACCAAGGGCCTCCAATGGGGGCTTGTGGATGCGCAGGGCTTACCAGGCTGTGTGTCCCTGCTCTTGCTGCCTACTTACAGTAAGGAGCCTTCTGGTGGCAGCTCCCTGAAGGTGAAAGTAGACCTGCTGGTTCTCTCTGCCCATGCTGGCCTCCTGCAGCGTGTGACATTTTTTAGGCAGTGCGTAGCAGGCAAAGATGGATCTGTCTGTCTCTCTCCACCTGCGC
Source organism: Hydrochoerus hydrochaeris (assembly GCA_004027455.1). Classification (NCBI taxonomy): domain Eukaryota; kingdom Metazoa; phylum Chordata; class Mammalia; order Rodentia; family Hydrochaeridae; genus Hydrochoerus; species Hydrochoerus hydrochaeris. The sequence goes on from PVLA01000090.1 coordinate 280,475, forward strand.
TGGGCGTGCAGAAGAAAGGGTTTTCCGATGGTGGGGCCTGGCAGGCAGAAGCAGATCTTCTCCTTGTAAACAGGTTTTTATGTCTTTTTCATTGTCTTTTTATTTTTCCCTAATTCCAAATACTCTTATACAATGATACTTTGGTTGTTGAGCAGCTGGGAGCTCAAACTTTCCCGCACTCACACAACAAATTTTGTAAACAAAATCTTCTTGGTGTTCATAACTTTGCTCCATAGTTGACCCAAAGATCTGACTTGAAAAAAATTTGAGTCACGTGTTGCCTCTCACCGCAGACATAAAGGGGTAATGCTTCAGTCAAGAGCAGCTCTCATGCAGACAACATACAATACTTGTGTTAGTGCATTAAAACTTTCGACATTGTGCTTTTTGTATGCATGTTTTCTTTTGCATGAGGGATCATAACCATGGCTATAAAGAAAGTTGGTGATACCAGCAGTAACCATAAGAGAAAAACTGCAAGAAACATAAGAAGAAAGAAATCATGGAATAATTTGCTAAACTCCTGGAAAAATGAATTTATAAATAAAATTGTGGGACCTTAGAACTAATTATTTGGTTTTCCATTATTTATTATGAGTAAAGTATGTTTAGTTCTCAAATTTTTTGTTATTTGAACATGAGTTTAGAATAAATTCAGTTTGAAAAACAAAAAATCTCTGTTTTTGTCCTCTTTTGAGTCATCTAGGACCTGTTTGATCCATTTCTCATGTTCCCTTGTTGTTTTTAAGGTACATATTTTTAATAAATAATTAAGCACAGCCCTGTCTTCTAGATTTAACACTCTGCCTTTATATTGTTCATTTCTGCTATCTATACTTTCAATCATGTTTTTAATATCCTGGGTTTCTGTTTGGAACTTTTTATTGGAACTTGTTTATGGATGCACCATCTTTTCTATGCTTGGTATTCATGTTTTAAATCTTTTGCTTTAGCTCCACTACCTATTATTTAGTGCCTTCTTCTCTATACTCACTGATCATTTGTTTCATTAGAGTGATTCTCTGGTTAGTTATAAGGTCATTAAACTCATCAAGAACTCTACTGGATTGTTTTACCTCTGCTGATAAACTTTCACCCCTCTCTGCTGTGTGGCTTATGATTTCCTCCATCAAAAGTTCCCCTCAACTGGTGTTAGGTTTTGTGAGTTTTTGAAGGCATTTTACTGTCTTGACTTTTTGGTTTCTCTTTTTTGTTTGTTTGCTTTTGTTGAGATTTTCAAATTCTTTGGCCCAATGACTCATTCTTCAGGAGCGACCCACAATATTATTTATGATTCCAGGAAATCCACATATTGTCATAGAGAAAAATCCAACTGTCAGCCACTACTAATTTTCCTTGGCTATAATATTAAATTCAGTGACAATGACATCAAATACCAACTGGATATTGAAAACTCCTAGGAAACATTCATAAGCAAGCTTTAACCAAAACAAAGAGGACTTTGATTTTAGCAAAGACAATTAGGCCACCCATATATTGCCCTATAGTACTTCAGACCATTAATTTCTGCTGGAAATGGACAGCTGTGCCAGAACTCAAATGTCACTTGGTTAAATACTTTCATCTTCAGGATTACACCTTCTGATGTTTACACCCAGCAAACATAGCCTCCCACAGCCGAATAAAGGCCCTATGATATTTCTAGTTTCTTTTTTTTTATTTTTTATTTTTTTTGGTACCAGGAATTGAACTCATGACGTTGCTCTTGCTAGGCAGGTGTTTAAGCCACTGAGCTAAATCCCCAGCCTTTTTTTTTTAAATCGGTACCAGGGATCAAACTCACGACCGCGTGCTTGCAAGGCAGGCACTTATGCCACTGAGTTAAATCCCCAGCCCAATCTTTCTGGTTTCAGGATGTCCTCCTAAGGGATTTCAGTAGATATCTCTTTATCTTTCACCCTCTCCAGTCTTACCTCTCAAAACTGCCTCTTGCCTGGTATCTGGGTAGAGTAACACTTCAGTCCTGAACTGAAACTCTCCTGTATGTTGGTCTCTTCTTCGATCAAGTTGGTCTTTTGCTTGTAACCTCTCTTTGCCTGTGCTATGAAGAACCCAGCAGCAGAAGCAGCATTGGCTAAATTCGGGTGCATGGTTTCCAGGCCCTACTAACACAGCATGGGGTCTGAGTAGATGTTGGCATCAGCTGGAGGCTCCTGGTCCCAGGTGACTGTTGGTTTTGGCTGGGAGCAGGGTATACAGATTCCAGGTACTGCTGGCTCAGTAAGGGTTCCAGGTTCCCTGTGGATTGGGAGTCAGCTGGCAGCAGGGCTCATGCTTCCTGTGTCCTCCTGGCTTTATGAGTGCCCAAGGCATGTATGTCTTCTGTTAATCTGATATAGAAGAAACAGAAGTTGTATCATGCATATGAGAAAAGAGAAAGTGTGGGTGACGTCAATGAAAAATGTATAAACCTTGCATTTTTTCTATAGATTTACAAATGAGATAGTTTTGAAATTGGTTCTTAAGTCATGCATCTAATACATCTTATCTCTGATATTAGTTTTGTTTTGTGACCATAGTAAATTACCGTAAACTAAGTACTTTCAAACAACAGAAATTTAAAATCAAAAGTTCTAAAGGTCATAAATTCTAAGTAGCTCTTACTTGATTAAAAATGAAGTGTCAGTTGGACTGAGTTCTTTCTAGGTGAGCTAGAGGAATGTATTAGTTATATTTTCCTGGCCATAATTAAATGCCTGACAGAGTACACTAGTGAAAAATAAAAAGAGACTTATTTAGCTCAAAGCTCTGTTGCTTTAAAGTCCAAATAGCATCAGGCAGGCTGTGTGAGTGTTGCACCTTGGTTGCATCATCTCTAGACAGATTGCAATTTTGACACACATGAGATTTCAAATAAATTATATATCAATATGGCAAAACAGAAAGATCTAGGTGGGCCCAAGTCTACTCATTTTATAATAACCTTCTGAGGAGAGCTCAAAGAGTCACAAAAGAACTACCATCAGAGACCATATTCCCAATGAGTGAAGACTTCAAACCTGGCATCTTAAAGGTTCCAGGGTACCCTTGAATATTACTATACCCATAAAGTTTTCTGTGTTATGAACCTTAGTGAGTACAGAACTAAACAATATCCAAATAATAGCAGGTATAATTCATTTCCTTTTTTTGCTATCTTTCATAGGCTACCTGCCTTCTTCAGCCTATGATCCCCTTACAGAAAGTACATCACTTTGACTTATGCTTCGCCTATCACAACTTTTCTGACTCTGAATCTTCTTACTCCCCTTTTCAATTAAAGGGAAACTTGTAATTACATTGAGTACAAATCACAGAATCCAGTGTAATCTCAGTAGGTCAAGATCTCTAACATAGTTATATCTGTAAATTTCCTTTGGCCGTGTAAAGCAGTACAGTCACAGGATCCAAGGATTAGGTCATGGCTATTTTTGGATTGCTGTTAGTTTTCCTATAACATTAACATGACAAGTACATCACTCCCTTACATTCATTTACCAATACATTTACCAATACATCCATCCACACATCTATTCCAAATGGGGATATATAGCACATGAATAAATGTGAACTAACTCCTCATATGAGTCAGCTATGTCATTTTTGACCATCCATTAAACCCTGTAATCCTCTATAGCATCATTAGAACAAATGAAATATTTTGCATATCTAAATGTTGTTTTGGAGATTGGTGAGATAATATAGGTTAAAATAACTTATATAAATGAAAATGGTGACAACAGTAAAAATGAAATTTTGTGGTATCAAAAAATTTAATGAGCATTAATGATATTGAGATATATAGTATAGACCTAATGTAGATTGAATAATTTTTAATTCTAAGAGAATTAATGTAAATATAATAAAACTAATATTAAGAATAGCAGAATCTACTAAGATTCTTATCAATTATGATTATTTCACATAAGATTAGTGAAGAGTCTCAAATTCATTACTAGTATTTTCATGTTAGAGAATGATTTTTGTCTGCCCATTAGATGTATAAGTGCCTGCCTGGCAAACACCAGGTCACACATCTGGTTCAAGGGTTAAATTAAATCATCAGAAATGTAAGGTTTGTTCTGACATTTGTATAGTCAAGGCCAATCACCTCAAGATGCTTTTGGATGAGTGGAGTTTATTTTCAATTCAGGAAGATCCTCTTAAAGTTGTAGTATATTAATGGAGAAAAATTTTTGATAACGTAGACATATACTGAGATTTACATTCAAGAGAGACTTACAACATAATTCATACACAAAAATTCTTGAATAACTTCAAAAATGCTACAATAATTCCTACCAAATAGTTCTAAAATTCTTCAAAATATGCAATTTTTTTGACCTTAAGTCAATTCAGTAGTGGAAAATAAATGGAGTCTCCAAATGCCTGCTCCATCCACATGTCCAAATTGCATCTGCATAATTGTTCTTTTGTGAATAAATAAGCACTTGTCTTTTACAATACAATATCTTTTGCAATAGCATTGAAAGAATGAAATACTTAGGAATCAATCTAACAAAGTAAGTAAAAGATCTCTATGCTGAAAACTACAGTACTCAGAAAAAATAGATCAAACACAATATCAGAAAATGGAAAGATGTTTCTTGCTTTTGAGTAATAGCAATATAGTAAAAATGGCAATGCTTCCAAAATTCTTGTGCAGATTTAATGCAATTGCAATGGAAATTCCATTGTCATACATCATCAAACAAGAGAAAACAATTCTAAAATTTATTTGGAACCAAAAGAGACCTAGAATAGCAAAAAAATTCTAGGCAACAAAAGCAAGGCAAGGGGTATCATGATCCCTAACTTGAAATTTTACTAAAGAGCTACTATGGTAAAAACAGCATGGTGGTGGCAATAAATAAATAAATAAATAAACCCAGAGATCAATGGAACAGCTTAAAGATGCAGAAACAAATCCAAACACACTCAGTAACCTTAGTGTTGACAAAGAGGCCAAAGTTTCATTGGAAGAAAGATAGCTTCTTTAATAAATGGTGCTGGAAAAACTGGCTTTTCACATGTCAAAGATTAAACTAGAACCCACGTCTATTACCACCCACTAAACTAAAACTAAAATGTATCAAATATCTAAATAGTAAAACAGAAACATTAAATCTGCTAAAAGATAAAACAGAACACTTGAAGGCACAGGTGTGGGCAAAAACTTCATGAACAAAATACTGACTGCATGGGAAATACTACAAAGACTTAACATTTGGTATCTCATCTTACTGCAAATCTTTTGCACAGCAAAATAAATCACCAAGAGAATTAAAAAAACAACCCACAGGGTGGAAAAAGAATTTAACCAGTTGTTTCTCAGATAAAAGACTAAAACCTAGGTTATAAGAAGAACTGAAAAAATCAGATTCCCTATATTTAAAGATCCAACCAAAAGAGGACATCAGAGATAAATGCATACTTTCAGATAAATAAGTAGGAATGGTAAATAAATGTATTCCTTCATATTTTTAAAGTTTCAAGTTCATGCCATCCAGCTCCCCTGTCATGTCTATGAGAGAGCAAAGTATTATAAAAACTGGTGTTTCAACAAGACATATCTCTTAGAGTCATGAGTTCCTCAAAACCTGTACTTTAAGAAAATACCTCAGGAAAAAAAATTAATCTTGACATTTAACTGCACAGAAACAAAAAATCCATAATCTATTTCAAAATCAGGAAAATAACCAATAATTTTTCCTGTAGGACTCTTCCAACATCACTCCCACAATGATCATAAGTGAAAATATTACAAATGATTTTATGCCAGTCAGCTGCACCAAATTTTTCTTTTGACACAAAGTTTGCCTAATATATTTTCTTCTTTCAATTTAGGCATTAAATCTGTGGCCAATAGCATCTATTACTTTTTTTAGTATGCCCTGTTTGCCCCTCCATGTACCTATTCCACCATTCTCCTGCTTACTTTCAGTGGAAGCTCTTGCTAGTTCCTACTTGTTTCACTGTTCCTGACTTTTTCTTAAGCTTATACCCTCTAAATACAGCCGTTTCAGTAAATTTTTCTGTTAAATATTTTTGAATGTGCAGTTTCTTTTACTATATCAAACTCTTATTGTTTAAAAGAGAACGTTGTTGGACAACTTTGAGCAGAGAAATATCATGATCTGACTTACATTTCAGAAGAATCAGGTTAGCTACTTTTTAAAAAAATAAAACAAGCCCTGGCAAGTTTTATTAAATAGAAATTGGGTGTGATTTGTTTTCTCACCAGCCTATTCTACATGCTTCTTGTGATATCAGAATCGCCTGGATCAATGATAGCCAGTGAACATATTCTGTAGTATTTTTCTCATGCTGTGTCTAAGTCGATATTACTCCCACAGAGGTGATAGACAATAGTTTTGATCAATAGTATCACACTCTATTGTGGATTTCTTCAAAGCTGAATGGTTTCTTGGCGACAATGACTACTTTTCCTTTACCCTGTCTGATTATCTTCAAAGTACACTTTTTATTAAAAAGACTCAGCATGTGTATTTTGCTTTTCATAATGAGTTATAACCTTGAGTTGACTAACTTCAGGGACTTTTTCCTATCCTTTGTGCACACCATCTTTCTGCCTTAGTAAGTGCTAGATGACCCACGATGAAAACCAGCTGCCAAAATGAATGGCGAGCCAAAAAAGGAAGGTCTGGCTGCTGTTTTGAGGATTGGGTCTAAGAAGGAAAGTAAATAAGCAGGTAATCTATTTAACAATAAAATCTGCTAAAGGTTATAAAATATGAAAACTGACATAAAATATAACTAGGAAAACATTTACATTTTCTAACCATATTGAAAACATCATTAATCTAAAATTTGTCAACTCTTGAGTATTATAAGTGATCATGCATTTTGCTCATTCTTTGTTATTTTCAATTGCCATTTAGAGAGATGAATTATTTTTCAAAACTTCAATATGAATATTTTGTGAATCATCAGTCTCAATCTTGGTAACATAAAATGTAGGCCTTTGCTTTAAAATTTTAAAGCCAGTTAAATGCAAAGCAATGCATAGATTCTTTTTTTAGATTTTACTTCTTGTTAGTTTAAGTTTGTAGTATATGATGTTATTGAAGTAACTGTAAAAGATCAATGCACAAACAGTGATGCTATTCTGGAAGACATAAAATAAACATTTTCAAAATATACAGATAAGCATTAGACAGGGAAATAAAATATAAGACATATAAAAATACTAAAATTCATTAAATTATCATAAAAAGGAAAGATTTTCTAATTACTATTGAAACATGTACTTTTGAGTTTTGGCAATAGTCTCAGAGATTCATACTATAATACCTCTTTTTCTGTTGTTCACACATGAGGGAAATTTATTCTCATATGGACAGGGAATAGTGATTTTTAAGACAGTACATTGGCCTGAATCAAGGCCAGCAGCTTCCTGATGCTGTTGGTCTCAAGCAGGAGCCTAAAGAGATGTCTTTCTATGGTCTTTTGGCCATTTCAAACTTTGGCAGTGAAATGGTCAATTCATTAGAAAGAAATAGCTTACTACTACTACTACTAATACTACTACTACAAAATTAAGTTTCAGCCAGGTGTGGTTGCACAGGCCTGTGGCCCCAGCACTGGGAGGCTGAGGCAGGAGGATTGCTGTGAGTTTGAGGCCAGCCTGGACTATGTAGTGAGACCTTATCTCAACAAACAAACAAATCGACTCCCCTCCATGGTGAGCGGCTGTGAGTGTGACAGGCTGCAGTGGCCCAGGGCGGGAGCCACCAGCCTCTCCTCAGACCCGTGCCATGCTGGGACCTGGGGCACTGGGAAACCAAGCAATCACTCCCCTCCTTGTTTTGTTTAATTTCAACATACATGAAAGTATAGACAGCTGTTTTGAAGAGAATGAGAGACACTATGACAGCCATTAGTGACTTTCCTATTGTCTGGCTTTGAAGACCTAAAATGCCTTCCTCATTCTGTTCAGATTAGTTTTATACTGTGTTGTTTTGTATCAATTCTGTATGTGAAGACATGGACAACTATTTGGAAGAAAAAAAGAGACAATATGATAGATAGTGAAGATCTCTGGCTGTCTAGTTTTGAAAATTATATCTCTTACATTGCTTTCTTATGTCCTATTTTGTTCTGTTTTGTTGTGTTTAATTTTACCTCCTTTAAAATAGAAAAATAAATAAATAAAAGAAGACAATGCAATCTAATTGTGTATCTCATGGAGTCTATGAGCTGAGATGACAACTATATTGCAAAGAATGAAAAGGAGTTCCTATTTCTTCTGACAGTTCAAGAACAAACTGGACTATCAATGTCCAAATTATATGATATGAAGAAAAAATAATTTTTATTTAAAGTATTTTTTGGTACTTAAGATTACTTAAAGAACTTTATATTTTCTCTGAGGGGATTATCAGTTGGCTGACAACAGTCTTCTTGTTAGATGTGCAACCTACTCTGAGAAATAACTCAGGGAATCTCTGTGTGACCTGGTGATTCTTTCTCTCTTAGCTCCATTTCATAGGGTGGTTTCACAGGTGAGGACAGATTTAAATGTAGGTGAAAGTTGCTCAAACCAGGTTGTTATACACAAGACAAGTATCTTGTACCTGATCAGCAGTTTGTTTGGGTCTGGAATAAGAGGCTTGCTGGCTCAGCAAAAATAATACTTTTTAAATAAAATAAAGATCAGACACTGAGCCATGCCACCTGGCACCCTTAAAAGAACTAGCTTGAGCTATCATATTCAAATTGATACTGTATTTGTAAAATAAACTAAAAGGAATAGGAAAGAGAAAAAATAACCATCTCATAGAAAAGACAAGTTAAATTAATTTTATTGTGGTGGACAATGTTTCCCCTCCAGGTTTTGTAAATGCCAAAAGACTGGTTACTTCTTTTTTTTTTTTTAATCAGAAATTGAACTGACAACCTCATGCCTGCCACGCAGGTGCTTATGCCACTGAGATAAATCCTTGACCTGGCCTAAATTTCTCTTTACATTCATTTGTAGCAAGCCAACACATGGAAGAGGCAGATAGTCCTTTAGTAAATGTGCAAAAAAAAAACCCAAAGGTGAAGAGGAAAATTAGTGTTCTGGAAGTGTGAAATTTGTTCAAGGCTTGCAATAACTACCCTCATTTGAGTTTTAGTTGGTAAAGACAATGCAAAATCAAGTAATGAAGACTTTTTTCCCTAATTTTCATGATTTGTTTTTTTAAAGGCTATGTAGTTTGCCCAAGTATCAAGTTGAAATAATCTGATTTCCCAATGTGACTTAAATAAATTCATTAAATATTTTGCTACTACTTTCTAGGGCAGTGGTAGGTATGGTATGTCTATTTTTAAATTATAACTAAGTAGAACTAGCATTTATATTACATTTTTTAATATATAAGTTTGAGAATTGGAAAAAGAATGCAGGAACCTGGATAATTTGTGGTGGAAAAATTGAATCAATTTGGAATGTGGTGATTAACACAAAATTATGCCCTCATTGATATCCTAAAGCTTAAACTGGAGCCACAATCCCATTGTGCGTGACAAAGGGCAGGGTAATTTCCACTAAGAGTTGGAGGAAAGTACTGCCACTGTTTTTTCTATAGTGGTATCATCTTCCTTTTAAACTCTTCCCAAATAATGGGCATCCCATGTATGACTATTATGACAAGTCTGGGTATCCTAAGTATGACTATTTATTGTGTGAATTTAATGCTATGTGTGACATTTTTCATAAGATATTTATAATTAAAGATTTGGGGTTCTCTCTAGAAAATAAAAGACATTGTCTTTGGTTTTAAACATAAATTTATAGGGCTTATTAAAGGAAGCTTATTCATAAAATCAAAATAAAGTTGCTGCAGTTGAAAGGATTAGGAGAAAAAATAACACATGTGATCTGAGATTGGTGATGAGGCAAAACCTACTATATATTTCAAATTCTACACACTTCTTTCTCCAGTCTTTAATCTCTTAAGCTGTTTTCTTTAGTAATAAAATATATTTAGCACAAAATAAGTTATCATACTAGTAGAACCTTTTCATTGATTTGATATTGACAAGGTGAAAGATTGCTTTCATGCACAGAAAGGAGAGGATTAAAATAAAGGAAATAGGAAAACCAAAATTTAAGATAGGAAGTAATTAAATAAGAAAGCTTTAGAGAACCTTTCTGAGTACTTAAATGCAAAATCAGAATCAAAGTCGTGCTACAGCTGCTTTCACTTATTAAAGTACAGAATGAAATGTATGGAAGAAAGTTTATCTCTTTATGTTCAGGAAGAAGAATGAATACTATCATCTTCCTGTTTCTTCTGATTGCTTTCGGGTACTTCTAAAACTATTAAATGCTACAAAATATAAACTAGTTCTAATACACTCACGAAGCAGCCAATTTATACAACAGCTGGGGAAAGAAAATCAAAGTCATTCTATTGGACCAGCTGAATTGTGAGAGATGCATATCATACTTCTCCAGTGACACAGCATACAGATCAAACTGGAAGCTATGTTTTAGGGGGAAGATGTCACAACAGACCAATGTAAGTAGTGGGAAAAATCACAAAAAGGATCTTCTGCAAATGAATCACTCTAGAGGGAAAACTGGGGAACTAGTAATTAAAATGTTAGGCATTATGCCCTCAATAGTTAGGAAGCTACTCATCCCCACTGCAACCAAATGTTTTGGAATCTGCTGCATGGAAGCAACTAGTAAGAGCCAGAATTTTCTAAATATTAACCCAATTGGTTTCTTCCTGCTGTCATTACATATACAATTCTCATAGGATTTCCATTAATGAAGTCCACCTAAAAGCAAAAATAATAAAGGGGAAAATTCATCATATTTATTATTTTTGTATGTACATAGTCTGGCAATAAACCTGACACTTTAGAAATATGCTAAATATAAATCTCTTTTGACCTTAGCATCTTTTTCATGTAGTGCATTGTATTGAAAGCAGGGATTCATATCCAGATCACTGTAATTCCAAAGATTGGATAATGTGTTACGTTTCATTCTGCCTGATAGTTAACTATGTTTATTTGAGTTATCCTATGATGGTAATAATGTGAGAGAATTCATAATTTCTTGAGGCAATGTATTTGAATCTTGAACAGGTCAGCATTCCATCCTCCCTTCTCTAATCATTGCACTTGGCAGTAAGTCTTGAAGCCACAGAGATCCAATTTAATTCCTTTTTTGAATGATATTTACACATTTGAAAGTGGCTGTCAACTTGATTCTATTTTGAGTTTTCTTTTTCCTTAGAGAAATTTCCAACTGCGTCTTACATGGCATGCATGGATATCTTAACCTTTCTAGCTCTGGGAAAATTTAAATGTTCTCTGTATCTGTCTGTTCAGCTCAGAAATGGAGCCTATAATATCTTCTACCAGTGAGCCTTTTTGAGCTGCATTAAAGTATGTAAAACTCACTACTCAGAATGTATAAAGTACTCAATAAATATTTGTTATTAAGAATATTATTGCTGTTATTATCATTACCTAAAGAGTTATTGTGGTGATTGAAATGCAATTCACATAGGCAAAAATGCATGTGGAAATATTACACACTCTCTTTCTGAGAGAGAGAGAGAGAGAGAGAGAGAGAGAGAGAGAGAGAGAGAGAGAACCACTCTTTCAATCACCAAGCATTTACTGTAAGGCAGAATTTGTGACTCCTTCTCCTTTCTGCCTGGTGAGTTAAATTTTTTTCAATATCACAATTGAGACAATAGGCCGGTCAGATTTCTTAGCTGTGCATTAGTAATAGATTTTTGTTATATATATATATATATATATATATATCTTAGACAAATAGGGCCTCTGACTTTGGAATGAATACCATTCCATTTGATTACACATTAACTATAGTGGGAAAAAGTAACAATCTGCTATAATGCCTTGGTAAATGTATCTTCCCATGGGGTCAGTCATTATGATTCTGGAATGTTTGAAGAATGTTCATGAAGACATTGGTGCACATTTTTCATGCCCACCAGTAGGCCAGCAGCAGGACCTTAGCCATAAATGTCTGTCATGGTACAGATGCTCTGGATTTTTGTCAGGCTCCACAGCTGCAACATTTCAGGGGATGCTTTCTCAAAAAATTCCATGGTGTGAATGAAACTCTATGCTGATGAGTAAACACATATCACTAAGCATTTTTATAATGCAATTTTCTAGGTTTTGTTGTTTTTGCTTTCTCTATTAGTTTGATCCACTGAATAATAACTGAAACTATTACTCACATATGTGCAAAATGTATTTTGAAATATTAAGCATACTAAAAACACACACATAAAGACCTTATAAATATGGGAAAAGCAACAATAAAAAGAAAAGACATCTGTCTTGTCTATTCAATAATTAGCATGAGATATGTGCATGATAGGAAGACAGGAAATCCAACTGTTTAACTATTTACTCTAAGTTTAAGGAGGCCTCCTTTACAGGAATTGCTAAGCATGTAATTACATTATAAGTAGTCTTTGTAAAAATGAACAATGTAAATTATTGGTATATCGTATGCTGAGAGAGGAGAGAATTATATCATGCTTCACATTCTGAAATAAAAACATCCTATTTTACTCTTGTTCTTTATATACCAAAACTCTAAATATGTGATTTAACCACCATTTCAAAATCATAAATCTACTTACACACAATAGGAACATGTATTTTAAAATACTGATTTTTGATTCTCTATCTCTGTCTCCATCTCTGTCTCTGTCTCTCTCTCTTTCTTTTCGAGATATGGTTTCACTATGGAGTTCAGGCTGACCTCATACTCACAGTGATCCTCTTGCCTCAGCCTCCCGAGTGAGATTATGGATGTGCACCACCACACTCTGACTTAAATTTTGATTCTTAAAACATACATGATTACAATGGTTTAAAAATTAACATGATCAATTATTTTTCATAACAAGATAAAAATTATTAACCCAAGAATTCAGTCTAGTTCTCTGAAGTATAACTCTTTTCAACCACCTCCATCAAAGTTTTCTGACTAAACATGTTTATATCCACATGCTGTAAAACTTATCTATATGATTATAAAAATGGGCTAAAGAAAAATGATAAATAGAATCTGATTCATGTGGATAGACTATCTCATTGCTTGACAGATTTTTGGATGTTGTTATTCATTTTTACTTTTTATAAGTGTTCTAAAATTATTGTAGTTCATACCCTTAATATGCATAAAATCCAGTTCTTTTGAATTTATTTCAGTCTTTTTCTTCTCTTTTCTATGAAAAATTCTTGCCATTGGACCACACATTATAAATGCTTGTTGCCTTGGTTAGCAACACACCTGTATCCATCACTAAACCCATATGTTTTCAGAAGCCTTGGCTGAAAATAAGTGCTTTCATGGTATTGTATTCTAAAGGTACCCAGGATTGTGTTAGTCATGTTCAGAAATTGCTTATTCAAAAGAACGAGTTTGTCTTACTCACAGGTCCCTAGAAAAAAAATGAGGCATAGCAAACCATGCAAGGTTCATAGGGAAGCATGAGGGCTTGTTAAAGAGGCAGAATGTTTGGGGGATAAGTGAGCAAGAAAAGCCTTTATTATGGTTTCTGCAGGAAAGAATGAGTGAGACATCAAAAAATGACATAGCTTTTACCAGATGGAATGATTTTGTCAGGCTCTGAAGCATCAGGGCTGTTCTTAGTTGCATAGTAGCTGCTCCTTGAGTATTAGAAGTAAATTGTGTCCCAGTATATAAGAATCTGATAAACAGGTTATTTGATACTTTATTGTCTGTATTGATTGATTTGTCTAGGAAAGTCATGCTATCAGAGTAATTATTGGCTATCTCCAGGAAGAAGTTAATCTTCAGAGGGGCAATCTCTAGGGTCTTTGAGGCCTGGAGATTCAAGATATGAAGGTATGAGAATACAGAAAATTAAAGTCATTATTAATGCAGGTTGTGTTTATAGTGAGAAAAACACTTCATTGGTAGGACAGATTTGTGTGTTCCTCCCAGGGAAAAATTGTCTTATCTGTAACCATATGACCAGCCAGTTCAAAATACTGGGTTTTTGGAGAGTGATCATGAATAATTGGTATATTTTGTGACCTAAGGTTCTCTACTGGACAGTGTTGCATGCATCTTGAAATTTATAAACATACTTGGGCATAAAACAAAATATCAATGTAGAATGTTACTTTACTTAATTGTAACACTATTCTGTAACTTATTTTAGTATACCTCTAATTCACTAAGCCCCTACATATGCTTCCAAGTAATCTACAGGTATGGATTTCAAATGGCACATTAGACTCAGTGCCTGAGCTCTTTGATAACCACTACCCTCCTCTCTGCCCTGCTCTACGTCCTAAATTCATGAGATTCTTCTTTCTAGCATCTATGTATCTGTTTGTGCTCACAACCATGGTGCTTAGGAGATCAAACACAGTTGTCAGTCAGTCCAACAACAAACATTTATCAAGCACCCAGGAGAGTACATAACCCACAGAGTGAATCAGAATGAATAACAAGAACCAAGCTAAGTCACTATTGCCAAAGTGAGTAGAAGCAACAGACTTCTCTTTAAGGATGAGCAAATTTAAGTTGTTCTCATTTTGAAGGATATTTTGGGAACAATGAATTCAGAACATTTTTCAAGCATTATTCCTTAACTTTTTGAAAATCAGACTACTCCTAAAGCAAATGTGAGTGTATTCAATTTAAGTTTATTTCATATTACTTTGTCTATTTATAACTTTATAAAACTGTGATGCATTCTAAAAACAATTTGAAAATTTTAGCAAAAGTTTTTTTTCTTATAAAAAGTAAAATATTTTAGAAGAGATTAATAAAAATAGGACCTTAATAATTATATAATTCATGTGTTTTATGTGATAAGTTTCAAGTGATTCTTATCTTTTTAAAGTTTGGGTTTTGTTATGGGAGCGGATTATTTGGACTGATTTTCTGAATACAGTCCTTAAACTCAAGTAGGTGGTATAGAGATTATATATTGTACATCAAATTTCCTGGCATGGAAACACTATTTTAATGACTCATATTTTTTTAACCTCCAACAATTTGAAGATGACTTGTGAACCCATATTTTCAGACTGGAAATGGCAAGATAGCAAAGTCAAAATTTTGTAACCAATTCCACAGCCCAGTGTGTACAGTCCCTTACCAGCCTAACCTACTTTGTGATCTGGTACTGAAGAGGAATTGTGTAGACTCAATTTGTTGTCTATTCTCTTGCCATTTTAAAATAGTGGTAGCATGCAGGTATATTAACATAGGTATATGTTGAGATACCTAGGATATAAACGGACTGAATGTAAATGCACGACAATTGAGGATAAATAAATTACTATTTAGACAAAACTTTAGATACTAAACCATATTAATTATCAGTAAACTAGAAAAATGATGCTTCTTCATGGAATATAAAGACTTCTTAGAATCAATGGATTCCCAATATTCTTACACATGTTAACATGAGTGTGGGCAAAACAATTCATCAATATATTCCTTAGCTCACTGTATTAATATTAATTGCTACACAAATACTCAGGAAACATGGTTACTATAGAAACATATATACTAATGTGACAATCAAATTTTTATTGAATTAAACAATCAACTTTGGGCAATTGCAAAAATTGTTTTGAAAATAAACCCTGTGCATACAGTACTGTGTTGGACAAATGGTGGAAAAAAAACTGGAGTGAACTTAGTTAACATTATTATTCTATATTACAGTTTTCATGTTTCATTGGGCACTGTAAATGCAACTTGGCCTTCTGATATCTGACCCCATATACTTAATTAATTTCTTAACACTCTTTTGTTCTGCTTCTACTGCCTCCCCCAGTATGCTAAGCACCTCATCATGGGTGTCTTTCTTGAACCCTAGATAAGGTAATTTCTCACTACTATATTCTTTTTAACGTTATTCTGTATTTTATAATAGTCATCATGATTTCATTTAAATGTTTAATGTCTGTCTTTCCTACTTACAATGTAAGTGCATAAAAAATCTCAGAATTGAAATCTTCCCTTTTGTCCCTTTTATAACTTTTATATGATTGGGTAATTGCTGAAATAAATATATTAGTTATTATTTATGAATATCTTCTAAATATGTAGAGTATAAATAATACCTGGTGATCTGTGAAGCAAAGCTGAATGTGGGAAAAATTTAAATCTCCCCTCTCTAGTTCCCATAAGAGAGGGGATGTAAACTTAGGGCAAAGCAGAATTGATGCATGTGTGTGTGTGTGTCCTTTGGAGGCTAGGGAGGATGAAGAGATAGGTGGACAAGGCCCATAATTCCTGTAAAGTTTCAAATGACTGACATTGAGAAAGCACACAATATTTTTGAGAGAATACAAATGAAATTCACTAAGTTATATAAGCAAATAAAAGGCCTATTTACTAATGGCAAAAGAAAATAAAATTCTGAAGCAGAATAGATGATTATTTTATAGTTTACTTACCTTTTATTTGGAGTTTACTTCACTTTTGAAATATTAATTAGTTTTCTTAATAAGTAAGTTTTATAAAGTGTTATCATAATAAAGCCTTTTATAACTGTGAAAGTCGACTTTTATCTCCTGGATGTTTCTTCCACCATAAGCCTGATTGGTCACACTTACTTAATGGCAGCTGCTGGCTTCAGGAAAAAGGAATAGGTGATACTGGAGATGAAAGAGTGTGAGAGAGTGGGAAGGAATGAAAGAACTTACTCCAGTTTATTCAAACCCCTGGCAGGTGTTCAAAGTACAGGCTGAATTGAAGATGCCATTTAAGACAGTTGTCTATGGATATATTCTGCACATCAGCCTATCCATCATTGTGAGCTGCCTATTTGTATGGCTAAAACTCAATACTTAGACTCAAGTGCATCTGTGTTGTGCAAAACAACTCTACCCAAGGGAAAAAATCCATTTAATCACAGCAATCTATTTTTTTTTGTTTCAGCAGTTTCTTAATGCTTTTCTAGAGCTACATGTCAGAATCACATCAATTAGTTATTACAGAATTTGAAGCTTGTTAGAAACCTCATTTATGAGGCATGTGATCTCAGAATATGCATTTTACTAATATCTTAAGGTGATCCTGATAATAGGACTATGAATTCTTGTCAGCATAATTTTAAAAAAGCAATGTGGATGATTTGCTCATAAGTTCTGAGGTACTTCTTTTTAAACTACATATAAAATGTTGAGACCCCATTTATAGATGGTTATCAACTAACTGACTGACATTTTAAAATGCAGTGTGGTGAAATGGAGAATGAATAGGATCTGGCTTTGAAAGACTTGTGTTCAAGATAGCAAATTCTGGAAGCAAGTTTTTTCCTTATCAGTAAATCTAATTAAAGGATAGATTGTCCAAAAAAAAAAGAAAAATATTTTTCTTTGTTTTGTTATTAATAATGGTTTTTTGGCTCCAATAGATTGAAGGTATTGACATTTGTATTTTTTGTAGTATTAGTAATTGAAACCAGGGCCTTTGCACTGAGCTATATTAACACCCTCAGACCTTTCTTTATTTTGAGACAGCATCTTGCTAAACTGTTAAATTTTCCAGACTGGGTTAGAATTAGTGACCATTCTGCTTCAGTGCCTCAGAGTGCTGGAATTATAAGTGTGCGCCATCAGTTTTGGCAATGTGTATAGTTTTGATGCTGGAAAATGTGATGATTTTATATGGCTCAGCCTTACAGTTTTACTCTTTAATCACCACTTCCCAATTTTTTATGGGATAATAGTGTTACCTGGAGGTTTTCAGGTTAAGTGAGTTTTTATAGGTGATGTCACTATAAAGCTCTAATAAGAGCTGTGTTTCTATCTCCTTCAGAAACCACACTACTGGTCTTTTTGTTAGGTCATTGTACATCATTGGAATATGACCTTTGGTACTTACATGGGAATTCTGATTCACATTTGGAAACACTGAATGATGACAGCAAGTCTATGCCAAAGTACGCTTTCCAAAAGACTCGCAAAAGCTATAGCTTTCCATATCCTTCAGCTAGAACAGCTTCTTGGAATTGTTGCCTTTTTGTACATTCTTATGCCATTCCTTCAGCCCTGGATCCTTCCGTTTTCTTGAATCAGCAATTCACAGAACAGCTGCTTTATTATTTGTTCTCCTTCATTGTCTGCTGCATCCAGGGAAGCAGTTTTCAATTCCAGGAAGACTGCTTTAATATTAGCATACTGGCCACAATCCAAGACTTCGTTCACAATGGACATTCCAACCAGATTAAGTAGTCTGAAGGGGGATTCATTGCTATAAATTACTAAGTTACTGACATTGAGCAGTCATGGATATGAAAGTGATGGTTTCTGATAGAAGTAGAGGAGGTTCTGATTTTCAAAAAATATGAGGATTTTAATTTGGGCAAATAAAGCTTGGTGAGAAATATAGAAAACAAGCTGGTGTATATATCAATTGAACTGTCTTTTCCAGGTAGCTTTATTTGACTTTAAGACATTTAGGAATGTTTTACACATTCTTCTGAAAAAGTGGGCTACATTCATTTGTGATTGAACAATTTGGTGAAATTGTAGCCAACTGAAAAATGCATAATATTATTGAGACAGTTCCTAACTGATCTATGCACAGTAATGTGCTTGAGCTGTGCTACATTTTGAGAGCTTATAGTGTACATCTCTTTCCTAAGTCTCATTTGGTGATAATGCATTGGTGGCTTTCCATTGGGGCATCATTCCCATCTATAAAACTGGCCAAGACTACAAATCTGGGCTTTATTTTCCTATCAATATGCAATTAATAAATATTTACAATCATATTATTGTTTATATTACTTCCTTTAATTTTAAGTTCAGTCATTCATTACATAACTATTTTTCAATATACTAAAATTTTGGGACAAAATGATGTTGTATGTGGTATACTGAAGTAGTTTTTAGTCTAGCGTGGGAAACAGCCATGTAGATGCAAAACCCTATATATCCTACTCTTGATTTTTTTTCTTTGCTCACATTTTCACCAGTTTCCCTACTCATATATTCTGAGTTACACTGGCCTTTTTGATATTCTTAAACACCAGTGTCTTATTCCTGTTTCAAGCATTTGCACCTGCTGTTCTCACTACCCGGTGTGACCTTCCTGTAGATTTTTGCCTCGTGGGCTTTGTTTCAGTTCAAATATCACTTCTTCTGGAAATGCTTTCCTAACTCCAAACTGAAGTAGCCACTTCTGACTCCTCCTCAATTAGTCTATTATCACAGAACACTTTTTAAAAATTTAAATAAACTTAAAGAATATCTTTAGATTTGTGGAAAAATAGCAAAGATATTTCAAAAAAGTTCCTGGAGACTTCACATTTCCTCTGTTTTTAACACTTTACTTTGCTATATATATTATAATATAAAAACTCACATTATTACAATATTCTTAACTAAACTCCACATTGTATTTGGATTTCCCTAAATTTTTCTAGTATCCTTTTCTGTTCCAGGTTCACAATCAATAAAAAAGTTTGTCATTCACTATTTATCTTTTTATGGTTTTTCATAGTTTCTCAGGTTTTTGTTATTTTTTAAGATCTTTTTCATTTTGAAAATTACTGATGACATTTTGTCAAACAGTCATCAAACTAAGTTTGCAGATTTTCATGTGTCTAGACAGGTGCTAAAGTATTCTTGAAAGAGAAATTCAGGAAGAACAAGGTACTATTCTCATCATATGATAGGCAGGGTGCACACTATTGTTGATGATGCAAAATATAATCACAAGAATGAGGTAGTGTTCGCTAGGTTTCTCCAACAAAGCTACTCTGTTTTTCTCACTTTCATAGTTGTCTTTGAAAGATAATTACTGAGTGAAAAATACCATACCTTAGAGAAGTAGAGAAAATATTCCTAAAATTAATCTGTAGCCAGAAGAGACCTAGAATAGGAAAAGCAATTCTAGCTGACAAAGACAAGACAGGGGCATCATAATTCAGGGATTAAAATTATACTACAGAAATATATGATAAAACTGAATAGTATTTAAAAAAGAATGATCGGTGGAACAGATTATAGGATGCAGAAACAAATCTAAGTGCACTCAGTCACCATATCTTTTAGAAAATGACCAAACGTGTTCACTGAAAGAAGGATACCTCTTTAATAAATTGTGCTGGAACAACTGGCTTCCCACATGTCAAAAATTAAAACTAGATCTATGTCTCTCACTGTGCATTAAATGAAAATCAAACCTTATCAAAAATCTAAATACTAAAATATAAATACTAACTATTCTGGAAGAAAGTAGAGGTAGAATTCTTGACATAGATAGAGGAAAAGACTTTATGAAGAAAACCCCAGTTGCACAGGAAATATTACAAAGAATCAACAACAAGGATCTCATGTTATTGAAAAGATTTTGTATAGCAAAATAAATCACCAACAGAGTGAAAGTATTCCATTTTTCCTGATGCCATTGAAAATATATGTGTTCCAAGATTTCTCACACAATAATTTTGTTATTTGTGTACAGGAATGCTAATGATTTTTGAATGTTGACTTTGTATCCAGTTATGTGACTGAATTAGGTTATTAAATTTAGATATATTTTGGCTATTAAATCTAGATATCTTTTGGAATCTGGGGTCTTCTATGTAAAGTATCGTATCATCTGCAAATAACAATGGTTTAATTTCTTTATTTCCTATCTTTATTCCTTTTTCTCATGTCTAATTGTTCTTTTTAATGTTTAAAGAGCTATATTGAATAGGAGTAGTGACAATAGACATCCTTATCTTATTCCTGCTTTTAGAGACAAAGTTTTCAAATTTTTGGCCTTTTATTATGATGTTGGCTATTGGTTTGTTAGAGATGACTTTTATTGGATATGATAAAGATGGTCTACTCCAATTTCCTATAGATATTTTTATCACAAATGCTTGCTAGATTTCATCAAATGTTTTCCTGTCTCTTGAGATGATCATGTGATTTTTGTCCTTGGCTCTGTATTGATATGGAGTATTACATTTATTGATTTGCATGTATTGAAACATCCCTGCATCACTTGGATGACTCCTACTTGGCTGTTGTGTATAATTTTCTAAATGACTTGCTGCATTCTGTTTCCCTGTATCTTTTTTTTTTTTTTTTTTTTGCAGTACCGGGGATCGAACTCATGACCTCGCACTTGCCAGGCAGGCGCTTATGCCACTGAGCTAAATCCCCAGCCCCCCACTGTATCTTATTGAGGATTCTTGCATCTATTTTCATTAGGGATACTGGATTGTAGTTCTCTTTTTTGGTTGTGTTCATCTATGGTTTTGGTACCAGGGTAACACTTGCTTCCAGGAATGACTTTGGCAATATTGCTTCTCTTTCATTTTATTAAAGAGCTTGAGGAGTTAGTGGCATTACATCTTCTCTAAATCTCTTGTATAATTCAGGAGTGAATTCATCATGGTCAGGGATTTTTTTGTTGGTAAGGTTTAATTACCTCTTCAATTTTATTGAGTGGTATTGTTTTATTTAGAATTTTTATATTTTCTTAATTAAGCTTTGCCAGTTCATATGTATCTTAGAATCTATTTATTCTACTTTTCATACTTTGTTCGAATGCATTTTCTCAAAATAAGTATTGATGAACTTGTGAATTACTGCAGAATTACTGAATTACTTTCATTGTGATTTCAACATTTTCATTTCTAATTGCATGGATTTAAAGTTTTTGTTGCTTTTTTTCTGATATTGAATAAGGGTTTATCAATTTTATTTAATCAATTAAAGAACCAAGTCTTTAGTTCATTGATTCTTTCTATTGATTTTTTGCCTTGATTGCATTAATTTGTGCTCTCATCTTTATAATTCCCTGTATCATATGAACTTTAAGTTTGATTTTTTGGTTTTTTTTCTAGAAAATTGAAGTTCCCTGTTAGGTTGTTTATTTGAGCCCATTCTGTTTTCTTGATGTTAAAGCTGACTGCTACCTATTTCTCTCTTAAAACTACTTTCACTGAATCCTGTTTTAGGATGTTGTATCTGGGTTATCATTTAATACTAGAAGCTGTCTAATTTCTCCTTTAATTACATCTGTGATCCACTGGTTGTTAAGGAGGTTGTTAATCCACTATTTAATTTTCCATATATTTGTGAAATTTTTGTAGTTTCTTTTTTGTTATGTAATTGTTATTGAAGGAAGAAAGATCTCATAATTAATAAAACAATTGAAACACAAGTTCAATATCTCTTAAGAAGAATGGTTGGGACCAGAAAATTTTCTTATTTTGTATATGCATAATGAAGTATCTTACAAATGGGACTCAAGTCCAAACATGAAATTCATTTGATTAAGATATTCCTTATACCAATAACCTGGAAACAATTATACCCAATGTTTATCATGCTTGCATCTTGACTATGACCCATCAACTGGGGACAGGTGTGGAATTTTGGCATCCTGTCTTTGCTCAAAGTTTCTGATATGAGAATATTTGAGGTTTGGACTTTAGGATTAGGGATATTCAACTTGTATTATGTTTAAGAAAATGTATATGGCTCATTAACTTTCATGAAATAGTAAACAATGTAAGAAAAACTCAGAGTAACTGCATTATTAAGATCCAAGAGCCCTGGAAAAGTTCAAGTAAATATATATTTGGAAACATCTGATACTAAATTTCATGTATTCCTACTCTCCTTGTCTCAAGGGCTTCCTGTGTCCCTGATGATATTTAAATATAAAAATATTTTCTCAAAGAAATAAAACAATAAAAAGATACTAAATTTCTTTTTTTAAAATTTTATGTTGAGGAAGATAAAACAGAAAAAAAACCAATCAAAACAAACCAGTTTTGTAAGTGATACAGGACTTCAAAACATTACAAAAATCAACAATAGTTACCATAATGCCTTTTGTTGTCTTCAAAATAGCTGCAGAAAACTTAGGACATAGTAAAAATCAAACAAGAGAATAGAATAAAAATTATAAAAACAAAACAATGAATGCAAGAAAAGACTTCAAAACAAGCCAATAGTAAATCCAAAATTGCTACCATAATGTCTTGATATCTTTGAAATAGCTATGCCTGCTTTCAGATTTGACATAAACAAAGAGAAAAAAACCAAAGCAAAAATACCCAATGAAAATGATATAGGACTGCGAAGCAAGACAATAGGGAATCAATAATGGCTTCAACCCTCAGAAGGGGATTCACCCCTTGATACCACATTGTACTTAATATCTTCTGAACCTATGATCAGACCACTGGTCCTAGACTTGTAAGGTCAGTGAAACACCAAATCACTACCGGCATCCAATTGCATTTCACCTCGACAGCTATCATCACAAACTGTGTTTCTCCAGATAAGCTGATTGCTTAAGTGGGGAGGGGATTGGTGCTTCTTGTTTGCCAGCCTGCACACAGGAAGGGGTTGGGGTCTGGCAGTTCCCAGTCTGGTGGCAGCCTATGAATGACACTGGTTCTCAGATGGGGCTTGCTTCCTGATGTGGCCTTGTTCTTCCTCCATGCAGTCTGCGAATGGCACTGACTCACAGAGAAAAGCTTGGGTCTGGCTGTCCCCAGTCCTGCAGTGGCCCACACATGGTGCTAGTTCCCAGATGGGGCTTGCTTCCTAGGTACTAAATTTCAAAACAGGATTGTAGAAGAATAACAAAATTTGATAAAAAAATTTTAGGCACAAATTTCTTTTCAATGAACTAATAGCAATTAGTAGTATAACTATCTTCACTATTTTTTCAAATATATATATATATATATATATATATATATATATATATATAGTTCTTTCCCCTTCCTTCTTTTCTCATTTTCCCCATCTCAGTTTCTCTTTCCTTTTGAACAGTTTGTTCTCCTATTACAATATCTATTTTATGTTTTGTATATTTAAATTTTCAGCTTCTTACACTAGGGAGACAAAATGATGTTCACAAATTAAAGTCTGATTTTTTTCATTTATGAATAATATCTCAAATTGCATCCATTTCCCTACAAAAGTCCAAGTTTACCCTTGTTTATAGCTGAGTAGTACTCCATTGTGTAAAAATATTACATCATTTTTATCTGTCTCTTAGCTGATGGACATTTGTGTTGTTTGCAAGATTTGGCTAGTACAAATTGTGCGGTTGTAAATGTGGGTGCATATATAACATTGTGTTATGATGTTTTTAGTCTTTTGGGAAAATATCCAGAAGGGGAATAGCCAAAATGAATGGAACTTTAATTCTAGATTCATAAAGAATCTCCATGCTGATTTCCATATTGACTACAACAGGGTGCGCTCTCTTCAACAGTGGAGAAGGATTTCTTTTCAAACACAGCCCACAAAATATTTTTTATTCATTAATTTATTGAAAATAGTTATACTTTCTGGGATGGGATGTAATCTCTCTGTTTTTATTTGCATCTCTTGAATGACCAATGATGTTGAACATTTTTTCATGTATTTATTTGCTATTAATTTTTCTTCATCTGAGAAGTGTGTACTCATTTTAGCTACCCATTTTAGGATTAAATTTGAGGTGTCTGATTTTTTTTTTCAATTCTTTATATGTACTTTTTCTGAGGGACAGTGAGTTAAACATTTTGCCACTCTGTGGGCTATCTTGTCACTCAGTTGATGATTTTTTTATGTACAAAATCTTTTCAATAAGATGAAATCCCAGTTGTTGATTCTTGGAAGTGTTCCCCATGCTGTTTAAGTTTCATTCATGAAAACTGCCTACCCCTATGTCTTCAAGACTTTTGCCTATTTTCACTTTCAGTCAATGTAGTGTTTCTGTTTTAATATTTAGATGTTAGATTCCTTTTTACTTTAGTTTAGTGCATAGTGATCAATGTGGGTCATGTTTTGCTATTTTGGCATGTAGAGAGTCAGGTTTTGCAGCACCATTTATTAAAGAGGCTTTTTTTATTCCTGAGAATGTTTTTGGCCTCTTTGTCAAAGATGAGGAGACTGAGTGACTTTGTAGTTGTTTCTGTCTGCATCTTTGTAACTGTTGCACTGATCCTCAGGTCTGTTTTTCCCCCCAGTACCATGCTTATTTTATCACAGTAGATTTGGAGTAAAATTTCAAGTCAGGGATTGTGATGCCTATTGTCTTGGCTTTGTTCTTCAGGTTTGCCATTGCCATTTTGGTCTCTTCTGTTTCCAGCTGAATTTTACAAAAGTTTTCTCTCATTCTGTGAGACATGTTAATGGTATTCTGATATGGATTGCAATAAATCTGTATAGCAATTTTGGAAGTATGGTCATTTTCACTATGTTGTGTCTTTATATGCATGTACAAGGGATATCCTTCCATTTCTTTGTATCCACTTTGATCTCCTGTTTCAACGTACTGTTATTTTAAGTATATATGATCCTTTACTTCCTTTGTTAGATTGATTTATAAGTATTTCTTTTTTTGGATGTTATTGTAAAGGGTGTGGTTTCCCTAATATCTCTCTCAGTGAGTTTGTTGTTTGCATAGAGTAATTCTATTGATTTTTGTGTTGACTTGTATCCAGCTATGTGACTGAATTAGGTTATTAAATCTAGATGTCTTGGTAGAATTGTTGGAGTATTCTATGTCATCTCCCTGTAATGATAGTTTACCTTCTTCCTTTATATCCTTATTCCTTTAATTTCTTTTGTCTAATTGCTCTGGCTATTATTTTCAGAACTATATTTAAAAGGAATGGCGATAGTAGACGTCCTTGTTTTGTACCTGATTTTAGAGTGAAAGTTTGTAGTTTGTATCCATTTAGTATGTTGTTCTTTTGTCATAGATGGATTTTATTAGGTTGAAGTAAAATCTATCTATTCTGATTTTCTGTAACTTATTTATCATGAATAAATTTTAGGCTTCATCAAATTTTTTTTCTGCATCTGTTGAGATGATGATGTGATTTTTCTCTTTGGTTCTATTAATATATTGTATTATTTTTATTGACATTTGTGTTTGTTGAACCATTCCTGCATTCTTAGGATGAATCTCACTTGGTCATGGTGTGTAATCTTCTTGATGATTTGCAGCATTCTGTGTGCTAATAACTTATCAAAGATTTTTACACATTTATTCATTAGATGGATTTACCAGTAGTTCTCTTTTCTGGTTGGATCATTTTCTCGTTTTAGTATCAGGACAGTAGTTGCCTTCAGGACTGTTAGGAAGTATTGTTTCCCTTTCTATTTTAATAAATAATTTGATGAATATGGGTATTAAATTTTTTCTAAATTTCTTATGGAATTCAGCTATGAGTCCATTAGAACCTGGGTTCTTCTTTGTAAGTTTTTAATTAAATTTTCTATCTCACTGACATTCTGTTTTTCAGAATACTCATATCTTCTTAGATTTGGCAATTCATGCATACCTGGGATTATGTTTATTTCTTCTTTATTTTTTTATTCTATGAAAGTAAATATTTTCCATGTAGGTATTGATGTTCTTCTCAGTTTTCTCAGGATCTCTAGTGATTTCATTCTTTTTGTTCCTTAGTGCATGAATGTGAGTCTTTCCTTATTTAAATAAGGTTACCTAAGGGTGTATCAATTTTATTTATTCTTTCAAAGAATCAACTGTTGATTCATTTCTATTGTTTCCTTGGTATCCATTGCATTAATTTTAGCTATGAACTTTATAATATCCTTCCTGTATTTGCTTTGAGTTTGTCTTGCTCTTCTTTTTCTTGAAGCTTGTGATGTAACATTAGGTTGCTTATTTGAGCTTGTTCTTTTTCCTGATATGAGAATTCAACTCTATAAATTTCACTCTTAGGACTACTTTCCTTGCATTCCATGAGTTCTGATATGCTGTATCTATATTATCATTTAGTTGTAGATATTGTTTAATTTATTCCTTTATTTCATCTGTGGTAAATTAGTTATTCAGGAGGGTGTTATTTAATTTTCATGTGTTTATGGAGTTATTGCATTTTCTGTTGCCATTAATTTTCAATTTCATTGTACTATGGTCAAATAATATGCATGGAGTAATTTCTAATGCTTTAAATTTTCTTAAGCATGTTCTGTTGGCAAGTATATGGTCTATTTTAGAGAACATCCAATGCATATGAAAGAAGAATGTGTATTCTAAAGATTTTGTTTTAAATACTCTGAAAACATCTACTAAGTCCATTTCTTCATAGGTTTGATACAGTTCTGATATCAATTTGTGATTTATTTTGTCCAGTTAATCTAAATATTTGTGACAATAGGATACTGAGGTTTCCTGTTACAATTGTGCTACTGCTTATTTGAATTTTCATTATCTTATGTAGTTGGGTGCTTCCATATTTGGTACATATGTATTTATGATTTATATCTCTTTCTCTTGAAGTTTTTTCCCTAACTGGTATGTAGTGATCTTCTTTGTCTCTTTTGATCATGCCTGGTTTGAAGTTCACATTGTCTGAAAACAGAATGCTGCCTCTATTTTTTTTTTTTTTTTGTACACGGGATTGAACTCATGGCCTTGCATTTGTCAGGCAGGCGCTTATGCAATTGAACTAAATCTCCGGCCCCTTTCCTCTGCTTTTTCATGAGTCCCTGTTGAATAGAGTATTGTTTACCATCCTTTGGCTTTAAGTCTACAGATTTTTTTTTAGTTAGATGTCTTTGTTATATACAACATATGGTTGTATCTTGTTTCTTCATCCATTCTGCCAGTATGTTTCTTTTGATTGGTGTAATGAGGCTATTTAAATTGATAATTATAACTTATATTTGTCATGGTATTTTCCTGCTGTTGGTTCCTTGCTTTTCCCCTCTGTTTAATTGCTTGCCCTTCCTGGTGATTTATTTCTGTTGTTGTTCTTGAAATTGTGATCAATTTGATCTCTGTCTATAATACCTTTCGGTACTCTTTGTAGTGTTGGTTTGGTAGTCATAAATTTCTACATTTGTTCTTTGCCACAAAGTATCTTATTTCTCCATTAATTTTGAAAGATTGTTTTTTGCAGTGTACATCAATCTGGTTTGGAAGATGTTCTCTTTGATGACTTGAAATACATCATTCTAAGCTCTTCTTCACTTGAAGGTTTGTGTTGAGAAGTCTATCGCGATTCAGATGGGCTTTACTTTATAGGTGATCTGTTTGTTTTTTTCTCTAACAGTTTTTAATATTCTGTTATTGTGATGAACTTCTAGAGTCTTGATTATTATATGTCTTGGTGTAATATTATTTTGGTGATGGCTATTTGGAATTTTATATGCTTCATTTATTTGCATGTCAAATTCTTTATCCATGTTTTAGAAGTTTTCTGCCATTATTACTGTGTAGAGTTTTTGTTTTTAGGGATTTATATTATCTGAAGCTTCCTTATTGACCCCAATCAATCATATGTTATTCTTCTTTGCTTCATCTTGTACTTGTTGGGTGATTTCTAATGGTATCTTGCTATTTTAAAGTTATCTTTCTTTTAATGACCACTAGCTGCAATTCTGTCTTCAAGATCGGAAATTTTGTTCACTCCTTTCAATCTGTTGCACATACTTTCAATGAAGATTTTAGTTTTCTGAATTTCTGTTTGGATATGTTTCATGAATTACATTTCTTTTCTATGTTGGGGATTTTTTCCATCATTTTTCTAAACTCATCTATTCTTTTATATATGTCTTCCCTGATATCTTTGATTTTAAGCATAATTCATTTTTGTACATGAGAGATTATTTTCTCTATCAACATTTCCACTTGTTTTTTCACTTCTGTCATTATTACTTCAGGAAGTTCCAGTGTTTGACTTTCAGTTTCATAGATTTCATTGAATTAAAGACTTGTCCTGGGTGGGCTAGGTGTGTGGGGTTGCATTTTGCTTCTTTGCATTGGCATTGATTATTTTCTCTTTATTTTATTTTGTTTTCAATGCTGATTCTTGCACCAGCCTCCATGTCCAGAGGCCAAGATCAGCACCACATTCAGTACTAACACTGATGCAGTCTTGGAAGGCTTACTCAGCACAGATTTGAGCTCTGACTTGGACACTACAACAGAACTGTTGGTACCAAAATAATTTTATTGTTCTTTGTTTGTTTTGTTTTTCTTTTTCTGCCTGTTCTTTAAATTTATGTTTATTTTGATTTATTATATTTGTTTCTCTTTCCTCAACTTCCTTCCTTGAATTTAAAAAATATTTTTACATGACTTAGCATTGTCTCTAGTCTTTCTGGTTTGCATTGTCTTTCATTCTTTATCTTTGTCCTCTTCTCCAGTTTCTCAATGCTTTGGTGATCATCCTTTGTCCCTCAGCCTTGCAGCTTTCTGGATGGCCCTACCTATAAGCTCTTATCCTATTTATCTCTGCTTCACCCTCCCAGTTGCTGTGGCACACTCAGATGGAGTCAACCTAAGGTTGCTCTCAGTCCTGTTTACTGATCGCTGTTCCCACTGATTCCTCTAGCAAGTTGGTCATAGGCTGGGGAAGTGACCTTGTCATGACACTGGCCAAAGTCACTTGCCTGCTTGTACCACTGGACACAGGGTGAGCAGTGGATGCCTTGCTTGAAAAGTGGGAAATACATCCTGTTCTCTGTAACTAGGGCTAAGGCTGGCTTTATGAAG
The DNA here is from genome assembly GCA_004027455.1 of Hydrochoerus hydrochaeris. Classification (NCBI taxonomy): domain Eukaryota; kingdom Metazoa; phylum Chordata; class Mammalia; order Rodentia; family Hydrochaeridae; genus Hydrochoerus; species Hydrochoerus hydrochaeris. Next base: position 309,981 of record PVLA01000090.1, read on the forward strand.
CTTCCAGAGTGGAGTCTGGTTTGTCCTAGCTCTAACTTCTCACCAGAATTCCATCCAGTTGGCTGTCCAACTTCCAACAGTCTACTATGATTGGATGACCCTTCCCTCATTGTATTACAAGTCTTTGGCAGTGAAGTGACCTTGGGGCTGCTCTGCTGCCAGAGCTGGAGTCCTGAGCCCTTTGAAATAAAATAGCTATCTCCCTCACCTGCTACTGCTCCTCCTTGAGGCTGTGAACAATGTGGTGTTGGTCTATCCACTCACCAAACTCTGACTGTGGGGCTCTGCTTGCAAAACAGTGTCTCATGTTCTCAATGTTGTGTCTGACTTAATAAGATTCTCCTCATCCAAGTTAGGTCTCCATTTCACAGTGAGCAGCAAAGTACTTTTTGATGTCTCTGTGCTGGTGTAGTGATACAGCCACTGTTTGCTATGCTGTGTAATCTCCAGTCTATGACAGTGAACTATTTCTTATGTAGCAATAAATCCTGTTTTCTTCTTCTCTGTAATTTCCCTCATACTTCTTGTGTGCCCTGAACTCACTTTGGTTCCTTTATGGGTTGTTGTTCTCTAGACTGTCAGTACTTTGGCCTGGAGAAGCTAAGTTGCTCAACAGTCCATCATTTTGCTCTCCCATCCTCAAAATTTTTCTCTTTCCTTGCTTCTCTGTAAATACCTACTTCGACAGTGAAAAGCATGATCTTCATTATTTGCCATTTCATCATTTACTTTTTATTAAATCATATTTCTCCTGTGTTACAAATTCAAACTTTTATTGTGTATTTTTATCTGAAATGGCTTTAACAGAGTAATATTAAAGTATTTATATTCAGTTTGTCTTTGTCTTTAGTCTTATATTATCCAGTCAAATGATCTTTTTTTCCCTAAAACAAAACCCAGATTTGAAGTGTCATAGTTCTCTTCAGCATCTGGAATTATTATATTTATTTTTATGTTGCCTTTCTTGCCTAGCAGAATATGCACTCCAGAAGAGCAGAAGAAATCTAATGTGCTGTATTGCTAAGTATTCTAACACCAGAATCAAAGACATTGCCAGCACATTTAGAACAATGTAAAACATGGTCAACATTCATCATAAGCAAAGACAGAATCACTATAATACAACATATTTTTATCATTAATTATGTTTGCTTTGCCAAGTATAACTAGGTAATGAGTGATCATTTCTTCAAAGGAAGGAAGAAAAATTTGATTAACAAATGCCAAAGAAATAGAGTGAAAAACAAGACTGAAAGTATACATGGATATTCGTATCAAAATTATATTTCTTTTTTTCCTGTGTAAAAGTAATATCAGAGCCTTACTTATCAAATAAAGTAAAATGAAGATAATGCTAATCATCAAGTAACTGGAGCTGTGAGACTGACATGGGGCACTGATCACCCAACTTGTGATATTTGTCTGCTCAAACAGGTTACAGAAGATAGCCAGATTCTTTAAGGGGTATGCCCTGATCTCACTCAATTTTTCTCAAAATATTAAGCTATTATATCCTTGTATTCCAGATGGATCCATATTATAGTTTTAAATAAATTCATATCTTTTAATTGCTACTAACACTTATAAATATCAGCTGATATCAACACATAGCAACTACCCTCTGGATAGTTATTTCATTTAATAATTTTATGCTTCTTCACATCATTCAGTATTTTTGACAATACCATTGATTAACTATATCGCAGGACTGTTTTTTCAATAACATGTGTTGCATGTACTCTTACACACATCTTAAAATAAAACTTAGATTGTTGTAACAGAAGCTTTGGTACTTAGGCCACACTATATCACCTTCTTTTCTAACACTTGTCTATAAAAGTGCTTTTACCACAAGTCTTATTAAAGAACATTAAAAAGTAACCTTGATAAACTGTGTGGTGCTTTTGCAGTAATAAACAAATCTATGAAGTCAAATAAGGTTCAAAATGTCTTGTATGATGAAATGCATTTGAAATAGCTTGGCAGTATGTCAAAGTTACTTTTCTCTAATTGCTGAGACAAAATACGTAACACCGAAAGTAAAAGGAGGAAAAGCTTATTTAGCTCATACTTTATAGAGGTTTCAAACTATAATCAGATGGCTCCAAGGCAGTATGGCATGGCAGAGGGACAGCCATTCAAAGCAGTGGAAGATGGCAAAATCAACAAGAGAAAATGGAGAAGCAGGCCTCTTTTCCTCCTTTTTATTGTATGTAGGCTACACATCCTAAGGAACTCATGGTCAGGGTGGGTAACACTCACACCCACAATCCCAGAACTAGACATTAAGCCAATCATAAACTCTAGAATCTGCTGCCTCCAGAAAGCACCTCCCTTTGCCTTCTTGTCAATTTTAGTAAAACAAATTACTCCTTTAAATTTAAATGTAAGAAAATAAAGATATCAGGGAAAAATACTGTTCTAGCACTTATCAGTGTAGCAGTTGAAAAGGTGTACATTTACAATGCACAATAACCACTTTTTATGAGTCTGCTCAGAAAGAAAAAAATTCAATTGATATTTTTCTTCTAGGAACACATAGTTTGACAGAATTGTTTTAAGTTTTTGAACCAAAAAGTTATATAATTGAGTATAATTCTTTTTTATTAGTGCATATTAATTATAAAGAGTAATGAAATCCTTCATGTGGTGAGACCATTTTTCACATTAAACTTTGGATAATAATCAGAACTAATTTGTGTCACATTTTATTTCAGCTTTTAGCTCTACTATCTTATTTTTTACCTTTACGTTTTTTCTTAGTACATGCTTTCAGTGCATAATTATTCTCTTTGCTGTGTGGAATTGGTGCATGTAGGTAGTACAAATAAATCATTTTCTCTCTCTTCTCATCCACTACTCCTTTTAAGATTTTGACAGCTTTTGATTCACTTATTTATTTTAAAAGTTCCTATTAAATTGAATATGATAGATACATATTAACAACCAGAATGACAGTCAGAAATATATAAAATCTATAAGACAAAGACAAACAGTTGATAAAAAAGAGAAGAGAAAATAGATATTGTAAATTATCATGAAGAGTTTATCTAAACACATACCATGATTTATTAGATTTGTCCTGCATTTTAAATTCATGCTGTCTTTCCCAAATGGGTGTATTCTTTTAAGACTTTCCATATCATTCCTGAAACAATATGAGGTATAAAATTGAATAATAATCCTTAAGTGATCAATATCTTCAGTCTATTATAGCTTCATAACTTATATATCTAGCAAAAGCCTGTACTTACAAAAGCGTTTATTCATGGCAGATAATGAAGTCATACTTTCCCTTGGAAAATGACAGACACAAGTAAAATAACTTTTACTATTTATTTCTTCATTCCTTAGGTTGTATAGCAATCACTTCTCTTATGTTTTAGATCTAGTATGCACCCCCATAAGATGCATGTGTTTTGAGGGTGACAGGAACATGAGAGTGCTATCCCCATCAGTAGATTCATTCATTGATGAGTTCAGGAGCCGAATGTGGTGTTGAAAGGTGGAGCCTGATTAGAGGTGGGTCACAGAGGGCATGATCTTTAAGAATGAATTCATGATTGTGGCTCTTCCCTTCATTCTCTGCTTTCTGGCTGCCAAATTTTTGGCAGGTTTCCTCCTCCATACCTTTCCACCATACCAATTCCACCTCGGAGTCAAGCAACTATGGACTATGCCTACTGGAACCTGAGCCCAAATAAACCTTTTCTTCTTCAAATTGTGGGTATTGTGTATTTTGTCCCATCAACAGAAAAAATAATTCATACAATTCATTTTGTATTTAAGAGGTGTTACACAAAGTTTATCAGCAACATTTGTAATAACATGTCTTACACGAATTACATTTCAGAGCCTCTAATGGAAACTTGATAATTGCTTCCATCCTGAAGAATATGAGGTTAGCATTCTAATTTTAATAAAAATTTCCTCACAACTACCTGTTTATACCATTACCTTTATGCAAATATCACAGGGTACTCAGCTAGGAAATTTTTGCTTCTAGTCTCATGCATTTTAATAATGTTTAAAACAGTTGTTATCTGGAAGCATTCAAGTCACACATGATGGCAGGTGATTTTGTTGTATGCTTGGATTTCAGGGAAGGCTATCAACTGAAATACCTACATGGAACCTCTTCATGAGACCTGTGTTACCAGGGTAAACATCCTGAGAGAGATAGAACTAAGGTGAAACTTGTCGAGAACCACCACATTGAGGACAACTGACAGCAGCCCCCTGCTACAGTCTTTCCTTTTCCTTGTTAAACCTTGGCAAAATAATTATAGAAGTGCAGAAACTGCTAGCTGCAGATAGATTTCCTTTTGATTTACCTAAAAAATGTAGCTGGAGTTTAGCTAAGGTACTGACATGTGCCATGAGGCAAAGCAGTGAAGTATGGGGCGACATGCCCTTCCTCAATGAATGGCTGCCCCTAAGGCCAGATAACCAACTGATGAGGGAATGGGGCTGAGATATGGGATCACATCAGTGCTGAAACTATAAGACCTAAAGCAAAATCTCAGCACTAAGATGTTGTTCACTGCATCATACTAAATTACATATTAAGCTGTTAGAGAAATTTGATAGTTTTGTGCTTGACACATGAATATCTTGTCCCTCTCATGCTAGCTAGCCTACAGCAGTGATTGTTTCCATATATCCAACCATGACTTCTACCCATAATTTCCTCGTGTCTATATTATTTGAACCCTCAGTGAAAGCAGGAAGCTGCTGTAGATAAACGTCTTTTGCTCTTTTGAGCAATTGGTCATCTAAGAGTCCTTTACAAGTGCAGGTTTCTCTTGCTTTATTTTCAACTATGTATTGCAGTGCCACACCGGTAAGTAGGCGACTAAAACATTCGGGAAGGTCTTTGGTAACTGGGTTTCTATGGTAACCCCGTAGAAACTGTATTTCTCTTTTAAACCTAGCCTCAGAAGTTACATAGGATCATTCAGGCAACATTCTGTAAGTTAGAAGCTAGTAAGTAGGGCCATCCAAAATTCATGAGGGAGTTAAACTTCACCTTTTTTGGGAAAACTGTCAAAGAATTTTTGGTTATACTTTCAAACACATCATCTTTGATACTGATTCTTAATTGTTTCAGGTGGCAATCGTTCCCTAGCTAGGTCTTCCATTCTCTAATGTTATTCACTCCACTGAACCTGTGTCTGCTTACACAACCTTGTACATAATGGCTTTGAACTTTGTGTCTTCCTGTTTTAAAGAAGACGTTGTTTACTGTTTTCAAAGTTATGCAACATTGCCGAATTGTGTCATGTTCTTTATGCTCAAGGAAAAGATCTGCTATGCTGAGATTGATTAATAGGGTTTTTATTCTTTGTTGCTAATGACCATTTAAGACCTTAAGACTTCTCTGAATCTATCAGGTACATTGATTAAGGCTTGGGAACATTTCTGAAAATTCTACTTCTCTTAATTCAGCAAGGTAAAACACATTCTCTGAGTGTATTTTATTTTTATATTTATGCATCAGTTAACAGTAGCATCTCATAGACTATTTCACATAGTTCTCAATTGTTGATCTATTTGACTAAGGTTAAATCACAAGGTCAGGTTTTTTCATGACATACTTCCAAATATTGCAGAATTTGTTTTTACTTTTGGCACATGGTATCAATGTAGCGAAACAAAACATTGGCTTCTATGACTCCTTTACTCTTTCTAGGGTCTTCCTAGAAAGTACTGCCTGGAATAACATTTTCTGTTCTTTGAAATGTAAAACTTTGGAAACATTCAATAGAAAAATCTTACCATTAGTCAGAGGTAGAGTCAAAATATTTCTACAGTTAGAGAAGTAATGAGAACTATCGAAGTGATATTTACAGTATTTTTATCAAGTTGCTACATTTGAAAAAATATAAATAAGGTTCCACAGGCATTGTATGCAAAAATGTTTAATAGAAATGGAGTATATTTTGATAACTCAGCACTATAGTATGGCATGCATATATATATATATATGTGTGTGTGTGTCATTTTCAATTCAGTTTAAGTTGATTACTTAACTGATATTGTATAACTTCCCTATTTGTTACATTAAAATTTATTTTTGAAATAAGAGTGATTGTTAATCATTTAACTACTAATTTCAAAATTAGGCTGGAATCCTACAGTGTGTAATTTAATTTAGTTAATTTAATATGTCCAATCTTAAAGACAATGCACCTTCTTTTGTTCAGCACAGTGGTATAAAATTTCTCCAACAGAGTAGAAACTTCCTACTGTGTTGTAACTTATAGAAATGTATTTATAGATCATTAAAAATACTAGCACTTTATAGTCACATGCTGATAAATATTTTTTTTGAAATAATTTATTAAGTAGAAAAAACAGATTTTACTAACAGAATATTAGTCTAAGATTTATTATTATTTGTCTAAGATTTTGTCTAAGATTTATTATTTTTTTGTCTAAGATTTATTATTATTACAACATTAGTGGTTATATATTGTGTAAATATGTTTATTAGTATATTTTTATGTTATGTTAACATTTCTGATATTGACCCTAGAACATTTGAGGTAAACTTATTAAAGGTCTCATTTCTTTGCTCTGATTAGGGGTGTGTTCACAATCTTATCTCTGGCATTTCTTTCAACAAGAGTTAAACTAATAATTATAGATGAAATGCATCAGATTGTGGACTAGAAAAATAGAATCATTCAGTGAGATGACTACAGGATACAGATTTTTAGTAACCATACAGAAATGTACAATAATTCACTAACTGTTGAATTCATTAACATGAATAAAGATCTAAATTGCTGAAAATATACTTTTTTGGTATGGTATGGTCTCTATGAGAGTTACCTATCCAATATTCCGCTGTAAAAAGAAGAAATCAGAGAACTTCACCTCCATTCATCTAAAGCGCTCAGAACCATATTACATGTGAAGATGTCACAGCAACATAAGGAGCCCTAGTGCTCTCCTTAATAGATGTTTTGCCAGCATGAATTGGCACTATCATTGCAATTTCAGTCTCATTATCAATCAGGTCTCCCTGAATCAATTGTTTAGTCTCTTTTTAACCTTCTTTTTAAATTACAGTTGATTGGGCTGGGGATTTAGCTCAGTGGCATAAGTGCCTGCCTTGCAAGCAAGAGATCATGAGTTCGATCCCTGGTACCGATAAAAAAAAAATGTTAAATTACAGTTGATTGAATGAAATCTTTATCCATCTTCCAGAGGAGAAATTATAATTGGTTACAGAATATTGGAGAAATAATTACAAATATTCAAAACTATAGAATGCCACAAGATGTCAGCCTTTCAAATTCAGTATTGTTTGTAGTGAATTATTCCCAAATCTTAAACTGTGACACGACAGCTTAATGAAGCCATTTTGTAGTTTTTCTTTCCCCTACCCATGAGGGATTTTACACTCTTAATTTTACTACGCAATGGTACAAGAAGTTAAATATGTGCAAATGCAAACTTTCTGTTTTAGGTTTGTAAACATTGAATGAATGATGAAAAGAAGGGACTGAGGTATCAAAACATAAGCAAGCATCAATTTATCCACTTATTCCTATAGATTATAGGAAAAAAGTACTTTTGAAAATAAGGATGAGTTAACAGTTTAGATAGATTCTCTTGAGAGGACTAGAAAATGTTCACTTCTTGAACTGCCCTTCTCTCACCAACCTTGAACATAAATCTAGAAATTTGAACTTATAATGTGATCTCATAGAAAGAAACTTGAAGTTTTATCTGTAGCAACTTTAATTGCAATAGAGAAACTACCCACAGATGAGATCTGTCTCACCAGTCAATGGGCTTCCTACAACTGTTCAATGTGTAAATATGGTGAGAAATCAATCATTATCAGTAATTTGTAGCCAGTAGACACCTTGTTGAAGTCTAGTCCTACTGAGAAAGTTAAATGGGAACAGATCATGAACTGAGCACACAAAAATTTTAGCCATGTCTGTCATCAAGGTTAAATGCATCTATGTTTACAAGAACATCATAACAGAGACCAGGGACATAGAGAACTGACTGAGAGCTTCTACTCTTTTATATATCTGAGAGGTACTTCATATTCTTTAAATGGATTGTGACACAAGTTTGGGGAGACAAACAGGGTAAAGGACAGCTGGAAATTAAATATTTTATTTTACGTCCGATAATCTGCCTTTTTAAAGATGTCTCTCAGCATTATTTAACTAAATTAAAGCAGATTGGATATTTAGGATTAATTTATTTCTATTGAAAGTTGTTGAATGATGGTGGTCTCTAGTTAAGAAAAAAATGACTCTCATTTGATGAGTTAATTTACCCTGAAAAAGAGGGGGAAAGCATTTTTTTCACATTCCCTCTTTAGCTAAGGATGTCTCTCCATTTTCTTATAATTTTAATCACAGTATCAGTCAAATTATTGAAGGAAAGGAATACTAAAGAATCCTTATGTTTTTAATATACTGTGGGAATATGAATTGATGTGAAAATATCTATTCATCTTGAAGGGAAAAATTGCTGTAAGCTTCATATTTTAAATAGAAATAAGTTCTTAATCAGAGTAATATATTTTATTAAATTCAAGAATTTATGTTCTGAACATTAAATAAATGTTCCATACAATTTGTCTTCATTATTTTGCAGTATGTACTTTCCCATTCGTTGCTCACACATTTAACACAAAACCAGTTTCCACCATCACTACAAATATCAGCTCTCTGGCCCTTCATATTTTGTTTAATCATCACCTTTCTTTTTTCAGTGGTGCTTTGTCTTAGTTACTTAGTTACTTTTCTTTATTGCTAAGACAAAATATTGGACACCCAAAGTTGAGATAAAAATGATTTATTTCAGTTCACAGTTTGTAGAGGTTTCAGTCCATAGTTGGCTGGCAACAAGGCAGGGTGATATGGAAAATAGTCACTGCAGAGGAAAAACAGAACTTGACAGGTAGAAGTCAGCAAAGCAGTGAAGCAGCAACAGCAATAGTAGCCTTTTTTATGTCATTTGTATTCCATCCAGGCTACCTGCCCTTAGCATTAGTAGCACTAATACCCAGGATGGGGCATTCATAATCCCAGCAATGCACACCCTCGATCTAGCTGCATATGTAAAACCTCATCTATACCTGAATGGGGCTTTGAGGGGAAATCTAGATACAAGCCATATCATTATGCCCCTGTCTCCCAAAACACTTATGCTCATCACTCTATTCAAAAGGCATTTAGCCTTTGAGAGCTGCCTAAATCCTAACACTTCGAGAATTTCTGCAAAGTCAAAACCTAACATCTCTTCCAAGATTGAAGATAAACTCTTTGCTGTGGGTCCCTATACAAATGAAAAAAACTTAACCATTTCCAACACATGATGGCACAAGCAGACATTTCCATTTGAAAAGATACAAAGAGGGGGAATAGAAAGGAATGGGGCTAAACCTAGTCCAAAATTCAGCCAATCAAACAAGAAATCCCATAGCTTCATAATCAGTCTCCAGGAAAATCTATAGCAAGTTGTGGATCCCAAATAGTTTGGGTGACTCTGACTCTACATTACTTACAGTGGTTGTAACTACCATGACTTCAGCCTTTTGATGGCTTTACTCACTCCTTGCAGTTTTGCTCAGACAATCCACTTTTCTGGCTTCTGCAATCTTCTGGGTTTGCAGTGCACCTTTGGCTTAACATTCACACTGTCACATGCTACCCTTTCCAGGGCACACGCATGGCCTCCCAGACCAATGCTTCTGAAATCTGGTCAGAAGCATTCCTGATCCCACAGTCCTTGCCTTCTGCATGCACCTAAAACCATCACAACATGGCTAACAAGTCAGCTGCCTGCTGGAGCTGTAGCAAGGCTTCTCTTTCTCAGATGTAGAGGTCAAGTGTCTGGGTTGCTAATCACTAGGATCCAACCCCTGAGGGAAAACTTCCCTAGGCCACAACCATTACTGGATTATGGTGCTCTGGGGCTCTCCTCTCAAAGCAACACCTTTCACTTTTGTAAAGGCTGGAGTACTGCTAGTTCTTGTAATTTCCTCAGGCCATCTTTTCTACTGATCTCTTCTTCTCAATAATCATATTCTACTCTTCTCCATCTTTGCAGCCTGCAACTTTACCAAAGCTTCTTTTCTGGCCAAACTCACATTTTAAATCATTCCGCTGGGCTGTTTGCTCTTGATTCTTAACATAGATCTGGCTAAAATCTCCCAACCACCTCACTTTGAGACTGCCTTGAAATTTCTTCTGCCAGGTTCATTAGTAAATGTCTTTTTTCTCATTCTCAGGGAAAGTCTCTGTACATAATCAAAATGTAGACATTTTTTGAAGCATAATGCATGTCATCTCGAGTCCAAAAGTGAATGCATTCTTTGTTCCTAACTGAAGCCTCTTAAGCACGATCTTTACTGACTCAATTTCTGTCAGCATTCTGGTCTTCTGAAATCTAACTGTAATCTCCCACCAAGTAGAACTTAAAGAGTTCTACAGATGTTCCTTCAATTGACATATCAAATATTTTAAAACTGTTTCAGCAAGCTAGCTCCAAAGGCTCCTGAACCACATACCCAGGTAACATAACAGCAATGACCCCACCCTTGGTAGAAAAATTTGTATCTGTCAGTGTTTACTACAGAAACAGATTTAATGCAAGATATAAAAGTTATAGGAATTTAGATTGACTTAAAACTGTCACCCAGAGAGTCAGATGTGAAAGAGAACAAAAGGTCTATCTATGCACCAGAGATTCGGATGATCCAGTCAAAGGCCTGGAGGTCAGTGTGGTGTCACATGTGAATATCTATCATATCATACAATCTGTAGTGAAAGGCTCACAGGTCTGTACCAGAAGCTAAAGAGTCTTAACTAGAAGCCAGAAGTTGACTCCAGGGTGAAGAGTAAAACCAGATCTCCTCCAAAGAAACAGAAATGAGCCTTCCTCCTTAGTTGATCCTTTACACCACACATGTGCAAATTGCCTTAGGATAGGTCTTCTGTCTTCAGTAAATCTGCTCAGCCACAGTCAGAACAACACTGATCCAGCTGAATAGGACATTTCTTAGTCAAACTGACATAATCTGTTAATGATCACATGCTCCCTTAGCTTTCACTCAAAATTAGCTATGCTAATGATGAGTGTTAATGCTAAGATTTAGATTTATGGTAATTGATTTTATAGCCTTTCCAAGGAGGAAATACCTGGTCTAGAGTATGTGTTGGAGAAGGCAGGAAGGTATTTTAGTTGGCAGAATGAACTGAGCAGGGTTATACAGGTGAGTGAGTAAAAACATAATTAATCTTTTTAGTTGATAGAGGAATATTTTATTATTTTTAGAATTGTAAATGAGCTTTGTTTTATTTTTCTTTCTGTGTCAATTTCTGTTTTGTTTTGTTTTACAAGAAAACAAATCTTTGTCCCAATTTGATATTTTGTGACATTATGCTCAGCAAGCATCTACAATTGCCTAACTGATAACAATAAAACAACTACCTGGTGTCAACCCTTGGGACACTTATTTTCTTTCTCACATAGCAGCTCTCATGATCTGAACTACCAGATCTGTCATACCAATTCCCAAGCCTTCTGCTGTCAAAGATTGAGCTGAAGAAAATTTTGATTGTTTCCTTTGAAAATTCTCTACTAATTAATGTTTTCTAACCCCAAGTGCTCCTACACTGCTGCTGCACAATAAAAAGTACCCCTCATGTTGAATTTTCTTTACAATGACTATGGAAGCTAATCCAAACTCCTTACACATTCTTCAAGGTTATGATTTAATTATAGCATTTCTTACTGGTAATAGATCAATGCATCTGCAAACACTTTCAATGTTGTAGTACACATAATTGGAACATTCCCTGTATAAACACTTCTGTTCCTCATGGCTTCTAGATGACACTATGATTTTCATTGCAATCCCTCATTCCAGAGGAGGGTGACCACTACCTTATCAAAACTACTACTAGTCCTGATTACTCATCCTGTGACATTAGCCAGTCAATCCTTTTCTTTCTATGCACTATCTTATATCGTCTTATTTTCATATCTCAGATAAAAATTTTCTTTTCCTTACATGCATTTTCTTTTCCCAAGCTACAAATTAACTAAACTATTTTCCTTGAACTCAGTATGTATCCCAGACTGGCCTCAAACTCATGTCAATCCTATCTCAGTCTCCCAAGTGCTAAGATTACAGGAATGCACCATCATGCCTGGCTAAGAGTTTGAGTTTTTCTTCCTCTGGCTTGTTTGTTTGTTTGTTTGTTTGTACCACGAATCGAACTCACGATCTCACGTTCACCAGGCAGGTGTGTATATCGCTGAGCTAAATCTCTGAAGAGTTTGATTTTCTTTTAAAAAGTCATGTATATGTAAATTATGTGCCTGTATCATCTCTTTTAATAGTCAAAAATTTTCAAAAACTATTTCTTCTTACTATTTTTTAAAAATTTTACTTTATTTAAAGAGAAAAAAAGCAAATCAAAAAAAGGGAAGAAACATTACCGAATTTCAAACCAAAAAAATAAACAGTAAGAAATCACTAGTTGATAAATTACATATTGTCTTCTAGATATAGTTGTTCAAGTTACAAAAAAAGCATACAAGGTGGACATTCATACAGTGAGTTCTGTTCAAGAGCCTTGTGATTCAGCAAGACTGAAAAATTTACCATTCTCTGATGATATATTTTTTTCTGCTGTATCCAGATTTGTTTGAATATTATATCTTGTATCTCATCATTCATTTTGGGGTTATCAACCCATTCAACTCAGAACCTTTGCATTCAGATATGTTTTTTGCCACAAGGTCTTGCTGTCACTACGTTGTCCAGACTAAGCTTGAATTTAAAATCTTCCCGTTTCAGCTTCCCAGAGTGCTGGGATTACAGGGATGCACTACCACATGCATCTACTTAAGGCTAATTGGCTTTGTCTCTTTGGTAGGCTATTCTGATTCACCCTTCACTTTGTATGACTTAATTTTTCTACTTTTATGAGTATTGCCATATACTGTCACATAGATAGCATATCCCTTATTACTTTTGATCTACCTATTAGAAGATAATGATTTTGAGTGGTACAAATTAGATTAATATTTCCATTCTTATAAATGTTTCTGTTACCACACATAATTCTTTGGATTGCAAATTAATATTCAATTCTTTCACCTAAATTTTCCATTGATAGATATCACATTAAATCAAATGACACAATATTTGGATATTTAGTTCCCTCAAGTAAAAAAATGCACACATTGCTTTTTCTTACAATACTGAAATACATCATTGTGCCAAACATTTAGAATTTTGTTGCAACATTTTTTTTAAATTTAGAACATAATACAAGACAGTAATGGAATATGCACCTTGGAGTAGTTCATCTCCACCAATGCTATGATGGTGACATGGACCAAAAAATTGAAAGTGTCCTTTTGATGGTTAGCTATCATAAATTAGCAGTGAATCTTGGAGAGTCCCCAGAACTATCTCTTTAACACAGCCTAGAAATTATGGTGCTATAAAAAAGAAAAGAAAAGCAGTGAGTGTTTAAATAATTAAAATATAATCATCAATAAAGATTAGTAAATTTCTTCTAAGAAAAAGTTCTCCTTAGCCAGAAATACCTACTAAGTGATGATCTTAGATTTTCTGTAATTCCTTTGTGTTTTAAATACTGCCCCAAGAATTTTAGTTACCATGTAACACTGAATCCTTATCACAAAGAAAATTTGCAAATTCTGCTGGCTGTAGCTCAACTCCTTTAGTAATTTTTGCTCCACCAAATCAAAATGAATAACAAAGTATGTTCTCTGTGCTACTGAGCTCCCACATATCTCCACCCACCTATCTTCTGTTCCATAACTAAAAAAAAAAAAAAATAAACCCATGTACACTTTTTATATCTTATTGAGGGTTGTATTTGGAATTCTATACTGAGATGTTAACATTTTTATTTCTTACAAATATGCTGGAATGCCACGATCGGCCATTTTTTCTAAAACTGGTCAGAAAACTACTTTCTCTTTATAAATTAGTTTGGCATCATTTTATATAGAGAAAATATTACTAAAATATTGTGAGTTTTTACTGTCGATGCTATTCTCGTCTTGAATATCTTAGCATTAAAAAAAGAATTGGTATATCCCCTCCAAGAAGTCAAGATATAAAACAGGAATCTATTTACCATAAGAGAGGAACTTTGATTCATTTATATATGCAGAAAATAGATAATTTTCAGTAGTTCACAGACTTGAACCACCCATAAAATACAGCACTGAAGGAGAGGAATTGGGGCAGCTGGCCTTAAAGGGATAGTGAAGTGTCAGAAAAGAAACTAACACTTTTTATCTAGAAACTGTTTACAAATAGTTGAGAATTTTCAGGTCCAGAAAATATGAAAAATAACCTCAATAGGGACAGAAAATTTCCAGTTCATAAGAGATTAATATCCAAATAAGAGCATATTTCAAAACCTGTACAATGTCTGTTAGAATAGCATATTTTTATTTAATTTTTGCTACCTTATCCTATTATATTGTATATGCCCTTATTCAATTTTCTTCTGTATTTATATCTGCTTGGTAGAGAGTAGACTGAGATCATATGATTTCAAAGGAATGAACTCACTTCACATTTAGAAGATGTAGACTATCTCCTTGGGATCTGATAATACCATATGTATCAACTAGGCAGAGAGACATCATGATAAATACAGTTTCTCACTGGTTGCTTTATTTTCCAATATCACATCATCCCATGTCAATTCAGTTACTACTGTTGGAAATGGTCAGGAAACTTTTTTTTCCCCTGAAAATTCATTTATGACTTTTCTTTAAGTATAACATGACAAGAACAGTGGAGGTTTAGAATTGGAGAGTAGGGTAGGGGGGTCTATGGATGGATAATTACTAAGAAGAGACGTGAAATTTAAGGGATTTCTCTCTAAACTGACTTGATATGATTATTACTGAAGGTAAGTCAAAATGATAATATATTGAAAGTAGTTAGATACCAAAGGTGCTAGTGGACCCTAGTTGACTTAACAAGATTCTTGTTCCAATTGGATTCTGCAAGAACAAGGAGGAAGGCCAAAGATACAGTCTAGTTAAGCAGACAACTGAGGATATCAACTGAAGTTTTGGTCAAAAAGAAAGCTGTTTTTTCTCTACTTAAGTCAGATACAAATATATTCATATGATAAACCCAAATTTTAAATTTCTAATGCAACTTCAATATCATTGTAGTGAAAATTAATTAAAGGAATTAATGCCTCCAATGAAACTGGAAAACTAACACTCTGCCCTTAAGAAATATTAATAACCCAAATCTTATATATACTTTTAGGTAGAGAAAATAGTGTATAGTTAGGAAATGTAGAAAAAAAATGGTAATTCAAAATTTTGGTTTGTTTAATAGTGATAGCTATTATCTATCCTCTAAAATAGTTGAATGTGATTTTGGTTTGTTTAATAGTGATAGCTATTATCTATCCTCTAAAATAGTTGAATGTGATTGTTTTAAAAAAGTTAAAATCTTTGAACAAAAGTATACTTATCCATTCTTTCCACCTAGGGCCAGACACACAGTATTTAGATGGAAGTATTCTAAATGTATTTTTAGGTTTAAAAAGTCCATAAACTAGTAAAGAAAGTACAAATAATTTAGACTAAATGAGTTTTTTTTTATTGCCATTGTGGGAGGGAAACTAAAATGATTCAACTATTTTAACCAGGCATAAGGCTCATTTAAAGAATCCTCATGATTCATTTGCATTTTTTTCTGTCAGAAACCACGGTTCCCAAAAGAAGAGACAAAAATTATAATGAAGAAGATACCAGCATATATAGTGACTAAAAATAATTTAACAACAGAGTAGATTTAGATAGCAAATGTTAGTTTGGTATATATATATATATATATATATATATATATATATATATATATATATATATATATATATATATATATATATATATATATATGTATGTATGAATATATTTATATATGAATATATTCATCAGTATATATTATCTCTCTCTCTCTCTCTCTCTCTCTCTCTCTCTCTCCCTCTCTCTCTCTCCCTCTCTCTCTCTCTCTCTCTCTCTCTATATATATATATATATATAGACAGCATTTTTTTTCTTTTTCCTAAGATTTTAATTTTATGGAAATCACAATTGTTTCTTAACCTAAGTCAAATTAATTTTTCCACTTTCAAGATAATTAATTACTTCTGAAGTAACTTGTGGCTTATTGTAAATAAAACTCATTTTAAAATATTTTTAACGTGAGACAAAGCATTTTTTCTCTAATTTTGAGTTTATGCGTAGACAATTATTTTTCATTTTTTCTTCTTCTTTTTTTTTTTTTTTTGATAAGGTCATTGGGCCAGAAACACTGATTCATTAACCCCTGATAACTGTGGTCCCTGCAGGGTCTAATTTAACAGTTTGTTACATTTTTAGTTATAAGTATTTCATACGATATGCAAATATGTTAGACTGACTTTTCTTGGTGCTTGAAAGTGACTTTGACAGAACACAGTTCTTCCATAGATGATAAAGTTTAGCAGTGAAAATTCCTATTCATGGGCAATTCGTGTTGATTCACCATTAGTTCTGCTCTTTAAAAACCTATTGCTGAAAATGACTGATTCTCTTTATCTCATCTAACTGCTATATTAACTAAACAAACAAAAATAATGATGAGTAAGATTTGATAGGGAAATACTAAAAGTTGTTCTGTTATCAGCAAACTTACAGGATAATTACATATATTTTGTGTAGACTGTACTTTTTATAATTATAGTTTCCTAACTTCTGAAATATGCAGTTTAGACACTCCTCAATAACATTTCCTAAATGTGGCATAGCAGCAGTGGATTTGTAAACAAACAGAAAACAAAATATTTGACAAATTGTGACTGGACTCGAACCATGTCTTCCCAATTATCAGACTATTGCTCACTTTCTCAGGTTCTTTTGCTATCAATCAAAGATTTTAAAGTCTAATATTGCTGACAAATACTGCAAAGCTGGTATATGTCAGACTGTTCATCCAATAAAACATATACCACAAGTGAGATATAATACCAGTTGTATCTATGTTCTTCTTATTAATCTTTCTTGTTCTTCTCACCTGTTCTTTTATTAAAATTTTATTTCACAGAGAATAAAACAAAAGAGGACAGAACAAAACACATCAGAACAGAACAATACAAGCAACACAGCACTTCACAACAAGATAATTGGATATCATCAGTAGCTTCCATAATATCTCTTTCTTTGAAATAGGTGAGCATAGCTTCACAAACAATAATATCAAACATAACAAAATAGAATAAAAGCATGCAAGAGAATGAAACCATTAAAAGGCATTCTGAACCAAGTAACAGAATATGAACAATGCCTACTATAATATCTCATTTTCATAAAAATTGTTTATATTATTACACATATTAAAATCCAGTAATACACAATATGATAGAACCAATTGTAATAGAAGAACAAAAGCATGGCAGGACTTCAAAGCCAGTTGATAATAAATCAGCAGTGGCTGCCTTGATGTCTTTAAAAATTTTTTTATATTAAAGAGAATAAAACGAAGACAGATCTAAGAAGATCAGAACAGAACAATGTAAGCAACACAGAACTTCACAAGAAGACAATGGGATGTTAATAGTAGTTATCATACTGTCTCTTTCTTTGAAATAGTTGAGCTGAGCTTTATACATAATAATGTCAAACAAAACAAAACAGAATAAAACCACTCAAGAGAATGAAAATATTGCAAGGCATTCTGAACCAAATAAATGAAGATGAACAGTGGCTATTATATTGTCTCATTTTTCATAGAAAATTTGTTTATACTATCATACATATTAAAATTCAATAAGACACAACATGATAGAAGCAATGGCAATAGAAAATTAAGAGCATGGTAGGACTTCAGAGCAAGATGATATCAAATCAACAATGGTTGCCATATTGTCTTTTCTTCAAAGTAACTATTCATACCATCACATATATTAAGATCAAACAAAACAAAATAAAACCATTCCAACCAATGAATGAAAACATTACAAGTCTTCAAAGCAATATAATGGGGATCCATGATTACCATAGAATCTTATATGTTCTTACCTTTTCTTATACTAGGGAGACTATGCAGTATTTATATATGTGAGTTTGATTTATTTCACTTATGAGTGTGGTCTCAAGTTGCCTCCATTTATTTATAAATATCTCAATGTGATCATTCTTTATAGCTAAGTAGTACTCTATTATATAAAAGTACCATGATATTTTATTCATTCCTCAGTTGATGGGCACTTAGTTTGTTTCCAACATCTGGCTATTACACATTCTGCCACTATAAACATGGGTGCACATATATCACTGTGGTAAGATGTTTCCAGTTCTTCTGGGAATATGCCTAAGAATGGAATAGCTAGGTCAAACGGGACCTTCAACACCAGTTTTTTGAGGAATCTCCAGATTGACCTCCACAGTGGCTGCACCACTCTACACTCCCACCAACAGTGCAGAAGAGTTCCTTTTTTCCCCACAGCCTCTCCAGCATTTGTTGTTAATAGTTTTGTTGATCCTGGCCATTGTTTCTGGAGTGAGATGGTATCTCAGTGTGGTTTTAATTTGCATTTCTCTAATGACCAATGATGATGAACATTTTTTCATTTATTTATATGCCATTCATATTTCTTCATCTGAGAACTGTGTGTTTATCTCAGATGATCATTTTTGGATTGGGTCTTTAAATTTCGGGGTCTGATTTTTAAAAAAATTCTTTATAAGTTCTAGACAGAAGTTCTCTGTGTCAGCGACAGTTCACTAAGATTTTTTCCCAGTTTGTGGGTTTTTTTACTCTGTTGGATATTTCTTTGGACATGCAGAAACTCTTTAATTAGACATGACCCCAGTTATTGATTCTGGGAAGTATTTCCCGTGCAGATTGGTTCTTCTTCATGAATTCTCTACCAACCCCTATATGTTCAAGATTTTTACCTACTTTGTCTTCCAACAGATTTAGTGTTTCCGTTTTAATATTTAGATCTTTGATCCATTTAGATTTTAGTTTAGTATATGGTGACAGGCATGGGTCTAATTTTAGTTTTTGGCATATGGATAAACAATTTTTCCAGCCCCATTTATTAAAGAGGCTATCATTCTTCCAGTGAACATGCTTGGCCCCTTTAAAAAAGATCAGGAGGCTGAGTGTGTTCCTAGTTGTATCTTCTAGTCTATTCTAGACTAGATCATTTCCATAGATGCAGAAAAAGCTTTTGATAAGATTCAACACCCATTCATGATAAGAACCTTACAGAGAATTGCAATAGATGGGCTTTACCTCAGTATGACAGGTCTGTTTTTATTCCACTACCATGTTGATTTTATTATGGTAGCTTTGTAGTATAACTTCAAGTCAGGGATTGTGATGCCTCCTGCCTTGGCTTTGCTGTTTACAATTTGCCTTTGCTATTCTAGATCTCTTCAGATTCCAGATGAATTTTAGGAGTGATTTCTCTATATTTATGAGGTATGTTAGTGGGATTTTCATTGGGATTGCATTGAATCTGTATAACAATTTTGGGAGAATGGCCATTTTCACAATATTTATTTTTCCTATCAATGAACGAAGGATGTCTTTCCATTTACTGAGGTCCTCTTCGATTTCTTTATTCAGGATGTTATAATTTTCCCTGTACAACTCTTTGAAATCTTTCATTAGATTACTTCCTAAGTATTTCATTTTTTTTTTGGATGCTAGTGTGAAGGGTGTGGTTTTACTTACTTCTTTCTCAGGGATTTTGTTGTTAGTGTATAAGAATGCTATTGATTTTAGAGTGTTGACATTGTATCCAGCTACATTGCTGAATTTATTCATTATATCTAGGAGTCTTTCAACGGAGGCTTGGGGATCTTCTATATAGAGTATCATGTCATCTGCAAATAATGATAATTTAACTTCTTTTCATATCTTTACTCATTTTATTTGTCTCTCTTGTCTAATGGCTCTGGCTAGTATTTCCAGTACTATGTTGAATAGGAGCAATGATAACAGACATCCTTGTCTTGTGCCTGATTTCAAGCTAAAGGCTTTCAGTTTTTGGCCATTTAATATGACACTGGCTGTTGGTTTGTCATAGATGGTCTTTATCATACTGAGGTAAAGGCCATCTATTGCAATTCTCTGTAAGGTTCTTATCATGAATGGCTGTTGAATCTTAACAAAAGATTTTTCTGTGTCTATGGAAAGGATCATGTGATTCTTACTTTCGGCTCTATTGATATGGTGGAAAGATTTATTGATTTA
Source organism: Hydrochoerus hydrochaeris (assembly GCA_004027455.1). NCBI lineage: Eukaryota > Metazoa > Chordata > Mammalia > Rodentia > Hydrochaeridae > Hydrochoerus > Hydrochoerus hydrochaeris. The sequence continues at coordinate 330,292 of PVLA01000090.1, forward strand.
CATATGTTGAACCATTCCTGATTGCCTGGGGTGAATTCCACTTGGTTATATTGTATAATCTTCTTGAAGATTTGCTGCATCCTGTTTGCCAATAATTTATTGAGAAATTTTACATCTATGTTCATAAAGGAGACTGGCCTGTAGTTCTCTTTTTTAGTTGGGTCTTTCTCAGGTTTTGGTACTAGAGTGATATTTGCTTCCAGGAATGACTTAGGGAGAATTAGTTTCCTTTCAATTTCATTGAACAGTTTGAGGAGTGTCAGCATTAAATCTTCTTTGTATTTCTTGTAGAATTCTGCAGTGAATCACTCTGGGCTTGGGCTCTTCTTTATTGGTAAGGACTTGATTACATTTTCAATTTCATGAATAGAAATTGGATTATTCAGCAGTTTTACACCTTCTTGATCCAGCTTTGGCAGTTCATATGTTTCTAGGAATCTGTCCATTTCTTCTGTGTTATCAAACCTATGAGAGTAGAAGTTTTCAAAATAGTTGTTGATGATCTTCTGTATTTCCACAGGGTCGGTAATGATTTCACCTTTTTCATTCTGTATTGCATGAATTTGAGTCTTTTCTTTCTTTTTTTTAAATTAGGTTCACTAGGGGCTTACAATTTTTTTTATTCTTTCAAAGAACTATTTAATTCTTTGTATTGTTTTCTTAGTCTCTATTGTATTAATTTCTGCTCTTATCTTTATAATTTCCTCCCTTCTTTTGGCTTTGGGCTTGGCTTGCTCTTGTTTTTCTAGATGTTTGAGGTGTAATATCAGGTTGCTTATTTGTGTTCATATTTTTTCCTAATGTGGGAACTCAGTGTAATAAATTTTCCTCTGAGGACCATTTCATTGCATCCCTTAGGTTCCAGTAAGTTGTACTTGTAATTTCATTTCCTTGTAGATATTTGTTTAATTTCTTCCTTAATTTCCTCTGTGACCCACTGATTGGTCAAGAGTGTATTATTTAATTTCCATGTGTTTGTGTGGTTTTTGCAGTTACTTTTACCATTAATTTCCAGTTTTGTGGTGCTATGATCTGATAACATGCATGGGATAATTTCAACTCTTTTGCATTTACTTAAATATGTTCTGTGGTTTAGCATATGGTCTATTTTAGAGAATGTCCCATATACTGTTGAGTAGAATGTATATCCTGATGTTGTTGGATGAAACACTCTGTATACATCTATCAAATCCATTTGTTCACAGTTGTGATTCATTTCTGTTATTTCTTTGCTGATTTTCTGTCTAGTTGCTCTATCCCTTTGTGTCAATGGTGTGTTAAAGTCCCCTGTTATAATTGTGTTATTGCCTATTTGATTTTTCATTTCTGTTAATAATTGCTCTGTGTAGTTGTGTGCTCTGGAATTTGGTGCATATATATTTAAGAAGGTTATCTCTTCATCTTGCAGTTTTCCCCTAACTAGTATGTAGTGACATTCTTTATCTCTTTGGACCATTCTTGGTTTGAAGTTCACATGGTCTGCAAACAGAACAGCTACCCCTGCATTTTTTTTTTGCATTCCTGTTGCATGAAGTATTGTTTTCCATCCTTTGACTTTCAGTCTACATGTTTCCTTTAGTGTTAGGTGGGATTCTTGTACAAAGCATATGGTTGGATGTTGTTTCTTGACCTATTCTACTGGTCTGTTTCTTTTAATTGGTGAATTGAGGCCATTTCCATTAATGGTTATAACTGTCATATATTGGTTTATTTTTGATATGTTACATTTCTTATGTAGTATCTTAAGTTTCTTTTTAATTGTCTGTCTTGCTTAGTGGTTATTTCCTATATGTATCCAGAATGTCTTTCAGTATTCTTTGTAGGATTGGTTTGGTGATCATGAAGTTCTTCAGCTGTTCTTTGTCATGGAAGAATCTTATTTCTCCATCCATTTTGAAGGATAGTTTTCCAGGGTACATCGTTCGTTGTGGGAAGTCATTTTCCTTTAGGATCTGAAACGCTTTACTCCATTCTCTTCTTGACTTCATCCTTTGTGTTGAGAAGACTGTTGTGATTCCAATATGTTTTTTTATAGGTGATCTGTCTTTTCTCTCTAACAGCTTTTAAAATTCTGTTCTTATGTTGGATTCCTGGAATGATGATTATTATATATCTGGGTGTAGTTTTGTTTTCATTATGGCTATTTGGAGTTCTATATGCTTCACTAATCTGGATGTCAGTTTCCTTACTCATGTTTGGGAAGTTTTCAGCTATTACTTTTGTAAATAGCCTCTTGATATCATTTGTGTTGTCTCCTTTTTCATTTGTCCCTATTAACCTTATGTTTTATTTCTTTGCATCATCTTGCAGCTGTTGAATTGTTATTTCTTGATTTCCTGTTATTGTTAGTTCTTTCCTTTCCTGTTCACTAGTTGAATCTTATCTTCAAGGTCTGAGATTCTATCCTCACTTTCATTAAGACAGTTTTTGAAACTTTCATTAGAGTTTTTGATTTCCTGTATATCTCTTTGAATCTGCTTCATGTATTCTGTTTGTTTCTTAAACTGTTCATTCAGGGATTCTCCCATTTTGCTTTGTTCCTCTAATTTTTAGGTGTGTCTTCATTGGATGTATTTGGTATTTCTTTCACTACTTTTATCATTTCTTCTTTTACTTGGGAGATTATTTCTGATTTGAGTTCCCACATAGTTTCCCAGTGTTGCTTGTTTATTTCAGTTGATATCATTTCAGGCATTTCAGGTGTATAGCTAGTATTTTCTTCTATGTACTTGGCTCCTACTTTTTCTTGGGGTGGTCTGGAGGTTTGAGATTGCATTTTGGTCTTTCATTTTCTCATTTTGCTATATTTCCTGTTTCCAGTGAGGTTCCAAAGCTTTCCCTGTATGTGTTGGAAATTACCTCCTGTGCCTTCTGCTACTGGGACTCACCTGGATTTGGCTCCTCTGGCTCTTTGGGTCTGGCTCTCCTGGTTGAATGAAGGTCACTGGGTGGGGTCCATTCAAGCCCGAGGAACCTCTGGAGCTTAGTGCAGTGTCTTAAGGGGGTTGGCCGGCCTCCAGCAGCCAGGATCGAGGGTCCCAAACTCTTCCAGGCCTCCCCTGGTGAACTGCAACTCACATCTCAGGCAGGCCTGGCTCCCCTTTCTGTGGGCCTAGCTCCCCTGGTTGAATCCAAAAAACATTTTCTAATGGGAACATTAACCAGAGAATAGTAAAAACTTCTTGCCAAAAGTCCTCAGACAGAGGAATAATATCTAGTAGACTCAGACTCAGAAAATTAAGCCACATGAAATTAAAGACCATGCCACTTAGCCTGTGTTTCCAGCTGTTGATCAAATCTCCAACTCAAGTGAGGCACAGCAGTGAACACACTGCACACAATCCCAGAAATTTTGGAGGTAAAGCAGAAGGATCACAGGCTCAAGGTCAGCCCACGTTATAAGACAAGATCCTCTCCCCACCTCTGGCTTCTCTTTTATGGATGGAAACCCTGGTGTTTGCAAAGTGGACTATGCAACCTTCTCGATGTTTCTCAGGATGAGCTCTTTGGGGAAAGCCATGAGGGCATTGGCTCACTGAAAAGTCCATCACAGCATAATATGCTTTTCTCAGCAACACCTCTAAGGAAAAGAACTCAAAGCCACCTGGAAATCTTTATTGGACACACAGCAAATATCCTTGTTTAGTCCTCCTTCATGGGTCTTTCACATGGTCCCTCTGCCATAATGTCTTCTTTTCTTCAAAGTAGCTGTTCACACCATCACACATAATAAGGTCAAATAAAAAAGAATAAAACCATTCCAGTCAATGAATGAAAACATTGCATGTCTTCAAAGCAATATAATGGGGATCCTTGATTACTGTAGAATCTTATATGTTCTTACCTTTTCTTACACTAGAGAGACTATGCGGTATTTACACATGTGAGTTGATTTATTTCGTTTGTGAGTATGGTCTCAAGTTGCTTCCATTTATTTATAAATATCTCAGTGTGATCATTCTTTATAGCTAAGTAGTACTCTATTATATAAAAGTACCACGATATTTTATTCATTCCTCAGTTGATGGGCACTTAGGTTGTTTCCAACATCTGGCTATTACACATTGTGCCGCTATAAACATGGGTGCACATATATCACTGTGATATGATGTTTTCAATTCTTCTGGGAATATGCCTAGGAGTGATATAGTTGGGTCAAATGGGACCTCCAACCCCAGCATTTGAAGAATCTCCAGATTGAACTCCACCATGGTTGCACCAGTCTACACTCCCACCAACAGTGCAGAAGAGTTCCTTTTGCCCTACAGTCTCTCCAGTATTTGTTGTTGATAGTTTTGTTGATCCTGGCCATTGTTTCTGGAGTGAGATGGAATATCAGTGTGGTTTTAATTTTCATTTCTCTAATGACCATGATGATGAACATTTTTTCATGTATTTATTAGCCATTCATGTTTCTTCATCTGAGAACTGTGTGTTCATCTTGGATGCCAATTTTAGGATTGGTTCTTGGAATTTTGGGGGTCTGATTTTTTTTAATTCTTTATAAATTCTAGACAGAAACCCTTTGTCTGAGGCACAGTTCACTAAGATTTCTTCCCAGTTTGTGGGTTTTGTTTTCACTCTCCTAGAGAGTTCTTTGGACATGCAGAAACTCTTTAATAAGCCGTGATCCCAGTTGTTGACTCTGGGATATATTTCCCATGCAGTTTGGTTCTTGTTTATGAATTCTCTACCTATCCCTAGGTAAAGAATTCTTATCTGTTCTTTACCTCCTACCTATTTCACATTATCAGCAAGCCTCCTTTTAAAATCCTTGTGTACCTTTTCTACTACTATATCTCAATTTCTTCATTCCTTATATTCTTCTCAGATTCTTGTTCCCACATCTCCACAGGGATGAATGACTGTATTCTAGTTGCTGTTATGTGTTCAATTTTCCATTTCAGAGAATTCACAATTCTTATCCAACATCTGAGACAGGGAGGTTGGTTGAAGTCTTGCTAGGGAAAATAAAGTTTGGTGACCAACCAGCTGTTTTGACATCTTCTGAGAGCTTGTGAGGAATACAGAAGCTCAGACTGAACTTCAGATTTACTGAGTCAAAATTTACTTACTTGAAATTTAAGAAGATTCTGTAGGCAATTACATATACACACAAGTGTAAGAAAACACTGAACTAGATAACTGGTTTCATAACTTCTTTTTAATAAGGCTTCTTTTTAAGTAAAATAAAATTTGTGTACAGGTACTTCAAAATATGATTGAATTGCTGAATATCTGGGATGCCAGGTATAATATATTTAATATTCCAAAGTGTGGCTGCCATAGAAAATTTAAATTTACAAAGAAAATAGGCTGCTCTCATCATAAAAGTTGAAATTCTTTGAAGTATTTAGGGGCAGAATTTGAAAAGTGTGTTCATGAGAGTTTTCTTTTTTAATGGAAACTCTTATAATACTGTGTTGTGATAGTGTGTTCTACATGATTCTTGAGGTGAAGAAACCTGGGTTAAACAGATTCCCCCTGAAACTTAAAGAGGAGAGTTTAATGGGAACTAAGGCCTTCAGATGTGTGTCTTGTGTTTTTTAAGTGGTAGCAAACTGTAATATCACTAGTTACTATGAAAGTATGAAGGCAAGTCAGAAACAATGGGAACTCTTTGATGGCAAAACCAAGGAAGAATGAATATTTTATAGTCAACCTATTCTCCCAGAATTTAAAAGGGGAAAATATCATGTATTTCTTATGCTCAACAAGCAAAAATGAGCTGTAACTATCTTGATTTTTGCCCAAGAAACCTCACTGGGAGGGTGAGGGAATTGTCAAGTGTGGATTTCAAGTCTCCACCACAAACATCTGTTTATTACTCACAAATGAATCTATAAGACATAATAATAAAGGAGAATTACTGTAGATCAAGCAAAATGAATTGATTAGATTCACTGTAATAACAGAGAAATTGAAAGACTCTGACTAGTATTTCAGAACAGATGGATTCAGAAAAAATATATAGGATTTTACTGTTTGGTGTTTTTAAGTTTGATTTTATGAAGAGCTACTTAATATTGAGTTTGGTTTGTAATTATGAAAACTTTTAATTACGTAGTAATTCAGTCTTAGATTCCAGGAGAAACAATTTCCTGAAGCAAGTATGCAAGTTATTTTTGCCTATTTTTGATATGTGGACTTCTATGATCACATTATTTTGGGATAGGGGAAAATGGGAATGAAAATTTACTGCTAATGGGTATAGATTTCTTCTTGGAGTGATGAAGATATTCGGACATTAGATTGTGCAGATGGTTGTTCAACTAAGTGTGTATACAGAAACCACAAAATTATACATTAAAACAGGTTAAATTTTATAGTATGTGAATTATATCTAAAGAAAACTGTTATTAGATGCATACATAAAAATTCAGAGATCAAGTTAATGTATCTGCATTTTTAAACTATGTAAAAACTAGTGAAAATCAATGACATCTCTGAGGAAGCCAACACACTAACACCTATTATTTTGTTTTAAAAATTTAATACATTTAGTATTTAATGTTAACCATGCATTTTTGCATTGTTAATTCACAACAATGCTAAAAAGTGTATTTAGCATTAAAGTAAAGGAACAAAAGATAGTTATCAAAATATAAATACTTTAGAAAAGAGAAAGTAGCCAGATATCAGTATTTGTGTTGATGATACATAATTTTTCAAAAATGAAAGAATCCAGAAAGGAAAAAATCAAAAATATTCATTTTAGCTTACTTGTCACTTAGAATGTTAGTTTGTATAGCAACTGCTTTAATGTTCTTTATAAAAAAACCTACTTAAGAGGATCCAAGATGGCCAACTGAGTGGTGGCACTATAAGAGAGCCTCTCTGAAGAAAAAAAAAACAAAAAAACTCAGACGCTGGAACCTGACAACATGGAGAAAGCCAGACAAAAAGAGAGGAATTCTCATGACCCAGGAAGAAACTGAGCAAAAAGAAAAAAAAAAGAAAGAAGAAGAAGCATGGACAGAGGGCTGGAGCTGGGCAAGCCCTGGTCACTGTACCAGCACATCTTAGCATCAGATGACTCACAATTGAGCTGGGATGGTGGCCCTGCCGAGAGCAGGGGTTGGTGAGCTCAATACCCTCGGCTGGAGGAGGCTCTGTGGCAGAGAGTGGAAACAGCTAGCAGAGCTGTGTGAACTTTGGTGAGTGATGGGAACTGGATTCCCTAGAAGAGGAGGACTGGCTAGACAACATTTTGGAGTTGGGCAGGGCTGGCTTGAATCAAACCCTGAAGCAGCATTGGTCAATGACTCCTGGTCCAAAGCAGATTGGTGGGATCTGCTTGGGCTGAGCCAGGCCCCTGGTTGAAACCCAAAGGCCAGGGATGAGGTTGTTCTGAGCCAGTGGCATCCCCAGGGAACACACAAATTTGCTGAAGCATCCACTGGTTGACTGACGTAGGGGAAGGGGCTGGCTCTCAGTGTGCACCTAACAGATCTGCAGCATACTGGGCGGGGTGGCACTTCCCTAGCAAGTGTGCTGCAGAAAAAACTGCAAGTAATAAAAAAGGCCTGGAGACCTCCACCACCCACACATTTGAAGGGGGCTAGAAACATGACATGACAGAGAAACAGCAAAAGACCTCCAACTGCGGAACCAGGGAAAGTGGGTCAAGCAGAGAAAAATGCAGAGGAGGCTGAGGGCAGCAAAGCTGTAATGTCAGAGACAGCATCATTGGAAATAAAGAAATACCTTCATGACCCCATAGATGAATTTAAATCTGAAGTTCTAACTCAGGTGAAGCAAGATATAAGAAGATTAATGAAAGAAGTCCTGGGTAATCCTCAAGTAGACAGAAATGAAGGAATAGAGGAACCCAGAGAAAGGAGAAAAGCCTTTGATGAAGAATATAAACAAAACCTAGAATATATGAAACAGATCCAAAGACAATGTCAGGAAATTAAAAACTCCATTGAAAGCTGGAAAAATCTTTTAATAGAAGCTAAAGACAAACTTTCAAAACTTGAAGATAGATTTGCAACATATGATCGCCAAAGGAAGGATCTCTTAAAAATAACAAGGAACCAGGAAGTAATGATACTAAGGCTAGAAGATGACAAGAGGATTTATAACCTAAGAATAAAATATGTGAATGAAGATGCAGTTACAAATACAAATGAAATAAAAAATCTATTCACAGAAATAATTAAGGAGAACTTCCCAAAAATAGGTAACAGAAGTGAAGTTCAGATAAATGAAGTATACAGAACTCCAGCTAGCTACAACCAAAACAGATCTACACTCAGACATATAATAACCAGGATCCCAGAAATCCATCACAATAACAGAATATTAAAAGCAATCAGAGAAAAGAAACAGATTACCTATAAAGGAAAACTCATCAAAATCTCAGTGGACTTCTCAATGCAAACCATCAAATCAAGAAGAGGTTGGAGTGAAATAGTCCAAGTCCTGAAAGAAAATAACCTCAAACTCAGATTGATATACCCTGCAAAACTGTCTCTCAAAAGTAATGGAGAGACAAGATATTTCCCTGACAAAGAGGAACTGGGGGAGTTTGTGACCACCAATCCAACCCTGCAAAGAATACTAACAGACATTCTAGACAGAGACAAGAAAATCACCAGGGTTCCAGGAACATTGGCAGAAAGGCCTCAACGAAGGGGTCAGACAGTGGAATGAATGAGAAAAGTAAACAAACAACAATGACAGAAAAATAGCTTAGCATAGATAAGACAGAGAAGATTTGTTTTATTGCTGTTTTATCTTGACTGATTTTATTTCAATCTGATATGATTGAGAGTATTAAGTCTGAGAGTAGAGGCAACTACTCTAAAGATGACAAGATTCAATAGGATACCCATTCTGGTTTGAATATTAACTGCCTTTCAAGTCCTATAATGTCTCCAATGTTTAGATTTTACTAATAGTGTAATGCAATACTAAGTTTAAGTATATTATATTTGATGATATAGACAATTTTATTGAAAACAACAAGAGACATCATAGTAACTACTGTAGGTCACCTAGTACTGTGGTTTTATATGTCCTTTCCATTACATGTTTCTCTAGGAATTTGTATTGTTGACTTGTATTGATTTGTTTTTCTTCTAATACAGAAAGGCTAGGTATACATGTAGAGACTTATACATTTGTAGAACTTCAAAGTAGTTCATGAGAATGGATTATAGTTATTGCAAAGAAAAACAAGAGAGGAAAAGAAAGTATTCTAAAGGATATAACTGCATGTATGTTTGAGTGTATGGGATTGATAACCATGTTGCTAAAGTTTTTATTGGATGGATGAACAAAACTGATTGCAGTCTCACTGTTTGGATGTCCACTTTGTAGGTTTTACTTTTGTAACATGAACAAATACTTCTGGAGGAAAATATGTAATTGTCAACTAGTGATTTCTTAATGGTTACTATTTTGTTTTTTTGTTTTGTTTTGTTTTTGATATTTTTGTATTATTTCTACCCTCTTTCTGTTTCAATCTTTTTCTTTAAATAAAAAATTAAAAAAAACAATATTAAAGTCACTAATTATATGTTAGTGTGTGTTTGTCTTTAAGTGCATATGAGGCAGCAAATAACAATAGTTGCCAATCATTCCTACAAAGCTCAACAAACTAACACCAATCAATTGGGAAAAGCCAAAGTTGATATGTCTAATTTTAGGTACATGTAGTTTTCTGTCCTTTGTCAGGGCAGTTATGAATGAACCATGGTGGTGAACAAAAGATGTACAATATTGTGAAGAATCTTCCATGTAAGATGATATAATCACATACTAAAGTGCCTCTAAATCATAATTCATTGCAATTTGCTTACAGCAGATAGAATAGTAGTAAAGTTACTGGTTTTTTCAGGATGCCATGTGACACTTGAACATAGGTATCACTCATTACACAAATTTGCTTTCCATTTGTATCTAGAAAATTATTATTAAGCCAGCACATTGTTTCATCAACACATATGGTCAGAATACACATTCTTAAAACATGTTTTCTGAACTTTGGAGGCTCCAACATGTCTAGAGGGAGGCAGGGAACTTAAAACCAATGCCACCAGTCTGTCATATTGCCTCTGACTTTTCCAGGCATACATATGTCTAAGAACTACCTCCATCCGTGTCCCTCCCTTTGGAGGTAAATGTGGAGTCTTGAGTGTGGCAATTAGTAGACCTTCTTTCTACACAAGAAATTCTGTTAGTGCCTGAGGCTGGCTTATGGTTTCCTGTGGCCACACTGTAACCCTGGTTTTCCTTGACAGAGACTCTACAATACCCAACATGAACACCAATCATGAAATGACACTGAGTAGAACAAACACAAGAACTATTCTGCAGCTTTCACAATTATTCATTTTAAAAATTGTAATTTATGGGGCTGAGGATTTAGCTCAGTGGCATAAGCACCTGCCTTGTGAGTGTGTAGTCATGAGTTTGATCCCAGGTACTGATAAAAAAATAAAATTAAAAAAAATGTAATTTACTCTCACAAGTGGCTAATGTCAGGATTTACATCTGTGGACTGCCTAATGGGATGGCATCATCTCAAGGGTACTTACTATGTGGTTTCTGGATTTTGATGTCTTTAACACTGACAACCAAAAAGTAATGAGGTGTTATTTGTCTGCTTTTATAGTGCCATTCAGCAATGTTTAATGTATGCACTGATAAAATGAACTCTACACTACAAAGCTACATATGCGATCCTACCAACTTGAACTTGAGACCCCTCTTTTTTGTAATATCCTGATCATTTAGCTTTCCATAGGGAAGTGCTTTTCCAGAGAATATCTTTATCCACTTTATTGTTTACAAGTGAGAATTTATCCCTTTAGAAATCATGTCTATATATTTTGTAAAACAATATGATGTAGAACATGGCTTCTCAGTCTTAGTGGTGATAGATTTGAGGGAACATAAATGTTTGTTGCAGGCAGCTATGTGGATATTACAAGATTTATCACTGGTGGAAATATTCCTGTCTCTAAACTCCAGATACCATTTACTCCTCCTCCTTAAATTGTGACAGTCAAAATTCTAAATATTACCAAGTGATCAAAAATACCACAAATTGAAAACCACAGATCAAGAGCTATATATTTGTAGAAAATAACTACACAACTAATAATGAATGAAATGCAGCAAGGAAGAAAGAAAACCTGGATAAACTAATAATTATTATTCCTTATTTTTGCTACAGAAATAAATAATTTCTTGACAGATTGGAAATTGGTGCTGGGTTGTAAGTGCATTTCTCAATAGATGATATTCATCTTCTTCTCTTCCTTTCTAAAACTTTTATAATGAGCCAAACGACTGGACTCTCTATCTAGCATGAACAATTGCCAAAAGGAGAATGTTTTGTAGAGTTGTAACACTCAAATTATAACATGCATTATTATCAACTGAAAAATTTTATTTCAAATGTAAGTTCTGAGTCATCATATTTGGTGTGATCTCTGAGACTTTGCATTTCTAACACTCAGATGAATATTCCTGAAAGTACAGTGACAGTATCAGACTACTAGCCTTTTAGCAGTACAATTTGACATCTGTATCCTAAGATATTTATCCTGCATTATTTCTTTAAAATTTTATTTAAAGAGGAGAAAAGCAAAACAGAAAAAGAAGTAGAAACAATACATAATTTGAGAAAAAAATAAACAGTAAGAAATTACTAGTTGATAAATTTGTCTTCTTAGACATAGTTGTTTAAGTTACAAAGTTAAAGCATTTAAAGTGGATATTCAAACAGTGAGGCTGCAAAGAAGTTCAATGATCCAATAACAACTTAGCAACATGGTTATCAATCCTACACACTTAAGCATAAATGTAGTTATATCCTTTAGAGCACTTCTGCTCCTCCTTTTATTTTTTAAAGTTTTTTTATTTAAAGAGAAACAAAAGCATGTAAAGGGTAGAGATAATACAGAATTTCAAAAAAAGATAAACAATAAGAAATCACTAGTTGATAAATTACATATTGTCCTCTAAGAAATAGTTGTTCAAGTTACAAAATTAAAGCATACAAAGTAGATAGTCAAACGGTGAGAGTGTAAACAGCTATGCATGCATGAATCTCTACATGTATTTCTATTTTTTCTGTATTAGAGGGAAAAACAAAACTTATCAAAACAAAAAAAACCAAATTCCTATAAAAACATGAAACCAAAATGTCATATAAAACCACAATACAAGGTGATCTACAATGATTGCTATGTTGTTTCTTAATATAGCAGTTTCTTATACTACTATATTCATTTATAATCAGGCATAAATGAATACAGCAGTATAATTGAATATAGCAGTACATAACAATATTAGTAAAAATAAAACATTGTAGACAGTATAAAACTTCAAAGGCAGGTAATAATCAAACCAGAGTGGATATTCTAGTGAATCTTGTCATCTTAAGTGCAGTTGCCTATACTCTCAGACTTTATATTATCAATCATAACAGCTTTGAATAAAAGCTATAAATACAAAACAGTGATCTAACAAACCAGATTCGATTATGATCAGCCATGGTAAAACAGTGTAGGTTATACACAGCTTTAGATTAAGTTAATAGGAAATTAAGGATGATTACTGTACTATATCCTGTTATTTTTGGGATTACTGTCTGTGCCCTCAAATTAGCACAGGTAGAATGACTGGAACAGAATATAATACATCTAAGCAGAGTAGTGTGAGTAATGTGGGTTTTAAATCCTGGTGCACTATTAACAATATAGTGTATCAAGGCCATCTATGTTAGAGTTTCTAGTTATCCTTCTCTGCCTCTTTTCTGTTATGCTATTTTTCTGCCTGATTGTCTAGTTTTCTCCTTCATTCTACTGCCTGTCCCACTCATTGAGGCCTTTCTGCCACTGTTCCTAAAATTCTGGGATTTTTTTCTCTCTCTCTAGAATGTCCTTTAGTATTCTTTGTAGGGTTGGATTGGTTGTCACAAACTCACCCAGTTCCTGCTTGTCATGGAAGCATCTTGTTTCTCCATTATTTTCTAGTGACAGTTTTGCAGGGTACATCAATCTGGGCTGGAGGTTATTTTCTTTCAGGGCTTGGAATACTTCACTTCAAGTTCTTCTTGATCTGATGGTCTGTGTCAAGAAGTCAGTGTGATTCTGATGGACTTACCTTTATAGGTAATCTGTTTCTTTTCTCTCATGGCTTTTAATATTGTTTTTATATTGAATTTCTGGTATCTTGATTATTATATGTCTGGGTGTAGATCTGTTTGAGTTGTAGGAGGCTGGAGTTCTATATACCTTACATAACCGAATGTCATTTTCTTTTCCCATACTTGGGAAGTTTTCCTTAATTATTTCCATGAATAGCCTTTGTAATTCACCTGGATGTGTTCCTGCTTCTTCATTCACATTTTTTATTCTTAAATTGTAGATTTTCTTGTCATCTTGTAGCCTTTGTATTGTTACTGCTTGTTTCCTTGTTATTTTTAAGAGATCTTTCCTTTCATAATCACACATTGCAAAGTTGTCTTCAAGTTTTGATAGTCTATCCTTAGTTTCTTTTAAGGCATTTTGCCAGCTTTCAATGATGTTTTTAATTTCCTCATAGTCTCTCTGAATCTGCTCCATGTAGTCTTTATTTTCTTTATATTATTTATCAAATGTTTCTCTCCTTTTTTGTGTGTTCCTCCCTTCTTCCATCTGTATCTTCCTGGGAGATGCTTCCTGAGAGCATTTCTTTTATTACTTTACTCATATTTTGCTTTACCTGATTTAATATTTCAGTTTTGAACTCGTCTTCAAGGTTCAAAAGATATCTCTTAATGTCCATTAAAGCCATGTCTGATGTTGCATGTTTGCCGCCCTCAGTCTCCCTTTTTTTTCCTCTCCTGGATCAGGGCTCTCTGGGTTCTGGGCTGGGGGGCCTCTTCTTGCCTCTCTCTCCTGTCATGGCCCTGGCTTCCTCCATACAGGTTACAGTGCAGGTCCCAGCCCCCTTCCCTGTTGGCCACATTTCCTATGAAGTATGCTGGTGAGGGGCCTCTGCCCTCTCCTGCCTGCACTTGTCACTGAGGTGTAAGCAATGGCTGCATATGCCTGCCCCTCCCCACTGGGACAACCAAACTTCAGGGGCCTTCACCTGGTTAGTGCTTGCTAGGCGCAGGGAATCAATTTGGGACAGCTCATTGGGTCCTGGCCAGAGGTGTGGTCCAGTCCAAGCAAATTCGACAAATCTGCTCTGAGGTGGGAGGAACCAACTGAAGTCACTGTCACTCCCAGTCCAGGCTCCCCTTGCCTGATTCCAACATGTCACCTATTTGGTCATGCCCTTCTCATGGGGGGGATCTCATCCCCAGCACTGATCATGGATTAATGAAGGCCCCTTTGCCGGCTCTGCTCTCCATTGGGCTCACCAACCCCCAACTTCAGCACTGCTGTGGTTCCTGTTAGTGACGGCAGGAATGAATTTGAGAGGCTCTGCTGGCCAGCACGGATTCAGTCCTTTGCAAACTTGGTGGGTTGACATGAACTAAAACACTGTGTCCCATAATTTTTAGCTGTTTCAGTTGTAGTCCTGAAGTATTTGACAAACTTTTTTACCTTTTAATTTCTTCCTGTGTCAAGAGCACCCATCTCCTTCTGTCTGGGTCTCCCCAGGCTGTTATATTCTGGCGTATGAGTTGTTTCTCCTGGGAGGCTTTGTATTTTGTTGCTCTCTGATTGGCCATCTTGACTTGTCTGCTATCCTGCATTATTAAAATCATTACTACCCATCCATGAAAGCAATTTTTTGTATTGCTTTAAATAGTAGTTTCCAATTTGCTTCCATTGTATCAATGAAAAATCACTGCTCCAAAAAGAGTGAAAAGGAGAGTTAATTAATTTAATTTTTTTTCACATTAAAATAATTTTGGGTACTTTTAAAAATTCCCAATACCTAGATCACAACCCTGATCAATTTAACCAGAATGACTTGAGATAGGAACTAGATATCTCTTTTAAAGCTGATTCCAATGAACAGTGAAGTTGGAGAATTGACACTCAGTTCCATGCTACACAAATTATAGCCTTTGGACCAACTGTGTGTTATTTTCCCATTTTTGAGAAATGAAAAATATCATGCTCCAGTCTAGACCATTTGAACACAAATCTATATTTTACTAAGATCATAAGTGATGTCTATGTACAGAAAAATGAAAGACTAGGTGTGTAAAGTTAATTAAAATTGGTTTAAGCCTCTAATCCAAATGAGTTTGATTTTAGAGTATTGAAAAGCCTTCTGGAAGCCATGTGTAAGATGGCATGAGAATGTGTGTGATATCAGAATGCCAGATCATAAAGGGGAAGAGTAGAACTTGAGTTGTAGATAAATAACCCTAGGTTTTATGTAGAAATCAAGTCCAAAATAGATTTTCAGGCCCATTGTTGATGAACATAAGAACAACCAGTAGCACCAGTGTCCACCAGGAACCTGTTAACTTTATAAGGAGCAAGTCACACTGCTAAACTGACCTCACTCCTTGTATTCACAGGAGTACAAATAGTTTAAGTGACTGCTGATATAAATTTCTATAACTATAAATACTGTTGTCTTCTTCCATTACCATTTTAAAAAAATGTTTAAAAATGTATTATAGAATAAAATAAATTGCCTGCTTCCAAGAAGTGACAACAGGTAAACAGTAACCTATAGAAAGATCTCTCTCTCTCTCTCTCTCTCTCTCTCTCTCTCTCTCTCTCTCTCTCTGTCCTTTTATTTCTTGTTCTCTCTCTCTCTTTCTCTTTCTTTCTCTTTCTTTTTCATTCCTCTTTCCCTCCATCCCTCTCTTCCTCCTCCCTTTCCTTCCTTTTATTTTCTATTGGGGAATGTCCCCAAGAAGTGCTGAGCTACATCCTCAGCTTTTAAAAACTTTTACTTTGAGAAAAGATCTTGTTGAATTTTCCATTTCTTATTGATTTGCCATTCACCTTCATAAGATCCCAAATAGATGAGTTTATATGAATGTATCAACATTCTCAGAGAGAACATTAGCAGTGACATGTCAAATTCTCTTCAGTGAACTCTGGCCATGTTTGATGGGCAGGGGGAGAGAATTGTTTAAAGTTTGGAACAGAGGTATGCAAGAATTTCATATGTGCAGAATATTAGAGCTTTAGGTGTAACTCACATTTTGAGTGACAATATTTAGTATTTATATGTAAATGATCAATTACATGATACAAAACAACCCCTTAAAAATTAAATAACAGAAATGTAAATCCTGTTATCCAACAAAAATACAAAACTTATTGGGTCTTAGTTTTGTCCCAAGCTCAATATATTCAAGTGTAATATGGCAATTGAAAAAGTCTTAGAGTGCTATTGTAACACAGAATACTCCCTCCCCCAGCCTATATACTTCAGTTTGTTAGTTACCAAGGTAATGGTTTTCATTACATTTCCTGTTAGTTTTGTTTCTTAGAAAGGACTGATCATTGTGTCGCATAGCTGGTCAGTATAACACATATTGTAAGAACCAATCACCAATTGACAAGCCATTCTTCCTCTCTGTACTTCCTGCTCTCTTATTCCATATAATTTGTAGACCACCAGATATCAGGGCCTAATGGTTTGGGAATGGTCCTAATTTGTGCTCTTCAAAGTAAATAAATCTACGTCCAAATCCTGGGTGTTGTTTCAGTGTTTCTGCTTGCTGTTGCACTATAAAGCTACAGCAATATATTGGTTCATGAACACTATCTTACTTTTGCAAGTAATTTTGTTCACAAACAAAAGCACTGAGCAAAATTTTTCTTCTTCTGGAAAAGTCTGCATTTGTGATAAACACAATCTCTGCCATCTTCTCCACACAAATAGAAATGTAGTCATCTTTTCAAATGTGTAAAACAAACTAGGCTCATAAAAGGAGGTAGATGGATTATAAATTAGGTAACTTTTGTTAAATCTATTTTAGCATTAGAATTAAGATAGAAATTCAGTAGGAAACTTTTGGGGAGTTTTGTTTCTACTACCAAGAATGTGATTGTTTTGTTTCCTCAACATAAAAGAGTTCATGGTTCATGTGTTTCTGCCATTATTGAATCTAAAGACATTCTTACTTACATTTTGATAGATTTGACAATATTATAGAAATATTGTTTAAATATTTTTCATAAAATGAACAAGAAAGGTACTAAATTGAGACCTGAAGTGTATGGTACTATTTATGCATTTTCAATTTAATGTCATTTAGTCTTAGGAACATATTTTAAGATATTCATCTCCATTTCTTGTGATTCCAACAACTGTGATTAGAAAAGAATTATCATTAAGAGAGGAAAAATAATAGTAAACAAAAAATTCATTATTTTTTAGACATAATGTGAATTTTGATGAGAGGGTTTGGTAGTTGATAACAACAGAGAAGCCCTAATATTCTAATATGGAAATGAGTGCACAGCTATGGTTGTCACTTTTAAATATACAAATTTATGAAGTTTTGTTTCACATTTACCTTTCAGTATAGATAAATGTGTTTTTATTATTTGCTTTTGATGTTTTCTTAAGCACAAGTTGATGATATTCAATGACTAGTGAATGATATATACAAAAATGTAAACAAAAGACATCACCTATGAGAAAGTTGTGACAAAGGAACAATTGAAAGTTAGAATTCTAAAACAGTGATAACATTTTAGTAGAGTAATCACATCACTTATTTTGTTCAACTATTATTTCCAGATACAAAAACAGGTACTTAAAAATGAAATTTTGTTTTTCTATTTATTTCTCTGGCAGGAGGGATTGAACCAATGTGTTTTGGACTGAGCTACATCCCCAGCTCTTTTTATATATTTTTTGCATTGTAACAGTTTCACTAAGCAACTGAGTCTTTCAAGCTGGGTTCAAATTTGTGGTCCTCATGGCTCAGTCCCCATAATTCTGGGACTACAGACATGCACCACCACACCTGGCTGGACTGTACTTTGATAAAGAGGTAAAAATAATCTTAAATGTTGGCTTTAACATTACCCAAAAGTAAATGTTCTTTGTCTACATGAGCACAAGATTCCATGGATGATTTTTTTTTTTTTTGGATAAAGGAGTTCCTTGACTTGCTTTAAAAAAATCCGTCTCATTGATTACCCTAATGCAGATAAAGTTAAAAGATAATGATCAATTACTCAGTGAAATGACCAGAAGCTGAACTTGTAAATAATTCAAGAAACAATTTTAAAAACTAATTATAAAAACTAAAAATGATTAAAAATAACTATGGGGTATAAAGTATCTTATTAAATCAAAGAACTTTAGATAATCACCTATAGATGCTCGATGAGCAGCAGAAAGAACTTTTCCTGTCTGCACTGCTTTGTAGAGTTCATTGATATGTGTCATGAAATTGGAAATGGTAAAGTGAGACAATAGCATGCAGGGTGGCTTAGGAAAAAGAAAGGGTCACTGACCTTAAAGTCAATGATTTTTATTTCTTGCTAGCTCTTTTATTTGGAGTTAATTATCTTTCCTTTTCTAGCCTTAGAGTTTTCATTCATAATATGTGTTATAATATATGAGTATTGCTGTCTTTTTGTAGTTTCAAAATACTGTAGTGACTAGTTAAGTGAATTTTTATTCTGTGTTTTACATTTGGATTTTCACATTTATTGTCAAATATTAATTTCTGTACTACTGAGGTTTGGTGTGTCCCAAGAAGAGAGGAATTTAATTAGTAAATAAAATGGATTTGAAGCCTTTAGATAATGCATTTCATGCAGCAGCATGTGGTACTGAAATACAGATAGGTCAGGTTTAATACTCTGTCTCCCTCTTCTCCAGCACACATGTGCAATGCACTCACACATACATCTCTACTCTTATCATCCACCTTAATTAAGTTTATTTTTGGAAACCAGAAGCCAGAGAGAACATTAACAGTGACAGATGAAATTCTCTTCAGTGAACTCTGGCCATGTTTGATAGGCAGGGGGAGAGAATTGTTTAAAGGGTGAAAGAGGCATGCACATGTTGAAGTCATGATCTTACATATGTTCTATTTCTGTGTTGTTGGGCACTCCAGAAGTCAGGACAGTAAAACGAATCAGCAAAAATGTGTACCACATTCCTACTCAAGCCCAAACTGTGGCTAATGATATGAAATACAAATATTTAGCTTGTATAAAACCTGATACATGCATATGCATATATATGTTTATACATAATATTTATTTTATCATATAATGTATAATGTAAATACAGACAGATACAGATACATTTGAAATCAAGGCTTTTGTATCTGATCCCTCTGCAACTCTGTAACCATCTGATGAATGCAAGGAGGTTTTTAATCTCTGAAGACTCTGACAGACCTAGCACAGAGGGAAATGATATTTTTACCTCCAGATAGCCCTTGCAACAATAGCTGGTTATCATAAGTATTTTTCTGACCACTGGATTTTCTTGAGAAAAAGATGCTAATTAGTATTTTGTCACCAGTCCTGAAAAACTGAGCATTCCTCGCTTTCATCAGAGAATATAAGAGTTCTAAATCAAAGTTCATGGGACATTCATAGATTAAGTGAAGAGCCAGTAATTAGATCATATTCATACATAAAATCTGCAATTAGTGCTAAGTATTTTCATTGTTAAATATACAATTATGTTTCTGTCTGGTCTGGCAACAATATAGATAAAATGGCTACTGAGATTTATTGACTAGCTTATTAGAGATAAAATTAGAGAAACAAATGGAATCTGTATTAAAAATAAATTGAAAGGCATGAATTTTCTAATTTTCCTAGTAGGTGTTTTACAAAATAAACCACTGAGAAGATTAATGGAGTGTTAGTATAATGTCTCATGTCCACCTAATTTTAACTGAATTTCTTCCATCATATAGTATAAAATGACAGTTGTGGTTAATGATCTATGGATCCTGTCTGGAAACATTAATTTCAGTCACTTTTCAGCTACTATCTCAAGTGTTAAACATTTATTCCTTATGTGCCTGAACTTTAGTCAGTAATATTTACTACATTTATTAAATTTCAGAAGAAAAAAATAATTACATGAGAATTTATTTTATTAATATTTTAGAAAAAGTAGCAGATATTTTCAATAATAGATACAGATTATAATTATGTCTTTAGTGTATAATTGAACCTGGATAGGCAGATAAAATATATGAAAGCAAAAACTCATTAATGCAATTTCACCAGAAATTTTGTGAAAAAAGAATTAGAGAACTAAAAACTTTGAAGCATTAGGTATTTTTGCATTTCCACTTAGCATATAAATAGTCGGTCCTCTGATTTTTGTTTATATCATCTTAAAGAAATCTAGCATTTATCAAATGGTACTTTCAATATAGCCTCATTAAAACTTTGGCAATCAAAACATATAATGATCACAATTACATCACTTTTGTCACATTGTCAAGATTTTCTTAATTACAGCAAATACATGCATAAATGTTCATGAACCATCAGAGAAATTGACTAATCCTTATGTTTCTGTTGGATGTGTTCTATCACAATTTTGAAGCTATTATTTTAAGCAACATATTTTAACAACATGGCTAGCTCTGTTTTTGTTTACTTGTTAAGTGTCTTTCACAAAAGAACTTTCTTATGTCCTTTAACTTACAAGCCACATATGTAGCAAACAATCCAAACCTTAAGAAACAATGATGTGGAAAAATGAATTTCCAACAAATCATCCAAACTCTGGAACACTGAATCGATGTAAAAGGGGGATGATAACACTTGACCTGTTTCCAATTTTCTTTTGATCAGGACAAGTGGTTGGTAATTCTCTGGTAAAGTGTGCTGAGAAATGTTGGCAATTTTTATCAATGAATGTTTTCATTAAGTTTACTGTGTGGAGTAAAGTCTCTTTCAAATAAAGCAAGACTCAGCTGCAATTCTTGGATTATTTTTTCTCATAACCAAAAGGGTAGGGTCTCACTTATCTCCACATATTTACAAACTTTATGCTACTTATGGGGCTGGAACAAGGCAAGAGTCATGATTTGATCCATGAGATCAAGGACTGGAAATATTAAGTTATCAGTTGGTTAAATATTTTATCTTAAATAGTAATCTATTTTAGAATAAGAATAGATGGAGCACATTTTAGTCAGGTATTTATGGAAGATCTTGTGCCACATACTAGATGCATTAAATAAATCCATTTTCAAATATTAAACTGGCAATCTACTAATTCTCTAATTTTGCCATTATCATAGTCTCCTTAGATTTCCATTTAATTATGGTGTAAAAATAAACCCTGCCAATCAGGGCTGAGAAAGATTCTTGGAATAATGCATCCATAGAACTGTGCAGCATTACTAGGCATAGTTATTATTCAGTAACAATCAGTTGTGAAGAATAAGGATTAGGATGCAACAGATGAAGACTGGTCATTATTGTTTATTGGAGAAGTAATGGAGATTTTCTTTACTCTTGATACACTATGGCCTGTTGCTATTAGCAAGAAAGAAAACAGTGAACCAAAATAAAAATAAGAGGAGTCTTTCATGGTATCAGTCTCTATCCAGTACAAATTGTTGAGGTTATGTTCTTCCCCACCCCCTGTGGCTACTAGATATATTTTTGCAGAAGAGACATTATATTCTAGTTCAAATTGAAACGATGTGTCTATACTGTGAGGAATTTGTCCAGGAAACTGTGAGGCACAGAGCATGTTTGTCTCCTTGATTGAACTGGTCAAACATGAAGTGATGGAATCACAGCTAAAAGTGAAAATGAAAACACTCAAATTATCCCTGATTTTTCATTACTGCAACAGTTGGAGCTTTCTGCTGAGCAGTATAATGAAAGAGAAGAAGAGCTGTATGATTCTTCTAAAACTTGGGCTAAAGCTCAGACTTCTCAATAAACCAGCTATGACAACTTGATCAGTATGTTCAAAGTGCTTAGCTTTTGTTTCTTCATCTGACAGAATATGTTCAACCATTTATTATTAAAAATGATGTGTAGCCCTTGGCTCACTGGAATGGGCTCCAGACATTTTGCGGGTTTGAGTGGGCTGTGCCTAGTGACCTTCATTGAAAAGGGGAACCAGACCAACTAAAGGGGGAGCCAAGCAAGTGCCATGCCATGAGGTGAGTTGCAGCTCACCAGGGCAAGCCCAGAAGGCTTTGGGACCATGAATCCTAGGGGCTGGGAGCCTGCCCAGCCCCCTTGGGTCATTGGACTGGGGTCCAGAGGTTTTGCAGGCTTGAGTGTACTGCACCCAGTTACCTTCATTCAACCAGGGGAGCCAGGCCTGCCAAAGAGGGAGCCAAGTCGGTGCTGCGCCATGAGGGAAAGCTTTGGAAAATTGCTGGAAACATGGAAATACAGGAAAAACAAAATGAAAAACCAAAATGAAATCTAAAACCTCCAGCCCATCCCAAGAAATAGGAGCCATGTAAATTACTCCACATACAACTGAAATGCATGAAATGTTATCAAGTGAAATAAAGAAGCAAATACAGGAAGCAATGAGGGAAATCAAAACAGAAATATTCTCCCAGGTAAAAGAGGAAATCATAAAAGTAGTGAAAGAAATACTGAAAGCATCCAACAAAGACAGAGCTAAACAATTAGAGGAACAAAGCAAAATGATAGAATCCCTGAATGAACAGTATAAGAGACAGAATGCATTAAGCAGATTCAAAGAGGTATGCAAGAAATCAAAAACTCTAATGAAAGTTGCAAAAACTGCCTCAACAAAAGTGAAGATAGAATCTCAGACCTCTAAGATAAATTGCAGCTAGTGAACAGGAAAAGAAAGATCTTCTAACAATAACAAGAAATCAGGAAATAACAATTCAACAGCTGCAAGTTGATGCAAAGAAATAAAACATAAGGTTAATAGGGATAAATAAAAAGAAGAGGAAAACACAAATGATATGAAGGGGCTATTTACAGAAGTAATAGTTGAAAACTTCCCAAACATGAATATGGAAGCTGACATATGGATTAGTGAAGCATATAGAACTCCAAATAGCCATAACCAGAACAAAACTTCACACAGACATATAATAATCACCATTCCAGAAATCCAACTTAAGAGCAGAATATTAAAAGCTGTTAGAGACAAAAGACAGGTCACCTATAAAGGAAAACCTATCAGAATCACAGAAGACTTCTTAATACAAACAAAGAAGTCAAGAAGAGCATGGAGTGGAGTTTTTCAGATCCTTAAAGAAAAGGGCTTCCAACCCAAACTGATGTACCCTGGAAAACTAACACTAAGCAAAACACCCTAGAAAAAAAAAAACACTAAGCAAGACAGACAATTAAACAAAATGGAAAGTTAAGATACAACATCAGAAAGACAACATGTCAACAATAAACCAATATATGACAGTTATAACCATTGATGTAAACGGTCTCAATTCACTAATTAAAATAAACAAACTGGAAGAATGGGTCAAGAAACAACATCCAAACATATGCTGTCTAAAAGAAACCCATCTAACCCTAAAGGAAATACATAGAGTGAAAGTAAAAGGATGGAAAACAATACTCCATGCAATAGGAACTCAAAAAAAAAAAAAGCGGTGGTAGCTATTCTGCTTGCAGAACATGTGAACTTCAAACCAAGAATGGTCCAAAGAGTTAAAGAAGGTTACTACATACTAGTTAAGGGAAAACTGCAAAACAAAGAGATAATAATCTTAAATATATATGCACCAAATTCCAGAGCACCCAACTACACAAAGCAATTATTAACAGAAATGAAAAATCAAATAGAAAATAACACAATTATAACAAGGGACTTTAACACACCATTGACACAAAGGGATAGATCAACTAGACAGCAAATCAACAAAGAAATAACAGAACTGAATCACAACTGTGAACAAATGGATTTGATAGACATATACAGAGTGTTTCATCCAACAACATCAGGATATACATTATTCTCAGCAGTAGATGGGACCTTCTCTAAAATGGAACATATACTAACCCACAGAACATATTTAAGTAAATGCAAAAGAGTTGAAATTATCCCATGCATGTTATCGGATCATAGCACCACAAAACAGGAAATTAATGAAAAAAGTAACTGAAAAACCACACAAACACATGGAAATTAAATAATACACTCTTGACCAATCGGTGGGTCACAGAGGAAATTAAAGAATAAATTAAACAATGTCTAAAAGCAAACCAATATACAAATACAACTTATTGAAACCTGTGGGATGCAATGAAGTGGTCCTCAGAAGAAAATTTGTTGCACTGAGTTCCCATATTAGGAAAACAGAATGAACACAAATAAGCAACCTGATATCACACCTGAAACATCTAGAAAAAGAAGAGCAAGCCAAGCCCATAGCCAAAAGAATGGAGGAAATTATAAAGATCTGAGCAGAAATTAATGCAATAGAGACTAAGAAAACAATACAAAAATCAATGAATCAAAAAGTTGCATCTTTGAAAGAATAAATAAAAGTGGCAAGCCCCTAGCCAACCTAATTAAAAAAAGGAAAGAAAAGACTCAAATCCATGCAATATAGAATGAAAAAGGAGAAATCACTAGCAACCCTGTGAAAAAAGAGAGGATCATCAACAACTATTTCAAAATCCTTTACTCTCATAGGTTTGATAACACAGAAGAAAGAAACATTCCGAGAAACATATGAACCACCAAAGCTGGATTAAGAAGATATAAAACTGCTGAGTAACCCAATTTCTATTAATGAAATTGAAAATGTAATTAAGTCCCTACCACCATAGAAGACACCAGGCCCAGAGTGATTCACTGAAGAATTCTACAAGAAATACAAAGACGATTTAATGCTGGCACTCCTCAAACTCTTCAATGTAATTGAAAGGGAAGCAATTCTCCCTAAGTCACTCCTGGAAGCAAATATCACTCTAGTACCCAAACCCAGAAAGACCAACTAAAAAAGAGAACTACAGGCCAGTCTCCCTAATGAACATAGATGCAAAAATTCTCAATAACATATTGGCAAACAGGATGCAGCAAATCATCAAGAAGATTATACACTATGACCAAGTGGGATTCATCCCAGGCATGCAGGGATGGTTCAACATACGTAATTCAATAAATGTAATCCATCATATCAATAGAACCAAAAGTAAGAAACACATGATCATTTCTATAGATGCAGAAAAAGCTTTTGATAAGATCCAACACACATTCCTGATAAGGACCTCACAGAGAATTGGAATAGATGGACTTTACCTCAATATGATAAAAGCCATCTATGACAAACCAACAGCCAGTGTCATATTAAATGGCCAAAAACTGAAAGCCTTTATCTTAAAATCAGGCACAAGACAAGGATGTCCATTATCACTGTTCCTATTCAATATAATACTGGAAATACTAGACAGAGCAATTAGACAAGAGAGGGAAATAAAAGGAGTAAAGATAGGAAAAGAAGAAGTGAAATTATCATTATTTGCAAATGACATGATACTCTATATAGAAGATCCCCAAGCCTCCATTGCAAGTCTCCTAGATATAATAAATAAATTCAGCAAAGTAGCTGGATATAAAGTCAATACTCAAAAATCAATATCATTGTTATACACTAACAACAAAATCAGCAAGAGAGAAATAGGAGACTCCACACCCTTAACACTAGCATCCAAAAAAATGCAATATTTAGGAAATAACCTAATGAAAGATGTAAAAGAATTGTACAGGGAAAATTATAATACCCTGAAAAAAAGAAATCAAAGAGAACCTCAGAAAATGGAAAGATATTCCTTGTTCATGGATAGGAAGAATAAATATTGTAATAATGGCCATTCTCCCAAAATTGTTGTACACATTCAAAGCAATCCCAATGAAAATACCACTAACATACCTCATAGATCTAGAGAAATCACTCCTAAAATTCATCTGGAACAAGAAGAGACCTAGAATAGCAAAGGCAATTGTAAGCAGCAAAGCCAAGGCAGGTGGCATCACAATCCCTGACTTGAAGTTATACTACAAAGCTACTGTAATAAAATCAACATTGTATTGGAATAAAAACATATCTGAATATCAATGGAATAGATTAGAAGTTACATCTACAAACACACTCAACCACCTTATCTTTGATAAAGGGGCCAAGCATGTTCACTGGAAGAACAATAGTCTCTTTAATAAATAGTGCTGGAAAAATTGGCTATCCATATGCTGAAAACTGAAATTAGACCCATTCCTATCACCATGTACTAAACTAAAATCCAAATGGATCAAAGATCTAAATATTAAAACAGAAACACTAAATATGTTGCAATACAAAGTAGGTAAAAATCTTAAAGACATAGGGGTAGGTAGAGAATTCATGAACAAGAACCAAACTGCACAAGAAATACTTCCCAGAATCAATAACAGGGATCACATCTTATTAAAGAGTTTCTGCATGTCCGAAGAAATCACCAGCAGAGTGAAAAGAAAACCTACATATTGGGAAAAAATCTTAGTGAACTGTCCCTCAGACAAAGGACTTCTGTCTATAACTTATAAAGAATTAAAAAAAAAAATCAGACCCATGAAATTTAAAGACCCAATCCAAAATGGGCATCCGAGGTGAACACACAGTGCTCCGATGAAGAAATACAAATGGCAAATAAATACATGAAAAGACGTTCATCATCATTGATCATTAGAGAAGTGCAAATTAAAACCACACTGAGATACCATCTCACTCCAGAAATAATGGTCGGGATCAACAAAACTACCAACAACAAATGCTGGAGAGGCTGTGGGGGAAAAAGGACTCTTCTGCACTGTTGGTGGGAGACTGGTGCAGCCACTGTGGAGGTCAATCTGGAGATTCCTCAAAAAGCTGGTTTTGTAGTTCCCATTTGACCCAGCTGTTCCACTCTTAGGCATATTCCCAGAAGATCTGAAAACATCTTACCACAGTAATATATGCGCACTCATGTTTATAGTGGCACAATTTGTAATAGCCAGATCTTGGAAACAACCTAAGTGCCCATCAACCGAGGAATGGATAAAAAAATTGTGGCACTTTTATACAATGGAGTACTACTCAGCTATAAAGAATCATCACATTGAGATATTTATAAATAAGTGGATGAAACTTGAGACCATACTTATAAGTGAAATAAATCAAATTCAAAAGTATAAATACCATATAGTCTCCCTAGGGTAAGAAATGGTAAGCATACAGAATATTTTATGGAAATCATGGTTCACCATTATACTGCTTTGATGTCTTATGTCTTCATTGATTGGTTCAAATGGTTTTATTCTGTTTTGTCTGATATTAATATATGTGATCATATGAATAGTTACTCTGAAGACAAGACAGTATGGTAGCCAGTGTTGATTTACTATCTTCTTGCTCTATATTCCTACCATGCTTTTGTTTTTCTATTACCATTGGTTCTATCACATTGTGTCTTATTGGATTTTAATATATATGATAGTAAAAGCAAAATTTTTATGGAAAATGAGATAATATAGCAGCCATTGTTCATCTTTTGTTATTTGGTTCAGAATGTCTTGGATTACTTCCATTCTCTTGAGTTGTTTATTTTACTTTGTTATGTTTGACATTGTTGTGTGTAAAGCTAAGCTCAACTATTTCAAAGAAAGAGACATTATGATAGCTACTGTTAATATCCAATTGTCTTGTTGTGAAGTGCTGTGTTGCTTACATTGTTCTGTTCTGATCTGCTTAGATCTGTCCTCTTTTGTTTCATTCCCTTTAAAATAAAAAAAATTAAAAAAATTAAAAATGATGCATAAAGGTATTCTTATAATTCACAAATTGTAGACAAATGCAAAGTGGGGATAATGTTTGTGCTAATATTTCAGTATCATAAGTGAGGTAAATCAGAAGACAATAAAATATGAAAAAAGTTAAGGATATGAATACAATCAGAACACTTGAATGATGTAGAAAGGCTCTGTTTTGAAGGGAAAAAATAAAATATTATGCGAACTATGTTATATTTAATATGAAGTGATTTCCTACTTAGATTCTTTTTAGCCTACGTCCTGAACAAAAGCTTGCTCTAAATACATTCTAAGATGTAGCATGAAGTGGCTCAGCAGTGCCAGATAAAGTTATATCATAGTTGTATATTTACACGTTTCATGTAAGAATAAAGCACAAAGCAAGTGTTATGGCATCTGATTCAAGCAAAATCGGCCACTAGATGGAACCAGAGGGAAAGTTAGGAGGAAAACTCCCACTCTTCTCCCACCCTATGCTCCCCCAAAGACTGTCAGTTCCATAGGATTCCTATCTACTTGCTAAGACATGGATCACCGTTTAACTTCTTAACTAATACTCTGGACATGGAGAATCAACCAGCTGTGGATCCACTGATGTTTTACTCTTCATTTTATATTTTCTTTATAATAATATATTTTGTGAAACTTCTTGAAGTCAAGAAATACTGCCACCAGCATTCACTTAGGAGACTTATAATGGTACCCTATAAAAGGTATGAAATTATTTTAGTCTGACTTGTTTTTAGTGAACACTGAATGTTTCCATGTTGTCACAGCACTCATTCCATACAAGATTTAGGCACTTTCAGGATCTCTTATTTTAAATTGCTTCCAAGGATTCTCTCACTTCTAGAAAATTATTAATGAAAATTTCCACTGAAATTCCAGAGATTGTCTTTTTATTATGAGATATTGGAACATTTTTGTGACTATTTTCTTCAACCTTAATTAAAATGGGCAAGAAATGTGCAAGAAATTACTGCAATAAATACTTTCAACCATTCCCTACCTCTCCTTTCATGTAGTACAATTAAAACTATCTATTACTGTTCTTAGGTTTAGAATATGCAATTGTTCCACTGGTCTTAGAAATTGTGAAGGAACATAACACTGTATACACTTTAACAATGATTTTTGTAAATGATCATTACCATTGTAACTCATGTAGACTCAGTCATGACAAAACACTTTGTCTAGAATTTTAGGAAGGCATTTTGTGATTGTGAAGATAGGAAGGTGAAAAAACAAGAAATGTGTCATATGCTTTCTGAAACTTGTAGTCAAAGAATCATAGAATTAGCTGTATATCAGCCTTGTACAGTTCATGGATGCAATAAGGGTATCAATAAGAGGCTGAATTTATGCTTGATATAAACATGCATTGTAGTCCATGAAAGATGTTTTGTTGAAAAGACAAAAATGGAACTTGAAATTTCTGAGGTGAAAGAAGACAAGAATTTGGGTGCTTAGCAGGAGTCAAGACCAACATTTGAATTCATTATGGTGCAAAATTTAAAATGTCTTTAGTATACTAAGGCAAAAGACTTCAAAAGAATGAAAATGAACATGAAGGATTAGACGACAGGTCAAGTGTGTTCTTTGTAAAGGTGCCAAATCATACTCATAACCAATGATTGCCCCATTACTTGATAATTTTCTCCTTATCTATTTTAATTCTTGGATATTTCCTTTGCATCTCCCTGAACAACACCCCTCTACTTCCTTCTTGGATACAACAGCCTACAGACACATGTTGGGCCATTCCAGGTTTCCACCCATGTATTCATAATTGTAGTTTCCTGCATGAATGGCCTGAAATACACCTAAATCTTCATAGGCTACTACAGATAGGCAAGCCATCAACAAACAACTGATCCAATTGAATGTACATAAATAGTTATATATGAATTCATATTATACAGGCATGTCCATGAAAATGTATACATTTATACTCTATTTTTGCACATATCTACCTAATAATTTTATCATTTTATATTAAGAAAGAAAAATTACTGGTACCAACATGTAGGTTTCCTACATTCTGTGAGCCCTTTTAGCTTTGATGCAGATGTATGCAACATGTTTCCCAAAGAAAAGTAATTTGTGCCAAAGATAGTTGTGAGCACTGATTAAGCATGATAATTTAAAGTAAATGTTGCCATTGTTCATGAATGAATAATTGTTATACTTTTGAAAGAACTTTGACTTATCTTTTTATTTATCCACTCTGTTTTTGGGAAATACATTATCTAAATAACTATATAATAATTTCAAGCCATGTGAAAAATATTTTATCATATAAATGGATGCATTTTGTGATATTTTAGGAAAATTTCCTTATTCTGTATGAAATAGTAATGCCAACAGTGAAAATGTGGTTCATGCAGCGTTCCATTTTCAGTTTTGATAGAGTAACATATCACAACAACTCTTCCACTGTGAAAAGCTATAAAAGCTGCATAAAATACGAAGAACAGCTGTTTAAAGGATTATGAAAGCAATAAAAGAATCAGAACTTGTGAAGACAACACTCTGAGAATTATGAAATACATTAAAATAAACCTGAACTTTTCTGTTATCTCCCCTCATTATCAGGATATTTTGAATAATTAAGCAAACCTTGATGTGATTTTGATTGGTATTGAATAACACCATTAAATAACGTAATCTAACTCATATTTGTAGAGCACTGTACCACAGAATTACAGTATATACTAATCAAATGTACTTGGAAGTTTACCAATAATAAATATGTTACAAATCAAGAAAGAAACTTTAACACATTAGGTCAGAGATTAAATTCATCCAAGAGAATAGAATTAAATTAAATACTGATATCAAAAGTTTAACAATAAAATCCCATAATATTTACCATATGCTCTCTCATTTAAAGTAAACTGTGTCAAAAAGAAATTGCAACTGATATTAGAAAATGCTGGGAAGCGAATGGCAATATAGTTTGCATATTATAATTTCTGAGATGCAGAATCATACCTAGATGAAAATTTTTGGCCACAAATGTATATATTACAAAACTGAACACAAACAATTAAATAGATTTCATTTAGAAGACTACAAGAACAGAAAATTAATCCCTTGAATTACAATAAAGAGTATTTATATTGGAAAAATCTAATAAATACAAAATAATAATACAATAAAACCAATAAAACCAAAAGTTGTCCATTTAAATAAATGACTGATATGCACCAAGTAAAGGGGGAAAGAAGTTATGCACAAATGACAAATATTGGAATAAAAATAAAGGAAATTATTACAGATTCTATGATAGTTACCTTTCTGGTCACTGGTACAAAATACCAAACACATGTAATTCTAAGGAGGAAAGATTTCTTTTGCTCACAATTTATAGAAATTGCAGTCCTTTACCAGCTGTCTCCAAAGTAAGGTAGTATGGCAGAGGTGGATGGCAGACAAGAAATATCATCATGGCATGAAGGCATAAAGCAGAGAGAGAAAAAATGGATGAAGAAGGGGGATATGCCTCTAGGCCACAACCCTGGTGACTCACCTCTTCCTAGACATTACCTCCTGATATCACATTTAGCTATAAATGATTGAAAAGTATCATGTCCCCATGATCTAATTACCTTCTAAAGCCACATGAATGAGTGTATGAAACTTTGGAGGAGCATCTAGATATCAACCATTATATCTGTCCCTGGCCCCATAAGATCATGTGCATTCCTTTATGTAAAATCCATTTAGTGTATGTGAAACAGTTACCTAAGTCCTAACAGTTTCAGACTCAGTACTGGTTTTAGACTCATGCAGGATACAAAAATTGTGGTGTCAGGAAAGCTTGCATCTTAGATTTCAGAAGATCTGCGAGATCAGCTAGTGTGACCCTGAGAGGAGAGTGTATGAAGATGCAAGTATGAAACCAAAAATACAGTGGAAATCCCAGGATGTTGGAAAGTCAGGAACATGAAATGCCTAAGAAAAGCTGCAAGTAGTAAAGCAAAGCCAGCCCATCAGAGAGGCCACAGGGGTGTTCCAGGGACCAGGCATATAGCTTAGTGGCACAGCACCTGCCTGGATTGCACAACATCATGGGTTCATTCCCAGTACCATAAAAGAAAGAAAAGAAAAGAAAAGAAAAGAAAAGAAAAGAAAAGAAAAGAAAAGAAAAGAAAAGAAAAGAAGTGTGAACAGTTTTTTTGTGTGTGTTGTGATTTTTGCTTTGGTGCAATGAATTTTGAAGATCACAAAAGAGCATATAAATGTCAGTGGGGTATGACTGAATGTTTAATAGAAATAATAAAATGAAAGTTTTCCCACTTGTCAGGGGAAGGAATTCCATAAAGTGAACCCCACAGATATTTAAGTTCATTGGCCTTTTAAATAGTTATTGGTGTAGGTGAACATGACCAAAAACAGGGATGCTCCTGGTTGCTGGTAGATGTTTGATGTCTGGAACACCATCTGTTTTGTTTGTATTTTACTTCTTTATGGTCTTTTCATTTGTTTAGGAACCTATTTTTTCTTTTGTATATTCTTATGCCTTGATCATGAGTTTATATAAATTAATTATTTGGGGCACTGTTTATTTAGGCCCTGAATTTTAGTTCATTTTAGCTTAACTATTTAGGACTTGTGCCCTATCTAATGTTTTTATGTCTTGGTTCTAAGGGCAGTCCCACATGGATGAGGTCTTCCCAGAAGTTTGTAGTATACATCTTATTACAGATTGCCTTGAGAACAACACAAAAATTAAAGGAATTTAGTGTTTTACTTGCTAGATTTTGTTCTTGCTTTTATCCAAAACTTTTCTGTTCCCCTATTTCTACCATTTGGAATGGGAATATTTATCCTGTATCATTCTATGTTGGAAGTGTTTCACTTTATTTTTATTTTTACAAGGACTCACATTTGAGTTTATGTTAAATTTCAGAGAAGACTTTAGACACCAAGGTCTGCCACCAGCTAGTGACATTAACAGGCTTACTTCTACCTTGGCTGAAGGATGAGAGACATGGAACAAGTCTTGAAGGACAAATTCCCTAAGCAACCACCATTTTGGAACATGATGCCCTGGAGGTATCATCTCAAAGCAGTCTTTCACATTTATAATTGTGAACCTGCAAAAGGTGGAGCCTTTATTCTGTCGCTTATGGCATTTTCCCTCTTTTTCTGTTTCAAAGTACCTGATGTTTTTCTAATGCTATTTTTTTAGCAATCAAGTTATGTTCTTCTTCATCTATGCAGGGCCCAACTTGACAGGTGGCTTCCTTTCTGGTAAAACGCAAACTTTTAAAATCACTCAGCTATACGTTTTGCTCTTGATTCTCAAGGTAGAGCGAGATAAAAACACCCAGCAGTAGCCAGGTCACCAATTCAAAGTAGAGTGCTTTGAAATTTATTCTGCCAAATTAGTCTTCCACCTTTAATTTCAGATTCCTTTAATGTCTGATATTTAGCAAAACACAGACATCTTTTTTTCTGCCAACATAGAGCACATATAGCCTGGAGCCCAATTGCCAATGGAATCCTTGCTCCAACTAAAACCTCCTGAGTGTGATCTTCAATAACAATATTGCAGTCAGCATTCTGGTTTTATAAGTTCCGCACATAATTTCCCATTGAACTCAGTTCACAGTAACTTAGGGCTACTTCTCCAGCCAACATCTCTATGTTGGTTAGTTTTTTCTCATTGCTGAGACAAAATATCTGATGCCCAGAATTAAGGAAGGAAAGGTGTATTTATCTCACAGTTTGTGGAGGTTTCAGTC
The DNA here is from genome assembly GCA_004027455.1 of Hydrochoerus hydrochaeris. NCBI lineage: Eukaryota > Metazoa > Chordata > Mammalia > Rodentia > Hydrochaeridae > Hydrochoerus > Hydrochoerus hydrochaeris. The sequence goes on from PVLA01000090.1 coordinate 363,729, forward strand.
AGTACTTGGTTGGATTCAAAGTAGAGTGGCATGGCAGAGGGCAACAGTTCATGGTGATAGAAAACAGTAAAAGCAACAAGTGCAAAAGGGAGGAGCTCGTGCAGCAAAATCTCTTTTTGTTCTTTATATTGCATGTAGGCCAAACCCACCCTTGTGTGAGTGTAGAAATCACACTCATAATCCCAACATTGGAACAAGCAAGAATTAATCCAAATTCTAGAAGCCTTCCCCCATGACTGCATGAAGCTTTGAGGGGACATCGACACACAAACCACACCAATCTCTAAATCTTTAAAAACACCTTCTTCAAGCTAGTTCCAAAGGCTTCTGAACCAAATCATTATATATCTTCACACTAATGACTGCACTTCTCTAGTACCTAAATATGTGTTTATCACTTTTCTTATTGATAGAACACAATACTCAATATTTTTCTGATCATGGCTTTGTGAAACTTGACAATATATTTTAACATTTTGCTAACTTTTCCAAATTATATCTTTAATTCTATCCTTTACAGGAGTTAGGTTCACAAACTTGTCTGATTTCAAGCTGTGTCTGCATAGAATTGCTGATAAAAATATTTTAAGCATCAGCCATACTATTATTATTAGCAAATTCATAAAAACTTTTCTCCAACATATACTATATGCTGAATATAGCATCTATTTTAGTCATTGTTGCTTAAAATATAAATCTCTTTTTATTATTAGTGAGGATGTAATTTGCAGGAAAATTGATGAGACTTGAGAACATAATGCTAAGTGAAATGAATCAGATACAGAAAATTAAATATTACATAGTTTCTCTTACATGAAAAAATAAAGTATAAATGATTAAATAAAAAATGAGTACAGTAAAAGAGGGATGGTAGAAAAAATAAAAGGAAAGTTTTCAAGAATGTGAGAGTTAAGGAAGAGGAGGATAAAGTGACAAAATTTTCAAGGTTTATTTTATATATCTACTCATTCCCCAAAACAAATGTCACTATTCTGTATTACAAATATACACTAATAAAAGAAATAATTGGCCTCTAATTTATTTATTAAAGAATCTCCTTAGTGAAAATTTTTGTGAGCACTATTTCCAGCAATCATCAATACTACCACTCAAGGAATATCAAACAGAGGAAAAACTGAAATCTAAAAGAATTAAAGTATTTGACATGGGAATTTTATGACCAATGACAATTTAATCTTATTGGAATAGTATAGTTAAATGAAAACTATAGAACTAATGGTAATAAAAGAACAAAAACATGGTAGGACTTCAAAGAAAGATGATATTAAATCAGCAATGGCTGCCATCATGTCTTGTTTTCTTCAAAGTAGCTTGAATGTGATGAGGACCTTGTGGGTCTTCACCTGAGACATATCAGAGGGAGATATAAGAGCCAAGGGTGCCTTCACCATGTCCCCAGTATGTGAGACAATGCCTGGTGCAAACAGAACAGATGTACAGATGGATGGATCCATGAATAGACAGATAGATAGACAGATAGAAAGATGGATGGATACAGGAGTAAATGGTCATATGGATGCACCAGGGATTAATGGATAGACAAACAGATGATCAGTTAAATGAATGGACAAATTGATGCATAGATGGAAAGATGGATAAACAGATGGACAGGTAGATATGTGGATGGATGGATGATGGATGGAGAAATAGATGAACAGATGGATGGACAAATGAATAGACAGATGAATGGATGATGAATAAATGGAATGAGTGGTCTAAAAGATCAGAGAAGAATCTCATGATACAGTAAGACTGAGCTACGTCTCTTTGGATTGACATGAAAACAGAAGAGTCTTCCCACAGGAGTCAGAAATAACACAGTGTCCATGGCTCCAGGAGGAAGTCAACCAGGATGGACCATGGGAGATTCATAAGAAAGGGACTCAGAGACCCTAAAATGAGCCAGTTTAAGACTTCCAGCCATGTGATATTCACCTGAGAACATGTACTCCTCAGAGTTTTACTATGCCCAACATTCCCATTGCACTTATAGCCTCAGAAAGATGAGATGGGGGACACATGTGGGGTGACTCTTTGACTATGGATAATGGCTGCCTGGGACAAGAAGAACTCTGACCCACCTGTCTTCTACCAAGGAAATAATCTATGCTTTTCAACCATACACCTGTCTCACCCATCAGTTTCTCTCTCCAGCCCCACTCCCAGGAGGCAGGCCCCAGGTGCTGGCCCCACAGCTTTTGGTCTGAGTCTCAGTCATCATGGTTTGTCTTCGGCAGTGGAACCCAGCTCACTGTGCTGGGTTACCCCAAGGCTTCCCCATCAGACACGCTATTTCCACTCTCCTCTGAAGAGCTCAAGGCCACATTAGTGTGTCTGATAAATGACTTCTATCCAACCACCATAACGCTGGCCTGGAAAGCAGATGGCACCCTCATTACCCAGGGTGTGGAAACCACCCAGCTCTCCAAACAGAGCAACACCAAGTACAGGGCCAGCAACTAACTGATCCTAATGCGCAACCAGTGGAGATCTCACAAAAGATACAGCTGTCATGTCAAACATGAAGGGAGCACTGTGGAGAAGAGTGTGTCTGCTGCAGAATGTTCTTAGGTCCTCAGTGCTCACCCCACCCTCCAGAGGCTGGAGTAGACAGACCTGGGGAGGAGTTTCCCTCTCACACTTCAGCCATTCTCCCTGTAACCAACAAGTGCTCAATGAAATATCCATGTCCTCTTCCACTTTATTACTCAGATCTGACACTTTTGTAACTTCTGGCATTTCTCCAAAGTCAAAAAAGTCATTAAAGTTGGACATTTCAATGGATTTAGGACTTTGACATTTCCAAGACAATCCATCTGAACACACTCATAAGAAGAGGACTTCTACAACTGTGTCAGAAAGTGGCAAAAACTATGGGATATATGTGCTTAAAGTGAGGTGGAGTATTTTCAGTAAGATTAATGGCAATGTTCTTTTACTGTAATCTCATCTCATACCTTTCTCTTTGATATCTATTCTTACTATTTTTATTTTTGTTGATTTTTACTCAGCAGATGTTTTAAATTTATGTGTAGTATGCTTAGCTTATTAACCTGTAGTAAAATAAATTTCATAAATATATAAATGTGAGAGTAAATACAAATGAAAAACTCAGTTTATCATTAAATCTAAAGTATATATCCACAAAACCAAAATATACCCTCAAAATTTATCCCAGTTACTACTGTGACACTTCCTGCCCTTCATGGCAAACTCTGTTCTGATTTGGAAAGTTATAGTCTCATATATCAATTTATATTTTTACTGCTTAAATATACATTGATACCGCTAATTATACCTGTTGTGAAAGCATTTTTATTCAATTAAATGAGACAGTATTTTGTTTCTAACTCATTCTACTCAGCATTTCAAGTAATTTATATTGATTAATGGAACTCAATTGCTTCTATTGCTTTATACTGTTCAAGTCTGACTACCATACTTAATTTGTGCTTTGAGTTGCATTTACATGTTGCTGGATTAATAATGTCACAAGCAATCATATATTTTTCCATTGTAATACATGTACAGTGTCTTGAGAGTTTTGAATCTATGCAGTTCCACATAATTTCAAAAACAGGATCACAAGATCACACGATATCAATATATCAATTGGGAAAAAGATCTTTAGAATATTGAGTCTTTTAATAAGGTATATTCTAATTATTTTTATCTTAAAATACTCATAATACTTTATGGTTTTATCTGTACAATTCTGGCAGATCTTAAATTTATTCCTGCATAATGCGTTTTATACTAGTCTTTTATTTTTCATTCCATTTGTGTTGGTTGCTCATATAAATATAATTAATTCTTACATAGTATTAAATGATAATGTATAACTATTAAATGACAGTATATATCTATCAATATAGTATTATATTAATATTAATTTTCTTGATTAATTTACTACTTTATTGGCTTTGTTAGAATTTATGCATAAACAGTCCTTTTATTTACAATGGTAATGCTTTCTTGTTTTGAAATCCACAATATTTATTAATTTTCTGGTTTTATTAGTAAACCTATTTTCAATGATGAATGAAAGTGGAAAGTGTAAATTTCTGTTTCATTCTAATTACAATGGTAATACTTTCAACATTTGACTAGTAAATAATATGTTTAAGTAAGTTTTTGGTTTTTACTATTTTTCTGAAAAGTTTGCTTCTATTTTTGTTTATAAAACTTTTTTAAAAATTAGGATTGAATATTGAAATTTATAAGAACTTTTCTGTGTTTATTGCAATAATAACATTTATTTTCTCTGTTTTATTTCTGCACAGAGGACTATTCTGTTGATGAGTTTTCCATACTAAAATCTTTTAATTTTATTAAAGCTCATTCATTTTCTTTCATGATGCTCAGAAAGAACACCAAATTCCAAGATGACATTATCACAAAAGCATCATTTTTTAGTAACTTGCTTTGTTTTCTTTCCCGCTTATCTTTTTTCCTTTTCTGCTTCTGCTTTCCTTTCTCAAATGTTTCATTACTCAGGAGTTCTTTTGGTGTAAAGATTAAAAAGGAATTCAGTCTGTTTTTCTAACCCATTTACACAATTATTCCTTTTAACTTACTTCCATGATATATCAAAGACTATGTACTACATTAAATAACTTTAGGTAAAGTAATAGTAAATGTGTGTATACTGTACTATACAATACAGCTAGATATTAAATTGTTTCAAGGTTAATTTATTGATTCAATAGTATTAGCAAAGTATTATTCTCAGCATGTTGATGCATCAAGAATTTACTTCTAGATGTTATTTTTAGGTCAGAATTAAAATTGCAACACACTCTGAATAGTTTTCAAGGAAAAGAAGATTGTTATTATAGATTTAGAGACCACTGAGGAAATACCCTTTGGACCTGGTTAGGGATATTTTCTGCCCCCATCATTAGGAGTATTTAAAATTTACCAAAAAAAAGTTCCCTTAGCAAATAAGTGGGAAAATACATATTAAATAGACAATTGTCACTTAAGCATATTCATTTTAGTGTATCTTATAGAATCACAATTAAATCTGGTCTTCCTACACAGTCACAGGTAATCAATAGCCATTATGATCAATGATAACTGACTATTGAATTGGTTCTGCATTACTAGTGAATACATATACTTTAGAGAATAAGTCCTGAATATCGATTTAATCAGTTATAAGATTCCACTTTTTAGAGGTCAAGAAAAAATAAAATGTGGATTAATATTGAAAGCTATTAGGAAGTATGTGTATCTTCAACTCATAAACCCACCCAATACTATATTCAAAGATTGCTGATATTTTTATTCCTACTCTCATCCAGAGCAAAGGATTTTTATTTTATATACTTTCTCAAGTAAGAAATCAAAATATTTAAGCTTATATTTTTAAGATTTTCTAAAGCAAAGTAATACTTTCTATGTATCTTATTTTTTGTAACATGATGTATTGTCTTAGTTCATCAAATCTACTATAAGAAAGTACTATACACAACAAAGCATATATACAATAGAACAAAATTAAATTTTATAAGTGTAAATTTGCAATATGTAGTAATTGTATTCAGTTTAGGAGTTTGAAACATGTTCATATCACATCTTGATAGTTTTTACTTTAGGCTAACTTCAATATCAAGTCACCAGCAGATTTGGTTCTAGTGGGGGCCCACTTTCTGGCTTAAAGACAATAACTTTTTACTGGAACATGGAAGAAACAATGGGAAATCTCTTTTAGGGACTCTTTCATAAGGACATTAATCCTAAACTTGAGTGTTCTTCTATGATGGACTAATGCCCTCCTCCTAATACTATAAAGTTGAAGGTGATGATTTTAACATAAGAATTTGGAAGTGGATACATAAATTAAGACAATAGCACATATAAAACATATGCAACTTTCCTGGTCTTGGTAAAGATTTACTACTTTTTTTTGTTGTCTCATTTTCTCTTTCCTCTCTCAAAATTATTGCATCTCATCTCTCATGTTGGACTCAGAGACACCTCTGTAGAGACTGTGAGTAGCTATGTGTGGTAAAATATTTTGGGGATAGGTATTTTGTGTAAGTTTCTGCCAACAATTTCCTTTTTCCATTAAAATTACAGCCTCTAAGTAATAATGATATAGGGGAATCAATCTCGGTGGAAGACCTCCAAATGATATAGGGGAATAAAACTCCCAACCTACTATGTCCATGAGTTCGTGTTCTCTAAAATTGAAGAATGAATTTTAGGAACAATGGAGGTGAAAAGTAGAATATATTTATTGAGAGAAAGAAAGCTTCTGTCTGAAAAGAGACAGTAGGGGATCCGAGTGCATTGCCCAGGACTCTGTCTTTTCCAAGGATTTTTATAGAGTAAGACCATGGGTTCAAGGTGGGGGAAGACTGGGAACTCACAAGGCAGATGGGCATAAGCTGAGACACAACTATAGTTAGCCAACAAGATCAAAAGTTTTTATGTAAAATGGTTACATTAGGGACAAATGGGAAAGCAAGTCACACAGGAAGTGGGCATTCTTGGAGCTGTGACCTTTACCCTAGAGGGATGGGATAGTGACTTGGGGTGAGAGGGAACTAAGTAGAATCTTTAGGATGTGGATTCAGTTGTTTGATCCTTTGTCTTGAGGTCTGGCCCACAGCAGGAGGTGTTCTTCTCCCCCATAGCTGCCAGTTGCCTGCACTGGCTTCATTGAGGACCCAGCCCTATATTACTGCCTATAATATTTTTGATTAACTCAGCTGCCTGTAACAGTAAGATTTATCATTGGTCCTAGTTTTAAATTAATTTAAAACATAGTTTAATACCTTAAATAAGATATGCATTTTCTATTGCTAATTGCAGTGGATTCTAGAAGAGGAAAAAACATTCAAAATGATTCTGTAAACATTTGAATAATCTTACTGAGTTTTTGATATTTTACTTAAAAAAAATTTTTTTTCTGAGAGTGAGATATATCACAGAGGGAACTACTCTTCTTCCAGGCTGATTATTTTAATCAAAATTCTGGTTGCTTACTCAATTTTGTTATCACTAGTATGCTACTTAAGAATCTATTAGAAATTAATTGATGGTTTTGGTATAGCTTTTAACTTGGAAATCTAATGTTATCAACACCGGTATTATTAGAACTAATCCCCCTATTGTTTATGTAGAGTACAAGGATTAATGTGACTGACTTAGGTGATAAATGGTGATCTGACTGATAATATTGACTGAGCAATCTCTTGAACCAAAGTTAACCTGAAAAACAAAATAAAGGTCTTTGTGTATTTTTCAGTAATATTAGATTGAAATCAAATTTTATCAAGCAATTTTATTGCTATGTTTCTTAAAAAAGTCCTATTATGTTCCTCAGTATTGTGATTGTCAATTTACAGGCAATAAGGAAAGCTCTAAGAACAGTATTAGTGATATATGGGAATCAATCACGGTGGAAGACCTCAAAATATAGGGGAATGAAACGCCCAACCTACTATGTCCCGGAGTCCACGTTCTGTAAAACTGAAGAATGAATTTTAGGAACACAGAGGTGAAGAGTAGAACATATTTATTGAGAGAAAGAAAGCTTCTGTCTGAAGATAGCCCAGAAGGGGGTCCCAAGTGGTTTGCCCAGTACTTTGTCTTTTCCAGGGACTTTTATAGAGTAAAACCATTGGTTCAAAGTGAGGAAAGACTGGGGGCTCACAAAGCAGATGGGCATAAGTTGGGACATAACCATAGTTAGCTAATAAGATTAATAGTTTAGGTAAAACTGATTACATTGATTACAAATGGGAAAGCAAGTCACGTAGGAAGCGGGCATTCTTGGACCTTTGACCCTTACCCTAGAAGGATGGGATAGTGACTCAAGGGTGATAGGGAACTAATTAGAATATCAGTCCCCAAGATGTAGATGCATTTGTTTGATCCTTTGTCTTGAGGCCTGGCCCACAGCAGGAGGTGTCTGTTTCCCCCACAACTGCCAGGTGTCTGCACTGACTCCGTGGAGGACCCAGCCCTATCTCACTGCCTATATTTCTGATTAATGCAGCTGCCTGTTAACATTAGCATCTCTTCTGCTTAGTTGTGTCATATACTTATTTTTTTCCAATAAGACAAATTATAAATACATATTGACCATTATTTGTATGTTTTATCAATCTTTAAAAATAGTATGACATTATCTAAATCACCAACACGAACAACAGTATAGTGTGTCTGTGCTTCTCCCATGTAGATCAATAAAATCCCATCTAAATTATATCCAATTGTTTACCTTACTCAGAAAGAGTTTGAAATAGGCAAAATGAATGGACTTTCCAGTTCACCTCCAACATTAATAAGTACTTGTAAGGTATTGAAATTTATTTATCCTGTTACTTGGTTGGATTTATTAGTTTTAAGAATCTTCTGGTGGTGTTTTTTGTGTCTTCTATGTAAAGAATCGGGTAACCTGAAAATAATGATAGCTTGAAGTTATCCTTTGTGATACACATGCTATTTATTCCTCATACCTGATTACTTTGACTAAGGTTTCCAGTACTCTTTTGAATATGGAATATTGGAGTGAAGTTTTCTTTTCTTGAAACTGATATTGAAAGGAATGTCTTCATTTTTCCCCAATCAGTGTGATTCTAGTACATTTTTCATAAATGGCTTTTGTCAGTTTTAAATAAGGTGATTATATAACTGTCATAATCAGAGTATATTTTATCACAGATGGAGTTTGAATATTGTCAAAAGCTTTTTTGAATCTTTTGAAATTATTATGTTATTTTTGTCCTCACTTATGTTTACAGGGTGTTCTACATTCATTGGATAATGTTTGTTGAAAATCCTTGCATCCATTGGATGAAGGTACATTGGTCTTTTTATATTGAAATTAAAATTGATGAATCCTTTTGTCTTATTTTATTAAGAAAATAGGCTAATAGTTTTCTTTTTCTGTTGAGTTTTTGTCCAATTTTGTCATTAGGTAAATGCCATCTTGAAAGAAAATGTTGGGGTGGACTGCAGACAGAAACTACCCAAGTACACTGGGGATGCAACTCTCCCTTATGGCATTCTCCACAGGTCAAAACCATGTTCATAGACTGTGTACCCTGACTGCAGCCAATTGTCAATGCCACGCTTGCTCTGTGTTTTTTACCCCCTCAAGATGGGGGAGCAGAGTGCCCCCCAACTGATCAACCTAATTGTACATGAAACCAATGCTCCAATAGAGAATATAAAACTCATAGAGTTGGTATCTCCAGGGAAAAATAAAAGACCAGCCAGCAGCATTAGTCACAAAAAAATCCCATTGTTATTGTAATCTATCAAAACAGCATATTTCACTCCTAAAATGACTCCTCCATGGCAGGCTATAGTAGGAAATGACACCAATTACAACACTCACCATACAGCTAGAAAATGCTTAATCAAGCACCATTTTTAAAGTGATTAAGACTTAGCCACAGAAAAACTGTACATCAGACATTTCAGTGTTAAACTCCCATAGTGACTGAGTGACAGACAATCATAGAAGACAGCTGTGCAGAGGAAGTAGGCTATATATTAACCGCTTGAGGTGTTTAAGCTCAGGCAAAAAAGGATAGTAAATCCTATGCTATTACAGCTGAATATTGTTCTATTGTTAGTGGAGATATACTTGTTGCATTTAGTAGATATTTACTATGTACGATTATTTGGTTTGCTTAGTGTTTATGCTATAAATATACCTCTATGGTTAAGTGTGGTATATTACCAGTTCTTAGTGTATGTTAATATCCAAGTTAATCCTTAGTGCCATTACAACAGCTGATTTTATTGCAATTTACAAGGTGACATAGATTTTTCTATTAATTTGTATTCTCTTTAAAGTGCATCAGGATTGTTAAAAAACAGTGACCAATTACCAGGGTGCTGGGAGAATACAATGCAGTCTTATCTCCCAAATAAATGGAGGTGAATAGAACTTGGGAAAGGGGTAAAGTACTATTGTTAACCATGCCCAGAGTGCCTCACTGAAAATGAGACACTAACTAAAGTGCTCCCTATACTGACAACAGTCTTCTACAGTAATCAGCCAATAAATCTCAGCACAAAACCAAATCAAAGAAAGCAATACAATAGAAAATTGACAAGTGATATTTTTAATAAAATGCCTCTAAAAACTCAATTTCCCAGAGAAATCCATGGGAAGAAACCAAAAGCCACACAGTGAATTGTTTCAAAGAATTCCAAAAACAATAAAAAAACAGTATAATATGTTTGGTGAACTCCAAAAAGTTATAAGTAAACAGAGACTATAATTAATGAAGAAAACAATCATGAAGTTTACAGAAGACAATAACAAAATGCTAGCTGAGTTAAACAAAACAATAGTGCACATGAATAACTAGTTTAACAAAGAAATGGAGTTCATTTCAAGGAACCAAATATAAATTCAGGAGATTAAAAATTCTATCAGTAGTATGAGGAGCAAAATGGTTAAATATGAGGACAGAATGTCAGAACTAGAATACAGGACTGCTGTAGGAGACAAATAATTTAGATACTTAAAAGTGAACATGAAAAATGGAACCAATATCTATTAGAAGATGCAAAGAGGACTAACCTAAGACTAATTGAAAATAATGTAAAATTAGAGAAAAGCACAAACTACATAAAAATCCTGTTCACAAAAGTAATAGCAGCAAACTTTCCAAAGCAAGAGAATACAGATTCTTCTGGGCATTACATAAAAATGTTCTGCAAAATATACCACATACTAAGCAACAAAGGATCCTTTTGAAAATGCAAAATAATTTTTATTTTAAAGAGAATAAAACAATAGAGGAAAGATCTAAGCAGATCAGAACAGAACAATGTAAGCAACACAGTGCTTCACAAGACAATTGGATGTTAACAGTAGCTGTCATAATGTCTCTTTCTTTGAAAGAGTTGAGCTAAGCTTTATACACAATAATGTCAAACATAACAAAACAGAATAAAACCACTCAGAGAATGAAAATATTACAAGGCATTCTGAACCAAATAACTGATGATGAACAATGGCTACTATATTATATCATTTTCCATAAAAATTTTGTTTATACTATCATACATATTAAAATCCAATAAGGCACAACATGATAGGACCAATGGTAATAGAAAAACAAAAGCATGGTAGGACTTCAGAGGATGATGATATTAAATCAACAATGGTTGCCATACTGTCTTGCCTTCAAAGTAACTATTCATATGATCACATATATTAAGATCAAACAAAACAGAATAAAACCATTTCAACCAGTGAATGAAAACTTAAGACTTTAAAGCAATATAATGGTGAACCATGATAAAATTATCCAAAGCATATTGTCAGACAGTAGTACAGCAAAACTAGAAATCAGTGAAAAAAAGAAACCATCAAAATTATAAAAAGGCATGGAAATTAAAGCATGTACTCTTTAGTACTCAATGTGTCATTAAAAATCAATTAAAGAAAAAGACGTTTCCTAGAATCAAATGATAATGTGAGCAAAACATACGAAGCTTATGGGACACAATGAAAATAGTTCTAAGAAGGAAGGTTGTAACTATGAGTGCTCATAAAAGGAAAAATGAGGAAGGTGAATAAATAACTTGTGATAAAAGGACATTTAAGAAAAACAAGATAAATTCATGTCCAAAATAAAAAAAAAATCAGAGCACAGAGTATTGCAATTGAGAGCAACAGCAATACACAATTAATGAATTGAACAATAGATTCTTTGAAAAAATAAACACTTAGCCAAATCTACAAAATAGAAAGAAGAAAATAACTGATTCGATGACGTTATGAAAAAGTTAAATTACAAAGAACACTGATGAATTACAAATTACTAGAAATTTCTTTGAAAACCATCACCACCAGTAACACATAGCAGAATCTATGGGGCACAATGAAAGTAGTCTTAAAATGTAAATTTATTGCTGTAAATGGACACACTAGAAAAATTGAATGTACCAAATTAAATAAACTAATGATGCAACTCAAGGTCTTTGAAAAACATGAATGATCCAAATGCAAAGTGAGTGCAAGGAAAGCAATTATAAGACCAGAAACTGATGAAACAGAGACTTAAAAAAAACAAAAATAAAATGCATTATCTACAATGACAGGTACACAGAGCTGGCTCTATTTCTACCTTGCATGTAACTAGAATATAAACCCAGTTTCAGGGAACTTGGCTGATAACCTGCAGCAACATGACACCTAAAACAAAAGAGGAAAGTGTAGTCTCGTGAGTTCTTTGCATAACAGTTGCAAAAAGGAATTACAACTCTATAAATATCTTGTAGAACCCTTACCAGCACTCACCACCCTGGGAAGAGTGCCAGGGCTTGCTAATTCAGTGAGTAGGCATACATTCCCTGAGTAATCGGGGTGGCAGAAGTCTGAGAGTAAGCAAGGAGTTCCATGCCACTGTTTGGAAGTCTCCTAAGGACAGCCACTGAACATCATGTACAGGTGCACCACTAACTCAGTGCACCCTTACTTCCCAACAAATTTGCCTGCCAATCCCATTATGATGCTTGTAGAGGGGAATGGAAAAATTACTTAACCGAAGAACTGTGTCAGTGTCAGACTTTCTATGGACTTCAATGTTGGAGACCACTATGAAGCAGCTTTGAGCAGTATTTAAATTTTATTAATTGGCTTTCTTTGTTTATCTGTGAGTCTGTCCTAGGCCTAGGCCCCTTGCCTGGTGATAGGAGCTAATTAATAGTAAATAAACCTCTATCAATCACTGTTCCTGGGTGAGATCTGTATTGATCTAGGAGGCCAGAGACACCTCAAAGGGCAAGATCAGGCCACAGCTACAGACACTTGGTTCCAACCTCAATTAACAAGATGGAAACTGCAGCTGGAGGAATTTCACTCCTGCAATCTCAATCCTATCATAAATATTATCCTGGAGATAGAACAGTTCTCCTAAATTGGCATAATTTACTACTTGGAGAATTCTTTGAAGAGACTCCTAAGGCCCTGCTCACTTCTTGTGCTTTCCTCAGTTTCTCCCCCTCTTGTGATTCAACCTATAAAAGTGACTGATACAGAGAAGTCTTTGTCTTAGCCCTCAGAGTCACAAGCTTTATTAAAGGGTTTTGACCTTCCTGGAGTTCCTAACATCATTACAATTGTCTCTTTTTATTTAACCTCTGAGGTACACTTGTTTGGGAGATTGGGGATCTAGGGCAGAACCCAATACTTCAAGATGGCAGAATGAAGTTGTTATACTGGGTTAGCTTCAGTTTTGTAGTGTAAGGGTCAAAGGAGACCTTGGGATGACTACATATAAGCATGTCACAAACAAGGCCATAAGGAATAGATGTGAACACCCAGGCTATGACAAAGAGTTTGCTTGTGAATCACATATACATTATCCTGTTGTAGTACATAAACAGTTCTAATTGGATATATTTTGGGATTTGTTTTTGTTGTTGTTGTTGTTTGTTGTTTTGTTTGTTTTGGTTTTGAATTATGCAGACTTTTTAATAGATTTTTGGGGGGGCTTTTTTGCTTTTATTTATGTATTTACTCTATGAGGTTTGATTTAGTAGTCCCTCCTTACACTATTATAGTATTATTTCCTATGGAATGTGAGCTGTGGTATACATCCACATAATAGCTTATAGAACATGCCTGAGTAAATGAAAATAATTGGAATTATCCAATTCATATTATCAGATCACAATGAAATATAATTGGGAATCCATGCCAAAAGACACCACAAGACCTTCATAAACACTTGGAAATTAAATAGCACTCTCTTGAACAACCAATTAATTGGTCACAAATGAAATCAAAGAAGAAATTGTACAGTTTCTACAATTAAAAGACAATGATAGTACAATTTGCCAGAAATTTTAGGACACAATGAATGCAGTCCTAAGAGGGAAATTTATAGCAGTAAATATCTTTACCAGGAAAATAGCACACACACACACACACACACACACACAAAAAAACAACTTAATAATGAATCTCTAATTTCTAGAAAAAGAAGAGCAGGCTAAGCCAAAATCTTATCTGAGAGAGGAAAGCATAAATATCAGAGTAGAAATAAATGAATTGGAGACTAAGAAAACAATACAAAGAATTAATGAATCACAGAGTTGGTTCTTTGAAAGATTAAATAAAATAGACACACCCTTATTAAACTTTATTAAGTAAAGGAAAACCAAAAGACTCAAATCCATGCAATTAGGAATGAAAAGGGTAAAATCACAACAGATCAACAGAAATACAGGTCAACTATACTGACTTTGAAAAATTGTATAAGCCTTATAAAATGGAAAATGCAGAAGAAATGGACAAATTCTTAGATACATATGAATTATCAAAGTTGAATCAAGAAGATACAAAAAAACCTAAAAAAATCAATCAATGAAATCAAAGATATAATTAAAAAACCCTACCAATAAAGAAAAACCAAGGCCCTGACAAATTTACTGCTGAATTTTACAATAAATTTAGAGAAGATGTAACATCACTAGTTTTCAAACTTTTTAATAAAATTAAAAGCAAATCAATACTTCAAAATTCATTCCTGGAATCAAGCATCATCCTGATAACAGAACTGAAGAAAGACCCAACTAAGAATGAGAATTACAAGCCAAAATCCCTAAAGACCATAGATGCAAAAATCTTCAATAAAATGCAGGCAAGCAGAGTGCAATAAATCATTAAGAAGTTTATACATCATGACCAAGTGGGATTCACTTCAGAGTTGTAGGGAAGTTTCAACATATGTAAATCAACAAATGTAATACACCATATCAACAGAGCCAAGGACAAAAAGGATATGATGACCTCAATGGATGTAAAAAAAAACAAACAAAACTTTTAACAAAATCCAGCACTCATTCATGATAAAATCATTTTAGAAAATTATCATTATTTACATATGACATGATACTCTACATAGAATATCCCCAAAAACTCCACTAAAAAGCTGCTAGATATAATAATCAAATTAAGTAACATAACTAGATACAAAGTCAACACTAAAAAATAAATCGCCTTCCTGTACTAGAATGGTAAACTCACTGAAAGAGAAATTAGGAAAGAAGCATCCAAAAAACTGAAATACTTCATAATAAATCTAACAAAGAATGAAAAAGACCTCTGGATTGAAAACTACAGCACTCTGCAAAAGGAGATAGAAGAGGATATCAGAAAATGGAAGGATGGGGCCGAGGATTTACCTCAGCAGCCTAAGCTCCTGCCTTGCAAGTGAGAGGTCATGAGTTCAATATATATATATATATATATATATATATATATATATATATATATAAAATGGAAGGGTATCTCTTGCTCTTGGGTAGGAAGAACCAATATATTGAAAATGAACATACTTACAATGTTATACAGATTTAATGCAGTTCCAATCAAAATACCAACAGCATATCTGACAGTATTAGAGAAAACAATCCCATGATTAATTTGGAACCAGAAGGGACCTAGAATAGAAAAGACAAATCTGGGCAACTAATGCAAGACAGGGGGCATCACAATGCATGACTTTATGCTATAGTATGAAGCTACTATTATAAAAACAGATCAATGAAACAGATCAGAAGATGCAGAAAAACTCCAGACATACTCAGCCACCTTATCTTTGACAAATGTGCCAAACACATTCACTGGAAGAAAGATAGGCTCTTTAATAAATGGTGCTAAAAAATTGTATTTGCACATTCCTACTATTAAATTTGACACATAACTTTCACCATGCATTAAACTTAATGGAAAAATAGATAAAAATATAAGTATTAAAATAGAAACATTAAACATACTGGAAGATAGAATGGGTAAATCTCTTGAAGCCATTGGTGGACGCAAAGATTTTATGAAGAAAATCCCAATCACACAGGAATTATCACAAAGAATCAACAATTGTGATCTATACTTGCTAGTTTTTGCTCATACAAAACATTACTATAAAGAACATTCAGACCTCCCAAATTTAAAGATCCAATCCAAAAATGAGCATCTAAGATAAACACACAATTCTCAGATGAAGAATCACGAATAGTAGATAAACATATGAAAAAATCTTGAACATCACTGGTCTTCGGGAATAACAAATTAAAACAGCACTCAGTTTCCATCTAATCCCAGAAAGAATGGCTATTATCAACAAATAAAGCAATAAAAAATGCTGCCAGGGCTATGGGGAAAATGGAATTCTTCTCTACTATTGATGGGAGTGTAGACTGGTGCAGCCACTGTGGAAATCAGTGTGGTGATTCCTCAAAAAACTAGGATTGGAGAGCTCATTTGACCCAGCTATTCTCCTTCTGGGTATCTTCCCAGAACAATTAAAAGCATTGTACCACAGCAAGATATGTGCACCCAATTTTATAGCAGCAAAATTTATAATAGCTAGATGTTGGAAACAACCCAAATGCCCATTGATTGAGGCATGCATAAAAAAGATGTGGTCTTTTCATATAATGAAGTACTATTCAACCATAAAGAAGAATAAACTGGTAACTTTTATAGGTAAGTGGATGTAACTCAAGACCATACTCATAAGTGAACTAAACCAGATGCACATGTGTAAAAATCATATTGTCTCCCTAGTGTAAGAAGCTGAAAGATGAAATAAGATCCAAAATATGCAATAGATATTGTAAAATTGGAAGAAATTTTTCAAAAAGAAAGAAACTAGGATGGGAGAATGGAGAAAACAATGAAGGGAAAAGCAAAAAAAAAGAAAAAGAAAAATATATATACATACATGTATATATAAAAGATAGTTAACATAGTTATCCTATTAATTTATCTTAATTCATTGCAAACAAATGTTTGTGCTAATATTGTTTGGACAATTAAGTGCCTATATCTTGTTCTCTGAGTAATTTAAAGATAGCAATACATAATATATTAGCCATTGTTACCCTCTGAGTATCTTGTTTTGGAATTTTGTTTGATTTTTCTCTTTAAAATAAAAAATATTGATACCATCTAAAAAACAAAACAAAGCAAAAAAATTCTTAAGTTGCAGAAATAACTGATGTGGAAACAGAGTATTTGAAATTGAGAAAAATGGTAAAGCATAAAGAAGAATTTAGAGAAGCCACACACCCATAAAAATAACAGAACAAGAAAGATCATTCAGCAGCAACTGTATGACGCTAAGGTGAATCTAAGCTTAATTGGAGTTAGAGAAATTGTAGAAGATAACACAGAATTATTAGTATATTCATTGTAATTATAATAGAAATTATGACAGAAAAGATCAAAATAAAAGAGCGGCTTATGCAACACCAACCCCCCCATAATAATAAAAAAGAAACACAACAAAGGATATAAGATTTCCAGATGTCTAACAAAAAAACACAGACTTTTAAAGTCAGTCAAAGAAAAGCAGAAAGTCATATATAAAGAAAAAACAATAGAATCATCAGAGTTCTCAACACAAACTCTGAATTCCAGTAGAGCTTGTAGTGAAATATTCCAAACAACTTTCACCTAGGATTAAAACGAACACTAGCAGCTCAATAGGTAAATACTGAATAATACAGATATGAATGCCAAAGCAGCACTCCACAAAATACTCAAGAATATATTAGATGGAAATAACAGAACCAATAACACTAAAAACACTAATGGAATGATGCCATCAACCAAAGTCAACTTTTTAAAAATGACAAGAAAAAAATGATGAGGAAAAAAATCCATCACCAACATTGAAAGAATGCAATGATTATACATAATCAGCACATCCTAGCATTATCTCTCAATGTTAATCGTTCAAATATTTAATTAAATGGCAGATTGG
Organism: Hydrochoerus hydrochaeris; assembly: GCA_004027455.1. Classification (NCBI taxonomy): domain Eukaryota; kingdom Metazoa; phylum Chordata; class Mammalia; order Rodentia; family Hydrochaeridae; genus Hydrochoerus; species Hydrochoerus hydrochaeris. The sequence goes on from PVLA01000090.1 coordinate 381,512, forward strand.
TAGACTGGATCACAAATCAGTATTTAACAGTCTGTGACATTTAAGAAAATCACTTAATTCAAAAAAGATATTTATAAAGACCAAAGGATGCAAGACAATTATTTCATGTACTAGGAACCTTTAAAACAAACAGGGTAGAAATTTTAACCTTAGATAATGTAAACCTAATCCTAAAACTGAATAGAAGAGACAAAGAAGTTTGCTACATGCTATTTAAGTGAACAATAATACAAGAATAGATAATTCTTGTAAATACTTATGACCCAAATGCTGGAGCAACTACCTTCATTAAACAAATTTTTTCAACCATAGATGATCAAATATATACTAATGAAATTACAGTGCAAGTTCTTAGTACTTCACTTTAACAAAGAGATAGATCAACTTAATGAAAAAATCAATAAAGAAATATCAGATCTGAGTGACACACTTGAACATATTTACTTGATAGACACCTACAAGTTATTCTTCCCTACCACAACAGAGTATACATTCCTTTCTGTAGTACACATTACTTTCTCCAAAATAGGTCAAAGAAGAATCCATGAAACCTGCTTAAATTAAAAAAAAATTGCACTGTGCAATGGAAATGGGAATCAACCAGAAAAAAATGTAGAAAATTCAGAAGCACTGGGAAAATTAAAAACATACTCCTTATAACAAACGGGTCACAGAAAAAAAAGTCGAAGAAAAATTTAAATTCTTCTGAAAACTAATGGCAATTCTTGTACAATGTAACAGAACTTCTAGGACACAATGAAAGCAGTACTAAGAGAGTTCATTGCAATCAGTTTTATATTAAGAAAACAAACTGAGTTTAAATAAATAACCTCATGAACCTACTGTGGAATTTAAGATATTTTAGGTCAAAAATAAGCAGTTCCAGAATGAAATTAAGGAGGAAAACCATAAGCACCCAGCATTAATGAAATTGAGAGTTAAAAAATAATACATGAAATTAGTGAGAGGAAGATCTGGTTCTTTGAAAGAATAAACAAAATAGACGATAAACCCTTAGCTAAACTTACCAAAGGAATGAAGGACTTTTATTAATGCAATTAAAAATCAGAAAGGCAAAATAACCAAAAACACAATCAAAATCCAGAAGATAGTAACTACTATGACCGGTTATATTATAAAAAATGGAAAATCTTGAAGAAAAAGGTTTCTCGACTCACAGAAATTACTAAAGCTATCCCCAAAAGGCACAAAAATGATGAACAGACATGATTAATGGAGAAGAATACAGAACACAGTAATCTCCTCAGACACATTGAGCTATTTGATCCTTGACATTGGGCCAGAAGCATGCTATGGAGGGAAGAGCCTATTTACCAAATAGTGCTGGGAAAATGGGTTATCTGTTTGCAAAACACTTAAAGTGATCAGATATCTCTCACCATGTACTAATCTAAAATATAAATGTGTCAAAATCTATGCATTAAAATGGAAACATTGAAACTACTTGAAGACAAAGTACAACACTTGAAGTCATATGTATATGAAAGAATTTTCTTAAACAGAACTTCATCTGCACAAGAATTAACAGTGAGATTCAAAAAATAGTATTACATCAAATTGAAAAGTTGGTGTATAGCAAAGGAACCAATAAGTAGAGTGAAGAGACAACTTACAAAATCAGAAAATAAGGTTGGATAAGAAGATTCTAAGTTATAGGTCTCTTACAAATTGGAAAGGCTCTAGAAATGGGGGGCAAGGGTAGAAGGGAAGGGAAATAAGTAGAATTAATATATACCATGTAAACAAACCTAGTAACATTGGTGAATGTAAACATTCTGTGTTAAACATGAGCTAAGACTAATAATAAAAACAAAAAGGAAAAAGAAAAAATGATTTAGAGACACAATGAGGGAGCTGGGTAGGAAGTGTACCAGTAGTAAAAAATGAATCACTCTCCATTATGTACATGTATCCTTTCTGCAGATGAATGTAAACATTGTGTACTGGCAACATGTATTAATAAAAGAAAAAGAAATAAATGTAATCTATCACACAAAGAGAAACAAGGACAAATCAGAACATTATTTCAATAGACACATAAAAAGCTTTTGACAACACCCAATATTGACTGATGCTAAAAATCTTTTAGAAAATGGGTATAGTGAGCCAAACCCTTAACCAGAATTACCTTAATCCCCAAAACAGACAAATATTCAAACAAAAGAGAAAAACAAAGGCCAATCTATTTAATGAACATAGAAAATATTCCTCAACAAAATACTGGGAAGCAATGCAACAATCCATCAAAGAAAGCATACATCCTGTCCAAGTGAGTTTCATTCCAAGGATGCAAGGATGCTTCAACATAGGAAAATTAATATAAATGTCATACTACATAAACAGAAAGGTCAAAATTACATTGTCAGCTTAATAGATTCAGAAAAAAGCTTTTGAGGAAGTAGAGTGTATAATCTTGATAAAAACTCTCTGGAAAATAGTTATAGAAAGAGGTTATTTCAATCTACTGAAAATCATTTATAACAAACTTAGTACCAATGTTATATAAAATGTGGAACAACTTAAAGCTTTCCTTCTAAAATCAGGAACACATCCTCAAGGTTTGATATAACCACTCTTGTTCAATACATTGCCCAAAATGCTAGATAAAACAATCAAGCAGGAGAAGTAAATAAAAGGGATGCATTTAGGAAAGAAAGAAATCAAAGTATCATACTTTACATATGACATAATCTTTTACATAGAAGACTCAAACAATTTTGCCAGCACAGTCTTAGAATTAATAGCCAAATCCAGCAATGTAGCATGATACAAAATCAACACACAAAAATCAATTGCATTATTGGACACCATTAGTGAACTCACTGAGAAAGAAATTATGAAAAAAATATTATTCTTTATAACATAAACAATAAGTAGTTAGAAAATAAACTAAGGAAGGGAGTAAAATGCCTTTACAACAAATACTACAATACTCTAATGAAGGAGATGAAAGTGGACAGCAGAACATGGAATTCTATCCCCTACTTTTATATAAGCAGTGCCAACATTGAAAATAGCCATACTAGGCTGCAATCAAGAAATCAACTGGTAAAAAATGTTGGTAAGGTTTTGAGGTTTGGGGAAAAAGGAACACTTCTCCACTGTTGGTGGGGGTGTGGAATGCTGCAGCCACTAAATCAATATGGAGATTCCTCAACAAACTAGATTTGGAAGTTCCATTCAATGCAGTTATTCCCCTCCTGGGTATTTTCCCAGATAAGATGAAAAGGTCAGGTCACAGTCATATATGTGCATCCATGTTTATGGCAGTATAATTTGTAATAGATAAATCTTGGAAACAACCAAAATGCCCATCAACCACAGAGTGGATGAAAAAAATTTGGTATTTTTATACAATGGGATATTACTCAGTTATAAAAAAAAGATGATCTAGAGCCTTTTATAGGTAAATGGAGGCAAATTGAGACTATCATCCTAAGTGAAATAAACAAGATTCACATTAGTAAATATCACATTGTCTCTTTAGTGTAAAAAAATAATAAAAACTGAAATAGTAATAAGATCCAAAATGTATAGTAGATATTGTAAAAATAGATATTGTAAAAGGGAAGGAAAGTGCTGTAAAAGATATAACCATATATATAATTGTGTAAGATAGATGACCATATTACCATAATTTTTGTTGGATCATTTAACAGAATGGTTTACACTGTCAGTGTTTGAGTATCTATCTACATTTTACACTTTGATTTTGTAACTTGAACATTTATAAGAAGACAATATGTGATGTATCAACTTGCAATTTCTTAGTGTTATTTAAAAATTTTTTTGAATTCTGTATTCTACATTGTTTTTTTTCTTTCTTTCTTTAAAAAAAACAGCCATACTTAAAAAACTGATACACAAATTTAACTCAAATTCAAATCAAAATACTAACAACTTTTCTTACAGATGTACAAAAAAATCATTAAATGTATAAAGAAGCAAGATAGCAAAAACATTTCTAGGCAATAAGAGAAAAGCATGAGATCACAATCTTGGATTTCAAGGTACATTACAGATCTGCAGTTATACAGACAGCATAGTGCTGACACAAAAACAGATGTGAAGAACAACAGAACAGAATAGACAATGAAGAAATAGTCATATGAGCTTCGATGTGAGGGCCAAAAATATACTAGAGGAATGGTAACCTCTTTAGTAATTTTGTTGGGAAAATGATTGTGCACATACAGAGGACTGAATCTAAATGCACATCTTTCAACATGTATTACAATAAGTCAAAGTGGATTGAAGATTTAGAAAATACAAAAGAAAAAATCGACTGTAATGTTAAGTAAAACTCTTGAAGGCATAGACATACATAAGGACATTTTTTGTATAATACAAATTTGCTAAAAATTGACAAATAGGACTATGTTAAATTGAAAATTTTGCATAGCAAAGAACACAAGCAATAGCATTAAAAGAAAAACTATAGAAAGGGAAATTTTTTCTCCCTTTCCTCAGATGGATGAGTAGAATGTAAGACGTAAAATGACCTTGAAAAATAAAAGAACAAATTGAAATTGGATAATTTGCATAAACACTTCTCAGAAGTAGAAATTGCTAACAAAAACATGAAAAATTACTTGAAATAGCCATGAAGGAAATGTAAATTAAAGAAATGGTAAGATTTCTTATTACCCCAGAAAATGCCTATCATAAAGAATTTTAATGATGCAAATGCTATTGATGCTGTGAGGGAAATAAAACATTTCTACACTGCTAGCAGGAATATAAACTAATACATCTGCTATGGAAATCAATATGGAGAGTTCTCCAAATACTAAAACAAGAAATTACATTTGGTCCAGCTACTCCCTTTCTAGTTATCTTCCCCAATGTATTAATGACAAATTAGTGTGATATGTGCCAATTTTTTTTTGTTTTGTTTTTGGCAACACAACTCCTAATAGTTAAATCTTAAATATAACCTATCATCAGATCAATGGATAAAGAAAATGTTGTGTTTGTACACAATATAGTACTACTCTGCAATAAAGAATGATAAACTTGAATCCTTTGTAGATAAATGAATGTACCCAGTGACCATAATATTAATTAAAATAAATTATGTACACAAGCTTAAATATTGTGTAGTTTCTCTATAATCAACCTAAAGTATACATAGTGACCAAGATGAAAGATAGAAAATAGGAAGCAATGATATCTTTTTCAAATTCAAAGGAATTCAAGAGTTGTACTGAGGAAAGGTGAGAAGAGGAAATTTAAAAAAATAGAGAAAAAACTGAGGTAGATCTTTTCAAATAAGAATGGGACCAAGAGATGGAAGGAATAGAGGCAAAAGGAATGGGAATGGAACATAAAAAATTAAGATTTGTTATGCATGTGTGCCTCCTCACAGTGTGGAATATAACTAATCATTATTTACTAAGAACATGCAGAAATAAAAATAAAAATTAAGAAATAGATATAGAAGGGCTATTTCAACTTAGTAAAAGCTAATTATGACAATCCTAATGCCAGTATACATTAAATTTGTAAAACTGTAAGATTTAATTCAAAACAAGGAAGAATTCAAGAATTTCTACTATCATAAATCCTGTTCACTATAGTACTCTAAAAATTAGAAAGAGATATCAGAAAAGCAAAAAAAAATAAATGTTATGCATAAAAAAGGAAGAAATCAAATTATCATTAATTTCAGTTGGCATGATTCTTTTCATAGAAGTCTTATGAATTATACTGTGAAACTCCTCGAATTAGTAACCAAATTGAGAATGTTATTAGAGTATATAATCAATATAAAAAGCAATAGTGCTGTTACATCAAAAATAAACTCGCTGAGAAAGAAATCAGAAAAACAGTACTGTTCAAAATAGCATCAAGAAAAATGAAATAATAATGTAAGAAGTGGAAAATCTTCAATGTAAACTATAGTACTCATAAAAAGGAGATTGAAGAAGACATCACGAAATGGAAAGCTATTCCTTGTTCTTGGATAGGCAAAGCCACTATTGTCAAAATAGCCATGCATTAAAAAATATACAAATTTAATACCGTCCTAATCAACATGAGAACAGCATTCCACAGAACCAGAGATAACAATTCTAAAATTTATAAGGAAGCAGAATGGACCCAAAATAACAAAAGCAATCCTTGGTAATAAAAGTAAATTAGTGGGCATCACAGTATGATTTCAAGCTATATTACAAAGCTGCAGTGATTATAAAACAGCATGGTACTGACACAAAGTCAGAAATGCATCAGCAGAAAAAATACAGGATAGAGAATCTGTCCCAGGCACTTAACTATATGATCTTTACCAAACAGACAAAAAAAGAAGCAAATGAAAACAAAACAAAACAAAACAAAAAACCCTTGCATCACAGAAAACAGAATCTACTCAATAAACAGTGCTGTCAATTTAGATATACTCATGCAGAAGATTGAGCATGGAATAATGTATCTTACACAATCTAAACAAAAATTAAAATGGATCAAAGATGTAAATGTTAAAGCAAAAGCATTTATTCTGCTGGAAGATTAAATAAGTAAAAATCTCGAAGACCTTCATATAGTCCAGGACATTCTGAACAGAATCTTGTGATTCATAAGAAATAACATCAAAAGTGACAAATGGGGTCTTATGAAATTAAGAAGTTTCTGCATGATAAAGGAAAAAATAAGTGGAGTATAGAGACAACCTATTAAATCAGCAAATAATCTCTAACAGAGGACTAATAACTAACAAAATATAATGATCTTAAAACAATACCCCCTCAATAAAGGACCCAATCAAAAAATGGAAAAGAGAAATTAATAGATAATTCTCAGAACAAGTAGAAATGACCGTGAAAAAAGTGTACAACATCTGTGGCTCATACAATAATTCACATTAAAATAAATCTGAGTTTCCATGATGATCCAGACAGACAGACACTCAACAAGAAATCAAATTATAGAAAATGCTGGCAAGGAGTCAGGGTAAAAGGAACTACTGTTCACTGTTGGAAGGAATGTAACATAGTAGAATCACTATGGAAAATCTTAAGAAGTGTCTTCAAAAATTTAAAAATATAACCCAGCATGCTGGAGCATGCCTATAATCCCAGCACTCAGAAGGCTAAGGCATGAGGATTGCTGGGAGTTCATGATCAATTGGGGCTGTACAATTTCAAAGCTGCCACCCTGAACTACATAGTGAGGCCCTGCCTTAAAAAAAATCAGACACCAAGAATACAAAATCACCAGAGCATGGATGGGAGATTGCTGCGGGCCTAAATGGGCCAGGCCAGAGACCTCCAAGCAGCTAGAAGTTGGCTGCAGTCTGCCGCTGGGAGCCAAAAGTGGGCCAAATGATTCCCAGTGCTCTGGGAAGCTTTGGAACATTGCTCAAAATGTGGAAATATAGGAAAATGACAAAATGAAAAAAAAATTTAATCACTAACTTCCAGCCCAACCCAAGCAAGCTTAGGAGACATGGATACAGAATAAAATGTAAGCCATAGACACAAATTCCTGAAATGATAACAACTGAAGTAAAGAAACAACTTCAGGAAGCTATAAAAGAATTAAGATCAGAAATAGTCTCCCAAGTAAAAGAAATAATAAATGTAATGAAAGAAATGCTGAGCACATTTAAAGAAGATATAGTTAAAAAATTAGAGGAACAAAGCAAAAAATGGAAAACCTGAATGAACACCGTAAGAAACAAACAGAATTCATGAAAAAGATTCAAACAGATATACAGGAAATCTAAAATTACATCAAAAGTTGGCAAAATCGCCTCAATAAAAGTGAAGATAGAATTTCAGACCTCAAAAATAAGATTGTAGCTATTGAACAGGAAAGGAAAGATCTTTTAAAAATAGCAAGGAATCAGGAAATAATAATTCAACAGCTGTAAGATGATGCAAAGAAAAACAACATAAGAATGATAGGGTAAAATAAAAAAGGAGGTAACAACACAAATGATAAAGAGGCTATTTACAGAAGTAATAGCTGAAAACTTACCAAACATGAGAATTTAAACTGACATACAAAAAAATTGTGGTACTTTTATACAATGGAGTACTACTCAGCTATAAAGAATGATCACATTAAGATATTTATAAATAAATGGATGCAACTTGAGACCATACTCATAAGCAAAATAAATCAAACTCATATGTATAAATCCTGTATAGTCTTCCTAGTGTAAGAAATGGTAAGAGTACATAAGATTTTATGGTAATCATGGTTCACCACTATACTGCTTTGAAGTCTTATGTTTTCATTCATTGGTTGGAATGGTTTTATTCTGTATTGTTTGATCTTAATATATGTGATGATATGAATTGTTACTTTGAAGAAAAGACAATATGACAGCCATTGTTGATTTGATATAATCTTGCTCTGAAGTCCTACAATATTCTCATTTTTCTATCACCATTGGTTCTATCATGTTGTGTCTTATTGGATTTTAATATGTATGATAGTATAAACAAATTTTTTATGGAAAATGAGTAGCCACTGTTCATCTTCAATTATTTGGTTCAGAATGCCTTGCAATACTTTCCATTCTCTTGAGTGATTTTATTCTATTTTGTTATGTTTGACATTACTGTGTGTAAAGCTAAGCTCAACTATTTCAAAGAAAGAGACACTATTATAGTTCCTGTTAATATCCAATTGTCAGAGCAGAAATCAATGCAATAGAGACTAAGAAAACAGTACAAAGAATCAAGAAATCAAACAGTTGGTTCTTTGAAAGAATAAATAAAATGGATAAGCTAGTAGACAATCTTATTTAAAAAGGAAAAAAAGAACTCAAACTCATAAATTTAGTGGTGAATTTAGTGGTGAATTCACTGGGTTCTGTGCTTTTATTAGTTGATAGGATTTTTATTTCCACCTCTGTGTACTGTCTGTTATGGGAATGTTCAGAGTTTTATGTATTGCTGGTTCAGTTTTGTAAATGCTTAGGAGTTTGGTAATTTATTTATTTCTTCTATATTCTCCCATTTATTGGAATATAAATTTTGAAGTAGCTCTTTTTGATCCTCTGGATTTTGATAGTCTTTTGCAATTTTACTTTTTCACTTCAGATAGTATTAATAGGGATTTTATTAATTCCTTTGTTAAGTTTGGATAGCTTTTATGAATCTTGTTTATTTTTTTCATGGAATGAAATTTTTGATTCATTAATCATTTGTATTGATTTTTTAAGTCTTCATTTCATTACTTTTTGCTCTGATATTTATAGTTTCTTTCATTTTACAAATTTTGGACTTGAATCAATCTTATTTTTTTGCAATCATGAGATGCATCATCAGGTTATTTACTTGGGGTTTCTCTGTTTTATTCTTTTTAAAATTCATAGTTATAAGCGTCTCTCTTAGAATTGCTATCACTGTGTCCCAGTGGTTTTGTTGTTTTGTGCTTCCTTTGTCATTTGACTCCTGGAACTTATAAAATATCTTCTCTCATTTTTTCTGAGACTCATTAGTTATTCAAAACATATTCTTTAATTTCTACATATTTCCATAATCTCTATGGATTCGGGGGCATTGATTTCTAGATTCATTTTTCAGGGACTGATGTTATGGAACCAATTATTTCACTTGTGCCAGCCTTTTTTTAAAATTCTTTGATAATGCATCAGTGTATGACATGTAGGAGACACATCCTTGGAAATTTAGCCTTCCCTCTTAAATTCTAATTAATTTATGCACAAACAAAATTAGTGTAGAAATTTTATGATTTATTAATATTTTTACTGCAGCATTGCTTAGATATGCAGTCACAACAAATTGTACAACACCAAGAAAGAACATAAAAATAGCCTTGGATATGTAATCATTAGTTTCAATAGTGTACCTCCACTAGGTTGAAATGGATCCCCCAAATCTAAGACACTCTATTTCAAAGAAGAGTTTTTCTGTTAAAATTACTACATAGTAAGAAGATGAGAGGAAACAATCTGTGAGCCAGATATACAGTGGGTATATAATGAAGCACTAGAGGAAGAGTGCAGTCTAAGCAGCCTTGATTTCAAATCAACAATTTATCTACAGGACAAGTAACTTCTTCTACACATTCCCTTATCTCTGTCCCAAGAAAGAAGATGAACTTGTTCTTTAAAATGATTAAAAGAGATACTTTAATCATTACATACTCATTAGTGGAAAAATTCAAGAGGAAGAAATAATTATAAACATACATGCACAAAATACAGGAGCACCCAACTATATAAGACAGACACTAATGGACATGAAAAACCAAATACACAAGAACACAATTATAATGGGGGACCTGAACACCCCATTGTCACAGAGAGATAGATCGATCAACTGGACAAAAATCCAACAAAGAAATAATAGAACTGAAACATACTTGTGAGCAATTGGACTTAGTAGATGTTTACAGAGTGTTGCACCAAACCATATCAGAATACACATTCTTCTTAGCTGCACATGGGACATTCTCCAAAATAGACCATATATTATCCCTTAAAACAGTCTTAAATAACTTTAAAGGTATTGAAATCATCCCTTGCATACTATCTGAACTTAGTGCACTGAAATTGGAAATTAATGGGAAAAGAAATTGCAAAACCTGCACAAATACATTGAAATTAAATAAAAAACTTTTGAACAACTAGTGAGCCTCAGATGAAATTGAAGAAATAAAGCAATAGCTACAATTCAATGAAAACAGAGAAACAACATACTGTAACCTGTGGGATGCAAAGAAAGTAGGCCTAAGTGGGAAAAATACAGCAATAAATAGTCATATCAAGAAAACAGAAAAAAACACAAATAAACAACCTAATGCTTCATCTCAAGCTTCCAGAAAAAGAAGAGCAAGTTAAACCCATAGGAGAGAGGAATTTTTAAAGATTAGAGCAGAAATCAATGCAATTGAAACTAAAAAAAAAATACAAAGAATCAATGAATCAAAAAGCTGGGTTTTTGGGAGAATAAACAAAATTGACAAACCTCTAGCTAACCTCATAAAGAAAAAGAAAGGAAAAATACCCAAATTCAAGCAATAAGGACTGAAAAGGGGGAAATTACTACAGATCTTGTGGAAATTCAAAAGATCATGGATACCTACTTTGAAAGTCTCTACTCACATAGAACAGAAAACACAGAGGAATTGGACAGATTTCTAGAAACATATGAACTAGCAAAGCTCATTTATAGCAATTTTGAATAATAGCATTGAATTATAGCATTTATAGCAATTTTGAATAATCCAATATCAGCTACTGAGATTGAAAACATAATTAAAAACTTACCAACAAAGAAAAACCCAGTTACTGATAGATTCATTGCTGAATTCTACAAGAAGTTTAGAGATGATTTGATGCCAATACTCCTTAAACTCGTCAACGACATTGAAAAGGAAGCAGTCCTCTCTAAATCATTCCTGGAGGCAAGTATTACTCTCATACCCAAACCAGAGAAAGACCTAACCAAAAAGGAGAATTATAGGTCAATTTCACTAATGAACATTGCTGCAAAGATTTTCAATAAAATGCTGGCAAATAGAATGCAGCAAATCATCAAGAAGATTATACATCACAACAAAGTGGGATTCATTCCAGGAATGCAAGGATGGTTTAACATACACAAATCAATAAATGTAATACACCACATCAACAGAGCCAAAAACAAAAACCATATGGTCATCTCAATAGATGCAGAAAAAGCTTTTGATAAACACCAACAGAGGTGATAAAAACCCTTCAGAATCTTGGAATACATGGTGTCTACTTCAGTCTTATAAAGGCCATCTATGAAAAACCAACAGCCAACATTACACTAAATGGACAAAAAAATTGAAAACTTTCACTTTAAAATCAGGAATAAGACAAGGATGTCAACTATCACCACTCCTATTCAATATAGTTCCGGAAACACTAGCCAGGGCAAACAGACAAGAGAGAGAAATAAAAGGAATAAAGATAGGAAAGGAAGAAGTTAAATTATCACTATTTGAAGATGACATGATACTCTATAGAAAACCCAAAAATCTCCATTAAATACTACTAGAGGTAATAAACAAGTTCAGCAGTGTAGCTGGATACAAAGTCAATGCTTTAAAATGAATAGCATTCACTCACAAACAAAAAACTTACTGAGAAAGAAATTATGGAAATTTCACCCTTCACAATAGCATCTAAAAAAATGAAAAATTTGGGAATCAAGCTAAGAATGTAAAAGACCTATATGATGAAAATTATGCTACACTCCAAAAAGGAGATTGAAGAGGTTATTAGAAAATGGAAAGATATTCCTTGCTCTTGGCTACTAAGAGCCAGCATTGTGAAAATAGCCATATTCTCCAAACTGTTGTACAGATTTAACACAATCCCAAACAAAATACCATTGACATAATTCACATATTTAGAGAAAAATCTCCTAAAATTCATTTGGAAACAGAAGAAACCTAGAATAGCAAAGGCAACTCTGGGCAACAAAGACAAAATAGGAGGTATCTCAATCCCTTACTTGAATCTATAGTACAAAGCCACAGTGATAAAATCAACCTGGTACTGGTAAAGAAATCAACCTGAGGATAAATGGAACAGTTTAGAAGTTGGAAGCACAACTACAAAGACACTCAGCCATATGATATTTGACAAAGGGGCTAAACATGTTCACTGGAAGGATAGCCTCTTTAATAAATGGTGCTGGAAAAATTGGCTCTCCATATGCCAAAGACTGAAACTAGATCCATGCCTATCACCATGCACACAGCTAAAGTCTAAATGGATCAAAGATCTGAATATTAAAAGAGAAACATTAAATCTACTGGAAGACAAGGTAGGTGGCAGTCTTGGAGACATAGGGGTAGGCAGAGAGTTCATGAACAAAACACAAACTGCATTGGAAACACTTCAAAGTATCAACAACTAGGATCTCGTATTATTGAAAAGTTTCTACACTTCAAAGGAAATCACCAACAGAGTGAAAAGAAAACCCATAAAATGGGTAAGAATTTTAGCCAGCAACCCCTCAGACAAAGGACTTATATCCAGAACATATAAACAACTGAAAAACATCAAGGCCCCCAAATTCAAAGACCCTCTCCATAATGGACATCTGAGATGAACACACATTTCTCAGGTGAAGATATACAAATGGAAAATAAATACATGAAGAAATTTTCACCATCACTGATCATTCAAGAAATGCAAATTAAAACAGCATTGAGATTTCACCTCACTCCAGAAAGAATAGCTGCCATCAAGAAATCAACTGATAACAAATGTTGTCGAGGCTGCGGGGGGGAAAAAGGAACACTGCTCCACTGTTGGTGGCAGTGCAGACTGGTGCAACCACTATGGAAATCAGTATGGAGATTTCTCAGAAGACAAGGATTAGAAGTTCCATTCAACCCAGCTATTCCCTTCCTGGGCATTTTCCCAGAAAACCTGAAAATATCATATCACAGTGATTTATGTCCCCCCATGTTCATAGCAGCACAATTTGTAATAGTTAAATCTTGGAAACAACCAAAATGCCCATCAACTGCAGAGTGGATAAAAAGATGTGGTATTTTTATACAATGGAATACTACTCAGCTATAAAAGGATGATCTTGAGGCCTTCACATGCTAGTGGAGGCAACTTTAGCCAATTCTCATAAGTGAAATAAATAATAATCATATTTATAAATATCGCATTGTGTCTCTAGTGTAAAAAATGTAATAAGAAATGTAGGAGTAATAAAACTCAAAATGTGTAATTGCTATTGTAAAAAAGAAAGGAAAAGGAAGGCCCCTAAGGGATTTAATTGCATGTACGTTTAAGTGTGTAGGATTGATAACCATATGACTAAGTTTTTGTTGAACTGTTGAACAGAACAGTTTTCAGTCTCACTATTTCAATGTCCACTTTGTTTCCTTTAATTTTGTAATTTAAACAACTATTTCTAAGAAGACAGTATGAAATTTATTATCTAAAAAAAGGAATATAAAATGTATGAGTAATAAAACCCAAAATGTATAGTTGCCATTGTAAAAAAGAGAGGAAAATAAAGTGCTTTAAAGTATATAACTGCATGTATGTTTAAGTGTGTAGAATTGATAGCCAAATATTACTAAGTTTACATTGGATCCTTGAGCAGAACTGTTTCCAGTCTCACGGTGGTTTGAATGTCCACTTTTTTCACTTTAATTCTGTAACTTGAACAATTATTTCTAAGATTACAGTATGTAATTTGTCAACAAGTGATTTTTTAGTGTTTATTTTCATTTATCTCATGTTTTTTGAATTTTGTGTTATTGCTTCCCTTCTTTTTTGTTTTTTTTTTCTCTTTAAATAAATAAAAAGTCATGATTAAAAAAAAGAAAGAAAGAAGATGGAGACAGGATAGAGTGATACTTGGGGTATTCTCCCAACACTATTGAATAAAAAAGTAGAAATCATTTCCCATCACATAACAACATAAAGCAGGAAGAATAACTTAAGATGTAAATAATATGCTATCAATTTAGTCTACTCTCATTTATAGTTAAAAGAGCTAGGGAGAACACACGAAGAAAAGAGAAACAAATAAATAAAAACTTCAAGAACTAAGAAGAGGAGATAATTAGTGTCAAAATCTGGTAGGAATTTCACTTAAATGAAATGTAAGGAACCTTTTGTCATGTAAATGATAATGCTGGAGATGGTGAAGAGGTTAACAGTTAATTTTTAAATGTATTATTCTTAGCTCATAGGAAAAAGAATCTGCCAGGAAAATAGGCAGCATTTGAGTATGGCATGGAAAAGTTTGTTTTAATTAATGAATAACATTTTTTGGTATATTTTATTTATTTTTCTAAGCTGTTTGTTGTTATATTTTAGATACACATAATGATCATATTCATCACCGGGAATTTGTAATTGTGCATGATATATCTTGACTTATTTTTCCCATCCACCTTTTCTCCCCTTAACCCCTTATTTACAAAATATTCATTTCCATTTTTCCCTTTTCCTGTTTTTTTCTTTTCCCTTCCTTCCTTTTCCCTTTCTTTTTCCTTAGTTTCCCCTCACATTTGAACTTTTCTCCTTATTTCACAATATCTATTAAACAATTTTGTCCTTCTTTACACTTCAGGTTTCTCACAACAGAGAAACATTATGATATTTATACACATGTGTCCAAATTATTTCACTTAAAAATATGAGCTCAAGGTCCATTCATTTAGTTAGAAATGTCTCGAGTTCATTCTTCCTTATGATAAAGTAGTACTCCATTGTATAAAAAATTTAAAAACTCCACATCTTCTTTATCCATTCATTGGTTGATGGGCATTTGGGCTGTTTAGAAGACTGAAGGAAAAGCTTCTAAAAATTTTTAGTTCTTTTTTAAAATAAATTATTTTTATAAAATTTTATCCCATATTCTGGTTATATATTTCATCCAACATGGCATTATTATCAATGGAAATGGATATGAATGCCATTATTTCTGTTATGAATTATAGACTAATTATTATTTTTCTGTTACAACATGAAGATATTTCCTACCAAATCATCTATGAAGATTTTAGAGAATTCTGATTATGATACTATTGCTTCCTTCAGTGGTAACAACCAAACATTAGGGGAAACAAAGTGAATCCATTCATGGTATCTTTAATACATCTCTTATTCATTGATACAGTTTTACATATTTAAGGATAAACAAAAAGTTTTTTTAAAAGTAGTTGGTTCATGTCACTTATTGAAAAAAAATTTAGGTCCAGCAGAAAAGAGAAAAAAATTCTTTTGATTGACTAGTTATTCAGTGTTGCTCCCACAGCCTTCTTGGTCCAACCAATAAGGAATCATTATTGCTCTTTATATCTGCCCTGTTTTATTTTGCTTTTCTTGTCCATGTGGTGATTTTGACTGTATATGCTGCCAGAGTTCCAGGAAGTAATATATTCCCAAATCTCATGAATGATAAAAAGCATGAAATACAGAAACAAATACCTCAATCCAGTATTCTTATGTTTTCATTCTGTAATTAGGATGGGAATTACTACTTCTATTTCAGGAAAATTAAAGCTTTACCCTCATACTCTGAATGGTGGCACATGACTTAATTCTATTGATTGTATTCTGAAACTGAGAATGTGACTTCCTGCAGGTTGATACTTGAGGATCAGACTTCTAAAGCAAGCCTTGGCAAACTAGGTAGACACTGTCTCAACATGCAGAGTAAAATGGCTGGGAATGTAGAACAGCAGCAAAATGCTTTCCTAGTATGAGTGATTTCCTGGGCTCAATGGCTATTATTCTTTTCACCAAAAATATTTTTTATCTACAAACTCTGAGAATACCATAGAAGACTTGAATTCATAAATAGAATTATTTCTAATTATAATGCAACAATATTCCAAATTGTTTCTAATTATGCATGTAACAAGATTCTGCAGTATAAGAGAAGTTCATGTAGGTTACACATTCTGAGAAACACTATTCTGAAGAAATTTCCCGAAGAAGTTTTTGGAACAAAACCATCTGTTTGGTATATTTAATAATTTTCAAGAACTATTCAGATTATTTCAATTTTATATAAATCTTACACAAATTAAAATAAATTAAAAATAAAATCAATGAGTTAATTTGGAATAAATTTAGAAGTTGGTAGAAGGTAGGGTTGCTTGTTTTTGTAAAACAATGAAAAGCTTGAAAGCATTAAATTCTGAATTACAAATGTAAACAGAACTAAGCAGCTATATGGGAAACCAACTGAGCAACCATTTTAAGAAAATCATAAAGAAATCATAATGTTAGAAATACTGTAACAGACAAAAAGGAAACATTTCAAAATTATGAAATAAATAGTCCTTTAAAAAGAGCCAACTAAGTGGAACAGAAAAACCAATCAAAACTTCACTTAGAAATCTGTTCAAAGCCTCAACAATCTAGCCTGTGTATTGAGGGATATCAGTAAATAGCAATAAAATGCAGCAAAAGAAAAAAACTAAAATCAAAGAGCATTTTGAAAATTTCAGTTAATGAAAAACATCCTTTAAGTTTAAATAGGAAAACATATTTCCTCAGAAAGGAATAGAAATAAGCTGGCTTCATACTTCTTTAGAACAATGGGCATGAGAAAATAATTTTGTGACTCACAAACTCCATGTATCTCCAAGTTGTTATTTATAGTGGACAGCAATAGAAAAGTTCTCAGAAATAAAGGGCTCAGAAAGGACAGTATCCATATAAACAAATATTTGGCAACATGGCTTGTTGCAAAGTGATGTTAAAAATAAACGTGATGATTAGCAGGAAGCAAGAAAATCAATTGAAGATAAAATTAAATCTAAATAACAATAATAAAACTTGCAAATAGAAAAACAAATTTTTAAAAGCAACTATGTATAATTCTAAAATATAACCAAAATAGAACCAGAGTTCAATATATGTGTTCAATCCACTCTGTTTGTGAGTTGAACATTTTTAAATTGCCTAATTGCTCAATTTTTCGCACAACCCTAAAATCAATACTTGTGCTACATTTTATGTCACCCAGAGAGCAACCAAAATTTGAGTCACTTGAAGCATTTGTTCCTAGCTGACATGGAATTTGGCTTCTTGTTTCAGCCCTTATACTGCAAACCATGTTTTTCTTGTAGAAAATGTAGTGCTGTATTTTTCATTCCTGTTATCATATGATGACCAATGTGTCCCTGTGGGAAAAATACAATTCCTCAACTCATTAATGTCACTCTTAGCCATGCAAACAGTTTGATCAATAACATGTGAGTAATTGTGATTTTGTATAATACTTCCCAGGGAAAGATGGAAATGCATTTGTGAATTTCACAAGATCTTCTGTTTCTTTAGGTATAGTGAGGTAATTCCAAAAGCTCTCTCTGCTGAGATTCCAGGATGGTGAAGACATCAGAGTGGAACTGAAGTCAATGGGTAAATTGGTGGAAGAAAAGAAAATATTTGTTATGTATGATAGTGGTAAGGTTGGGTGGTTCATCACAATTTTTGTTTCTGTAGTAAAATTTATTCCTCAAAAAATAACAAAAAACTTCAATAAAGTGTTTGCTTATTGTAATAAATTAGAATTACAATTTATTATAAAAATTGTTAAAATTTTATTTTATTAGAACATAAACAATAACTATATAAATTTTACTACAGTTTGATAGTTTATTAATGTGAAAATTTTTAATATAGCATAGCAACAGGCAAAATAAGAAAACAAATACATGCTCATAGAAATTAACCATGAAGTTAATTTGGTACGATCCAAATTCCATTCAACATAAAACTCTTAATAAGCTTGGACTGAAATATACAAATAGAATATAATAAGCATTGAAGTGAACAATTATAAAAATATAAAAGTGAAGGCTAATTTACAGAAAATGCACCTACAATAATCAGTATATTTCCCACATAACAATGATGTAAGTTTTTTCTTGTGGTGAAACAAACTATACCATTTACAAAATCAGCAAGAATTTGAATTCCACAGGTTAAAATACACATACATGGGAATATTTTAAAATCTATATTTATTGTTGTAACCAGAGTCTGAAAGGGAAATCATTTAATATGGGACACAATCTATAGAATTGTTTTATAGTAGTTACCCAAAGAGTCGAATGCAAAAGAGTGCAGGAAATCTGTCCACACACTAGAGACCCAGAATCTAGCTTAGGGCCTGGATCCCATGGCAATGTCCTGCACAAGTTTAGTTGAATGCTTAGAGCCAATGACAATTCCCTCCATGAGTTCATCTGGAGGCCTGGAGCCCATGACACTATCTCATGCAAGCCTGTATCAAAAATCTGCTCTGTGAAGGCCCAAAGGTCAGTAGTGTAAGCTAGAAAATCTGTGCCAGCGGGATGAAGGATCTGTGCTGGCAGACTCATGGATCTGCATGGGAGCCAGGAAGTAACGGTCAAAGTTATAACCAGTCATCCTCAGCAACAGTGAGGTCCTGCGCTCATCTGATGATGAGACCAATCGAGTTCATAACAGGAAACACAGTGTGACAAGCTTCTCCAGGAGAACCAACAGCATCACCTCTTCCTCTCCAGTTCCCTTTTTTATGTTGTTGGCAATAATCCTTATGTGGGCCTTCTACACCCAGCATCATGATGATTTAGTCCACCTGGGTGTTTCAAGTTAACCACCAGTTTTCAATCCACCACAATTATCAAATATATTATGTTTATGTACAAATTTACCAAAATAAATCCCACTATTCTATATAACAAATATACAGTACTAATAATTATATAGATCCCCTTTTCAGATAATAACTAATAAATTTTATAATCTAAAGAAGTACTATATTTAAGAACAAAGTCAAAATTGGCATGCAATTGTATTTGTATCAACAAACCTCTATATCTAAAGAATAACCGTTCTTATTAAATCATGGCTCTGCTTGATTCATCCTTCTTTCACAAGCTTGTGACTCTTCAAAAGTGCAATTGCTTTTATTTTTTTCTAATATTGTTTTATAAATAATTAGGACAGTTACATCCTTAAAAATAAGGGTTGCTGCTGTGCTAAGGAGCACAGTGATTTCAGAGCTGTCCTATGACAAGGGATGTACATATTCTAATCTAAAACTGACCATACCTCAGTAACAGTGTCTGTATTTCAATGATAAAGACATGCATGCTCTTTTTTCTGGATTTGTGTATATTTTTGAAACATATTTTTCCTTCAATAGATTATACCAGCAGATGGAATGTTTATATATACCATGAATGCAAGACTAAGAGAAATTTTATTGTTCTGTTAGTTGAACTTTTGTTACTGTGAAAAAATACCTAAGAAAATAAACTTTAAAGAGGGAAAGTTTAATTTTGGCTGCTGGTTTCAGTTGATGGGCATTTGATCCTGTTATCTTTGGGCAAGGCAGTACGTCATGGCAATGAATATGTGATAAAAAAGAATCAACTATCTTATGATGATGGAGGCAAAAAGAGAGAGAGATGGAGACAGACACAGAGACAGAAAATATCAACATCCCCTGCAAGGAAACACCTTCAGTAACCTAACTTCCTTCTTTTTCTAGGTCCCACCACCTTTCAACAGTGCTACAGACTGGAGAAAGATCCATTTGCTTATGGGCTTTTGGGAAATTTCCCAGTTCCAAATTAGAGCATTTATGTCACATAATACAACTAGTAGATGAAATTTTGGATTTATGCATCAGTAAATACTTATTATTTACATAACATCATTCAATTTATTTCAAAAGATTAGAGAATCAAAATACATGTTGAGATTAATCTCAAGTATTGTCATTTGTATATCCATATAATATATATGTATTTATTTATGTATAGATTTTCTCATATTCCCTATGAAAACTTAAATATGGAATATAAAACCTATTACATTCCTGTTTATTCTGGTTAATAAATGTATACTGAGAGAGACAGAGAGAGAGAGAGAGAGAAGAGAGACTGAGAGAGGAGATAGAGAAAAGAACAGGACATGTGTAAACAATCTAAAATTTTTGTTTCAGTTGCCTGTTAATGGATTGCACCTTTTTTCATTTCTGTTTTGGTTTATAACTGAAGGTGAAATCTTTCTATGTTAGAGCTATTTCAAAAAATTTCAGACTCTAATTATACTATTATAATGTTATTTCCTATGAAATGAGAGCTATAGTACATGTCCCATTAAGTGTGCACCACTAGGACTTAATATTTACTTTCAATGTGTAACCCTTGTAGTGAGTCACTCTCTGTTTTTGTTTTAAATGATTACACACCTGTCATCCCATTAGATCTTGAGTTCTACAAGGCAGGGACAATATCCTATTTGTCTGAATGTTTTGGGGACTTAATATGATGAAACAGAGAAGACACCAATTTGATTGAATTTCAAGTACTTCAACTGATTTCTGTAACTTTGAACAATTTGCTTATAGGCTGTAACCTCCCTTACTTCACATATTGAGATGAAGTCAAGTTACTAGATAATGCCCATATTCATTCTCTTAAAATATCCTGTATTACCAGGCTCTTCAGGTGTTCTAAAACTACTCCATGGATAAATTGCTACTTCAATCTTTACATATCTTGGATTAAGCCACTGTCCAGAAATTACCCTCCACTGACCTTAAGTTTACTACTTCACTTATGAGCAGAACATCATGCATAACCAGAAATATATAATGTTTCCTAATGTCTTGAGATGACAACTGTTATTTGAATTCCTTAAATTGTCAAAAATTGAAGAATAAACAGGCCCTTCATTTATAATGTGTATGTAGCTATAGTAGATGTAAAATTTAGTTCAGAAATTCAAAAAGAAATGAACTTATAGAGGACTACACATGATACATTAATTTTAATAAGAAGATTCACACAAAACATGTAGAGAAGAAGAATAACTCCCATTTCTTATTTTGCCTGGATGATGTTCACATAATATATCTATTATCAATTGGAAAATTCATTGGTGGTAACAAAATTGTCCCATCAACCAAACATTAGATATCTCAAGTAAATTAACCTAGCATGTCCCATCAACCAAACATTAGATATCTCAAGTAAATTAACCTAGCCAAGCATGCTGGAACATGCCCGTAATTCCAGCACTTGGGAGGATGAGGCAGGAGGATCACTGTGAGTTCAAGGCCAACCTGATATACACAGCAGGACTCTATCTCAAAAACCAAACCAAACTAAAAACCAAACAAACAAAACAACAAAACAAAATAAAAATAATTACACAAGTAAGGTACCTTAAGAGGGTGATTTTCCTACATAATCCTTCGAACATTATCCTTGAATATGGAAAAATAATATATTTGAGTCTTATGATCATGGTTACTCAAATAACTATTTTAACTGCATATCATTTAGAAAATATGTTGTTTGATGAAGTAGACACTTTGTTCTAGAAAGCTTCCTTCATCCTTTGTATTCGTCAAATAAAATACACTTTCCTTCTAAGCCTCACTATATTAAACTTAGTATCAGCATTTTTATAACTAATTACATATTTTAAGGTTTATATGAGTTTGAAAAATGGAGAATTTAAATTTTGAACACAATCTTAGTATCTTAATCTCAACATATAGATGTTTTTATTTCATGTAAATTAGAAAATAATACAAGAATAATTTATAACCTTTGTGAACAAGCAATGAGCAGGATTTGTTTTTGTGTATGTTAAACAGATGATAAAAATTCCCATAAATATCTTAATATCCACAGGGTTTATATTCCAAGCATACAGTTTACAACTATACACGGTCCTTCCTTTCCCCCAATTTCTGTACTTTATCTCTACTTTTACTAAAACAAGTGCCATAATATATTGTTATCTGTAAGCCAATGGAGAGAAAATTCTGCATAAAATTACCCCAACTCAATGGCAGAAAAATTTAACTACATTGATTTACATACTTTGTAACAACTGTGAAATGGCCATTCTCATGTGGCCTCACTAGATACTATCTCAAGTGGTCAAAAGGCTGAACTTAACTCCAAATAATGGGTTAAAGTCTGCTTTATGTGACTTTTAATCTTTGTCAATAACTATCAAATGTCTAATATTTTATTCCAGTTTTAAGCTAATGAATCATTATCTAGAGTTTCACAGATGCTGTGGGAGACATAAGACTTCTTGGTCAGTGAAAAAGGACTTATTACTGCTATTAGTATTTTATTTTCCTTTTTAATGTTAACATCAGAACAAACAGTATGAGGTTCATGTTTTCTTCAGTTTCTCTTGTGCCTTACACTTCATCAAGGTTATTTGAAGACAGACCAAGATGACTTCTGTGCAATTAGTGGCTATGTGTTACACTTGAGGAAACCTAAAGTTTGAGAATTCCTATATATTAAAATCTGTCCAAACACTGCCATAAATAATCATATTCATTTTTTTGGCCATGAATCTGCCTTCTGCCTCAGAGTGATGTGAAATTTCTGACTTCCAGAGTTCTTTTCTCTACAAAAACCTAGGTGTTGATATTCCAGTACAAAGCCATCAGTGACTTTGCAGAGAATACAGAAAGTTAAGAGCCATGAAGAATTGTCTCTACTTGTTCTCCTTGGATGAATGTCTACACAAGGTAGGCTCTTCCTATAGTGAATTATGCCTACCAGCATTCCATGCAAGTAATCCTCATTATTAAACCTAAGCCAGTGTGTCATGTAAGTGTAAGTTACTGTGATTGAAAAAGAGATAAAAATACGTATTTGCTGAAAAATATTCCATCACTTAAAGAATACTAAAATTGCTTACTTCTCCTTATATTAAGGGTGATCACAACAAAAGACTATTTACTCAGACTGTATTTTGCATTCTCTGCCAAATTATTTTAGTAGGTTAATTTCATATAGAATTATAGACTATCAATTTGTGTTATATGTGCACATAAATACAAACATATACACATACAAACAGACACAAGTATATGTTTATGTATATGCATATATGTAGGTGACTACTCTAATTGCAGTATGGTAGTAAAAAGGTAGTACAAGTGTGTTTTCCCCCCCTCGAGCCCTGAACACATGTGTGAGTTGAATCCCAGCAGGAAGGGAAGACTTGAAACATGGCTAAGACCACTCCCCTTATCTGAAATCACCCTAGGATGCACGAATGATACCTGAGAGCCTAGCTGGGCCATGCACAGTGATCTCCAAGCAGCCATCAGGGAATGGAATTCAGTCCCAGGCCCTGAATGTGTGCAGCTTGAACTGCAGTGCACTGGGAAGCCTTGGAACTTCACTCCCAGGTGGTAAAACCACTCCCTGCTTCTGAAATCACTGGAGGACATACAGGAGTCACTACTGGCCTAACTGGCCTATGCCCAGTGGACTCCAACCAGCTAGAAGTTGCCAGAAGTTTGCCCTGGGAGCTAAAAGTGGGCCGTGTGATTCCCAGTGCACAGAGGAAGCTTTGAAACATTGCTCAAAACCTTGAAATATAGCAAAATGACAAAACAAAAGTGCAAAATCCAATCTCAAATTTGTACCCCAACCCAACCAAGCATAGGAGACATGGACATAAAAGAAAATATAAGCAATACACCTGAAATCCCTGAGATGATAACAACTGAAGTAAAAAATCAAGCCATAAGAGAATTCAAACAGAAATAGTCTCCCAGGTAAAAGAAGAAATGAGAAATATAATGAAAGAAATGCTAAACACATCTAAAGAAAACATAGTTAAAATTAGAGGAACAATGCCAAAGAAGGAAGCTCTGAATGAACAATATAAAAAGCAAAGAGAATGCATGAAGCAGATTAAAAGAGATATACAGGAAATCAAAAATTCCATCAAAAGTTTGCAAAATCATCTCAATAAAAGTGAAGATAGAATTTCAGACCTTGAAGACAAGATTGCAGCTAGTGAATGGAAAAGGAAATATCTTTCAAAAATAACATGGAACCAGGAAATAACAATTCAACAACTGCAAGATGATGCAAGGAAAAACAACATAAGATTCATAAGTATAAAGGTAAAGGAAGATGACAACACAAATGATATCAAGAAGCTATTTAGAGAAGTAATAGCTGAAAATTTCCAGAACATGAGAATGGAAACTGACATACAAATCAGCAAAAGATATAGAACTCTAAATAACCATAATTAAAATAAAACTACACCCAGATGTATAATAAATAACATCCCATAAATCCAACATAAGAACAGAACATTAAATGCTGCAAGAGAGAAGAGACAGATCACCATTAAAGGAAAGCTTATGAGAATCACAGAAGACTTCTCAACACAAACAATGAAAAGACAACAATTAAAAGAAACAGACTCACAGAATGGATCAAGAAACAACATCCAACCATATGCTGTATACAGGAAACCCATCTAACCCAAAAGGAAATTATAGACTGAAAGTCAAAAGATGGAAAACAATACTCCATGCAATAGGATCTCCCCTCCAAAAAAAGCAGGTGTAGCTATTCTGTTTGCAGACAATGTGAACTTCAAACCAAGAATGATCCAGAGAGATAAAGAAGGCTACTGCATACTAGTTATGGGAAAACTTCAAAAGGAAGAGATAACAATCATAAATATCTATGCACCACATTTGGGAGCACCCAGCTATACAAAACAAATATTAACAGAAATGAAAAATCAAATAAACTAACACAATTATAACAACAGACCTTAACACACCATTGATACAAAGGGACAGATCAACTATACAGAAAGTCAGTAAAGAAATCTCAAAACTAAATCACACCAGTGAGCAAATGTATGTCATGGTCCTGTACAGAGAGTTCCACTCAACATATTCAGAATATACATTCTTCTCATCAGCACATGGAATGTTCTCTAAAATATACCATATACTAGCTCATAGAACATGCTTAAGTAAATGCAAAAGAATCAAAAATATCCCATACATGTTATTGGGTCATAGCACCATGAAATTAGGAATTAATGAAAATAGAAACTGTGAAAACACACAAACACATGGAAATTGAATAATACACTCTTGAGAAATCAGTGGGTCACAGAAGAAATTAAAGAAGAAATTAAACAATATTAATAGGCAAACAAAAATACAAATACATCTTACCAGAACCTGTGGGATATAATGAAAGCAGGCCTCAGAGGAAAACTTATTATGGTGACCTTCCACATCAGGAAAACAGAATGAACAGAGATAAACAACCTGATGGTTCACCTCAAATATCTAGAAAAAAGAAGAGCAATTCAAGTCCAAAGCCAAAAGAAGAGAAGAAATTTTGAAGGTCAGAGCAGAAATCAATGCAATTGAGATAAAAAAGTACAATGAATCAATGAATAAAAGAGTTGGTTCTTTGAAAGCATCAATAAAATTAACAGGCCTCTAGCCACCTTATTTAGAAAAGGAAAGAAAACACTCAAATTTATGCAATAAGGAATGAAAAGGATGGAATCACTACACATCCTGTGGAAATACAGAAGATCACAAATACCTATTTTGAAAACCTCTATTCTCAAAGGCTTGATAACACAGAAGAAATTGACAGATTCCTAGAAAAATATGAATCACCAAAGCTGAGTCAACAAGATGTAAAACTGGTCAATAACCCAATTTCAATTAATGAAATTGAAAATGTAATTAAATCCTTACAAACAAAGAAAAGCCCAGGGCCCAATGGATTTACTTTGGAATTGTACAAGAAATTCATAAGAAATTTTAATTGAAAGTGAAACAATTTTTTTTCTAACTCATTTCTGGAAGGAACAATTACTCTAATACCAAAACCTGAGAAATACTCAACCAAAAAAGAGAACTACAGGCCAATCTCCCTAATGAACATAGATGCAAAAATTCTCAATAAAACTTTTACAAATAAAATGCAGCAAATCATTAAGAAAATAATACACCATGACAAAATGGGATTCATACCAAGAATGCAGGGATGGTTCAATATATGCAAATCAATAAATGTAATCCAGCATATCAATAGGGCCAAAAATAAGAACCACATGATCATTTCTTTAGATGCAGAAAAAGCTTTTGATTAGGTTCAACACTTACTCAAGATAAAAAAAAATTACAGAAAATTGGAATAGTTGGTCTTTATCTCAATATGGTAAAAGCCATCTATGACAAACCAACAGCCAGCATCATATTAAATGGCCAAAAACTGAAAACCTTCACCCTAAAATCAGGAAATAAACAAGGAGGTCCATTATCACCACTCCTATTCAATATAGTGCTGGAAATACTAGACAGAACAATTAAAGAAGAGACTGAAATAACAGGAGTAAGGATAGGAAAAGAGGAAGTTAAACTACCATTATTTGAAGATGACATGATACTCTACATAGAAGACCCCCAAAGCTCCTTTGAAAGACTCCTAGGCATAATAAATAAATTCAGTAATGTAGCTGGATACAAATTCAACACTCAAAAATCAATAGCATTCCTATACACAAACAACAAAATCACTAAGAGAGAAATAAGAGAAGCCACACCCTTTACAATAGTATCCAAGAAAATGAAATAATTAGAAATCCATCTAACAAAAGAAGCAGAAAATCTATCCAGGGAAAATTATAATACCCTGAAAATGAAAACACATCCCTTGTTCATTGATAGGAAGAATACACATTGTGAAAATGGCCATTCTCCCAAAATTGTTATACAGATTTAATGCAATCCAAACCAAAATGTCACTAGCATACCTCACAGATCTAGAGAAATCACTCCTAAAGTTCATCTGGAACCAGAAGAGACCTAGAGTAGCAAAGGCAATTCTAAGCAATGAAGGTAAGGCAGGAGGCATCACAATCCCTGACTTAAAGTTATACTACAAAGCTACTGTAATAAAATCAGCATAGTATTGGAATAAAAACACATCTGAAAATGAGTGGAATAGATTAAAAGATACAACTACAACTACAAACACACTCAACCACCTTATCTTTGATAAATTAGCCAAACACTTTCACTGAAAGAAAAATAGTCTCTTCAATAAATGGTGCTGGAAAATTTGGCTCTCCATATGCCAAAAATTAAAAATAGTCACATGCCTATCATCGTGTACTAAACTAAAGTCAAAGTGGATCAAAGATCTGAATATTAAAACAGAAACACTAAGTTTGTTGGAAGACAAAGTAGATAGAAATCTTGAAGACATAGGGATAGGTAGAGAAAACATGAACATGAATCAAACTGCATGCAAAATACTTCACAGAATCAACAAATGGGATCGCATCCTATTATAGAGATTTTGCATGTAGAAAGAAATCTCCTTCATAGTGAAAAGAAAATCCACAAATTGTGAAAAAATCTTAGTGAACTATCCCTCAGTCAAAGGATTTCTGTCTAGAATATATAAAGAATTTAAAAAAAATAAGATCCCCAAAATTCTAAGTCCCATTCCATAAATGGGCATCTGAAGTGAAGAGTTCACAGATGAAGAAATACTAATGGAAAATAAATACATGAAAAAATGTTTAGTATCATTGGTCCTTAGAAAAATGCAAAGTACCACAGCCTTGAGATTTCATCTCACTCCAGAAAGAATGGCCAGGATAAAGAAAACTACCACCAACAATTGCTGGAGAGGCTGTGGGAAAAGGAACTCTTCTGCACTGTTGGTGGCAGTGTAGACTGGTGCAACCCCTGTGGAGGTCAGTCTGGAGATTCCTCAAAACATGGGATTGGAGATCCCATTTGACCCAGTTATTCCAATTTGGGCATATTCTCAGAAGAACTGAAAACATACCACAGTGATATATGTGCACCCGTGTTTATAGCAGCACAATTTATAATAGCAAGATCTTGGAAACAACATAAATGCCCATCAACTGAGGAATGGGTAAGAAAGATGTGGTATTTTTATGCAATGGAGTACTATTCTGCTATAAAGAATTATCACACTGAGATATTTATAAGTAAATGGATGCAAGTTGAGACCATGCTCATAAGTGAAATAAATCAAACTCACATGTGTAACTACCATATATTCTCCCTAGTGTAAGTAATGGTAATAGTACATAAGATACAAAAAAACTCAACAAACACAAAGAAAGGACAAGAAGCTGTTTATAGGGGAAAATAATATCTCAGGGAAAATGAGGAAAAAAAGGAAGGGAAAAGAAAAAATATCTAAAATTATACAAACACACTTATGATAGCTACGATGATTGTGCTAAAATTCTATAAGTTCTTGTAACAAAATAGTTAACATTCATAGGATTGGAACATCTGTACATATTATTCTACGGTGATCTAAGGAACTCCAGAAGATCATTATGCAAAATAACAACCCTAGTTATGCTCATAGCACCTTGTTTTGAAGGCCTATATTGTCAGTGTTCTGGGCACTTTGCTATTGTTGTTTATATATCTTTTGTTTCATGTTTTCTAGGAATTTGTTTTGTTTTATCGTGTTTTGTTTTGTTTTTCTCTCTAATACA
The DNA here is from genome assembly GCA_004027455.1 of Hydrochoerus hydrochaeris. Taxonomy (NCBI): domain Eukaryota; kingdom Metazoa; phylum Chordata; class Mammalia; order Rodentia; family Hydrochaeridae; genus Hydrochoerus; species Hydrochoerus hydrochaeris. The sequence continues at coordinate 410,364 of PVLA01000090.1, forward strand.
GAAAGAATAGGTATCCATGTATACACTCATGCATGCACAGAACTTTTAAACAGTTTATGAGAAACAATTATTTAATGCACAATAAAATGATCAGCTACTTTGAAGAAAAAGAGACACTAAAGTACCCAGTGCTGATTCCGTAGTGTCATGATGTGAAATCCAGAAATACTATTATTATTTGTTCAGAGTGATTTCAGTCTGTTTTGTTTTGTTTAATTTCAACATACTTGAAGGTTTGGACAGCTATTTTGAAGAGAATGAGAGTCATTATGGCAGCCATAAAGACTTTCCTATTGTATGGTCTTCAAGACCTAAAATGCCTTCATCATCCTGTTCTGATCAGTTTTATACCATCTTGTTTGGATGAATTCATTGTATGTGACAACATGGACAACTATTGGAAGAAAACAAGAGACAATATGATAGGCAGTGAAGATCTCCAGTTGTCTTACTTTGAAATCCATGTCTCTTACATTGTTTTCTTATGATCTGTTTTGTTCTGTTTAATTTTACCCTCTTTAAAATAAAATTAAAAAAATAAGTAAATAAAAAATTAAAGAAAAAAGAGTGTTGTCCCTGTAACCATATTAAGACTCTTCTAATTTATGTAAATGGGTCTGTTATTTGATCTTTATGCACTGTAATCATTTAACAGTAAGAGAAAGTTAAATGTACTACTTACCTCATATAGCTGTTATGAGCATCAATTGAGTTATTACTTTAAAAGTAGTTACAAGTCTGACACATATCAATTGCCAAGAATATGAGGTATTGCTATCATCAGGTATTGTTAGGAAAATTACATGTATGTATTAGGGTGGCAATAATAATATATGAGATTTTAGCAAGTTATTTTACATATAAAACTATAAGATATAAAATTTACAATCAATTAATAACTCTTCCTACTGCAAATATATTACTGCTTATATTAAACAAGAATTATCATATCTATACTATGTTCAAAGATAAAATTTGAACATTTATAAGATGGATAAATATGCTTTCAAATATCTGCAAATATTTATAAAAATTTTAAAATATTCTTAGAAAATCATGAGATCCTTTTTCCTCTAAAGGTGAGAAGATGTTAGTGATAGTAATAATAGTAATAATCATAATTAAAACAATACTAAATTTGAAAAGTAACCAAAAGCAACATGGAAGTTTTGAGATCTTAATGTGAATCTTTTTTGGAATTGTGAAATATATGTGTAAATTGTCATTCAGCATTCATCCCTGTAATTTGGTCTTCTGAGATCCTCAAAATGCTTTAATATAGATTCTAACTTTTACAGTAATGTGATAATCATGTCAACAATTGTTTTTAATTCAGTGTATTGAACTTATTTTATCTATAATTGTGCAAATGAGTATACAAGTGAATTCCTAATGGGATTGTCCAGCAAAATCCTCCATTAAGAGAACTGAGTAAGGACCATTACCAAATGGCTCTTAGTTCTAACGTGTTACCATGTTTTCCCTTACTCATGTATATAGCTTACAACTGTCTCTCTAAGATTGCTGTACTCTTTCTATGGACCTTCATAGAGCCTACTTTCTCACTAAATTTACTTTTATGTTCTAAAGTTTTAGTTTTGGGAGGTTTTTTTTGTACTAGGAATCAAACTCATGACCTTGCACTTGAAAGGCAGGCAATGTGTCACTGAGCTATATCTCTGGCCTAAAATTTTAACTTTTATTAGTACATATTTGCAGAACATAATGATTATATTCATTGTAGGGAATCGGTACATGTGCATAGCACAACTCAGTGATCTCTCCTTCCCACTACCCCACTTTGTATTTTGCCAATATTAGATTCATTTATTTATCTTACACGTTCTTATAAAGTTACACTTGTGTAAATACTTTTAAATGCTAATTTCATGTGCTTAGGGTTTCTTATGTATCACTAATACAATTATTGTTTAAAGTATTGAGGGATCTCCCTTGGGAGAATTTTGTTGATCAGAAAAGGAAAGACCATTTATTACTACATTTTATAAATTAACCTTTTCATAATGAAAGACAGAGATCAAATCTGCAACAGTGAATTACTTTTACTCTAAAATTAATTATTTTTACTAAGATAAACATTACATGTAAAAAATTTTAATGTATTTTTGTATTTTATATTGCCTCAATTACAACATTCTTTCTCCCAAAAAATTCTCTTTTACAAGTTTGTCTCATTATACCTTCATTTTATTTTCTGTTTTGTCAATAAAACTAATTTTATCCAGTGTGTTTTAATACAGTTTAAGTTTCTAGTCCTAACTTTTGCCATATTTCTTTTGATTATATTTATTTTTCTATTTTATTAAGCATAAATGCCTAAGTTTTTCTTTCCTTTTTAAATTTTGGTTTTATAACCTACTTGGTAGTCTACAAATACTAATTATTTGTTTTCCTTTTATTTAAATTTTATTTTACAGAGAATAAAACAAAAGAGGGCAGAACAACACAGATCAGGACAGAACAATACAATCAACACAGCACTTCACAACAAGACAATTGGATATCAACAGTAGCTACCATAATATCTCTTTCTTTAAAATAGTTGAGCATAGCTTCACAAATAATAATATCAAACATAACAAAATAGAATAAAAAAATTCAAGAGAATGAAAAAATTACAAGGCATTCTGAACCAAATAACAGAAAATGTACAATGGCTGCTATAATGTCTCATTTTCCATAAAATTTTTGTTTGTATTATTACACATATTAAAATCCAGTAAGACACAACATGATAGGACCAATGGCAATAGAAGAACAAAAGCATGGTAGGACTTCAAAGCAAGATGATATTAAATCAGCAATGGGTGCCATAATGTCTTGTTTTCTTCAAAGTAGTTGTTCATACAATCACACATGATAAGGTCAAATAAAACAGAATAATACCATTCCAACCAATGAATGAAAACATTACAAGTCTTCAAAGCAATATATTGGGGATCCATGATTACCATAGAATCTTAAGTACACTTACTTTTTCTTACACTAGGAAGACTATGCGGTATCTATACATGTGAGTTTGATTTATTTTTCTTATGAGTATGGTCTCAAGTTGCTTCCATTTATTTATAAATATCTCAATGTGATAATCCTTTATAGCTGAGTAGTACTCCATTGTATATAAGTACCACAATTTTTTTATCCATTCCTCAGTTGATGGGCACTTAGGTTGTTTCCAAGATCTGGCTATTAAAATTGTGCCACTATAAATGTTTTCCTTTTTTTCTTAATAACATAAATGATATATCTATGGAGATCTAATATACTGTTGTAAGTAGTGAACACTAAGAGACCAATAATTTATTTTTTGCCTCATTATATAACTAAAAACTTTTGCTGAATATGTCTACCAAGTAGTGTATGTTAAATATCTCTTTGCTTCCATTTTCTTTCTTATTTGGGTTATTGAGTAATTTGAGGAAAGTTAAGACAAGCTTTTTCTCTTATGACCCTGTTTTTCCCACTGTTTATTGCTGATTGATATTTTCTTTATATATTTTGGATTATATTTTGTATTTTATATACTTTGAATATGTATATATATATATATATGTATATATATATATATATATATATATATATATATATAATTCTTATGTGTTACTTGTAGGATTTTTTATCAAAGAGACATTGTATAGTTTGATCCAGCTGAATTTGCAAGAGTTGCTTTGTATCTTTGCTTTTTAATTCTTTTTAAAGCTACACATATTAATATACAGAGCCCAGCATGGTGGCGCAAGCCTGTAATCCTTTGCTTGGGAGGCTGAGGTAGGAGGATCCCTGTAAGTTTAAGGCAAACCTGGGCTGCATAGTGAGACACTGTCTCAGAAACAAAAAAACAAAAACAAAGTTAAATAATAACAGTTATATTTATACATCTTTATATTGTGATTGTGTCATGTTTATGTAGGACATTTTTCATTTCTAAAGTGATAAAGTTATTTCACCTTTTAGATATAATGATTTTAAGAGTTTTCTCATTTAATTCATTATTAATATGAAATTTATGTAAAGTCAATTATCTTAGTGTAGTGTGAAATTTATGGAAAGTCAATTATCTTAGTGTAATTGACTGACTACATCTCCTTTTCCCTCAATTGTACTTTCCACTACAACCAAGTTCCCAGACATGCTTATTGCTATTCTTTGTGTTTCATTGATTTATTTCTCTCTTTTACAATAACACATTTTGATTAATATTGGATTTTTAACATGGTAATACCTGCCTCCTTGATCTTCTTTAGAGTAGTCTCTTTTAGAGTTGTATGTTTTTTTATCATAATTGTTAAATAAATTTATATTTTCAAAAAACAACTATTGATGTTTTATTGAAATTCTATTACATGTATAGATTAATTTGAAGGAGAATTTACAGTTCAAAGTGTTTTTGGTAGTCTCTTCTTATTCATCTTCTAATTCTGACAAAAAGTTTTATTTGATGTATCCCTATCTTTTCTCTGAAATTTAGGGAATGCTGTTGAAAGACCTACATTTTTACCCTGAAACTAAATTTCTGAAAATATGGATCCAATTGTATTCTGGCATTGGAAAACTAATGCTGTAAAATATGATGCCAAAGTTTGTGGATGTAAATTTAAGTCATGAACAATTACATGCTTTACCTATAATCTTCTTTAAATACAATTGCCTTCATGTTGGGAAATATAGCTCAGTGCCACAACACCTGCCTGGCAAGCACAAGATCCTGAATTCAATTCATAGTATCAAATAAGTAAATAAGTAAAATTAGTTTCAGTGAGGTCTTATGTCACAAAGGCAGCTCAAATATTTTACAAGTGTACATCTGACTCATGTCTTTCCAGGCTGTATCCCACAAGCTGATATTGAAAGAATGGTATCCAATACCTGAAATTTCATAGAAACCCATTTAAGGACAGATTACAATATTTTAGCTACAGACCCCTTTTTTCATGGTAGATATACCTATGGGTATATTAAATATTGATACATTTTCAAAATCATAGTAAGTAACTTGGCAAATGAAGAAAAGACAAAATGGTAGAAATGATAAGAGGAAGAGACATCATGATGTTTCCACTTAGAAAAGACTGCTTGAAAGGGACAAATATGGAATTGAGAGAGAAAGGTGTATAATTTAGAGGAAGAGCACTATGCTAGATTTGTTGTCCTGGTGTTCAATGCTAATGGTTCATGCACAGAGAGTGCTTTGAAAGGGAAGATGGGATGTTAGCAAAAAGAAGCTTAGACTCTTTTCATGTTTTGGCAAGAATTGTGCATAGCCTAGTCTTCTATCATACATAAATCCCTGGATTGATATGCGATTGCTACGTGCCTGTGGCTTTGGTGAGCATTATGAGGTAAGCTATATGGAGGAGGTCAGTCACAATATTCTCCAGAATAAAAGTGGAGAAAATACTCCACAATGAAAATCTCAGTGCATTCTTGTAACTCAAAATTTTGAAAATAAGATTTGTGCCTTTAAAAAAAGCCTGAACACCAGATATTTAGTGTGAATCTCATAGTTAAAATTTTGACTGGGGAATTATGTAGTTGAAATACCAAATCCACAACATGAATTTGAATGTAAACTGATATTAAGAATTATACACCTGAAAAAATGTGCTGGGAATTTTAATCGTCATACATTATCAGAATTGATTGCTAAGATTGGCAAAAAATCAATTTCTGACATTAGGTGAGTATGGAGAAAACAAAACAGTTATCTTGTACTTTCAAAATGTGATTGAACTTTATCCCCTTAATGTTGAGCTCACAATAAAATTTACTGGACTTCCTCATTGTTGGACTGGAATAAAGAATTTAAAGCCCTGGCAGCACTTACTCAATTTTGTAATGGTGACATTATCACAGAAGGAAGTAGTGCCCTTTTCCTGAAATTCCATCTATAGCATAATACCATATGACATCCTGTCATTTCAGTTTTGTACTTGTGATGTCTATTTTTGTATCATAAACAATGATTTTCAAAAAATGTTTCCATAGAAACTGTAATAGTTATTGTAAAGTTTGCATCATTTAAAAATTAGTTTTGTTTTGAAAAGATATGACAAGAGGACAAAGGAGAAATATTTTCCACAAAAAAGATGTAATTTAATCTTTTTATGAATCTCAATGTAGCAACCACCTATTTGGTTCACAAGTGTAGGATTTATTCTCAGTTTTCACTGGCAATGTAGGCCTGAGAGAGTTAGAAGTGTCTCAGAAGTGTTGATAAATGAAAACACTTGTAGAACTGTCATGTAGTTTTCCCTAGGAGCTCTTCTGTTTCCTTTTTATTACTCTATAGGCAGAGACCTCATGAACAAATTTTTATTATTTCTTTCCACAGTGAACCTTTGTTTTAATCCATGATTCTTAGAAAAGAAGACTAATTTGATGCTGCCTTTCTGATTATCTTTCCTGGGAAAATGGTGGACAGAAAATAAAGTGAAGTTTCCTGTTGTGGGGAGGCAGGCTTTAGAAATCCAATTTTCTAAGGTTTCATTGTTGTTATAATGTATTGGATTGTAATTTACTATTCTCAGGTACTTTGCTTTCTTTAGATATTCAACATTTGAAATTTATGTTTTCCAGTGTAATGTCACATGGTTTTATAGATATAAGTTAATCCAGATGAATTGAATGTTATTAAATGATGAAAAGATGATTTTTAATCCCTACATATTGTGCTGAGCAGTGAACATAAATTAGATAATTTAACTTCACACAGCACTCTAAGAAGTAAATTAGGACTACTACTCACTCTTAATGACAACTTTGCACACCAAAGGTCAGTGATGTTATGAATCTTACTCCAGTCACACAACTAGTGAATTTGTGTATGTAATTGATGCCTGGGGGATATGACTCCAGAAGCTGTACACTCAACAATGTGTATGTAGTCTTCAGTACAGAATGACCACATGTGTCCATTTCAGAAAGTGTTGTAAGACATGTCACAGGTTTTGAAAACACGATAAAGTATTTAGTGAGTAAATAAATTCTTTTTTCAACTGACATATATTGTAGTTATTCTGTGCTAGGCACTAATTTCACCAAAGGGGATGCTGCCCCAAGGAAGACAGAGAAAGAAACTATAGCCATGGATATAGCATCAGTGCAGATGGATGAAAAAATGATGTCTCCCAGTCCATCTGGTGCATTCACTGGCATATTAGTGAACAGTAGTCATGCCTCAATGAGTGTTTTGAATACTTTGAATTGAGGATGCAAGAATCTCTGCTTTAATCATTAATTATCATTGTGATAAGAAGTCCATCATATTCATGTAGGTGTCCCTTTCATTGAGCACAGACCTTAAAGAGTTAGCAGCTGATCACTCCTCAAAAATTGACTGTTCACACAAAAGGTTAAATATTGCATGTTTTCCTTAATATGAGAAATACATAGTATAAATAAAGATAAAAATAAAAGAGAAACTGTAGGAAATGGATATATACTGTGGAGACAGAAAGGGTAATAAGAAATTATTAAAAATAATCAGAATCATATATATATATATATATATATATATATATATATATATACCAATTACCCATGATGAATTTTATTATGTATCACAAGTTTATACTTTATTAATTTAAAAAATAACTTGTGGCTCAAAATAAGATTTTGAAAATTTTCAAGAAGAGAAATAATTTTACAATGACACTATACCAGATTGAAAAAATTGTGTTTCTGATTTTAAAAAAGACAGTAATTTATTCTTCTGAGTAATTTATACCAAGCACATTTTTGTAATGTACCAAGAAGATTTTGAGTAATTTTATTGTCATCCTATATCAGGAAGATAGAATTTCAAAGTAGTGCAATAAACAACACATCCTATATAAGTAAATATGTCCAAATAACCAAAAATACACTAGTCTTAATTTTTCAGTGAGAAAAATATAGGAGACTTCATACTCTTCTTTAATTTCTTGTTTTAGAGATCTTGCTGTCCAGAATCTCAAGCTACATTTCTCTGAAATGCTTATTCATTTAAAGTTATTACTCTTTATTGAGTTCAAAATACTCCCTTGCAGTAAATCAAAATAATTTTCTGTTAATTGTTTTCACTTTGTATATTAGATACTCAGTAAGGGAATACTGTATTTCTGACTGAGTTCATAAAGTAAACAAGTCTATTCAAAGGCCTGACAAGTTGCATGCCAGCCAATGACAATAGGGGACCAGATGTCAAAAGTAGGTTGTCAAAGAAAGCTGGTAGGAAAATGCAGGCCTAAACAAAGGCTTGCCTGTACTATTCACTCCTAGGAAGTGCCAGAATGTTGGAAGCAAAGTAGATATGAGAAGACAGTCTCATTTTTTTTTAGAGAAGAAAAAAAACAGAAAAAAGGTAGCAAAAATATAGAATTCTAAAAGAAAAAAAGAAAAAGAAAGAAAAAAAGGAAAATGAGGAAAAGCCCCACTAAGAAATCAGTAGTTTATAAATTACATACTGTCATCCTGGATGTAGTTCAAGTTACAAAGTTAAAGGGTACATAGTAAATATTCAAACAGTCAGATACAAACAGTTCTGTTCAAAGACAAAGATTCAGCAATATTGTCATTTATTTTACACACTCAAACATACATGCAGTTATATCCCTTGGAGTACTTTCTTTTCCTCTCTTTTTTACAATAGCAATTACACATTTTGATTTTATGACACTTGTAGTTATTATTTACTTTTTACACTAGAGACACAATGTGATATTTATAAATATGATTCTTATTTATTTCATAAATGAGGATAGTCCAAGTTGTCTCCATTTACCTATGAAGGCCTCAAGATCATCATTTTTTATAGCTGAGTAATATTCCATTGTATAAAAATGCCACATCTTTTTCATCCACTCTGCAGTTGATGGGCATCTTGGTTGTTTCCAGGATTTAGCTATCACAGATTGTGCAGATATGAACATGAGTGCACATATATCACTGTGATATGAACTTTTCAGTTCTTTGGGGAAAATACCCAGGACGGGGATAGCTGCATTGAATGGAACTTCCAATCCTAGTCTTCTGAGAATTCTCCATATGGATTTCCATAATGGTTGCACCAGTCTACATTCCCACCAACAGTGGAGCAGTGTACCTTTTCCCCCCGCAGCCTCGCCAACATTTGTTATCAGTTGATTTCTTGATGGCTGCTATTCTTTCCAGAGTGAGGTGGAATCTCAATGTTTTTAATTTGCATTTCTCGAATGACGAGTGAAGGTGAGCATTTCTTCATGTATTTATTTACCATTTGTATATCTTTCTCTGAGAACTGTGTGTTCATCTCAGATGCCCATTTTTGGACAGGGTCTTTGAATTTGGGTGGCTTGGTGTTTTTCAATTCTTTATATGTTCTGGACACAAGTCCTTTGTCTGAGGGGTTGCTGGCTAAATTTCTTTCCCACTCTCTAGGTTTTCTTTTCACTCTGTTGGTGATTTCCTTTCAAGTGCAAAAACTTTTCAATAATATGAGATCCCATTTGTTGATTCTTTGAGTGTTTCCAATGCAGTTCACATTTTATTCATGCGTTCTCTGCCTACCCCTGTGTCTCTAAGATTTCTACCTACCTTGTCTTCCAGTAGATTTATTGTTTCTGTTTTAACATTTAGGTCTTTGATCCATTTAGACTTTAATTTTATGCGTGGTGATAGGCTTGGATCTAGTTTCAGTCTTCACCATGTGGAGACAATTTTTCCAACACCATTTATTAAATTTATTAAATGTTCCAGTGGACACATTTAGCCCCTTTATCAAATATCATGTGGCTGAGTGTCTTTGTAGTTGTGTTTGCATCTTCTAAAATGTTCCATTGATCCTCAGGTCTATTTCTACGCCAGAACCAAGCTGATTTTATCACTGTGGCATTATAGTACTGTTTCAAGTCAGGAACTGAGATGCCTCCTGCCTTGCTTTTGTTGCCTAGAATTGCCTTTGCTATTCTAGGTTTCTTTTGTTTCCAAACGAATTTTAGTAGTGTTTTATCTAGATCTGTGAGATATGTCAATGTTATTTTGATTGGGATTGCGTTAAAACGGTATAACAGTTTTGGGAATATGGCCATTTTCACACTGTTGGTTCTTCCTAACAAAGAGCAAGGAATGTCCTTCCATTTTCTAATGTCCTCTTCAATCTCCTTTTTCAGCTTAGTATAATATTCAGCATATAGTTCTTTTACATTTTTAGTTAGGTTGATTCCTAAGTATTTCATTTTTTTTACATATTATAATAAAGGCAATATTTCCATAATTTCTCTCTCAGTGAGTTTTTGTTGGTGTGCAGGAATGCTATTGATTTTTGAGAATTGACTTTGTATCCAGCTACACTGCTGAACTAGCTTATTACCTCTAGTAGTCTTTTAATGCAATGTTTTGAGTCCTCTATATAGAGTATCATCTCATCTGCAAATAGTGATAATTTACCTTCTTCCTTTCCTATCTTTACTCCTTTTATTTCTCTCTCTTGTCTGATTGCCCTGGCTAGTGTTTCCAGAACTATATTGAGAAGGAGTGGTGGTAGTGGTCATCCTCGTCTTGTTCCAGATTTTAAAGTGAAAACATACAGTTTTTGTCCATTTAGTAAAATGATGGCTTTTGGTTTGTCATAGATTGCCTTTATAATGTTGAGGTAAACACCATGTAGTCCAAGTTTCTGAAGGTTTTTTGTCATGAACATGTGTTGGACTCTATCAAAAACTTTTTCTGCATCTATTGAGATGACAATGTGGTTTTTGTTTTTGGCTATGTCGATGTGGTGTATTACATTTATTGATTTGCATATATTAAACCATCCCTGCATTCCTGGAATAAATGCCACTTGGTCATGATGTATAATCTTCTTGATGATTTTCTGCATTCTATTTGCCAGCTTTTTGATGAGAATCTTTGCATCAATGTTCATTAGTGAGATTAGCCTATAGTTCTCTTTTTTGGTTGGATCTTTCTCTTTTTTTGGTATCAGAGTAATACTTGCCTCCAGAAATGATTTAGGGAGGATTGTTTTTTTCTCAATTTCATTGAAAAGTTTAAAGAGTATTGGAATCTAATCTTCTCTAAATTTCTTGTAGAATTCAGCTGTGAATCCATCAGGATCTGGGCTTTTCTTTGTTGGTAAGCTTTTGATAGCATTTTCAGTTTTAATAACTGTTATTGGATTGTTTAAAATTGCTATATCTTCTTGGTTGAGCTTTGGTAGTTCATATGTTTCTAGAAATCTGTCCATTTCCTCTGTGTTTCCCACTCTATGTGAGTAGAGATTTTCAAAGTAGATATTCATGAACTTTTGAATTTCCATGGGATCTGTAGTAATTTCCCCCTTTTCAGTTCTTATTGCATGAATTTGGGTTTTTTTCTTTCTTTCTCTTGATAAGGTTAGCTAGGGGTTTGTCAATTTTGTTTATTCTCTCAAAAATCATCTTTTCATTGCATTAATTCTTTTTTTTAAGTTTCCATTGCATTGATTTCTGCTCTATCCTTTAAAATTTCCTCTCTTCTATGAATTTTGGGTTTAGCTTGCTCTTCTTTTTCTAGCATCTTAAGATGGAGCATTAGGTTGTTAATTTTTGCTTGTTCTGTTTTCTTGATATGACAGTTTATTGCTATATATTTTCCTCTTAAGACCGCTTTCATTGCATCCCACAGATTACAGAATGTTGTTTCTATATTTTTATTGAATTGTAGGTATTGCTTTATTTCTTCTTTAATTTCATCTGTAGCCCACTGGTTGTTCAAAAGGCTGTTATTTAATTTCCATGTATTTATGCAGGTTTTACAAATTCTCTGGCCATTAATTTCCAAGTTCAATGCACTATGCTCAGATATTATGCATGGTACAATTTCAATACCTTTGAATTTACTTAAGAATGTTTTATGGCAACCAATACAGATCTCTACACCCAGACATATAATAATCAAGATAACAGAAATTCAATATAAAAACAGAATATTAAAAACTGTTAGAGAAAAGAAACAGATTACCTATAAAGTTAAGCCCATCAAATCACAGCTGACTTTTCGACACAGATAATCAGATCAAGAAGATCATGGGGTGAGTCTTTCAGTCTCTAAAAGAAAATAACCTCCAGCCCAGATTGATGTACCCTGAAAAACTGTCACTAGAGATTAATGGAGAAACAAGATGCTTCCATGACAAAGAGGAATTGGGGGAGTTTGTGACCACCATTCCTACCCTACAGAGAATACTGAAGGACATTCTAGAGAGAGAAAAAATATACCAGGATTTTACAAACATGGCAGAAAGACCTCAATGAGTAGGGCAGGCAGTAGAATGAAAGAGAAAACTAGACAAAGGCAGAAAATAGCATAGCAGAAATGAGGCAGAGCAGGATAACTAGAATCGCTAACACAGATTGCCTTGATACACTATAATGTTAATAGTGAACCAGGATTTAAAACCCGCATTACTCACAGTACTCTGCTTAGATATATTATATTCTGTTCCAGTCATTCTACCTGTACTAGATTTGAGGGAACAGACAGCAATCCCAAAAATAACAGGATATAGTCTGGCAATCATGCTTAATTTCCTATTAAATTAACTAAAGCACTTTAAAACCTACACTGTTTTACCATGACTGAGAGTAATTGAATCTGGTTTGTTAGATTGCTGTTTTGTATTGGTAGATTTTATTCTAAGCTGTTATGATTGATAGTATCAAGTCTGAGAGTATAGGCAACTGCACTTAAGATGACAAGATCCGGCCTGGCAAACCACTGGCACGCCAGGGCAAGAACTATCAGTGACTCCTAAGCTCTGTATCATGTTGGATCTTTGGGCGCTGGGAGAACAGGCAGCCTACTGGCTTCCCTGGTAAGCAGCTGGGGGCCTGGCAAATCACTGGCACACCAGGGCGAGAACTATCAGTGACTCCTAAGCTCTGCATCATGTTGAAACTTTGGGCGCTGGGAGAACAGACGGCCTACTGGCCACCCTGGGAAGCAGCTGGGGGCCTGCCAGTGCATGGGCTAAGAGTCAGACATTGATCTACCCTGCCCTGTTAGCAAGTAAGCACCATCGGTCTGAATATCTTTTTGGAGGATGAATGTATACAGCGTGACAAATAAGGGGGATTTCCTTCTATCATCTCTTTGAAGGCAAATTTTTTTTATCACTGTTTTGCTGTTTTGATTAATAGTACTGTTTTATTCAATATTCTATTTTTAAAAGTTATATGTTTCCTTCCATTTGCCTCTACTAGATTCAAAGAACAGCTAGTCAACAAAATGGACTGTACTTTTGAGCCCACTGCTTGTGTTCTGGTGACCTTTTCTGCTGTTCTGTGGTAGTTTTATTGCAGTGCGGTGGCATGGGTTTGTTCTATCTTGTTCTGCTGTATTTTGCTACGTTCAAAATTTTTTTTAAAAACTAGATTAGAAAGTAACAAAATACCTGCAAAAATCTCCAACTCCACCAAAGCTAATCCATGGATCATGGATGAGGAGAAACTCCAAAACAATGCAACGGAATTATATAAGGTGGTTAAAAGTATATAACAACAACAAAACAAGTCAGTAAGGTACTAAGCAACCTGAAACAGGATATAACTAAGCAGATAATGGACTTAAAAAGTAAAAAGAAGAAAAGAAAGTGCTCTAGAGGATTTGGATGCATGTATGTTTGAGTGTGTAGGATTGATAACCATATTGCTAAGTTGTTACTAGATCATTGAACTTCTTTGCAGTCCCACTGTTTGAATGTACACTTTGTATTGTTTATTTTTGTAACTTTAACAACTAGGTCTAAGAAGACAATATTTAATTTATCAACTAGTGATTTCTTCTTTTTTCTGAAATTCTGTATTGTTTCTATCCCTTTTTCTGTTTTGCTTTTTTTTCTCTTTAAATAGAATTTTAAAAAAAGATGACGAGATCCAACAGAATATCCACTATGGTTTGATTATTACCTGTCTTTGAAGTTTTATACTGTCTATAATGTTTTTTACTAATATTGTTATGTACTGCTTTACTCAGTTATACTGCTATATTCAATTATGTCTGATGATATACACATTTTATTGAAGATAAAAAGAAACAACACAGTAATCATTGTAGATCACCTTGTACTGTGGTTTTATGCTTTTACAGGAATTTGTTTTGTTTTGTCTTGCTAAGTTTTGTTTTACCCTCTAATACAGAAAGGATAGAAATACATGCAGAGATTCATGCATGCATAGCTGTTTACACTCTCACTGTTTGACAATCTACTTTGTATGCTTTAATTTTGTAGGTTGAACAACTATTTCTAAGAGGATAATACATAATTTATTAACAAGTGATTTCTTATGGTTTATCTTTCTTTTTTTGCAATTCTGTATTATGTCTAACCTTGACATGCTTTTGTTTCTCGTAATTTAAAAAAGAATATTTTATGGGATAATATATGGTCTATTTTGGAGAATGTCCCATGTGCAGCTGAGAAGAATGTGTATTCTGATACGGTTGGGTGGAACACTCTGTAAAAGTCTACCAAGTCCAGTTGCTCACAAGTATTATTCAGTTCTGTTATTTCTCTGCTGACTTTTTGTCTGGTTGATCTATCTATTTGAGACAATGGGCTGTTAAGATCTCCTGTTATAATTGTGTTCTTGTGTATTTGGTTTTTCATGTCCATTAGCATCTGTCTTATATAGTTGGGTGCTCCTTTATTTGGTGCATATATATTTATAATTGGTAGTCTTTCCTCTTGAATTTTTCCACTAACAAGCATGTAGTGACCTTCTCTATATCTTTTAATCATTTTAGGTTTGAAGTTAACATTGTCTGCAAATACAAGAGCTACCTCTTCTTTTTTCTGAGTTCCTGTTGCATGGAATACTGTTTTCCATCCTTTGACTTTTAATCTATAAGTTTCCTTTTGGGTCAGTTGTGTTTCTAGTATACAGCATATTGTGGGACCCTGCTTCTTGATCCATTCTGTCAATCTATTTCTTTTTATAGGTGAATTGAGGCCATTTATATTTATGGATAGCACGGATATGTACTGGCTCAGCTTTGCCATGTTATGTTCCAGTTGTTTCTTTCTGCTTATTTAATTGCTTATCCTACCTGGACGTTTCTTTCTGTTGTTGTTTTGGGGATTGTGGTCATTTTTATCTCTGTCTAGTATGGCTTTCAGTACTCTTTCTAGGGTTGGTTTAGTGGACATGAATTTCTCCAGTTGTTCTTTGTCATGGAAGTATCTTGTTTCTCCATTAAATTTGAATGAAAGTTTTGCTGGGTTCATCAGTCTGGGTTGGTTTTTTTCTTTCACGGCTTGATATACCTCACTCCAAGATTTTCTTGACTTGAGGGTTTGTGCTGAAAAGTCTGCCTTGATTCTAATGGGCTTTCCTTGATAGGTGAATTGTGTCTTTTCTTTGACAGCTTTTAGTATTCTGTTTTTATGCTGTATGTCTGAGATCTTAATTATTATGTGTCTGGGTGTGGATTTATGTTGATTGTGACTGTTTGTTGTTCTATATGCCTCACTTATCTTTCATATCAGATTCTTTCCCCATGTTTGGGAAATTTTCTGCTATTATTTCTGAAAATATGTATGTCATTTGCCTGCACTCCTGTATCTTCACAAATGCCCATTATTCTTATATTGTTGCTCTTGGCATCATTATGAAGCTTCTGGATTGTCATTTTTCATGATGCCTCGTTATTTTTAAAAGTTCTATCCTTTCCTGATCCCTAATTGTGATCCTGTCCTCAAGGTCCAAAATCCTATGCTCAGCTTCCTTTAAGCCATTTTGCATGCTTTCAATAGAATTTTTTGTTTCTTGGATGTCTCTCTGAGTTTGTTTCATGAATTCTGCTTGTTTTCTATATTGTCCATTCAATGTTTCAATCACTTTCCCATGCTCATGTACTTTTTTCTCTATTTCTTCTTTAGCTGCATTCAATAACTCCTTTACTAAAGTTGTTATTTCTATCTTTACATTGGAGAGCACTTCTAGTTTAATTTCCTCCATAGCCTGATGGAGTTGCTTTTTTATTTCACTCACTATCTTTTCAAAGATTCCTGATGTGTTACTTTTGTGGTCCTCTATTTCAATGTCTCCTATACTTTCTTCTGGTGTACTATATATTTGAGGCTGCATTTTGCTTTTTTTATTTTGTCATTTTCACTCTGCTTGATATTTTCTATGTGTAGGAGGGGATCACTCACACTCTTTTCAAACTCACTGAAATCTTACAGTTAGTTGGAGGGGGTTTTAATACTGGCCCTAGTTATCCCCTGTACACCTCTATTTTAGGGGCATACTCACCACACTAATGCAGTTAATCCAGTGTAGTCCAAGGTTCACCACTTGGGAGCAAAGTTCCAAAGTTTTCCACACTAACTGGAGCCTGCTGAGGTTTTCTGAGGTTCCTTGTGGGAGGGTGGTCCCAGCAGAAGCAGTCCAGGGCAGTTTTCAGGCTTGGGTGGGCTTTCAAGATTTTCCAGGTGGCAGGGTGCACCCACAGGGAGGTTCCAGGCAGCCCATGCCTGATGTAGGCTTCCTTGATGTTCCTGGTGTCAGGGCGGGTCCTCGGGGGAGGTTCTAGGATCTTATGACTGATGCAGGCTTCCCCTAAGTTCATCGTGGCAGGGTGGGCTCATGGTGGAGGTTCATGCCTGATGCAGATTTCTGCTAAGTTCCAGGTGGCAGGGCAGGCCCATAGTGGAGGTTCCAGTTAGCTTACCCCTGATGCAGGCTTCCGCTATGTTCTGACAGTCTCATTTGTTAAATAAAACTTTAAGACTGGAGAAAGTTGGAGATAAGCATGCACTCAATTCTGTAGCATGTTTTTATGAGGATCAATCACTTAAGAATTAGAAAAATTTCCTCACTTTCCTACAAATGTGGAAATTGAAACAAAAATAGGACTAGAATCTCAGTTGCCTGCAACTAGCTGGTTGCTTGCTTAGTGAAATAATTTATTCTTTAGTTCATTCAATGCACTGACCTTGGTGTATGGGGATAAGCTGTAACAGTCCTTGTCCTCAGCATCATAGAGTCTGAAAAAGACAAGTTGTATATGTTGGAGAGAGGAAGCTTCACAGCAAGTATTGCACACTGTGATGAAGTACTGTTGTACAGCAATAGTTCCTTTAGCATAGCATTAGGTTGTTTATTTGTGCTCATTCTGTTTTCTTGATTTGAGAGTATATTGCTATATATTTCCCTCTTAAGACTGCTTTCATTGCATCCCACAGATTACAGTATGTTGTTTCTATATTTTGATTGAATTGTAGGTATTGTTTTATTTCTTCTTTAATTTCATCTGTAGCCCACTGGTTGTTCAAAAGGCTGTTATTTAATTTCCATGCATTTATGCAGGTTTTACAATTTCTTTTGCCATTAAGTTCCAATTTCAGTGCACTATGATCAGATATTATGCATGGTATGATTTCAATACCTTTACATTTACTTAAGAATGTTTTATGGGATAATATATGGTCTATTTTGGAGAATGCACCATGTGAAGCTAAGAAGAATGTATATTCTGATGTGGTTGGGTGGAACACTCTGTAAATGTCTACAAAGTCCAATTGCTCACAGTTATGATTCAGTTCTGTTATTTCTTTGCTGATGTTTTATCTAGTTGATCTATCTCTTTGTGACAATGGGCTGTTAAGATCTCCTGTTATAATTGTGTTCTTGTGTATTTGGTTTTTCATGTCCATTAGCATCTGTCTTACATAGTTGGGTGCTCCTCTATTTGGCACATATATATTTATAATTGTTAGTTCTTCCTCTTGAATTTTACCACTAACAAGTATGTAGTGACCTTCTCTATATCTTTTAATCATTTTAGGTTTGAAGTTCACCTTGTCTGCAAATAGAATAGTTACCCCTGCTTTTTTCTGAGTTCCTGTTGCATGGAATACTGTTTTCCATCCTTTGACTTTTAATCTATGAGTTTCCTTTTGGGTCAGATATGTTTCTTGTATACAGCATATTGTGGGGTCCCATTTCTTGATCCATTCTGTCAATCTATTTCTTTTTATAGGTGAAATTAGGCCATTTATATTTATGGATAGCACTGATATGTACTGGCTCAGCTTTGCCATGTTATGTTCCAGTTGTTTCTTTCTGCTTTCCCTCTTATCTAATTGCTTATCCTACCTGGACGTTTCTTTCTGTTGTTGTTTTGGAGGTTGTGGTCATTTTTATCTCTGTCTAGTATGTCCTTCAGTATCCTTTCTAGGATTGGTTTGGTGGAGATAAATTTCTTTAATTGTTCTTTGTCACGGAAGTAACTTGTTTCTCCATTAAATTTGAATGAACATTTTGCTGGGTACATCAGTCTGGGTTGAAGTTTTTTTCTTTCAGGGCTTGAAATACCTCACTCCAAGCTCTTCTTGACTTGAGGGTTTGTGCTTAAAAGTCAGCCGTGATTCTAATGGGCTTTCCTTGATAGGTGAATTGTGTCTTTTCTCTGACAGCTTTTAGTATTCTGTTTTTATGCTGTATGTCTGAGATCTTAATTATTATGTGTCTGGGTGTGGATTTATGTTGATTGTGACTGTTTGTTGTTCTATATGCCTCACTTATCTACATACCAAATTCTTTCCCCATGTTTGGGAAATTTTCTGCTATTCTTTGTGTAAATACTTTATGCATGTCATTTGCCTTGTCTCCTGTATGTTCGCTAATGGCACTATTCTTATATTGCTGCTCTTGGCATCATCATGAAACTTCTGGATTTCATGCTGCTTTTTTATTTTTTACAGTTCTATCCTTTCCTGATCACTAACTGTGATCCTGTCTTCAAGGTCCAAAATCCTAACCTCAGCTTCCTTTGAGTGGTTTTGCACACTTTCAATAGAATTTTTTGTTTCTTGGATGTTTCTTTGAGTTTGTTTTATGAATTCTACTTGTTTTCTATATTGTTCATTCACAGTTTCAATCAGGTTTCCATGCTCATGTACTTTTTTCTCTATTTCTTCTTTAGCTGTATTGAACAACTCCTTTACTAAAGTTATTATTTCTATCTTTACATGGGAGACTACTTCTAATTTGATTTCCTCTATAGCCTGTTTCAGTTGTTTTTTTTTTTTTTTATTTCACTCACTATCTTTTCAGAGATTCCCTGTGTGTTACTTTTGTGGTCCTCTATTTCAATGTCTCCTATACTTTCTTCTGGTGAACTATATGTTTGAGACTGCATTTTGCTTTTTTTATTTTGTCATTTTCACTCTTCCTGGTGTTTTCTATTTGTAGGAGGTGATCACATACACTCTCTTCAGACACACCAATGCCTTACAGTTAGTTGAAGGAGGTTTTATTACTGGCCTTATTTATCCCCTGTACACCTCTATTTTATGGGTATATTCACCACATTGATACAGTCAAATCCGTTGTAGTCCAGAGTTCACCACCTGGGAACAAAGTTCCAAATTTTGTCACACTAACGGGATACTGCTTAGATCTGATGTTCCAGATGGGAGGGTGGGCCCATCTGTAGCAGTCCAGGGCATTTTTCAGTCTTGGGTGGTCCTCCTCAATGTTCCCGGTGGCAGGGCAGGCCCACAGGCGAGGTTCCAGGTAACCTACCCCTGAGGCGGGCTTGCATTGAGTTCAGGGTGACAGGGTGGGCCCTCGTTGGAGCTCCTGGGCAGCTGATCCCTGCTGCAGCCTTCTGCTCATTTCCCTCTGGCAGGGCTGGCCCATGGTGGAGCTTCAGGGCAGCTTACCCCTGATGCAGGCTTCTGCTAAGTTCCTGGTGGCAGGGCGGGCTCATGGTGGAGGTTCTGTGCAGCCTACCCCTGATGCAGGCTTCCACTATCATGTAGTTTTTCAAGATAATCTCTAAAGATTCTTTGCATTTCCATGGCATAGATTACATTGTCTCCTTTTTCATCTTTAATTTTATTTTGATTCTCATCTTTTTTATTATAATTAACTTGTTAATTTTGTTCCTGTTTTTAAACTTCCATACTTTTAGATAAACATGATCCTCAGTGTGAAGAGAAGCATCACCCACACTCTTGCCAGCCCACCATGGTCTTTCTTTTACATATTTTCAGTCATCAAACCTTGCCTGGCTTTTACAACAAGGCCCTGTGTGGATTCCTGCTCATTGAGTTTGTTTGCCCTGCACAGAATGAGTTTGCACCATAGGCTGCACAACTCAATTCCACAGTTTCTAGCCTCTCCATGAATCAAGCCCGGCCACCTCAGAAGTGACCCAGGATGACAACTGCTCAGCCAGTGACCTGGGATGATATAAAGGCACTGATCTAGTCTGCACAAGACTTGCTCTGTGCACCTGAAGAGGAACCCACTGCTGAAAAGCTTCTTGCTGTGTTATTTACCAAATTGACAATGAACACTTTAATGCTTATTTGAATTCTACTGCTGTGTGTTTTGCAACCTACCATGGAGAACTTAGAGTCCCACAACCTCCAGGAAAAATTGGAATATAATATTTGGGTTTAATTGACAAAAATAACTAATGTCTCTCATTTTTGTCTTGCCCAAAAGAGAGAAATAGAACACATTCTCAGGTCCTATCTGATTCCTGTATGCAAGGACCCTGCCTCTCTAAACAATTACACCATTTTCTCCACTATTCCAAACAAAATTTTAACATATGCTGACTATCAAAATTGGGGCACTCCCATACTTAAAAAACCTTATAATGCAGTTAAAATGTTCACTCCATATGTAACAACTTCAAATACCTCATGCTAGTATTGAAAATTGTACTACTCTTTGTCTTTGCCTTCCTAATAGTACTTGGAGTTGTTCTAGTTATGAGTCAATATTGTATGGACATGGACATGTTCTTCTCCCTGGTGGATGGTTTTTCTCATGTGAAGATTATACCTTCAAATATCCCTGCAAACCTATCATAATACAAAGTGCTGCTTTAGTTTCCTTACTATATTGTTGACTTCTCCTGAATTTACACTGTCTCACACCAAATGGTCTACAACTAGTCTCACTGACCTGTGTGAGGACTTTTATTAGCCTGTTAACCAAAGCAGAAATTTATGCTTCAGGTATTTCTTTGGTTGGTTTCCCTGCCTTGGCAGCCAGAACCAATTGCAATGTTAATGCACTAGCTTGTCTCATGGCAAAACAAATTCATTATACTTCTGCAGCTTTGGCATTATTAAACAAAGAAAAAAGTGAGCACTGACAAGTGATTTTAGATAATTATGATGCAATTGATTATCTACTACTATTGCATCATCATGGATATAATGAAATAGCTCAAATGTGCTGTTTTAATTTGTCTGATGAAAGTAAATCCATCAATGGGAAACTTCCATGATTTACAAGAACTTACCATATAGATACATTTGTTCCAAGGACTCAATGCTGGATTATGGAATTTCCTTACAGGATGGTTAACAGATATCAATTGGCTAAAACAATTGTTTCTTTATGGTGTTATATCCTTATCTGTTTAATTGGTATGGGATGCCTTGTTCAATGCATCCATCCCTATGCAAAATATTTATACCTAAAATGCCAGCTTCTAACATGGTATGAAAATCTAAACTAAAAAAGTAAGGGGGAGATGTAGAGAGGCCACACTGACTCCATTTTGTCAAAGACACATCTGGTTGACAGTGTTATGGGAAAAAGTGCTGGCCTTGAAGCACTGTCTCCACCCTAAGGTCAAAATATGAGGTCATGTAAGGTCAAGAAGCAAACAAGTTATATAATCTAAGCATGCACAATTTGAATTTCTTTGTTCTTTATCTCAAAGCTACTCACTCAGGCTGGCCAGGCAGCAGCCATTTTTCTGACTCTTAGTGTGTGTGACCCTTTATTTTCTCTTTCCTTACAGAACCCCAACACTCCCAAAACTTCTACATAGTTTTAATGCAATCCACAGCAATATACCACTAGCATACTTCACATATCTAGAGCAAATATTTTCAAAATTCATTTGAAAACAGAAGAGATCTAGAAGAAAGAAGGCAATCTTGGGCAGCAAATGCAAGTCAGGAGTCATCACAATCCCAGACTTGAAATTATACTACAAAGCTACTGTGATAAAATCAGCATGGTACAGGTAAAAAAACAGACATAGGGATCAGAGTTACACACTGAAAGATACAGACATGATTACAAAGACACTCCATCACATTATACTTGAGAAAGGAGTCAAATATGTTCACTGGAAATGAGGCAGCCTCTTTAATAAATGATGCTGGATAAATTGGCTTTCCACATGCTGTAGACTAAAACTAGACACATGTCTATCATCATGAACTAAAGTAAAAATGTATCAAAGATATAAATATTAAAACAGAATCACTAAGCACACTGAATATGTAGAAATCTTGAAGATACAAGGTCAAGTAAAGGGTTCAAAACAAAAAACAAACTGCATGGGAAATACTTCAATGAATCAACAAATTTGATCTCATCTTATTAAAAAGTCTTAGCACAACAAAGATAATCACCAAGATAGTGACAGTAAATCCACAAAATGTTAAAAAATTAGCCAACTGTCCCTCAGACAAAAGACTTATATCTAGAACATATAAAGAATTGAAAATATCAGGTCTTCTAAATTCAAAACCCTATCCAAAAATGGTCTGTTTAGATGAATACCTGCTTCTCAGATGAAGAAAGACAAATGGCAAATAAATATATAAAAAACTGTTCTACATAACCGGTCATTCAAGAAATGCAAATTAAAACAACATTGGTAGTCCATCTCACTCCAGAAGCAATGGCTATCATCAACAAATAAACCAATAACAAATGATGATGGGGCTGTGGGGAAAAAGGAACCCTTTGCCACTGTGGCTGGGAGTGTAGACTGGTACAAGTATTGTGTAAATCAGTGTGGAGATTCCTGAAAAAGTTAGAATTGGAGATCCCATTCAATCCATTTATTACCCTTCTGGGTATTTTGCCAGAAGAACTGAAAATATCATACCACAAAAACGTATTTGCACCCACGTTTATAGCAGCATTATTTGCAACAGCTCAATCTTGGAAATAAACCAATTGCCCATGAACTACATACTGTATAAAAAGATGTGGTATTTTTATACAATGGAGTATTACTCAGTTGTAAAGATGGATAAAATTGAGGCTTTTGATAGGTAAATGGATGCTAATTGATATAATACTCATAAGTTAAATAAATCATAGTTGTATGTGTAAATATCATATTGTCTCCCAAGTATAAAAACCTGAGAAAGTCAATAAGATCCTGAATGCACAATATGATACTGTGAAAATGAAAGAGAAAGAAACCTTTCAAAAGGAGAGAACAACTTGGATATATGAAAAATGAGATAATAAAGAAGGAAAAAATTATCTCTCTATATGTCTATGTGTACATCTACCTCTCCACCTACATCTACATTTATATATTTTTATCTGTCTATACATGAGATACATTACTATACTACTAAACTCTATTAGTTCATCAAAAAGAATGGTTTGTGCTTTCATGGTTTGATTAAATCAATTTTTCATGCCTATATCTTGTAATCAAGCAAGAATTTTAAAGATAACAATACACAGTACATTAACCATTGTCCATCTCCTACTAGTTTCTTTTGAAATTCTGTATTATTGCTTTTAATCTTTATTTATTATAAAAATAATGCAAGATAAGCCATTTGTACAAGTAATCAAATTAGTTATTTATTCCTTGAGTTGATTTCTCTCAATAATTGTAGATTGTTTAATTGTCTTAAACTATAGAAAATTTAATAATTACACTTATTTTTTTCCACCCAAGATAGGATACATAAAAATTCTAATCTTTCTTCTCTTAAATCACTTCTTTAGTTATAAAACAGATTGCAAGTTTTATGACAACTCCTACCATGTTATTTCTCCAACAATTTCTCAATAGTCTTTGAGAATGTAATCACTGGACTTTTTTCTGGACATACATATCACAAAAACAAACAAGCAAAATCCAAAAAAAATGTGAAACTGATTGACAGACTTGTTTGTAGCTGGAAGCAGGAGTCAGAGATACAAGCACATTTGTTTAAGGATTTTTTCTTGCTACTTGACTTAGCAGCACAGTATAACAAAAGCACTCACCTGCTATAAAGAGAAGTAACCCTGCTGTACTCCTTTTCTCATCTCAAATTCTTTCCTGAAATTTAATGAATACTAGTCAGGAGTAGAAACTTGCTTTCTTTGAGGAAAAGTCAGAGTCTTTGTTCCAATAGCTTTCTGGGAACACAGAAGATCACAGTCCAAAGCATTTGTAGCTATGGATTTTAGTCCAGATCCCTAATGTAGATTCACTCTGAGTAGTCATGTAGACATTAGTGAATACGTGGTCTGACTTACTTCCAGGTCCTGTATAAATGCTTTAATTTTGCACATCATCTTCTTAATAATTACATTTTCAGTTTTATCTTTCTAAATACATATTTATAGCACTGCAAAATGAGGGAGAAGCTACATGCATACCCGTTTAGCTTTCATGATTCCTCACGCTGAAGATAGTGGTAATTATAGCAAGTAAGGAGATTAATGAGGCATAATTTATTCAGTGAAGTTGTGCTAGTATTTCTTCCAGGAATTCCTCCAAAAAAGTTTTCTTAAAATTAATATATGTTTGCATTTCTTCCTAAACCAACCCTTCTTTTGCATTTCCCTACATATTGATGGAACTTGAATCACTCTAGTTAAATGCAAGACTTTTACCACATCCAATTTTGAACCTTTTGATTCTTTGAATTCACAACACAATGCTCTACTGTTTCAATATCTACAAACTTTCCAGGATTAATTCTCCTAACCTATTAACGCTATCACTTCTCCAAATTTCATAACTTCTTCTATGACATTTAATGAAATGCTTAATATATACATATACTTTCCTTGTAATATTTCCACAGGACTTGTGTATTGTTGTATGACAATTTCATTTTTATGTTTATTAGTGCACATTTGCTCTAGTAAATGATTATATTCATTATGATAAGTTGGTGCGGATACATATCATATCCTAATTCTTTTTTTCCCCACTTGCCCTCTATCCCATGCCCCTCCTTTCATCCCTAGTTTTCCTTTCCACTTATGAAGGAACTATTACATATTTTGTATTATTTTTTATCTTGCTTTTAAAATTATTTATATTTTGGTTTCTCATAAAAGAGAAACTTTGCAATATTTAAGCTTGTGTGTCTGATTTATTTCATTTAATATTGTGGTCTCAAGATGCAGCAATTTTACAAAAATGACTCAACTTTATCCTTGTTTATAACTGAGGAGTGTTTTGTTATGTATAATTACCACATTTTTTATTCATTCACCTGTTGATAAGCATTTGGAGCATTTTCAGGATTTAGCTATTATGAGTTGTGCTGCTATAAACATGGTTATGTATCACTGTAGTAGGACGTATTTAAATCTTTTGCAAAGCTACCTATAAGAGAAATGCCTGAGTCAAATGAAATTTCTTGTTTTGAGTTTTTGAAGAATATCTATATGACTTCCATACAAAATGTACTAGTTTACACTCTCATCAACAATATAGAATGGTTCTCATTTCTGTGTAGCCTTGCAAGTATTTGTTAAGATTTGATTCCTTGATGATAAGCATGCTTTCTGGAGTAAGATAAAATTTCAATTGTATTAATTTACATTTCTCTCACAGCTTATGACATTGAACAACTTTCCATGTATTTATTTCTACTTGTTCCTCTGAAAAGTATTTATTTATCTCAATGTCCCATTTTTGCTTGGATCTTTTATTTTTGATGGTTGACTTTTTGATTTCTTTATATATATATATATATTAGATATTTGTACTATATCTGAGGAATAACAAGCAAAAGTTCTCATTCTATTATTTGTGCCTTCAATTGATTGTTTCTTTTCCTGTACAGAAGTTTTCCATTTGACAAATTTCATTTGCTGTTTCTTGTACAGTTTGAGCTCTACACAAAAAGTTTGAGCAAATGGCTATGTCTTCAAGGGTTTTACATTTTTAATGTTCTTGGAGATAGTTAATGTGTTATTATCTAGATCTTTGATCCATTTTTCTTTTACTTTAGACCATTGTGAAAGATATAGACCTAGATTCAATTTTTGCATGTGTGTAGTCACTTTTCCCACAACCATTTGTTGAGGAAGATCCTTTTCCTTCAGCATGTTTTTCACTCCCATAGCAAAGATCAGATGATTTGAATGTGCTTGGGGTTGTTCTTGAATAATCTATTCTATTCCATTGTTCTGCATGCCTTTTTTGTTTCAGTATTATGTTGTTTTTATCAATGTAAATTTGTAATGTAACTTGAAATCCAAGATTGTGATGTCTGCTTCTTTTCTCTTGTGTCCCAGCTCTACTTTTGCTATTCTTCGTCTCCTCTGGTTTCATATAAATTTAAACATCATTTTTTTCTAGTTTCATGAAGAATGCTATTGACATTTTGATTGTGATTGTGCTAAATCAGTATATCATTCCTGGAAGTATGGCAAAATGCTGGTTCTGCTTATCCAATGTAAGGGGCATCTTGTATTGTAGGATGTTATATTTATTTCTTTTTTCAGAATTCTTTATTTTTTATTACTGAGTTCTTTCAGTTCCTTACTTAGGCTTATTATTAAGCATTTAACTTTCATTAAGTATTTTGTGAATGGAATTGCTTTACTAATTTATTTTCAATTGTTATATTATTGGCACACAGGAACACTATTGATTTTGGAGTGCTGATTTTATACGCTGCTAACTTACTGAATTTGTTTATTACTTCCAGGACTCTGCTGGTTGATTTTTTTGGGTCTTCTACATAAAAGATCATGTCACCTGAAAATAAAGATATTTTGACTTATTCCTTTTCTATACATAACCCTTTTATTTCTTTCTGTTGATTGACTACTCTTGTTAAAGTTTTGTTTACTACTGGTATATTGTACAGGAGTAGTGATAGTTAACGTCCTTCTAGAGCATGATTCTAGGATAATAGAGGAAAAGCTTTAGTTTTTCCCAGTTAATATGATGTTGACAAAATGTTTGTCAATTTTTTTTGCATTGAGAGAAGGTCCTTCTGTACTTATTTTCTTCAGGGTTCTGTCACGGATAGATGTGGAGTTTTTGAACCATTTTATTTTAGTTAAATGTGAACTACATCTCGAGGTGATCATGTGATATTTGTTCTTGCTTCTGTTTGTGAGAATGCATTACATTTATTCCTTCATATATGTTGAAACATTTTTGCAACCCTGTGGTGAATCTGACTTGGTCATGTTGTATGATCTTTTGGCTTATTTATTGTATTCAATTTGCTAGTATCTTGTTTCATGTTTTTTACATTTGTGTTTATTAAAGAGATTGGTTCTCTTTTTAAAATAGTTTGTCGTTTTTTGGATCAAGGTGATGTTCATTTACAGGAATGAATTAGACAGTATTTCTGCTATTTAGATTCATTTGTTTGGGATGTGTTGGTATTAGACCTATGAAATTCTTGTCAAATTCCATAGGTCATTCATCAGGTTTTTACCTTTTCTTTGTTGGAACATTTTAAAATACAGCCTTAATTTCATTGCACATCATTGGGCAGTTTGGAGTATATATATTTTCTTGTTTGTTTTTTTTTTGGTAATTTATGTGTGTTTAACAATCAATCTATTTCTTCTTCTTTCTCCAGTGTGACTTTTTTGGTAATTTATGTGTGTTTAACAATCAATCTATTTCTTCTTCTTTCTCCAGTGTGACTTCAAGTTTTTGAAATAGCAATAATAATCTTCTGGACTTTGGCAATGTACATTGTGATTTTGCCATTTTTATATCTAATTTCATTGATATATGTCTATTTTTTCCTTGTTTTCCTAAACTTGGCTAAGTGTTTATAAAAATTAAGGTATTTAATTTGTTCTTTTCATTTTTTACCCTCAATTTGTTTAATTTTCTTTCTGCTCTTTACAATTTTCTTCCTTGTACTAATTTAGAATTGGATTTGTCTTGGGTGTTTTTGTAAAACCTTGAAGTGCATCATTAGGTTGTCTATTTTGGCAGAATTTGTCTAACTGGAATTTCACTTGTAAATTTCCCTTTTGGGGCTGCTTTTATTGAGTCCCATAGAGTCTCGTATCTGGTACTGATGTTATTTGATTGTATGAACTGTTTAATCTTTCTTTATTTTTTTCTGTAACCCACTGATTATTCAAAAGTGTATTGTTTTATCAATATATGGTTGTTAAATTTCTGTGATTTACTTTGTCATTTATTTCTAGTCTCACTGCATTATGATTTGATTATATGTGTGTGCAATTCTGACTATTTTGTATTTACCTATATGTGCTTTATTGGCTACCACATGATCTATTTTGGAGAAAGCTTCATATACTGAGACAAATATATAATGTCTTGTTGTTTTATGGAACACTGTGAAGATATTAATTCCAGTTCTTTGAAGGTGTGGCTTAACTCTGAAATTTCTTTGTGTTGTTAATCTATTTGTGAGTGGAGTATTGAGTTTTCCACTATGTTTTTGTTGAAATGTATCTGATCATTTTGTCCAGTACTGTTCATTTTATGAAGTTGGGCATGACAGTATTTGGTGGATGTATATTTATATTTGCTATCACTTCCAATTGATTTGTTCCCTTAAGCATTATGTAGTGATTGTCTTTGCTTCTTCTGGTGAGTTTTACTTAAAATCTACATTGGCCTAAAATAGGATAGATGTCCCTAATTGCTTCTGGAGTCCTATTGCATGGAATATGATATTCTAGTTTTGAATTTTATTTCTTAAAATTCTGTTTTAATTCAGTATTTATCTAGTATGCAGCAGAATTTTTTGTTTTGTATTTTTAAATTTTACCTGCCAATATGTGTCATTTGACTCAAGAGTTACTACGATTAACACTGATAGTTTTTATTTAAAATTGTTGATTTATTACTACCATTGTGTCCCTTTTTTGGTCTTTCATTATCTTCCTTTCATTTAACTGTTCAACTTGTTTGCAAAATTCATTCCATTAGTAATTTTTTTGTATTGTTGCCTTCATTAAATCTGTCAAGGATAGCCTTTATTGAGAACTTGTCTAGTACTGGTATGGTGGTAGTTAATTTTTCAGGTGTTCTTTGTAATGGAAAGCCCTTTTTTATTTATTTTATTTTATTTTTGAATTGGAGATTGAACTCATGACTTTGAACTTATCAGACAAGCACTTCAACCACTGATCTAAATCTTCACCCCTGGAAATCACTTTTTTCCCAATTACTTTTCAAGGATAGTTTTGCAAGTCATGGTAGTCTGGTTGGAAGTTGTTTTTTCTTAAGGATTGAAACACTTCTTTAGAAACTCCCCTGACCTTTAAGATCTTTGTAGAGATGCCTGCTGTAATTCTAACAGGTTTGTCTTTACAGGTAATTTGTTGGTATTAGTAAGATTCTGTCCTGGTGTTGGACTTCTAAGACTTTGATTGTGTTAGTTTGATTGTGAAGAAATTACTTTCTGGTCATAGACAGTGAAGAGATTTTTTTTATCTGTTCTTGGCTATTTGGGGTTCTGTAGGCCTTGCTTATCTGCATTTTGAACTTTATCCCCATACTTGAAATATTTTGCTATGATTTCTATAAACAGATCATTATGCCATTCATGCTGTTTTCTAACTTTTCTGTAACTCCAAATAGTCTTAGATGATTCTTCTGCATCATTAAGTAGCTGTTGTATCCATTTTTCCTGCTCTCTTTTTTTCTAATGTACAGTAATCTCTGACCATATGCTCATTTTCATCTGCTTAGTTTTCTCTTTCTGACACTGTCTTCTCAGTTTGGTCAATTTTTGTGGTCATACTTTTATTCATTATGTTTTTGTCCCCTATATTTCTGTTTGGCACCATTTCCTGATCTCTAATTTTTTTCTAAAGTGTCCTGTCATGGTGTTTGTTTGTTTGTTTTCCCATTTTTATTGGCTCTACCAGTTTTATGTGTATCTGCTTTTAGGTCACTAAATATTTTGTTTATTAAGCCCATTATGTTTGGTGCTGCATCACCATTGAATTCACCAATATGTTATTGATCTGCTTTTGTTGTTGTTGTTGTTTCTTTTTAATTATTTAATGAAATTCTACCATTTGGTAATTTCTTCTCTACATATGACTCTTGGATCACTTTTGGGGGAGGTAGGAGGGTTTTTTTAGAGCTATTTTCATGTCTTTTTATAGCTATTTTGTTGCCTTCTATACTCATATTTTTATTTTCTTTATGTGCTGAGGTTCAAGGATGAGTTAAAATGGAAAAACTTTGTTGCTAATATGCAGATTTCTTTAGTTGATGTATATTTTCAAGTTGTATGATCTTAGCATGATTTTCATTGTATTATTTACCTATCTCTTTTATATATTCATAGTATGTATGTATGTATGTAAGTAAGTATTGGGTAACAGGCATTGAACCCAGAAACTCGCAATTGCCAGGCAGGCACTGTGCCACTGAACTACATTCCCTGCCCCAATATATTCAGTTTAAGAGGATTTCACACAGTCTTTATGTTTCAGAGAACAATTGCAACTGTTTTTTTTAACAGAACCAGTTATGCATTAATCATGTATATTAAAACTTATTTAAAAAATTTCACCTTTCATCAATATGCCATATTAGATTGTACTATATTACTAGTAACAGTCAGACTGGGATATGGAGGGAGAGGGTAAAGAAAAACGAAAAGAAAATGTCAGAGGTTTAGTCAGTAACAAGAGAAGAGAAGAGAAGAGAAGAGAAGAGAAGAGAAGAGAAGAGAAGAGAAGAGAAGAGAAATATCAATAGGTGAAGAACAGAAGGAGATCAGATTCAGTTGGAATTATTTTTATAGCTGGAGCAAAAGGGCTTATATCAAATGGGTTTTCAGGGACATTTGTGGAAGTGGAAGAAATTTCACAGAAGGAGGTAAGTGTAATTGGACATTGATAGAATTTTGAGAATGTTAAACCCTGCTAATATTTTGGTAGTTAGCATATGTTTATTTCCAATGTGCACAGTTTCAACGTGGTTTACCCTGACTTGCACATGAAAAAATATTCCTTAAGGAATGCACTAGATAAATTTTAGCTGGGAGTACTGGTGCATGCCTTCAATCCCAACACTTGGGGAGAGACTGAAGTAGGAGGATCACTGTGAGTTCCAGGCCATCCAGGGCTACAAATTGAGTTCAAGGTCTGCTTGAAATATGCAGCAAGACCCCATCTAAAAATGCTAGCTAAGTTTTATTCTTCTTTGTACATATACAGATGCTTCCTATGTGTGCCAGGTGAAAGGAAGAGAGAAAGAGAGGGAAAATAGAGGGTAAGGA
Source organism: Hydrochoerus hydrochaeris (assembly GCA_004027455.1). Taxonomy (NCBI): domain Eukaryota; kingdom Metazoa; phylum Chordata; class Mammalia; order Rodentia; family Hydrochaeridae; genus Hydrochoerus; species Hydrochoerus hydrochaeris. Next base: position 441,607 of record PVLA01000090.1, read on the forward strand.
AGAAAAGAAGAGAAAAAAAATAGAAGACATAGATTAAAAAGTCATGAAAACAGAGAAGGAAAAAGAAATAATAACCAAAACAAAACAAATCAGTCATCTCACATATGGCAAGAAACACAGGCAGAGTGTGCTCACAGTCCCTTTTGTACTGAAGTCTGAGTTTGATTTCAGATCTCTGAGCACTCCCTCCGCCACATAAAATATTGAATTGTCTGCCTGTGAATAAGGGGGCTTGTTGTTCTTGATGACTTGCCTCCTGGATGCATGCCACATTCCATGCATGGCTAACTGTAAGGCTTTTTCTGTGTCTTAAGGTCTGTACACCTCAGTTAGAGAAAGAGAAGGAGTGATGTAGTAGACCTGGCACCCAATTCTCTGCTGATTTCTCTGAGTACCTTTTCAGTTCTTATTCCTTTCCCTTCATGCCAGATCATGTGTGTTTTCACTCTAGTAGCCTTCTACCTTGTACTTTGGCCAGTTGTGCTCTGATCCTTAAACCAGTCTCTATCCCTCTGCTAGTGGTCCTTGCCTAGTAAATTTCCTTAGAGTCACTTTCTATTCTATGAACCTGGTGCTATCTCTGGGCTCTCAGAATTTAGTATCTATCCCTCAGCAGAGTTTGGTTGGCATCCCCCAATGACACTTGCTGACAAGTGTGGACAATGCATAGGATGTCCAGTAAGTAGAAAACTCTTGGTATATAGGAAAAGAATGTGTGAGCACTTATTTCTGTGTTAGTCTGTCCTTTATTTTCTTTGGGATACCGCTGCTGTCTGTCAGGCACTGCTTCTTCACATAACCCAAAGTCAATAGTTTTGTCAGTACTCAAATTTGGGTCCCTAACTGGAATTGCACACTTGTTTTCAAATTCCCAAGGACCTCCTCATTTTCTCGCATATAGTGCTCTCAAATTTTATCTCTCTCTGATACCATAGTTTGTGCATCTCTTTTATTTTGTAAGAGTTGGGAAGTTTTGGGAGCCTATTCCATCTACCAAGCTGCCTTTTATTGTTGGCTCCCTCCCTCCAGGTACCCAGTTCACTTCCAAGATTGGCATGGAGTGTAAAGAGTGTTCTGATTCAAGAGTGGCCCTGCTTCTCTTTCTAACTCATTACCCTGTTCTGATATTTGATTTTGACCCAGTGGGTCATTCCTTCTGTTTAACTCCCCATATATGGATTTCTTTACCATACCCACCTCAAGACACCCTCCATCACTGCTGCCACTAGACATTCATAATGGAGCTCATACATTCAGTCGCAATTTCTTTAAAATCCAGTGTATCCTACTGTACTGTGAGAGTTCAAAGACACAATCACCACTTATATACCTCAATGCCTCTAGATCCTAGGGCAGGACCTTATAACTAAGAAGTTCTCAATAAATGTCTGTCAAATGAAAAATTTCTTAGTCTGTTGCCTCTAGTTTCTTTTCTTATACTTCTCTAGTCAAAGTATGACATTAAAATTCTGCAAGTATGGATTGTGGTATTGCTTAGTGGTAAAATGCTTATCTATCATGTATGAAACATTAAGTTCAACCCTCAGTATTTCATAGATGATAAAGAATATATATTTTTTGGTGCTGGGTATTGAACTCACCACCTTGCACTTACCAGGCAGGTGCTTGAGCCACTGAGCTGAATCCCTGGCCCTAATAAGAAAATTCTTAAATGCAGAATTCCATTGATAAAATTCTAATAAACAAAATATTCATTGGTATTTTACTGCATAAATATAGGTTTTAGGCTCTACAAGATGTCCAAAATCCTTTTATATCTGAAACACTATTCATAGTAACTAAATAACTATTCCAGAAAACTTACTGTTACATCCAATTGTACTCATTTACTACATATACCAGAATCTTAACTGTGCTTTTCTCAGATTTACTCCACTTTAAATGGTTTTTATTAGTTCATCTTCAAACCTCATAATTTATATTCAATAATACAGTTGGAGCACTCTCCAAATCTTCCCATCTCTCAGACAGTGTTGCTGGCAGGAGATTATATATGATTATATATATATATATATATATATATATATATACCCACGCCCACTATCATTCCATTTTCTCAAAGGGAACTTAATTCTAGTGCAGATACAAATATGAAAGTTCTTATAGTCCAATGAAGTGCATGCATGAAATACTCAAGGAATTTTAAGGATACACACTTGAAGTAGCTAAATAGTACATTGTTGGGAAATGCACCTTAGGGAGACTGTAATAGCTGCATTGTGTTTTGAAAATTAGAAATAATGTAGCTAAAAAAATGAAGCACAAATATTCTGAGTAGATGGAGCAAGTAACCTCAACCTTTGGTTATTATAACTAGAAGGCACAAGTGACAGTATACAAAATTTCCATAATTTGCCTGCCTTAGAACATCCTTAAAATGAAAGCTCTACTTATCACGGACATTCTACTTGTTGCCCAATGTTAAAGCCATCAGTAATCCTATTTGTGGAATCATTGACTGAATCAGGGCATTTATAATGAACTATAGGTGCAGCCTTTTTATTTCTTATTTTGAGATAAGATATGAATAATTTTCTAATTTTCCAACTAGTTTTAAACTTTTAATACTCTTGCTTCAGTTGCTCAGAATGCAGGAATTAAAGGAACGAGTCACCACACCAGTTCCATTAACACGTCTATTTTTCCTATTTACTTCTTGTATTGTATTACATTATACTATATTATTATTATTATAACACAAAAACTATCCCTGTTTTACATTTTATCCCTAACAGAAGCTACAAATTGTCTTTCTTGACATAAAACATAACTGATATGTTTGTTAAATGGAGACATAGTTTTAGCTTTAAATGTCATAAATTTAACTTTGGGAATACTGAGAATTTGAATGTTTAATATATTGTTACTTATTTTGAATAATAGTTTTTTAATGTGGTCTCTTTCTTTTAGGATATCTACAGGAGAAAAATTAGAAAGCTATTTAAATCTAAGGTAAATTTATAAAGGCTCTGATAACTGTCATGTCATCTTCTTCTGACATTTTCATATTAGTGTGAGCAAAGCCAATATTAAGTCATTATTTGATAAATGCACCCTTTCTCAGGCTGCATGGAACATTTGTGGAACTTACAAGTAAAGGACAAAATAAAGGACCATATGTCTCTGTGTTAAATTTATAAATAATGCTAAGAAACTGTTAAATAAAATATATTCTCTGTTCATAGGTTGACAAAGTATGTTTTTACAGTAGTCACCTGGAATGGCATGTTCAATTTATAGACTTAGACTCTGTACTTCTAGGTTAGAAAGCAGCAACACAAGAAAAACGTATTCTTATGCAGCAACCAGTGGTCCACTCCTCTCATCTTTTCTCCATTTTGTAAACTCTTAGAATGAAAGGCATTATATTCAATAAACAGAAAAAATTTATTCACACCTCTCAGTAACATCTGTTGCTTGGTTACCCCTGGAGCCTAGATATGTTCACATCAGAGGCAGGTTTTGACTCAGCATGATTAGCCCTTGAGAAAGTTCTCACAATCCTGGAAGTGGACTAATGGACATTTGAGAAGAAAAAAAAAGAAACTGAGAAATGAATGCTCAGACTGTGGGCTGAATGCAAAGTACTAGTCATCTTACTGAAAGTCCTGTCAGAGATGTTAGGCCAGAAACTTGTGTTTCAGGGCTTAAATGCGGTAATTAATTTTTGAATACCTCTTCTCAAGATACTCTTTCAGTCTCATGAAGATATAATCATTATCAAATATATTTAAAAACTTCATGTATATTTTCTTGTAAATTAATATTTTATACACTCAGACAGACATAATTAACGAAGTGCATACAATGACCATATGTAGAAAGTCTAGAAATCTTGAAATATATATCAGAATATTTTTGGAGTAGCTCAGATGTACAAATATTCAAAATAGTGATCGTAATTTTGTGTGAAAGTGATTCATGATAATGGATGAACCATGGAATAATGAAACAAAAGAGTGAATAGTTGTTAGAGATAAGATGATAGATTGAAAATTTTAAACTAAAAATATCTGGTTGCAGAAAACTCATCAGGAAGATTGCTGACAACTAGAATCAATCTGTCAAGAATGTCTACATTCTCCTAAAGCATAAGAGAACAATGAATGGAGTTTCCACCTGATAAGGTGAAATCCTTTGTCAGAAAGAATTGCTTACATTTTTTTCCCATTTATTTCAAAAAAATTTATGGAAATGGAATTTGAGAGGCATCCACTGAAATTAGCACTAGTGATACAAGCTGATTATAAGTTCCTATTATTGTATTATGGCATTATATTGTAACCTAACAGATAATCCATTACTGGAGAGATCTGTTATTCTCATTTTTGCTTACATCAGAATGAGCTAATAATTTTGTGAAGACAAAAGACCAGATTGCACTTCACAAATTCTTGGTCTGGGATAAGGATTGAGGACTTGTATTTTCTGTAAGTTGAAATTTGCTGGTATTTAGAAATGATTTGTCCCTAAAAGTTTCATGTGCTGGTATCTTGGTCTTCAATATAATGTTATTAAGATGTGGTGGGACCTGTAAAAGATGGAGTGTAGATGGCAATTTAGGTCTGGGGCCAGTATTCTTGGAGGTCTTTTTCCAGACATTGTGTGAGTTGTTTAAAGAATGGATTATATTTCTTGGGAATGAGTTAAGGCCCTGAGTTTGGATTAGTTACCATAAGGGAAAGTTGAGACAAAACAGCCTCTCTTATCTCCCTCCCATACAAGTACTTCTCTTTCATGTGCCTTCTTTTTTTCTATTGTGATACAGCATGAAGCTTCCACTAGAAAGACTGATACCAGTATCATGCTCTTGGACCTGCCCCCTTTGGAATTATATAGTTAAAGTAAACCTCTTTTCTTTATCAGTTATAAAGAAAGATAATCTTTCTTATCAATAACTATATAAAATAGACAGAAATATAGTTTTTGAAGTATGAATTAATGAGAGTTAATATTTAAGAATAATATAGCTATGAAATATTGATTGTGTGTTTGTAGATGAAAATTGGGTATAATAGAAAAATCACTGAAATAAAATTGATGCTTCAGTTCAATGATGCAGCAATAATTATATGTATAAATTTGTGTAAGGCATTAAACTTCATTATTTGAGAGACAATTCATCAACATGAAATCAGGACCATAGCATGTAATATGATTGTGGTGAAACCAAGTTGTACCACATATACAAGTGCATTTAGGTATATTTGTTGCACAACTGCTATATGTTCCCTTCAAACCTGAATCATTGCAGTCTATTCAATCATTCAAATAACTGATATGAATGAAGGTGTATTCTTGCTGGTCCTTGCTTTCATCTTAACATTCAATTAAGATCCAGTATGTAGTCTTCTACTTGATAGTTTGACAAGTGATAATTTATTTAGCATAATTACTTCAGCTGTATTTTTGGTCAATCCTACATAAACTGCAGCACCATTTTAATTATGTTTTTTTATTGTGAAAAGGGTTTAAACTCTACATTATCAAATTAATATATAAGGTAAGAAAAGGTTTGTGCTATATGCAACAATGTGTGTCCTGAGGAAATACAAAAAAGGATTTTATATTAGCAATCACATTATAGAAATGTAAATAATATCACATTAGGAAAAAGAGACCTGGCAAAAGAAAGAAAAAAATATACTACTGAGTAATCAATAATTAAGATGAAACAAAATGACAAACAAATCTATGAGTTGATTAGAGAAATTAACTGTGACAAAAATTTGAAGAGATTAGTGAGCTGGAATTCAAAATAAGATCTGTGTGACTGACATTAAATGAAACTAAATTTTTGTCCTATATGACGTCCATGATGATTATCAAATGTGTAAGAGCCTGACTTCAGAGAAATTTATGGAAAGAAAAACTTTGACTTCTTATGCTTTTCTTACAGAAATTCTTACACATTTGTGCCAGTCTTAAAATCTCCTGTGTCATAAAAGGATTTCTGTCATTAAGTTAACTTAAACATTTGTGCCATGATCCGCAACTTTACCTGCTCTTCTCCCTATTTTTGGCAGAGCTACTTAAACATTTTCTTTGTTTATTATGAAGTATTTTTCATCAAGTACAATGTGAACAGATAAAAATAATGGGCACTCAGGTGTTCATCGATCCCCAGTCCTAAAACACTACCAGCCCATGGCAAATCCTCCCCTGTCTATACCCTATCTACTTATCCTTCCCATTTGTGAAATCTCCAGTTTATATAATTAAAACATATATGCTTTAATTGTGGTACTGGTGCTTGACACAGGACCTTTGCACTGGGATACACTTTTTTCTTTTGCATTTTGCGACAGTCTTGCTATAATGCTATATTTTCCAGGCTTAGCTTCAATTGTGATCCTCCTGCCCTAGCCTCCGAGATTACTGGTATTTGTGGTGTGTACCACTATGTTTGGTTAAAATATATACTTTAAAAAATCCTAATCACAATAATATTTTTGCACTTGAAATTTTTTATGTAATTAAATATCCAGTTCAAAAGTACAACTGTTGTATACCTAATATTTTGGTATTTCATTTAATGAAGTTCTAAATAGTATCTGCATAATATTTATACATAGGTATTGAGGCTTTTATTTATATGTTTTATATTTTATTTTGTATTTCCCCCATTTGCTTTACCATTAAAAATAAAATAGTTAATTGTTTCCTGTATGCCAATTCTTGTTGACAACTAATTCTTCTAACTTGACTTTTATGGTTCCTATTCCTTACAAGTCACTGTAAATTAATCACTGATTGTCTAGTTTTCTTTTGCACAGTACTGTGTTCCAAACATAAAGGTGTCTGAGTACAAATTCTGCATTATTCACACAATATCATAAATCTTCATATTTTGTACTGACATCCATGTTTTTAGTGCATAGAACCCTTGCCATGCGATTTTCTCTGTCATTCTTTTCAGTAGACAATAAGGAAGCTAGTGCATTTCTTAAGACACACCAATACCTGTCAAAACTTTAATGAGAATTTAGATATGGACTGTTGCTTACAAAGGCCCATTATGGATTAATTAATAACAAGTCAATTCAAGCTTACCTCGTTTCATAATTTTGACAGGGTTCATTTTTCACTGTAATTATGGGTGAGTAGAAGAGCACAGAAACACAATGTATGAACTTCATTATAATATTTTATAAAACTGTTCAAAATATATTCTTTGTAATGATGGAGACTTAGGTATTGCACATTAGTAAAATTATGTTAATTTAAAAGGGGAAATAAAGTAAAAACAATTTGAAAGACCAATACTAAATATAAAGACAGTGGCTGATATTCATCCGGATTTAGAAAAAAAAGGTAGAAAGAGACTGGGACATGCCAAAATTTTCACTAGGATGTGAATAATATAAGAGCCAGACCAAAAATTTTTTATCTATTGTGGTTTAAGAATTGACTGCTTTCTAATAACATCCCCTATATGTTCATTCTTAAGGATTTCTTTACTCATAATACAGTGCATAAACAGTTCAGGACTTACTTAGCTTGATGAGAAAGGCATTTTAAGTCACAAATGGCTGCAAGAGATAGAAACCTGAAGTTTTATATATGAGATAATGTGATTTTAAGAATTAATATATTGCATAACATAATATAATGTATCTTATAACATACCCCATATCTCAGCAGCATGGTATAGGAAATAAGGAAATCAGATAGAATATATGTTAGCAGTTTATGTCCCAACTCTGCCACTCAATATTTGTATATTTTAAGATAATAAAAAGACTTCTTTTTAAGTATCCTAATCTGTGAAAAGGGGATGATAAATATTCATAATTAACTCAGATAGTTGTAGGAAGAAACCTTCAAGAGTTAATAGGGAAAAAGCTGTTAAAAACAGTGTTAGTACACAATAAATACCGCCTTCATGTGTGTTACGATTTTTGCTAATAGAATATGTCGACATATTTATGTTGGGAGAAAATTCTCAATGTGTCTGTTATGTTTCAAGCAGAGATACATGGTTAAGACTATTTTTGTTCCTTCTAAAATATTTTCATATTGACCAACACTGAAAAACAATGTTTTTCTCAAGCAAATGCCAGTCAGAGCCCAATACAAAAGATTTGGTTATTATAAGCCATAACTTTATCCTGTAAGGTAACATACATGATGCATAGGTTTCACTTGCTCTTGTTTGTATTGTTCTCTGGGAATTGAATTTAAAGGAACCTCTGTAAGTTCTGATACTCTGGGTATTGCTGTTAAGGTATATAATAGTCCATATTCTCCTTGATTCGGGATTTTCATATCTTCTAACAACTTCTATAATACTATGGCAGGCCAACTTGCCAGCTTTCAGGCTGAGTAAAATCTCAAACTCTTACAGGTATTTAACAGCTTCTAAAATTGAATCATGGTTTACCAGATTCAAATTCTAATTTCAATATAATCTTTAGCTCAAGTACAATTGCAAACAATTGGTATAAACTTTTTTCTGATCTGAATGGTTCCAAATGAATAAAATTATAATGCAATTAAGAGTTTAATTTAAGAAGAATCCCAAAGGGTTTTCAGTTCAGATTCCAGTACAGTTCTTGGTAATTGGATCTAGTTGTTAGAAATGTTTTTTAATAATCTAGAGAAACAAAATTTATTGTCACATGAAATAGGTAGGTCAATTCTATTAATCTGAAATCCAGAATAAAAGCATGAGAAAAAATGTTTTATGCTTTTATAGAAATCAGTATGGTGCATTTATTCACTCTAATTAGTGAAATATCTTATAATAACCTCACAAGTATAATAATGCAAGCACAGTAAGTATGTGAAATATAGGTGATATTAAATGCAATTAAATATGGGAATGCAAAAACTTGAAATACATAAGATAATGTGAACTTTATTCTATCATCACATAATGAAAATTAAATAATTGAATTGTCTTTATTCTTTCCAGGAAATCATCTCATAGCTTTAAATATAACTCTAGTCTTAAAAGGCTAAATAATTGAATGCTTGATTCAGTACTTTTTGGCATGTTTGAATTTGGGGGGAAAGGAGGGTTTGAGGTAGGTCTCACTGTGTCTTTTAGGCTACTCTCTCTCTCTCTTTTTTCTGGTACTGGGGATTGAATTCATTTCCTCATGCTTGCCAGGCAAGCACTTAAGTGACTGAGCTAAATCCTAGGCCCAACTTTTAGGCTACTCTTGAACTCACTATGTAACCCAGGCAAGCCTTGAACTCATGATGATCCTACTGTCTCAGCATCCTCAGTACTGGTATTACAGGCGTGTGACATCATGCCTTATTGCATAACACTAAGAAGAAGCTCTGAGCAAGAGGTTAAATTAACTAATTAGGTTTCTAAGTTTATCTGTGAGTCTATCCTAGATCTAGACTTCTTGCTTGATGATGGGAGCTGATTCATAGTAAGTGAATCTCCATGAATCACTGGTCCTGGCTAAGACCTGTAGTGGTCTGTGATGCCAGAGATACCTCAAAGGTCAAGATAAGGCCACGTCTGAGGACACTTGTCTCCAACCCCAATTAAATAGATAGAGACTGCAGTTTCAGGCATATCACTCCTGCTGTCTCACTCCTACTATAAATGTCATCGTGGAATTAAGACAGTTCTTCTAAATTGGCATAATTTACTAATTGGAGAAGCCTTTGAAATGACTCCCAAGGTCCTGCTCATTTCCTTTGCTTTCCTCACTATCCCCTCTCTTTGTTTGAACACTTAATAAATATGTGCCACTCAGAGAACTCTTTGTCTCAGTCCCTAGAGTGTTAAAATCTGCTAGAGGATAAAAATCCTCTGGGGCATTTAGCCCTAAAACCATACCATTTGTCTCGTTTATTTAAGGCTTTGTTGTGCACTCATTTGGGAGATTAGGGATCTTGACCAGGTCTCCAATAAATGGCAGCTGGAACAGCGACCTAAAGTATTGGACTAGGAATTTTAGCCTAAATGAGTAAATCTATAATGAGTGGAACGTTTGGAAACAGTGAATGCCTTCACAGGATAAAAACTTCACTGGGGCACCTGGAGAAGAGATGAAAGAACAAAGATGAGTCTTCCCACTGTGAACAAGCCATTTTATTTGAGGGTAAAATGGAGCAAAGATTTTCAGCTAAGGTACAAAGGGATATACAGTTGCTCCAAAACCTACTCAAGTGCTCAGGGGTTTATGTGCTAAAGAAAGATGTAGCAAAAATGTTTCAAGAGTTAACCAAATATAATCCATTGTTTATTTAAACAAGTATAGATACTGATAATTAGGAAAGAGCCAGAAAAAATCTTAAAAAAGGAACATAGCACAGGAAAAATAATTTCCCCTGAGATGTTCACTAATTGGAATCCGCTTCATTCAGTTTTGAGTCTGCTAAACAACTCACAGTCAGTATCATCTGATTTGGACATGGAGGGAATAAAAGAGCTCCCAGCTGAGATGCCTGCCACCCATGCAGAGTCCTCAGAGCAATCACCTCAGCATCATCCACAGTCTTTACAAAGAACATAACATATGGTTCTATCCAGAATCTTACAGGTTTTAACGGTACAAGTTGCTGCAAAAAGGAAAAACTTTGGCACCCCTGCTTGCTTCCCAGTTAGAATTCATTGAGATGCTAATGACCATGAGTATTTTATTCATACAGTTTTTGAAATACAACTGCTAAAAAAATCTTAATGTGTGGTTAACAATGGAGTCCAAAGTCCTTGTGCTATGGGACTCCTACAAAAATTTTTGGATGCATATTGATCGACACATTATGATATGGAACATCTGAAACAAACATGCCTGTCTCCTGCTCAATTTCTTCATTTTGATATAGAGCTAAAAATCTAGCTCGAGAAAAGGCTCATAGACAGAAGGGTTCCAATCCATTCCCAGCAATGAGAAAATGCTTTCTGGGACAGGAACATATGCACCCCTTGGGGAACAAATTCAATGTCCTGATGAGCTATATTCACAATTGGCAGATTTAATTAAAAAGAGCATGGACAACTATTCCAGCAGATGGGATTCGTGTGCAGTCCTTTTTATATATTCTTCAAGGACTCTAAAAACCACTTACTCAATTTGTGGCAAAATTACAAGAAACCATTCACACACAGACTTCAATCACAGAAGCTATGAATATTTTAACTACAATTGGCATATGCAAATTTCAATCAGCATTGTAAACTGACTTTAAATCTTGTAAAATCAACTGATGTTTTAACAACATATATTCAAGCATGTCAGGGTATTGGAACTAAATCCTATAAGACAACTATGATGACTCAAGTTATGACTGGTCTTGCAATGCTAATGGAAGTAATATGAAATACTTTAACTGTGGAAAAAAGGGACATATAAGAAAAAATTACAGTATTCTTGCTTTAATAGGACCAATGCTGCAGATGCTTCACATCAAAGAAAAAGTGCTTGTGGAATGGAGGACTCAGATCCTGTTCCTGGACTCTGTCCAAAATTCCAAAAAATGAGGCAATGGGGCAATATTATCATTCTAAGTTTCATAAGGATGGTACAACTTTACCAAAAAATGAAAAGAGGGCCTTTTCTTAGGCCAGTTAAACAATAGAGACCTGTGAGTCAAAAAGTCAGTCAGATCTACCCAGTGCAAACTTGCCAGAGGATTCAATGACAGCATCAAAAGTGGCTCCTCATAGAGATGTTAACTCACAAGGGGAACATACAAAGTGCAGGATTAGATTTTCCTGTAGCTTGTAGCATCACTTTTATTTGAGGTGACCAACCTATCTCAATTGCCACAGGAATTTGGGGTTCCCTGAATGAACAGTAGGCCGTGCAATGTGAAAGGCTGATCTAAATTTTAAAGGAATAACTGTTGTTCCTAGTGTGATTGATGGTGATTACCAAGATGAGATACAAGTTCTTGCATGTGCTATGGAGCTCTGGGTTTTTGATCAGGGAGACTATGCGGAACAGTTGATTTTGTCATCTATAGATAAGCCTTCTTCTGTTAAGTATAGAGAACTCAAGATAGAGCAAGACTCTCAGAGAAAGACCACAAAAAGAAATTTATTTTACATAAGAAGTGACTAAAAACAGGCTTATGTGTTTTATAAAAATTAATGGAAAATTCGTGGAAGGTCTAAAAGACACTGGCTCAGATGTGTCTATAATTGCATTAGAACAATTGCCTGCCACATGGCTGACATAAAGGGCTCCTACATCCCTTATTGGACTGAAAACCCCTCAAATGTCTTACAAAGTGCTTCACCCCTGCATTATGTGGGATCAGATCAACAAAAGTTTTTTTTGTTTTGTTTTGTTTTTTTTAGTTTTTTTAAGTTTACATGGCACTTATTCCAGTCAATTTGTGGTGAAGAGATTTACTACAAAAATGAGATTTAATGCTGACTAGTGATTCAGGTCTTAAAACTAAATAAACAATTTCCAACTTGGAAATTAAACAAATAGATTCAGATTCTAAAATTAAACAAATGATGACTAAGATGGTATATCAAAAGGATAAAGAACTGGGAAAAGACTTATGAGGAGTCAAAGAGCCTGTTACGATTGCATCTAAAAATGACAGACATGTTATTGTCTACCAACAAGTTTTTGAAAAGGGCCACTGATTCCTTTCACCCCACAACATCTCTGCCTTTACTGTGGAAAACTGAGGATCCTGTTTGCGTAGATTAATGGCCCCTTTACAAGGAAAAACTAACTCAATTAAACTAATTAGTTGAAAAATAATTGTAGCTAGAACATTTAGAAAGTTCAGTTAGTCCCTGGAATACTCCGGTCATTGTTATTCCAAAAAAGTCAGGCAAATGGAGGTTGTTCCTAGATTTAATAAATGTAAATGCTTACTTCCTATGGGAGCACTACCATTAGGACTGCCAAATCCAACTGCATTTCCCAGAGACTGGTCTCTTATTATAATTGATTTAATAGATTGATTACTTAACATTCCTCTCTTTCCTGCAAATAGGCCACATTTTGCTTTTTCTGTGCCTAGTTTAAATTTTAAAGAACCAGTGTAATGGTATCAATGGGTCACCTTACCTCAAAGAATGAGAAATAGCCCAACCTAGTGTCAGATTTTTGTGAAGGAAGCCTTACATGAAGGTAGATAGAGCCATCCTTCTTCATATATAGTCCATTATATGGGAGATATCCTGCTGGAAGCTGCAGCTAAAGAGCAATTATATGATTTATTTACAGAAGTGAAAACAGATTTAATATCTTTTGGTCTCTGCATTGCTCCAGACAAAGTACACTTGTCCAGCCATTACTGTTATCTGGGAACACTAGTGACTAACAGGGCAATAAAGCCACAAAAGCTATAGATTTGTCAAGATCATCTAAAACCACTAAATTACTTTCATAAATTATTAGGAGATATAATTTGGATATGGCTGAATTTGGGTATTGCTACTTATCAATTAAACCACTTATACAATGCTTTACAGGGAGATATAGATATTGATTCCCCTTGTAATTTATCTACTGAGGCTTAAAATGAGTTAGCTTTAGGTGAAAATGAATGCAATGATGTCGTTTTTAGAATGAATACTAACTATCCTCTTATTATTTACATCCTAAATATTCCTCATTCTCCTCTAGGTTTTGTAGGGCAATATTATGATAAACAGATTTAGCCTATTGAGAGGCTTTATCTTTCTATCCAGCTAGTCAAAACTTTACAGTTATAATTAGAGCAAATTGCCAAGGTCATCATGATGGGAAGAATAGGGTCTAAACCATTCTTTGTTATTGTTCCTGCTACAATTGTTTTGCCTCTTGATTTAAATGAATGTTTCATTCCTCTACAAAAAAGTCTATATTGGCAAGTAGCCTTTGAGGATTTCATAGGAGAAATTTATAATCACTTTCCTAGTAATCCTATCTTTCAACTTTTTCTCAAAAATTTGTGTGTTCCAAAAATAACTGATTTTGACCTGATTCCTGATGCAAAAACTTATTTTACTGATGACTCATCAAAAGGCAAGGCTGCAATTTGGAGTAAAGATTATCAACAGGTAATAAAGACTCCAGGACTTTCTGCACAAAGATCTGAGATCACTGCTATTTTATTTGTTATACAGCAATTTAATTACACAATTAATATAATCAGTGACAGCATATGCATTTTATCTTAGTGGTTTGAGAGTGTCACTCTACAGTCAAACTTAGATCTACCTTTACTTAATTTGTTTATAAAGTTACAAAAGGCATAATCCATAATCAAACATCTACCTTTTAAGGTCTCATTATAATTTACCTGGTTTTTTAGATCCTTTATAACATTTGGTACTATCAATTTTTTGAACTTTTTCCATTCTTTTATGTATGTAATGGTATATCTTTATTATGCTTTTTGGCATTTTCCAGATGATGTAGGATCCTATATATTGGATCTTAAATATCTCTCAAGATCTATGTGGTAAACTTCTGGTCCTTAGAACATTGTTGCTAATAGGTTTAATGGGTTGGACAAGTGTTAAAGTACTTAAGTCACTATTGTTACATCTTTTAAGGGTAGTGTGGTACCCAATCTCTTTCTCCTTCACCACTTGGTCAAGTACTGGACAGTTTTTCACTACCATGCATCACCATCATGATGTGCTGCCTCATCAAAGACACAAAGCAAGAGGCCCAAGATATTAAAATTATGAAGCCAAGTGTACCTTTTCAGTTCATTATTTGATTATCTCAGTTATTTGTTAAAATAATGAAAAATTTACTATGATATTGAGTATTTTCATATGCTTGTTTAACATCTTTATATTTCTTTGGTGAAATTTTTATAGAGGTCATTGGTTCATTCTTTATTGGTCTTTTCATTGTTGAATTGTAAAAGTGCTTGGTTTATTTAGATAACAGACACTTACTGATATGTCTGTTGCAAATAATTGTCTCTCTATTTTTGGTTTGTTTTCTCATTCCATGATACTAGTATGTTATTAATTTTAATAAAGTCAAACTTATCAATTATTTCATTCATATGTCATAAATCTGGTGTTATTTATAAATAGTCAAGACAAAATTAAGATCATTCAGATTTCTCCTATGTTCTAGTTTTCTTGATAAATATTTCTATATTTTATATTGATGCTGATGTTATATTTTGAGTTAATTTTGGGGAAATGTATAAGCTCTGTATTAGATTCACATCATTATAGGGAGTTGTTCAGTGTTCTCATTATTGTTTGTTAAAATGATTGGTGTTTGTGTTCTTGTATCTAAAATTTCAAGTTGCTTCTTCTATAAAGAGATAACTTCTATATATTACTAGCCCTTTATAATTATTAATTTATTTCAAATGTGCTTGTGATGGCTGCTTCATAATCGTTATGGTAACTTCATTATTGTCTCTGTCAGATCATTCTAACTTATGCTACATTGCTTTTGTTGTCTATTGGTCTTCAATCAACTTGAAGTCTTTCTGAAACTTGGTGTGATAATAAACTTTGAGTAGACAACTAGACATATTTACTATTTCTTAGATTGCTTTGGATATTCTTTAATTTTTCATTTTAGCATACATATTTTCACACCATTCCAGGAAGAATAGGGAACACTGATTTGTTTTGCTATAAAGTTTTGAAAATTCAGGCTCCTCACTTAGATTTCGATGACGTTTAGTTGGTGAGTAGCTTTCTGTTTCTGTTGGATAGTGTCATAGAGATACATATTTTGGCTTCCTACTAGATTTTTGCTGATATCATCCTACATGGAAAAGTAAGAGTTACCTCTTTATTGCTCCCTACATGTATCCAATTGGCACTGTGTGTGATGGTGGTCTTGTTACTGCTGAACAGTGATGAAATACCTGATTTTTCACTTTGTCACTTCTAGCATTATCCCATAAAGTGGGAGCTACCTTATAAACATGGAGTCAGGGAGAAAAACTAATCTCCTTGCATGTTCTCCATTTATATTCATGATCTATATTCTTCTTTTCACCATTCAGAGTATTTTATTCATGTTATATATGATGTTCAAGGTTTTTATTTGTACTAAATAGGTGAAAAATTAAGCCAACTCCTTCTATTCTAGAAGCTGTAATTTTCCTTAGTGAATATTTATTTAACTAATTTTATTTTTGTGTAAAGACATTACATTTTGATCTCCTAACAACTAAGAGCAACTTGGCTTTAAATATGTTCAGTGTCAAGAAGCTGTGTGCTTTAAAAATAAAAGCAATTCTATCCAGATTTTACTGTGGTAAAAAAAAAACACCAACAGTGATATAAGAGCTTATGAGAGGTAGGAAGACGACCGTTTTAAATGTGTCAAAATAGATACATTAAAATACTTTACCAGAAGAGGGCTTTATGCAGATCTAGAGTGTTTTACCTCTCTGCATGACCATGAGAAGTAACAAATTTCTCTCATCTTTTTGAAAAACTGGGAAGGCAAAGGAAAGGAAAATAAGGTGTACTATATTCAGATTTTGAAAGTAGCTATTTAAAGACCTAAAGAGTATTTCCAGTTAAACTATAGAGTTTTTGAGGATTAAAAGTAGTACAGGAAAAAAAAATGAGTTTCTATGTGATAAACTTGAAGGAAATTGTTAAATATTTTGATACTGGTCATTACAGGATAAAAAGCCTACTTGACAAAGGATATAGTATTTTTTGAACATTAGAAATGATACAAAATTATGCTATTTCATAGGGCAAGAAAGCTAGGGCAGACAAGTGACATAACAATGGAAGAACTTATTTAATTTATAGCAATTTTAATGAAATATTTTGTTGTACACATTTAGACTTTCCAATGATAATTGAATTTTTCCTCCAACACCCTTAATGAAATGGTAAACACAAGTAGACTTGTCCATTATACTCTAAGTATTTGACATGTAGTGAATAAGACACATATTTATCAAGCAATCACACATGGAAACAAATCACATTCATCTAGTTTTAGAGTTCCAGTTGAAATGTTTTCCAAAGGGTCAAATGATGCTAAACGCATGAGTATCAAGGGAGAAAGTATTCCATGTATAAGAAACATAAAAAATACCCTTGAAACCGGGTGCAGTTCTCAATGCTTGTAATCTCAGTGCTCTGGAAGGGTGAAAAAAAGGATGGCAACTTTTTTTGTGCCAGGGATCAAACTCACAACCTACATTTGCCAAGCAGGCACTTACACCACTGAACTCAACCCCAACACTAGGATGGCAAATTTTAACCCAGTTCGAAGTTAATGACTTGGTGAGATCCTGTCAAAAAAATAAATCCTTCAAACTGACATTAGAGTGAGTGATCTTAAGAAAATCTAGATGGATGAGAGATCTTGAGAAAAACTAATGAACAAAATCAAATTATAATGAGAGTTTACAGAAATGAGAAAGTAAAATTAGACCATATCTATTCATGATTGCATGAGAGTTTGTGTAATACATTAGAAACTACTGATTTCAATAAATTACTGGGAGAAAAGGAAGAATTGTTTAAAAACCTTGTGAGAGTCCATGAAGTATAAATAATTTGCAGTCAATGTTTTAATGGGTTCATTTTATAAAGAAAACTCAATTGATTCAAACACACTGTTATGAGTGATTTTGTCAAAATTATCTAGGAAACTTTATCTTTGTTCATTGATTCAGTCATATATAAATTGAGGCATAAATTGTACCCAGTTCCTTCAAGTTCCGTGTCAAAACATAAATAAATGATTTCCTACGCCACAAATCCATTTTTACATAGCAGTCACAGATGTGACAAAAAGTTTTAATAAATATACAAAGGATCCAATTAAAATAGCACTTAGAGATACAAAGAGTCATATTTTGCTTTAGTATGCTTACAAAGAACCTAGGAAAGGAAATTCTCTAAAAATACCATTTAATTTCCAGAGAATCTTAGATTAAGGTAACAAACAAACAAACCAAAATTATAGCCCTATAAACTGTCAGACTGAGTAGTTCCCACTGAAAAGGCTGGTGGTTTCTTTCAGATACAGTTAAGTGCCAAAGCTATAATTTTCCATTTATTTTTCTTTGTCACTGCATATATAAGGTATTTACTCCCATTTGATACCATTTGCACTTTGTCAGAAGTCTTCCTGCAGACTCATATTAGTCACACGAACTGTTCCAAAACACGTTATAAAAATTGTCTCCGTCAGTATTTTTTTGAGATTAGCCATTTCCTTGCACAGAATTCAGTTTTTGGATGATTGAAAGCCAGTGTAATTCAGCTCTAATGAGTTGTGTTTTAAACTGCTCGAATTGAGAATACCATGGCCCACGTATATTAAAGTGCTCACACTTCAAATAAAAAAGGTCATGTTCTAATGTCATTATTACTGGAATAGCTACTTTACAAACTTGAGATTTATATTTTTGAGAATTTGAACAAAGACACATAAATCATAGGTGAGCAGGCACTTTTGGATTGCAAACTATTGGATGTTGGGTAGTTTGTACAACAATATAAGCAACAAATATTTTCCTGTACTAGCTGAAGATTATTTCTTCAACAATTTCCTTTTTTGCAATTATTTTAAAATTAAATTGTGTGATTGAAGTCTAAAGAGACACAACTTCACCTTGATCCCAGCACTGTTTTTCAAATATGCCTATTTAGAGAAGTACTTTATTGTAATTTTTGCTCCCCAAAGATTTGAGAATATCTTATTACAAATATTAATCCCTATTTCTTAAGCAAATGTTTAAGTGCTTTCTACTGCCATTTTGCTTTTCTTACAGAATGTGAAATGCATAGAAATTAGAGCACTTTACAGCACTTTCCCATTATCAGGTGAGACTTTTACACTGATGAACCTTCTTTATTACCAACATGGTGGGGGTGATGGTGTCATGCTGTATGGCCACTGAGTCTCTTGAGATTGTGTGGGCAAAGGAAATTGTGCCCACACAATAATCAAATCTACTGGACTATATTAACTCTTAGATGTTCTGTTTTACTATATTCTCCCTTGTACCAGTCAGTGCTTAGAGCCCATGAAGATTCAAGTAGCAGGAAAAGTTAGAGAAAGAACATGTGAAGTTGCCTTCTGAATCAGAGGGTACAAACATTCTACATAATTCAAGGACTTCAATTTTGGGACTATTTGGCACAGAGTCGAATTCATTTCCGCTTCTTTAGATATCTCAGCACTAACAAACACTTGATAAAATTTCAGTCATATTCGTATTTGATATTTTTTCAGATCAGTTAGTATTTCTTATTTATATTTTAAAAAGTATATGTAGAATTATAAATGAATACAGTGGAGATGGAATTGCACTTAGGAAAAATGCAGGGTGGTTTCTGCAAGCACGATAGCTTTTGGTATATTTATTCAATACAAAAATATTTTTTCAATACAAAAATATTAAGAGTACTTAGCCAATGTGAAATGACTCAGAGCAGTGTGTCTTGCACAAACATATATTGTCACCTGTCTATGAACCATCCCCCTGAGATAATCACAACATAGGATTTATCTGGATTCTGAGATGTGAAAAAATATGCAATAAATAATTATTGAATAGATCTAAGAATATGTAAAGCATCTGGCTCAAAATGTCAGCAAAGGAACAGAAATGTGCTTTAAATAGAAAAATACAATTGATTAATTTTTATCATGCAACTTGGATTTAATTGCTTTAGTACAGTACTAAATATATGGAAATATTCTAAGAACTTTATTTCTTGTAAATGATGTGCCACAGTGACACTGACAAGGCTGGAAAAGGCTAGTGGTTAGCTGGTAAAACAATTGACCTCTGACGAAAATAGAGATAAAGTATCCAACAATATAATTTCAAAAATACAATGTACAGTTGTCATGGAAATTTCCTTGGATATTATTTTTTGCTAATATTAAATATGAATTGCTGACAAGAATTGAAATCATATATATATATATATATATAAAATATGTATAAATATAATTTAAATCATATATATATATACATATATATTCCTTAACCTCTAAAAATGAATTAAAATTGTAAGCCCCCTGAGTCCACCATAAGTTTAGTAGATAGCACAGTCTCCAATTTAAGCAGATATCACAGATCTTTCTGATGCGTGAAAGCCATGAACCAGAATTTTCCTTGTATAATAGGAAATAAAACGTCAAAAACAGCAACAATAATAATTGCAATTGCAAAAATTTAAGAGAGTAGACAATGACTCTTTAAAAAGGTAAATCAAAATAATGGTTATATAGGAAAGTGGAGGGAAAACAAAAGATGATACTCTTAGAAAAAGCTTGCAGGTGAATCTGAATCAACTGAAAACAATACAATTTAGAAAATTTTGATCAGCAGTGATTCTACAGAAGAGATTTGCATCACAAGACAATACTTTTATCCCCTTCAAAGATCTACCACCTAATAATTTTCTCCAGCCTCACTGCTATGACTCTACTGCAGAATCCCATCATGTCACCTTCACAGTGGAGTCCTGTAATCTTAATGGTAAAATAAAGCAAACATATAAGCAAACAAAAGAACAAACCATAAAGATAGATACTTTGTTAAAACCTAAGTAAAATCAAGTAACTCTATTGCTCAAAGCTTTTGGTTGTACTTCTTTCACTAAGAGTAAAAAGAAAGTTCCACACAGTGACTTAAGCCCCATATCATCCATACTCTTTTTCTTACTCTGATTTTACCTTCCACTTTCCATCTTTGATCATGCTTATAAGTTACAGTAACTTCCCTAACATTTCTTACATGGGTCAACTATATTTGAATTGGACACTCGACCAAGATGTTTTGTACCAGGTGTCTGGAGAGCTAAGTCACTCAATCTTCAAGTTTCACAATGATGACAACTCAGGGTAGAAATCATTTAATACCTATGTTTAGGAACAAATAAATGAGATTTGAACATATCCAAATATCTAGGCTAGAATTTACTCCCAAATATTGTGTTTCATATTAATCTAAAGGAGTGTCTCAGCCTCTCTGTCTTAGTCTCTCTCTCTCTCTCTACCCCTCTCTCTCCTTCTCTCTCTCCCTCTCTTTTACTTCTTCTGTTCTTCAAGTTTTTTCTTCTCATTGCCTTGGAGAATTTGATGTGCACTCTTGGTTGTGGACCAGTGATGCCACCAAATAGAAGAAGGAATTGATCTTTTCTACCAAACACAGTAAAGTTCAAAGGTGAGAAGCTCTAAGGATACTGACGTGACCTTAAGAAAAATTTTCTTACAGTTTTTAGGAATTAAAAGTGAAGTTGGCTACTATTGGAAGCAGTAAATTTCCTATTATTAGACAAAAAGTTGTCACAGCTAATATGGATCAATTCAGATTAGAGAACAGCTTACTAATATATATATATATGTATATATATATACATATATATATGTATATATATGCAATAAAGCTAGAGAAAGTAGCAGGAAAAGTGGTTGTTTGTGTACTACTACTTAAATGCATACATCTAATCCTAGAGAACACTAAGGATAAGGAAATTTATTTATTACATAGTGAGTCTCTAAACTTTCCACCAAGAAAATACATATAAAATTGTCAGCTATTAACAAACATGTAGTGGCATACATACATCAATATGTTTTCTATAATCATATATGTATATATATATATATATATACATCTCTCATATATTCATATAAATGGAAGTATACATGATGATTGGCTGTATATTTTAAGTGGGTGAATTCTATGGTATATGTATATTATCTCAACAAGTATATTTTTAAAAAGAAAATAACATACAGAGCTATATCAGAAGTTAAAGATAAAATTGTGGAGTAATGCACACCAGCAACTCATTGTCTCCAGGTCAAATTGTCTGAGGTATCAAAATCAATAGCTTGAAGAGGAATAAAGTAAAAGGAGGGTACATAGGAGCCACAAGGAAACTTGTAGAGAAGGAAATAGGATTAAGCGATACAGAATATATGGATCATGTTAAAGAGGACACACTGTGTCACCATTGACAGTAACTGACTAGGTTCCAGCTGGGAGGCAAGATGAAACAAAAAACTTCTTTGCTCATCACAGAGCTATCCCACGACCAGCAGAATCTTATGGAATTGAGGACGGCAACAAGAATGTGAGACACTGTTTCTTGAGCGGCCTTCCAGAGACAACAGTTGGTGACTGATTACAGTACAACTACTTGAGGACACAGTCATGTAGAGCAGGAGCTGGCAGGGATGCACTTTGAGGAAAGGGATGGGAGTTTGAACCTGGGTTCCAGATTACCCCTTTAGGTACTTCATACTGCTAAATTCACAAAGATGTGGGAAGGACAATCACAGGAGACTGTCGAAAGTTGAGGAAGAAGGTTGGTGAGTCTCATTGAGAAGCAGGGAGTGGTGATCACAGACTCAGTTCCTGAAATCAGAGATCAGTTTCTACCTGAGTTACTCAAGATCAGAGTCTAAAATTTGCCTTCTATTCTCAGTGCTAAAAGGAGACCCAAAATAGGAACTTACAATATGTTATTTTTCCTGATAGATGCAGGTGTAACTTCCTAAACTGTTACTGCTGTAGCTGACTTAATTGCAGAGAAACAATGCTGACTCAGTGGACAATTTAGTGCAAGAGAAATTTTCTGCCAAATCCACCATCACAACCAGGGAGGGAACATCAAGAGTGTACACACATGCACACACATTCAAAAATGAGCACAGATATAAATAAAAGAATTGGGAAACAAGGAAATAGAGGATCTCTGATCCCTGCAACTTTCCCAAGGCAGATCAAGGTCACAAAGTGAGATGAAAACAAATACTATGTAGCAAAAAAATCTATGAGAATTTCTCAGGAGGAATAAAAAACTAAGTAAGTTCAAAGAGGCAATGATCACAGCAATCACACTCAATATGGTGATGGAGAATTTTGAAGAAACAGGTAAAAAAAAACTGAACAAAATAACCAAAACAGTTTTTATTTTCAACGACAGATTCAACAAAGATAAGGAATTCTTGAGAAGATATCAGACAGAAATTACTGAAATAAAAATAGTATCAAATTCATACATTGCAGAAATGGACAATGTGAAGGCAGAGTTTCTGATGCTGAGGACAAAATAGTGAATTATGATAAAGAGCTCAAAAAACCAAAAAAGAAAATAATAGAACTGGAGAAAAGTATCCAGCAGCTACTAGATGGCAAGAAGGTCAAACTAAGCCTAATCAGAGTTAGAGATGAACTAGAAGATAGCATAAATGTGTTCACTTAACACACTTGGAGAAATTTTGAAAGAAACTTTTCCTAAGCATAAGAAGAGTTTAAAATACGAGTACGATATACTTATAAAAGAGCAAACAGTTATGATTAAAGAAATTTACTAAGTCATATATTCATTAAATTCATAGATATATAGCAAAAAACCAGAATTTTAAAGGCAGTCAGCGAAAAATAAACACATATGAAGGAGTCAGAAGAGCTTAGAGTGAAGAATTTCAAGTCTTAAGAGCAAATAACTTCTACCACAAATTAACTTACCCTGAAAAACTGTTCTTCAAAATTGATGGAAAAATAAAGTATTTCAATGAAAAAGACCAGCTCAACAGATATATGTGTGGTAAATTGAAAATACCCAAGAATATTCTCAACAACAAAATAATAATGAATTGGACCTAGCTAAAAACACAAAGGAAATTCACGAGAGATTAATACCAAGTATTAATAGAAACATTAGGAAAGACAAACAATTCATAAATAGATGAAAAAGACAATGATACTAAATAACCAACACATTTTAGTAATAATATTTCTCAGTATTATTCCTTCAATTCTCTAACCAAAAGACACAGACTGGAAGAGTGTTTCAAAAAGCAGAATCCAACCATCTGTTACATTCAAGAACCTCATCTAAACCAAAAAATATAAATTAAAATTAGAGGCTAGAAAACAAGACTTAACTCACCAGAAATTTGAAAACAAGAAGTAGTAGTAATTGTAATATCAGATATGGTAAAGTTCAAATTAAAATAGACTGGAAGAGGCAAAGTAGTCACTACATTATAGTTAAAGGAAAAATCCAACAAGTGATAACAATGAGAAGCATATATGCACTAATAACCAGACCAACTATATTCATAAAATGAAGACTGCCAAAATGAAAAGGTCAAATAAATATTAACACAATCATAGTAAAGGATTTTACCACCTCAATTTCACAAAAAGACAGATAAACTAAACAACAACAACAACACGTGAAACAGAATAAAGAAGTTTCAGTGCTTGAATATATCAAGTTAATGAATATATATAGCATTCAACCCTTCTACAACAGAAGATACATTATTTTCAGCAGCATAAGACATTTTTTCTAATAGAGTTCACATACTAGTACACAGAGGCTGCTTATGTAAATACAAAAGAATCAATTAGTTCATGTATACTATTAGACCATTGTGCAAGTAAAATAGAAATCAACAGAAGAAATTTTAGAAAAGTAGAAGCTACTGGAAAACTAACAACAGTACCTATTTTGAAAAATTGTATTCCAACAAATCAGAAAATTTTGAAGAAATGAACAGACCACTAGACATACAAACTAACAAAACTAACACACAAATGCATAAATATGCGTAAGAATACAATTATACACAATGAAATTTACTCAGTAATAATAATAATACACAAATTCTATGAGCTAAAATAATTCCAAAACCTGATGGATTCACTACTGAATTTTCCAAAACGTTTCATGAGATTATGTCACCAATACTCAAGCTATCCAAAGAAATTAAAAGGATATATATCAGAAAAAACAACTCAATTTATCATTATTTATGGATGACAGGATACTCTACATGAAAGATCCAAAGAATTCCACCAAAACACTTTTAGTATTAATGACCAAGTTCAGTCACGTAGTAGGATACTAAATCAACAAACAAAAATCATTAACATCTATGTCCAAAAACAATGAATGGGATGAGAAGGAAACTGTAAAGTTTCTACAATTCACAATAAAAAGTAATTTTAGTAATTTTTGGCAAAAATAGCAAAAATGGTACCATGGCAATATCTGACTTCAAGATATACTAAAAAGCAATAGCGATAGAAATATCAACATAGTGGACCAAAAACACACACATGGATCAGTAGAACAGAACTGGATGCAAAAACCTTCTGAGACACATTCAACTATTCAACAAGTGGTGCTGGGAAAGCTGATTATCTGTTTATAGAAGAATGAACCTGGATCCTTATCTCTCACCACATACTAAATTAAAATAAAAATAGATCAAAGATCTAAACATTTAAACAGAAATATTAAACTTTCTTAAGACAAAATACAGAAAACACTGGAAGAGCTAGGTGAAAAAAAGAATTTTCTAAACACAACCTTAACTGCACAAGAAAGAGCAGCAAAAATTAACACATTGGTTTATATCAGACTAAAAACTCCAGTAAAGCAAAAGAATCAATCAATAGAGAGAAGAGGCAACCTATACAATAAGAAAAAACAGAGGACTAATATCTAGAATACACAAAGAATTTAAAAGAAAAACTAAACCACTTACATTTAAAGACCTGATCAAGAAATGGGCAAGAAAAACATGCATTTCACAGAGGAAGAAATATAAATTTTCAAGAAATATATAACAACATGTTCAACATCTCTGCCAATTAGAGACATGCAAATTAAAACAATGATAAGATAGCATTTTATTCCAGAAATAATGGCAATCCTTGGAAATCAAAGTTACAAATCAAAGTTACAAATGATGCTGTGGTTGTTGTGATGAAAAAAAAAAAACCTCCTGCATTGTTGGTAGAAATACAAAGTAGTACAACCATTATGAAAATCAGTATGGAGATTTCTTATAGAGATGAAATTAGAAATTCCATGCCACCCAGCTATCTCACTGCTATTTATCTTCACCAAAAAGCTTAAGTTATATTGGAGTGACACATGTAAACCAATGTGTGATGTAGCATGATTTGCAATAGCTAAATGCTAGAAACAGCTTGTTTTCCCATTAACAGACAATTAGATAAAGAAACTGTGGTATCTATATACAATTGGATACTGCTGAGCTATTAAGAATGTAAAATTCAGGGCCAGGGATTTAGTTCAGCTGCTCAAGTGCTTGCCTGGTAAACATGAGGTCATGAGTTAAATGCCTCCCTCCACCCATACAAAAAAAATCACAAATTCAAGACATTTGTAGGAAAAATGAATGCAACTGGAAAATATAACATTGAGTGAAATACACCAGATACACAAGCTTAAATACTATATGGTATCTCTCATTTGAATGAGGCAAGATACAAACAAAACAAATGATAAACGATGGATAAAAGGGGTAAGGGGACAGATCCCTTGCAGCCAAGAAGTGGTTTAAGGAACAAACGTAAAGGATGAAGAGGAAGGGAAGGGTAAGTAAGAAAAATAAAGATATGTCATATGCAATAATCTCATATCCCCAATTAATGTAAACATTCTATGCTATAACATGAGCTAAGACAAAAAAGAGGAGTGACAGAGAAGGAGAAGGGGATTAAAAAAAAAGAAGAATCAAACTGCTGTAAGTACCTGTAATCACTCTCATGATCATTGTAAACTACACAATTGAAAACAAGATGTTATAAAAAAAGAACTATATCAGTGGTGTCATACTAGTGGTGTCATACTAGTTTTTCAATTAACTTTGGTTTTAGTTTGCTTGTTTGTTTCTGTGTGATTCTAAAATCAATCTCTTTTGGATTGGTTTTAGAATCAGTCCTGTCAGTTTGTGGACATGCATTTCTGTAGAGAACTATTAATCATGTAAACAATAGCAAACTCTAAATTTGGAAAATCAATCACCTTTTACTGAGACACAACTCAAGATATTATATTTGTATTTTCAAATATAAGGCTCTTTATTTCCCCAAATCCTGATAGCATTTTACCATTCAGAACAGAAGCAAAAAATAAGAGATTACAAAAAATAAGAAGTTATGTATTCAAAAAATTCCTTATATTACTGATAAATATTCATTACACCAAGGTGATTCAGTGTATGAAAAACATTTATTTCCAAGTCATATATTATGTGTGCCTACTAGTTCATCACTAAAGTGTTTTATAGCCACATGTGCATGTGGGAGAAAGGATATTTATATATTGTGTTTTGTTGATACCAGAAATTATAATAATGCAAATATCTTTTTCATGAATTCTCACAAACAGAATTGGGAAAAAGTCATTCTGGTCAGTGAGGCAGGCAGAATAATGCCCCATGTAAATATGTCTATGTACTCATCCTCAGAATTAGTGAATATATTAAAAGGATACAAAAGGAACATTGTTTTTGGAGACAAAATTAAAGTTGTTAGTCATTTGAATTTGAACCAAAAGTGTCAATATAAGTGGAATCAGGCACAAAAGAGAGGTCCAGAGAAATGATAGCATAAGGACTTGGACCAACATTGCAGCCTTTGACTTTGAAACTCACAGGTGATGACCTGAACAATGAAGTCCTTTTCCCTTCCTTCCTTGCCTCATTTCCTCACCCGTATCTTTTTTTCATTCTGAACAATTTCTTCTCATTTCACAATACCTATTGTACATTTTAGACCTTATTTACTCTTTTAGTTTCTCACACTAGGAAGATAACTGAAGGTTGATATATGTGAGTCTGATTCGTTTCACTTAAGAGCATGATCTCCAGTTGAATCCACTGACGCAGACATGCCTCACATTTGTCCTTCTCTATAGAAAGTAGTACTCTATTATATTAGAAATACATCTTCTTTATCTGTTCCTTGACTGATCAACAATTGGGTTGTTTCCAAGATTTAGCTAATAAAAACTACTGCTATAAGCATAGGTGCACCAAAAAACCCTAAAAACAACAAAACAGGAATAAGGTCAACATCTAGAACCCATATAAAGTAAGGAAACTAATTTCCACCTGGATTTTATGGGAGGGATGAAATTCTTCTGACATTCTCACTTTAACCCAATGTGTTACATTTCATATTTTTGACTTCCTTAACTATGACATAATGAATTTGCATTATTTTAAGGCTCTAAATTTTTGTTGATTTGTTGAAGCATCAATAGGAAACTTAAATCAGTTAAGAGAAATTTTTGGAATCATAATACCCCAATTGATTTGAATAATGATTATGCTATTCCTAATAGTCAACATCTTCACTAGAATTGTATGCAATCAATTTTAGTTCACTAAAATATTATGCCTTGAAGTAGATCTCTGTATTTACCTATTGTTTCTAAAGAAGAATTTTGCAACTATGGTAAAAAGTAATTTATGCGTGCACATTTCCCCAACTATTGTTCATTCTTTACTTGCATGTCTAATCTTTGACTTCTAAAACAAAATAACATCCATAATAGTTCTGAAGGATGATGTTGCTATGACTCTTCATGGACTGAGTACTTCTAATTAAGTTAAATGCTGCCCATAACTGTAATTAGAAATTTCATACTGTGGAGGAACCATCCTATTATTCCAGTAATCATTTTAGTTACAGAAATAATTTGCTTAATAGCTTTATCTCATGGCCAAAAGTTTCATTTATTCTTGACTGTAATTACTACATCATATAAGAGTTTGTTTAATCACTAGCTATTAATCATAAAATTACTATTGAACTCTACCTTGTTTTATTAATTTAGATTTTAGGATTTATAATGATGCCAACAATAAACATAAAGAATTTTCCATAATTCCTTAATTTTCTGTTAATGTGATGTAAACAATTGTCTCAGTTCCTTTCTCATTGCTGAGTTGAAATACCTAATACCCACAAATTAAAGGAGAAGAGGTTTTTTTGATAAGATTTTGGCATGATAGAGAGATAAAGGAAGGAGAAAAGTAGCCTTTATTTTGAAAATGGGGAGCTGCAGAAGAGACGCAAGCAACCACAGATGAAAACAACGAAGTGGAAGAACTTTTATTAAGTCTGGCCAGGGAGGAGTTTGGGACAGGAAAAAGTGACATATTAACAGCTGATTTGAAGAAGCATATGTTTATGCAAAACAGGAAGCAAAAAGATTTACTGGGGGCTGGGGGTGGAGTGCTGTTTGGATTCTTGGGATTGGAGAGACCTTGGAGCACATGCAAAAAGGAGTGGAAGGTTTATTTCTAGAACTAGAAGGAGAACATAGAAGTTACTCTTGGAGAAATAAGCTGGTTCTCTGGGCCCAATAACAAGCTGGGTAAATATCATGTTAGAGATAGCTATGCACCAGGCTGGAAAAATATATCATCCCCATCTTTTTGATTTATGAGTGAAAAGGGGTTGCAGTCAATCTAGACTGCTTCCTGTTGAAGAGGAGCATCATGGTGGGGGTTGTTGCAGTTGTTGGCATGATGGATTAGGCTCATGTAGAAGCTAGTGCCAGGGGTCTCAGCCAGGATAAGGAGCACTTTGCTAGTGAAGGCCCATATCCTGGATTGAAAAAATATTGAAAAAAGTTTTAAAAGATGGAAGTTATAAGTGATAATATGATAAGAAGTATGGGAGGTCCAGTCAAGGAGAGGAGATAGGATATTTGCCCCTCAGAGAAGACCAGCTTTAAAGAAAACATTCTAAGTGATATTAATACTGCTAGAGAGAGTCTTGAATGTTTGATTAAGGGGAGAAGAATGGAGAGCTGTGGTTTGGGGAATCCAGGAATGTGAGGGAGAGACAATGTCAGCCAGAGTACTTAGGAATGGAGCTCTAATGGGTGTCAAGTGAAATATGAGGACTAAAAAGGGTCTACTCTGTCAAAAAAGCCATGTCTCTCTATTTTTGTCTGAGAATTTTTGGTGAAAGGAGATTTTTTGTGATTATGTCTAAAGTGATATTTTCTGTTTGCTGTTATAGTTATGCTTTATGTTTGTGTGGAGTAGCAAAGCTGAAAGTACAGGAAAAAAAGAGTGACAGATGTATTGATGACTGTGTAGTTAATCATTGCAAGATTTTTTTAATAATTATGGAGATGGTAGAGCTGTAGGGGGGCATTGTAGGAGCTAATAGAAAGAGTAGGGATAGGCTGGGTTTGAGTTGGGGTTGTTATGTGTTGTAGCATTTCAGAATTTTGTTTTGAAATTTGGATTTTAGCTTGGAATATATGTGAGAGAAAGGAATAGTGAGGTTGAAAGTTTTGGAGTAGGCTGTCAGTAAAGTTAGGCTGAAAAAAATCTAAAAACCTGAGTTCGACCCTCATGCTTCAAGTGTGACAGGAAAAGAATGCTGGACAAGACCCTCCCCTGACTCTTGGCTACAACTTTGAACTTGTTGCATCTGCAACCAAGAGGATTATTGGAAATGTGACTGCCTTGTTCACCAGAGATCAGATAAGTCATCAAAATCCCTACCCTCAAAGGATATGGCATCACTGCCACCTCCAGACTCATCACTGGGTGTTATGCTCAACATGCGCATTAAAGAGGATTAATGGGGCTTAGGGCCTACAACCCACACCAAGGTATTTCTCTCAGAGCCACAAGTCTTTTTACACAAGTCAGGTAAAACCCTCTCATTTCTTGTTAACATGGAGGACACCTGTAGTTTTCTGCCTGAGTTTTCATGCTGAGGTTCGTGGTCTATGAGTCTCTGTTGTGGGAGTTAACAATCAACATTCATTACCTCTCCAGATACTTTTTTTTTTTTACACACAACTGCCTTATTATCCCCATCTGTCCTGTACTCCTTTTTGGTAAAAATCCTCTCCAAAAACTTAATTTCTCTTATACCCTCTCTCTTCTCACAGCTCTCAAACTCCCAACCTAACTGTCATGTGCCACTGACTCAGTGCTTCCCCTTCCTTCCTCCTTTATCCACCTTATAGTATAGGACACCTCCAATCCCACTCATGACACCCACATTACTCCAGTGCTAATTCATCTCAAACACCCCTCTGTTTTCCCTTGTGTTCCTCAATACCCAATGATCCCTAAACACCAATGGAGGCTCAAACCTATAATCCATCACTTGTTAGCTAAAGGGTTGCTAAATGTCACCTACGCACCTTGTAACACCCCTATTGTTCCTGTCCTCATATCCAATGTCTCTTTTACCTAGTCTAAAACTGCAGAGCTATTAACAATGCAGTAATGCCAATTCAGCTAGTGGTACCAAAGCATTATACCATTTTGTCTCATATTCCTCCATGTACCTCTCATTTTACTGCACTAAGCTTTAAAGATACATTTTTCACTACTCCCTTATAGCCCTGTTGGCAAGATTTCTTTGCCTTTACTTGGACAGATCCAGACACTCTTCAATCTTCACAGCTGACCTAGACAGTCCTACTTTAATATTTCAGGGATAACCCAAACTTCTTTAGCCATGCCTTGCTGCTGCTTTCACAGCTCTCAATCTTAAATCTCACATTCTTCTCCAATACATAGATGGTCATCTCCTATGTTCTCCATCCTATGATCTAACTATACAGCATATTGAAAGTTAAATATATGGGACTCACCAGCTGTATAACCTCAGACTACAAAGCCCATCTTCATGATCTCCAGTTGCCAACTACAAAACAACAAGTTTTATCTTTTCTGGGTTTAGCAAATTTCTTTCATTTCTTGATTTTTAACTTTTCTACACTAGGCTAACCTCTCTATGAGGTGTCCAAAGACTCCCTATAAGAGCCTCTCAATCTTACTATTCTTAAACACTCCTCATTTTCTAAAGTAAAAGAGGCCCTAGTCCTCCCTCTCCCTAACCCAACCCAAGCTTTCTACCTCTCAAGATCATAATTTTGTAGGAGTTTTAGCACACACACACACACACACACACACACACCTTCCAAGCAGTAGCCTACCTTTCAAAACAGCTAGACAACATGATAGTGCTGACCTCTCTGCCTTTGAGCACTTTGTTTAGCAGCCACACTAACACAAGAGGCCAAAGAGTTCACTTTAAGAAAGTTAATCACAGTACACTCACCCTATTGCCTTAATGACTTATGTCACACAAAACACTTCCTGCCTTAATGACTCATTCTTGTTCACAACAGGTTCACTTCATTCTCATAAAACATTCTACAATCACCATCTCTGTCAGCAGCTACCTGAAACCAGCCACCTTGTTTCCCACCTCTGACAAGACCCTTGTCCACAATTATATTGAGGTTCTATAGATGATTCTTACTCCCTTCTGTCACACTAACTGCATTCATCTTTCTACAGCTTCTGATACATGGTTCATAGATGATAACACAACCAACACAAACACTCAAAAAAGGAAAAAAGACGCTATAATCAATGGTTCTAAGGTAATGGAGACAAGCCCACTGCCACCCAAAACATCTTCATAAAAATAAAACTAAGTGTCCTCACATGGGCCCTCACACTAACTAAAGACAAATCATAAACAATCATAAACATCTATATTGTCTCCAAATATACATCTAGCATCTTCTACTCTCATACCAATTGGCCAAAAAAGAGATCTAATTAAAACTCAAGGGACCCCCATAACTAATTCACCTCTCATTCTCAAAATTCTAGAGACAATACACATTCCAAAACAGATATCAGCCATTCACTATAAGGGACACCAAGCATCATCAGACTCTATACCTCAGGGTATAGAGTCTTTGTGGACACACAGGCCAAATTAGCTACACAGTATTCATATCTTTCTCATCTTCTCCTCCTTATCACAAACACCTTTCCCTCACCTCAATATACACCCACACAAGCACAATTAATTCAGAAACACACTTATAGCCAAAACACTCAGAGGTAAATTTTCCAAAAATCAAAGATCCTTCTCCCAGATCAACAATCCCTAGACATCATCACCAATATGCATAACTGCTTTCATATAGACACTCAAACCTTATATAACTTCTAACTCCAATCACTAGTCATCCCTCTCTAAAAAATATTACTTATCAAGTCACTCGCAACTATCATCTGTGTGCCAAAACCTCTCCTCAGCATCACTTACCTGCTTGTTTCCCAACCCACCAACTTCATGGACAAACTTCAGGTAAAAACTAATAGATTTTACACACACACCTCATCACAAGACCTACCAACCTACGAATCACCCATTCATGGCCCCAGTATTCTCTTTACTTCCTTGCCATTTTTTACTGTTGGTTCTCAAATTCAATGTGATATTACAGAAGATAATCTCTCCCTACAACACCCAAACTCTCCTATTCTTCACTAAAATTTTAGCTTCAAACACCTTACACAAAATAAAACCCTCAATCTTACTCCCTCTCCTGCTCTTTCTGCTCATTCTCCTTCTAGGACACATGATTTTACTGGCAGCCTAATCTACAATTTTCAACCTCACTGTTCCCAACCTAAAATCCAAATTTCAAACCAAAATTCTCCAATACTATAATACACAACAAATAACTCTAAGTCAAAGCTAGCCTCTCTCTATCCTTTCTACAAGCTCCCACAATGCCCCTAACTCCACCATCTGCAAAACTGATAATAAAACCCTTGCAATGATTAACTACACAGCCATCAATACATCTGTCACTCTTTGTTTCCTTTACTGTCAGTTTTGCCCCTCCACGCAAACATGAGACATAACTATAACCACAAACAAAAAACATCATTTTAGACATAGTCATCAAAAATACCTTCTTTCACCAATACTCCTTAGAAAAAATGATTTTTGTTCACAGTTCATAAATATTTCAGTCAATACTTGGCTAATCCCAAGGCAGGGAAGAAACAATTCAAGACATCACAGACAAGAAGCAGCAAGAAATCAAGGGAAAAGGTGGCAAATACTTCCAGGCCATGCCCAGTGACCGATCTCTTACCACCAGAACTCTCCTCTCAATATTACACCCAGCTGTAAACCCATCAGTAGGTTAATCCAGTTTCACATATCAATGATCCACTCACCTCCCCAAAGCCCATCTATGAGCACATGAGGATTTAAGGTGCTATCTAGATAAAAGCTATAACAGCAATGCTGAGTAGTGAAGAGATGACAAAGGGAAACTGGCTTCTAATACGATAATGTGAGGTAGTCTGCTGACATGCTCTCCAATGACATCAATGCAATTTAAAAAAAAATAAACTTCTGGAAATGGACTGAAACACACAAGTAACTGAAAAACACCTATTTAAGAAATCTGATGAAAATTCAGTAAGAAAGGGGAAATTTTGTGGTTTTTCAAACAAAATCATTCCTTTATTCCTGCCAATTCAGTGACATAAAAATTATGTTTCAGGCTGCTACAGCCAAGAACACAGGGCCCTTGCTTTCCTCGGATCTTGGTTGTGGACATTTTTCTAGATGAGATAGGGTTTCAGCATCTCTCATTTGGTCAATAACTGCCTTTTGCTCATGATAAATCCTGTGCAAATGTGAGTTAAGTTGTGTACATGTTATGGGGGTGTCCCTTGTTATTTTCAAACCTTACTCATAAAAGAAAGGTACTGACCTGCTTGTAGCACTGTTCAAAAGTGAGGATCATCAATATTACTTTTCTGATCTGTGCTAAGATGTTTCCAGTCGTACCTTACCATTTTCTATGTCAACTTGTAGAGCAGTTATTTCACTTAAAATGAAGCATATCACTGTCCATATCCCCTGCTCCAGAACTCTGGATCAAAAATCTTTCGCCAATAATAATGATTATATTTGTAAAGCACCAGGGAGGAGGATAAACTTTAAAACACTCTCAAGAGTAGTCTGTAATGATTTTAGTGAAAAATAATTGAGAAGAAATTCAGGGATCAAGTGAAGAAACAGCCTAGACTATAAACTGATTAGTTTGCAGGAGAAAATATGGAAATGAAGACAGTTAGTTTTGTGGCTAAGAACAAATCAAATGGAAATCTCAGAAACTGTATAGGTAAGGAAACCACAGTTGTTTGGATTCATTTGGAAAGGAATTTATATTCCAGAGCATTGTTCAAAATATTCTAGCAACTGGCTTACAGTTAGTGGAGTCTGACAGCTTGTTATGACCTGGGACATAGCAGAAGAAAACCACAGCAATACCTTTGTCACCCAAGGATGACAGTGAATAATCCAAAGCTGTGCCTCTAGAAAAATAAAATCAGAAGAGTAATACAGAGTTGAATGAGCAACTTTTGGTTGAATGAGCAATAGAAGTAACTAAATTAATCCAGCTATTTTTAAATAAAAGAAGTAAATAGTAACAACAAATATTGAGTCAAGAAAAAAATACCTAGAGTTCTTTAATGTGTTACTCAAAATATGGTGTTACTGACAAAAAAGAGTCTTATAGAAATATTATTGTAATTGTCTTAGGATGGTCTTATCTAAAAAAAATCTTTCCTTAGACCAGTGGTTGCACATGTGTGGCACACGTGCTGAAGCAGTCTTTTTTATCACTGAAAACTTTTTGAAGTTTCCTGTCACTGTACTAGACTAATATCGTGTAGTGTTTTCCTTATGCCTTCTTTTAATACTTTCATAGTTTTGGCCTTATATTTAAGTCTTTAATCTCTTTTGATTTGATTTTAGTATGCAGTGAGATAGCCCAGCTAGTTTATCTTGCATTTTGTATGAGGATATTCATTGTTTCTAGTACCATTTACTGAATCTGTTATTATTACTCCACAGTGTATTATTTGTATTCTCATCAAAAATCACTTAGCTATAATGATTTTTTTTCCAAACTGTGGGACGTTCATTGTTGGACTGTTTTTTTTTTACCCTGTTGTTTCTATATTTGTGTCAATTCTATAGTCTTTTGATTACTGCAACTGGCTGCATGTTTTGTAGTCAAGTAGTATGATGTCTGAAGCACTTTTTGTTGTTGTCATTGTTTTATTCTTTTGTAAATTATTTGGGAATATTTAGAATAGTTACAAACGACTTTCAAGATATTTTTATTTCTATAAGGAAATACATTCGGATTTTTGTAGGGATTATACTGAATGTGTAGATTGTATTTAGTAGTGTGAGCATTTTAGCAATTTAAATTTATTCAATACATTAATAGGGAATATGTTTCCATTTTTGCATCTTCTCTAACTTCTTTCATCAGTGTTTAATGGTTTTCATTGTAGATATTGTTGAACTTATTTAAATTTATTTCTAATGTGGTCATATTTTGTGTGTAGGTATTGTGAAAGAGAAAGTTTTCTTCACTTATTTTTGTTATATAACTTTATTATAATAAGTCATTTTCATCCATGTTGACTAGGCTTTCTTTTGAATATACAAGTATGCAGTGATAGAAATTATTTGATGAAATATTATGGTCATAACTGATTCTGGAGTTCTACTTAAAGACAAATGGATTTTATTCCTTTTGCTTTGTTCCTGGAGTGCTTCCTTGAATTCGGTGTTTATGTGCATAACCAGTGTTTCCATTTCCCTCCAGAGTAATATAGATTTTCTTCAATGCATGCAGGACATGATTCTTAAACCATTATGCTATTTATATATTTTTGAATGATAATAATGTCTTCTCCAGTCTATACCATGGAAGGCAATACTGACCTTAATTTTTCCCTAATCTACTTTCTTTGCAGCAATCATTTGTATGGAACTCTTTTGGTAAAGTAGGAATTTTTGATAACTAAGTGTTGCTAGATCTGGATAACTACCAGAAATGTGGCAGACCTTTCACAAAGAAAGATAACATTAGTCTTTTTTTTTTGCATACATTGTTTGGGCCCCACAGAAGTAGCAATATCTAACTCATCTTTACTGAGAAGAAGTTCTTGGTGGTCCTGAGCATAAACATCAGGGTTTCTATTCATTAAAACAAAATTACGATCATGGAACTTGAAAAAGAAATTGACCACATCTGCAGACTAGAGCATCTTGCTTACTTTTGTATTTATCAATCTTATATAAAATAGATGCCCTTTTGAAAGCATGATGTCAACATTGTCACACTGCTCATTAAAAGAAATAATGCTGAAACAATCTATTTTTAGTTAGGTTAGTGTAATATGTCTGTTCTTCCACAATCAATTGATATGATTGTTCATTGAAGCATAGATGAGAAGTATCAATAGAGTAGATGTTATGCAAGTCTGAGGCAATTGCCTGTGAAACCACTGATATAATTAAGAGTTGGTAAACTTCTTCTACACACAGTCAAGGTATCATGAAGTAATAACACCCAATAGTGATAGAAAGTTTCACGTACAGGATTACATTTTGTCCCATGAATAACCGTACAGTCTTTTCTGAGTTGAAATACAAGTCAGAAACTGTTTTTTTTTAAATAAAATCAGACATAATGAAGAGATTTCTGTGTTTGTTTCAAACCCCCGGTTTCTTCCCTTTGTTTTCTTATAGGTGAATATTTAGCAATCATTCTTTACTCCTTTGTGGAGGCGTTAATCCAAGCAGAGCAAATTTAGCGATGCACAGGCCCCTTGATTTTTCTGTCTGTCTCTGTCTCTGTCTCTGTCTCTGTCTCTGTCTCTGTCTCTGTCTCTATCTCTGTCTCTCTGGTAATGAATTATAATAACAGAAAAATGCTACTGATTTTTTAATGATGATTTTGTGCCCTTTAACTTCACTGTTTTTGAGATCTTTTTAACTGCTTACATTCTTTTTCTGGCTACTTCACTACTCATGCAGTAGATCCAGTTATCTTTAGGTGCCTTTACACTACAAACCTGCAATAGGATGCCATGGCTGGTTAGTAGGCAGAAAGAACATTATTTCTGCCATCTTCAATTCTATTTGTTTAACCATCTTGCTAATAGTTTGCCAGAATAACTACATATTTTCTTTATTAGACTGAAAAGCATCTTGAAAAATTGTTTAAATATCCTCTTAAACTGAGGATTTAGCATAAAACAAAGTACATCTTTGCCAAAAATGTTAACAAGTAAATATTGTGGCATGTAGAATATTCCTAGGGTATGTGTTCTATGCCTGCATCTTCTCTGATATAGATTCACGTATAAAGATTTTACAATTTCTTATTTTGTGGGTCCAACCAAAATTGATAAAGAAAAGTAATACATTAAATATATGTGTAGTTTAAAATCTACCACATATGCAACAGAACTATAGAAATTTCACATAAATTTGAGAATGTACATTAGTGGTAGTTAGTGGTAGAAAATACGTCTCTGAATTGCATATATATTATGTGAAATTAATTAATTATTAATTAGTTTATTATTAATTAATTAATTTTGCACATAGGTATGAGAAATGCTATATTCCAAATGCTTGTGTTCACCGAAAATTGAAATTCTCAGCCCCAAGATTATGGTTTTGAGAGGTGTATAAATGACTTTGGTCTTTATAAAAGAGTTCTAAGAGAGACTCTTTACTCCTTATACCATGCAAGGAGACACAAAGAAGTCACTGTCTATGAACTGGAAATCATAAATTTGCCAGATATTGAATTAGCTTTAATTTCAGAGCTATAAAAATTAGCACGCTTTTAAGTTACTAGGTTTATGGAATTTTATTAACAGCAAAAATGAGTACAAATGTAACGCTCCTAACTTTCTGTGCTCTCATTTCTTAAAGTTCTTTCCCTTTAATTCTGACTAAGTTATGTCTGTAGGACACACGTTGGTTGTTCAGAACTTATTAACTAAAAAGAATGTTTTACTAACAACTGTAAGGAATCCTTGCCTTGATGAATGACATATTAAGGTCATATGCTTCATTGTCTTTTCTTCTAGGGTGTCTATATTTTCTTAAACTTTTTTTGGTCAGTTACTGAAAAATATGTGTTACTAAGTCATTTCGGTGAGGATTTGGAGATATGACCACAGGATTAAATATTGTGTTTCAAATATTTATTTCTTCGTTCAAAAATTTTTAAATTGCAATTTCCAGGAATGACTCAGCTAAACCCAATGAAAATTAAACTATGCTGTTTGAGATGCAACTTGGAATGTTTTCACCTAGTGACCAACAGATTTGAAATTGTGATGTGCTGCAGCTATAAAAAACAAGAAAAAACTCTGTTTCCTCATTTTATAAATATGTATTACTGATACCTAAGACACGAAGGAACATGAAGCAAGGATATTTGAACCATAATTTTACACAGAATTTGAATTTCCTGATCTATTTATTTTCATGCAGTAACTGGAGTGCTACAATTTCCTTTTAATTATTGAAGAATCTATTTGTTTTGTTTATTAGCAGCTGATATATGTTTATATTACATACCCTACAGTCCACCATGCAGTACAAAATAGTACAAAATGCCTTTAATTTCTACTCTTGTTATAGTGCTCCTATTCAACCTAGCATGTTAAAGTCCCTTTTCACGAACACAGATCATCTATTCTGTAAGTGAACACAAGTCTCTAGCTTCTCTTCCCTGTTAGCAGAACTAAAGACAGGTAAAATTCTCCATTCTATCTTACTTGAAAAACTCTTTCAAACAAAATTCTCTAAAACTTCAAGACAATTAAGTTGAGACATGAGATATATATTGTTGATAAATATACTGACCTGTGAGAAGACACATTGATATTCATCCTGAGAGCACGAGTAAGCAATCTTTACTGGCTCACGGTTACAAGACAGAATAAATGTTAGTTGACCATTTGTTTCTGAATTTTCCTATTGAAACATTGTCGTTGGAATTATTAGGAAGATATCAGCTTATTATTTTGCCCATTGATCAGCATAGTGAATAACTACAAATGTAAAAGTTCAAGTTGCTTTTGAGTAAATAAAATACTTTTTATAATCAATTCTCTTGGAAGATAGTACAGAGCACTGATTTAGTATTGAAATTATTTTCTAGATGTTTATGTTGATTAAATTAGGCATTAAATTCCCGGTTGCCGTCTTGTCTCCAAATCTGGATTACACTTTAACCTCTCTAGTCATTTTGGACCTAAATGACCTGTTATTAGATTTCAAATATCAGTACTTTTTTATTATAAGGAATTTGGATTGAACTTTGAATGACTATTTCCTCTCCCTCACCATGTCTTCTTTGAAGGGCAGTAAGGTC
The DNA here is from genome assembly GCA_004027455.1 of Hydrochoerus hydrochaeris. NCBI lineage: Eukaryota > Metazoa > Chordata > Mammalia > Rodentia > Hydrochaeridae > Hydrochoerus > Hydrochoerus hydrochaeris. The sequence goes on from PVLA01000090.1 coordinate 481,403, forward strand.
ATGACAAGCAATTGTATGTGAAAATAACCATTTAAAGGCACTGAAAACAAAATGCAGGTTTTGTTCAATTCTTAATAAATGCAGTCAGAGACAGAAAGTCCCAATTTCTTGACCTTACAACATATCCATGGTGATCCAGATAATTAGATGATCTGGTGGTTAGTTCTAAAGCACAACTGTAACATTTCAGCTTCCAGATTCATTTTAAATCACTCAATATTGAATACTATCATGTGAGTAAAACTTTTTTCTAGATTAGTAGATAATGGTATCAATTGGACATCTGACAAGCCCTCTCCAGTCATAGTAGTGAATTTTGTTGTTTTATGAATATTTAAAGAGACATTACAATGACACTTACAAACCAGAAATAGAAAGTTGTACATAATCACTGAGGAAAGTCTTCCTGAATTTATACACAAGTGAGTCATGACAGTGGAAATGAACTAAACAAACTATATATAAAATGATGTAGAGATGTAGTTGAGTAAAAATGTCTTAGTTTAAATCCCCAGTATCTCTCTCTCTCTCTCTCTCTCTCTCTCTCTCTCTCTCTCTCACACACACACACACACACACACAAACACACTCTCACAGAAGCAACTGCACACAAATAGATTTATGTCTATATTTGGTCTTCAGATTTTCCACCAGTTCAAGTAATATCACTAAAGTCTTTCCTTGTGTAAATGTCAGACACCGTTATTGTCAGTTTTCTACTAGATGATAGGTTCCCTTTAACGCTGACACCTATACTTGTGACATTTCCCAATGATTTCTTAATGAAACTGCCTGACACCTGTGTGTTTGCTTTGGTGTTTTTCTATTGTGCTTCTTTACAATTGTTTTGTATGTGTTCTCTACCTGGGTGGTGGTCCACTAACAATGCAAAGCAAACGTCCTGACTGTCTTTAGTTCCCAACTGTCTTTAGGTTGTGAATATAAAAAAGCAAGAGAAGAACAGAATTAAAAATAAGACAGAGGAAATACCTTTCCGGAAAAGAAAAGCTGAGTATCTGATGCCTTGAAATTTTGTGGCAGTAAATGCTGGCCCTGCAATTTCAGAAATAAATGTACATCATATAATCAAGGGCAATTTCTCCTGATTACCTCAGAACCAATTAGAAGATACCTCCCCACCCAAGACCTGCACCTAATTAAAACTATCTGGTAAGAAGTTATTTGCATATCTTCAAGTCATATTATGTTGTGAGGACATTTGCGCTGATGAAAACTGACGTCTATTCTAAAATAAAAATGCATCACATTGAAATCAGCAGTCATCAGAAACTCACAGCTGCAGACTTTGGAGCCTATTTTAATTGATGAGACACAGTGGCTCTGCCTCATGAAGAAAATCAGAGCATGAAGCACAGATAAGGTAAATATGCAGAGGTCAGAATATCATAGAGAGAGGTGGTACTGTGCACACTGTGAGTGGTGCACGTCCCTAAGTGAAGTTTCTAGGTTTTCCCTGTTCCCTCAGGGAACATTAAAACTTAGTATGAAAACTGTTTCTCTCCCTTTGTCTCTCACTCTCATTCTCTTTTACTTTTGGTGCACCATTCTTTCTTATCATATATTTACCATCAGGTAAATGTTTGTAAATAATGATTTTTGTACAGCAGACTAGCCTGTGAAAGAATCAGCTTAAATTTTTCTCAGGAGATACTGACCTATCATTCAAATATATTTGCCTTCTAATCATTACAAATAATAGCCATTAAAAGTACAGAAATATCTTCTATTTAGCCAGTGCCAGTTTTGTACGACATTTTTGATGGTAATCAATACATTTGAATCTTACTGAAATCTTCTAAAGTAGACACTTTTATTATCTCCATTTTCATGTTTTAGGAAATGGGGCTTAAGAGTACTGGAATATTTGTTTCAAGTTCACCCAATTATTAACTGAATTTAAGGTTGGAAACTAGCAAACCTAACTTCAGAGTCACAGTTCTAACCATCTTAATTTTGCTGCTGTTTCCTCAAGGTAAAGGTGTCCATGTTTACTCACATACATGTATGCATACACACACACACACACACACACACTATACAGACTATTGGTTCAGAGTTGGGCAGATGATGGCTAAGCTATGCCAATCAGAATTTTTTTCCAGTACTTTATGCAACTTTTGAGGTAGAGAGACTTTTTGGTTTCTAAAATCATTAGCTCCTGAAAACAATGTGTATTTATAGCAGTATCTTTGCTTCCAATTGTCAAAACTAGTCTAGGAATCAATGCAATGAAGACAAAATCAAAGCTGCAGTATGGAGGATCTAAGAAAGTCTCAGCCATATCTGAAGATACTGCACCATTTTTACTATACCATGCCCTCTCTCTTTGGTTTACCTGATGAGTGCATTCACTGTCATCTGTCCTATCAAACATACTGTGATAGTGAAAAGATGAAAAGGGAGTACTGCGTGTTCCTATAAATCTTATGTATTGTATTTTAAAGTAAGGAAACATATTGAAAAAAATCTCATCTCTGCCAAGAACTTCTCATTTGAATTACAAAAAGAACTACCAAAGTCATAAAAATATCATTACTCAGGTTTTTCCTTTGCATAATGAGATCTAAGGAATCAAGACAATAATACAAAAAGGCAATACATTTGTATCTTTCCTTACTATTGAAGTGGACGTACTCTCTACATTTTATGGTCAAAACAACTTCTCAGTCATCCTATAACATACACTATTATTTCCATTTAATGGATGAGAATACTGGTATACAAAGAACTTGTGCATTTTCTCCAAGACCATGTGTATTTTATATTTTCTTTATTATTATCTACTTATATTAAAATAACCATGTATTTTAAAACATAACAGAACTACTGAAAATCCAGAAAAAAATCTCATTTCAACAAAATTACTATCTACCCTTGAAATTAAAAGTTCACTGAAGTAACTTATTTAAAAAAGTAATTAAGGACTGGTCTGAGATTTGTAAGCAAGTCTTCTAATTTTATATTTGGTGTTGAATTGTCCAGGTATCACCTTTTTTCCATCATTAATATTACCTGATTTTTCTATGGAAAATTCTAACATTTAAAAATAGCTTCTAATCATCTCTTTAAAAAAACAAATTTATTGACATATAATTCACACATCATACAGTTTATCCATATGAAGTGAATAATTCACTACTTTTAAAAATAGTCTCAAATATATGCAACAATTACCACAATTTTAGAATATGTTAGTTTCTACATTAAGGGAACTTTTAACAGTAACTCCCTCAACTCCTGCTGCTCTCACACCCTAACCTTAAATAGCCTGTAATTTACTTTCTCTGTCTTCAAGGTCCTTTATTTTGGACTTTCCTATCAGTGAATTACAATGACATGTAATCTTTTGTGACTCTTTTGTTTCACTTAACATAGTGTTTTCAAGGTTCATCCATCTTGTATCCTGTATCAATTCTTTATTTTTTGGTGGTTAACCAACAGTAAGTTGTATGTTTATGCCATATTTTGTTTATCCATTCATCAGCAGATAGACACTTGAATTGCTTCTTTTAGCTATTATTTCCATAGACATTTATGTATACATTTTGTATGGATATATTATTTTACTTCTCTCAGTCACATGCCTAACAGTGAACTTACTGCATCATTTGGTAATGTTTAATTATTTAAAGAATTGCTAGACTGTTTCCAAAGTATTTGTGCTGTTTTGCTTTCTCACCAGGAATGTATGAGGTCCTTATTTTTCTAAATTGTGACCAGTGCATGTTGCCTGACTTTGATTTCCATTACTCCTGTGGTTGTGAATTCTAGTTTTTATTTGTATTTCTCTAATGAGTAATTATATTATGTAACAATTGTGTTCCTACTTTCCATTTGTATATGTTTGGTAGAATGCCTACTTAGAATCTCTGTCTATGGTGTTATGTGTATACTCAATGTTTAGTGGTAAAAATCTTTCATACATTCAAGACAAAATTTACCACATATGTGATATGCAAATATCTCCCCAAGAGTTTTTACTTTTTTAATAATGTCATTTAAAGCATAAATGTTTTAATTTAATAAAGACCAAATTTTCTTTTTTTCTTCTTATGTTTCTGGTGCTTTCAATATATCCAAGAATTCATTGCCACATCAAAGTGCACCGGGATTTACTCCTATGATTTTTTTCTAATAATTTTATAATTTCATTGATCTTTTCTGAATTAATATTTGTATGTATTGTAAGCTTAGGGTCCCACCCTCTATTTAAAGGCCATTCTTTTCCTTATTTAATAGTCTCATTACTCTTACTGAAAATCAGTTTACTACAGATGTATGAGTTTTCTGTAATCTCATTCTATTGCACTGATCTATATATTTTCCTTTGTAGCAGCAATATTTTGCCTTAAATTTATATTTATGAAATTAAGAAGAATAAGTACTTTTTACCTTATCCTTACTTTTTAATATTGTGTTGGTTTTTGTGTTCTTTCAACACCATATTAATTTTAAAATCAGTTTTTGTAGTCCTGCAAATGAGTTACCTGGAATTGTGAAAGAAATACATATTTAAATCTTATATCTTCCTGAAGGACTGGTATTTTTGTCATAAAGTATTGTTCTTTACCTATAAAAACATTTTAAGTCTATTTTGTCTTATCCTAGTATAGCTGTTTCAGCTTTCCTTTGGTTGTTATCTATCTTTCACATTCAATGTATTTGTGAACTTGAATCTAAAATAAGTCCCCTGTATACATCTTATAGTTTGATTATATTTTTAATCTAGTCTGATGATCTATACCTTTTCATTAGAACATTTAATCATTCATATATAATGTCATTTTCAATAGTTGGATTTATATAATTATTTTAAATTTCAATATATCTCATGTCTTTTTATTTCTGTTCATTCTTTATTACACCATTTCATACTGAGTGAAAGTTTTCTAATTTAACATATTCATTTATTTGATCATTTTTTTCACTACAATTTTCAGGGTTTTTTAAGTGGTTGCTACAAGCCTTAGCATATATTCCTGATGGTCTCAGAATTAAAATAAAGTATGTATGAGGTTAATTCATATAATATACAAATATTATTTCTATGTAGATTGATCCAGATTTTCTTCTTTTTTACTATTTTATGCATAATATCTTTTTTTTGGTACCAGATATCAAACTCATGTCCTTGTACTTACCAGGCAGGTGCTTGCACCACTAAGCCAAATCCCCGGTCCTTTGCATAACATCTTTACTAATGTTACAGAACTACTGTCATATTATTGCAATAATTAATTTGTCAATTGTAGTCATTTCCTAATCCTGATACACTGTTGGTTCTACACGTTCCTTTTACTGTTATTGGCAAAAACATATATTTACTAAAATATATGTATGTGTTATATTTCAATGTCTTACCTGCCCAAAATACATTATATGCATATTATTTTATACAATTGCTTGTTAAATTTTGGAAGAAAAGAAAAGGTAAAATTTGTATTTCTAATGTCTTTTATAATTACATATTTAGCTCCACTAATGTTCTTTGTTTGTGTGGTTGTTTGATGTGTTTAAATTATTGCATGGGACCACAAATTTTCAACCTCAGAAGTTTCTTTTAATATTTTCTGTAAGGCCAGTTGACTAGCAACACATTGTCTCATTTTTATCATGGAAAGTTATTATTTTACCATTATTTCTGAAGAATAACTTTGCTAGCTATGAGATTTCAAATGGCAGATTTTTTTCTTTGAGAGTTATTTTTTATCGTGGAAAGTTATTTCAATTTAGTTTCAAGAATAGTTTTGGTGGATGTAAAATTTCTGATTAACATATATTTTGAGTATTTTCAATGAGTTATTTCTCTGTTTTCTGGCTTTTGTTTCTGTTGAGTATTTACCTATTAAACTTACTAAAATTTTTTCTGTAAGTTATAAAATGTTTTTTCTTGATGCTTTAAAAAAAATTTACCCTTACCTTTTTTAACTTTCAGCAATATTTATTGCAATGTGTGTGTGTATTTTCTTCTGCTTGTATTTATCCTGCTTAGATTTCCTTGGGTTTCTTGTAAGTGAAGAATATTGTTTTTCAATATATTTGGGCAGTTTCCAGCCATTGACTCTTTGAATATATTTTCTTTTCCTTTTTCTTTCAATTACCTTCTGGCGATTCCCTTACACATATGGTTTGAGCTCCATGGTATTGATCATTTTTTCTGAGGCTTTTCAATTATGCTCTCTTTCTTTCTTTTGACTTCCATGATCTGAATTGTTCTATCTTCAGGTTTGTCTACTATATTTTAGCTCTAATTTACTATTGAGACCCACCAATGAATTTCATATCTAACTTATCATATTTTCTCTCCCAGAATATTAATCTGATTTTTCAAATAATTTCTGTATTGATATGCTATTTTTTATCAAACTATTCTCGTCTTATTTAAGTGTATTTTTCTTTAGGTCTCTGAGATTATAATGCCATTTTGAAATTTTTAACTCAGAATATAACATTTGATTATTCTCCCAGGTAACTTTCCTTGCCTGTTTTGATTTTGTTTGTTTACAAAGTATGGTTCATGCTTTCCATTTATTTGCATACCTCACATTTTGTTTGGAAACTTCACATTTTAGGTATCAGAACTACTGTGGATACTGCCTCTTATACTCTTATAAAAGAGATATGTGTCTGCTCATGACTGATTTGCATGTGTATGAACATCAATGGGCTAAGAAAGGCAAACTTAGAGCTATATAACTGACCATCTGCAACTAGGAGTATTTCACAGCCAGCATTCCTAGATTTTGACAGGATCATTGAAAGAGGTCCCTTCATAGAGCTGAGGCTATCTGGATACTTGCACATTTAGGATATACCTTTTGTAGCTACTCATTTTTGAATGAACTGCTACTATGTTGCAGACAGAATAAATGCCTGTAATACTGTTTTCATTCCATGACTTAGGACCCATATGAATCCCAAATATTGAGAGAAAGGAATCATCCTAAAAATACATCATCATATATATTTCATTCCTTGTGAGGAAGAATTGAAGAGGTGGAATTTCATTATCATTTCAGTAAAATTTTCCAATACCAAATATTCAGGGTACTGTTGCTGATAATTAGTGAAAATTCAATCAGTTCATACTGGATGAGGATGATGTAGAATATGAGTTTAGACTCCCTAGAAGCAGATTGGACAAAGAATTAACGTGTTATGGTTATATAAAAACACAAGATTGGAGAGAGTGTCACAGGGAAATGATGGTACCTAAGCAAATTAGCATTGTGGGTTGATGATTAGAATTCAGTCTCACTGGGGGAATCAAGAAATCTAAGTGATGCAGGAACATCAAAGATAGTTCTCAGGGAGACTGGAAGTGGGCTATTTACATATCAGTCATTGATTGAGGACTGCTTCCCAAGACCTTAATCCTTTGGTTCTTAAAGTTGCCCTGCATAGTTTTGGTTGCCAAGGAAGCTCCTCAGGCAGTTGGAAGTCTCAGTGTTTGTATTGCAGTAGGAAGATATAGGGGAATTGGGGGTGAGTTCAGAGTGTTCTATATACAGCAAGGACAACTATGATCTACTATTGCACAGAGACTGAGAGGGGATGAGTCAATAGCTGTTCAATAGCAATGCTGTGAAATAGTCAAAGACTGAAGGTCCTTGGTGAGAACAATTTAGAATTGGAAAATGAAGTGCCGTATTTGCCCTATCATTGTGATTAAGAATCTTTACTTAAATTTGGAAATTTCTTTGCTTTACTTTTCACAATAAGAGGTTATCAGCTAGTAAATGAGTTAAGGAATATTTTTCACATTTTATGCTGATCTTTGAAAAATAATATCACATGCCCAGGAATTAAAAATAGGTATATTTATCTAAAGAACTATGTTGCTGCAAAAGAGATGAGTGCTCAGAAGACAGAAGTTGTGTGATCACAGTACATGAAATTCTCAATATACACAAAGCATAGTAAATTATCCTAAAAGCATAAACTCAGTCCAAGTCTTACCTTGTAATTGGCAGCACAGTGCAAGAATCAGGTTGTCAGGCAGCACAAGAAGACCTCAAAGACTCTCAGCAGCCAGAAGCAGATAACAGATAGCATCACACTTTGAACAGTGTGACAGTATCTGTTCAAGAAAACCTCAGAAAACTTTCTTCTCATTGCAACTTTTCCTTTCCCCCACAAATCCTAAAAGACAGAACAATTTTTCATGAAGAGGCTAATTTCTTGTGTAATATTTGTTCAGTAGCCCAGTAGTGTCATTTCTAGAGAACTTCCATAGATGAACTTGTCATCAAGAATGTGACTAGGAATAGTTGAGAATCAAATTAGTGGAAGTACTACCAAATCAATAATTTTGTAGAGGGCATTTTCGGGCCCAGCTCTTTCAGGCACTGTTATTGTTGCTGGATCCTGGGGAAGGTGCACATCAGAAGAGATCTCCAGAATATGCAGAGAGCCCCTGAGAGCCTCAATTCATTCACCAGTCTGTTACATGCACAGAGATCTAGCTGCTCCACATCAGCAGTTCCTCTCGGTACTGCAAAGTGTGAGGGAATTTATACAGTGTCATTGTGTGGATTGGGGAAAGCAGCTGATGTGTTGGGATTTTGAAAACGAGAGGCAGACTTCGTTGTGAGAAGAGAAGGCTCTTAGAAGGATGAGTCTTAAGAAATGAAAGGCCTTCTTCTGAGGGAATGAATTATATGAAAGAAGCTCTTCCCGTATGGAACTGTTATCTTTATGACAATGAACTAGAAAACCTCCTACCCTATCCAGAGAAAAGTGCTTCCTCTTCTTGAGAACAGGAATCTAAAAGAAGTGCCTTACACCATCTGCCCAGCAGATGCAACATGGGGGCTTATGAGTTAGAGTGGAGCAAATGGATTAGATGGCTACTTTCCCATACTCCTCTGAGTACTTTGCATAGCACATGAATCTTTGACCTTGCTAAATCCTGCTTCTACTTCTCAAGGTCACCCTCCTACCTTCCCTAAACTTACTTGCTCTGTTTTCTTCATGATCATCTACTCCAGTTAAACATGTTAAAAATTTTTATTTTGCATGCACAAAAATTGATTTCGCTTTTGTTTTTACATTATTTAAAATATGGCACATTTAACACAGAACAGTGAAATAGTGCAAAAGACAACTGGTTAAATGGCAATTCTGTGGAGAAAAAAGGTGTTTCTTTCCAATGTCAAGTCTCTAACTTTGAAGCTGAGATGTGTTCTCCATTTCCAGAGCAGAAAGAGAGGCATTCCAGAATGGTGTGTGCTCCTTCAGTTACTTTGCTAATGCTGTACAGGTCAGCCTGCAGGATGACTTCCAGAGGTAAGAGAATGAGTCATTGTTCACAGGCCATTGATTTCCTTGCCATAGGAGCAGAAACTGTCAATAAGTTACCAGTTGTGGCAAGCGTTGTTCTGTGACCCATTCTTTTATTACTGTAGCTTAATCCTCAAGGCTCCAGATTTTGTTTGGCAACTTTTAGTCACTATGATCTGGGCAGGGTTTGGGGCTTTGACTTGATTTTTACTCAATATTTCAGTGTCACTGTTATGTATATTTATACAAAATTATGTATCTTGGTCATTTCTAGTGTCTGAAGATTTAGAACTGCTTTGAAATTTTTCAGTTATATATATATATATATATATATATATATATATTGAGATAAACATATGACAGGCTCTCAGCAGGATATGAAGAGAACTGGTTTTCTACTAATAACCTTTCTGGTGTCCAACAGGTCATCTTACACCTTGGAAAGAAATCAGCCTCTTGTAGGTGAAATGTTTGACGATACTGTGACTATAAATCACACGATCTTGAAAACAGACTTGTAATTCCTCTGGGGCACTGAAGCAGCACTATAATTCTTATGGATTTGGGAGGGACTGTATTGCTTGCATCAAAGTCACTCAGATAGTGTGAGAAATCAGGAACACTGTGCCAGTCAAATCAGTGTATATTTAAGTATCTTCCCAGTTACTCCACACTCTAGAGTGGTGGAATTTCTACCATTTGTCGCTGAACACATACACAACCTGGGTACTCCACTGAATTAATGGAGTGAAACTCTTCCTACTTGACTTGCAAATAACCCGGCAAATTAGACCACTTCAATAATGTTTTCTTCTGTTTACACTGTCACATCCTTTCCCAAGGTATGCCATAGTTGATGATCTTCTATACCTGTATTTGTTTCCTTCACAGCTTTTATGTGGTTCTTGCCCTGAAGCAATTACAAAGGTCCTCCCTCTTCAGATCATTTGCATCTCCTGTGCATTCTAACCATTGTGTTCTTGAGTCAAGCCTTATCTTATTGGTCTTGGTCATAGCAGATCTGGTTACACCATCACAGTGATTTTATGGATGTATGGTCAGCTGCTTTGTTAGGACAAATGTCTGACTTCTGAAATTTAAAGAAGGACAGTTTTATTTGTCTCTAATTTCAGAGATTTCAGTATAAATTACCTGGCTCTATTCCTGTGGCTCTAAAGTGAAGCAGAATATCATGGTAGATGATGGTTTTGAACAAAAGTGCTTATTATCTGGTTTCCAAGAAGCAAGTTTGATTAAACAGAGCACCAAAGATGAAAGGGCCAGAGTCCTGATAAATTCCTCAAGGTCATGCACCTATGAGCCATACAGAACTAACTATAAGTGTGCTTTGCTGACCCCCTAGGTAGAACAAAGTCAATTTTCTTCATTACTTTCCTACTGTTAGACATAATACCTGACACATACAACTTCAAGGAGGGGAGTGATATTTTGTCTCAATTTTTACAGGATTCAGTCTACAGTTGGCTGCTTCCAGAGTAGAATGGGCAAGCACGAATGCTGCATGTCCCACTGCAGCCATAAAGTAGAGTTAAGAACAAAAAGGATCTGAGGAAAATACTACATCTTTCCATGTCATGCCAACCAGAATCCACCTCCTAATAGAACATTGAGCCACTGACCTTACCAATGAATGACTCCACTGATGAGTATCATCATCCAATCACCTTGATACGGTATTTACTTATTAGTATATTTGTGATACATATGACTACTTTCATTGTATTCATAAATATACATGACACATCTTAATTCTTTTATGTCACCTTCCCTGCCTCAATTGCCTTCTCCCTAATTTGTTAGACCTCTTCCCATGTGCAGTAGATCCAATTACATTTTAAAATCCCCACCGCTCACAAACAGGAGTCTTAACACTCATCAAACTGACGATCAAATTAACCAATAAGATGGATATACTCATCTCTGTTTTATTGGCAAACACAGCACAAAGCACACACAGTACAAACCATTTCTTCAAATACACAAAAATGTCATAGACGAGATAGGGCTGGTACTTTTTCCAAATTTCATTTCCCTTTATGTCCAATTCATGATAGTGTCAGATTGTTACTCTTTATCCAGTTTACATCCTTTGCCAATTTATACAGTTGCACTGAAGATCCAGTCACCCTCCTATTTGCTCTACCCTTATTCCCTGTCCATGCACACCACAATGATGATGGTGTTGGGATCTCCACTTGGTTATTCAGATCCACTCTGCAATTATATCTCAGCATATTAGTGTTGTCTTTGACCTTTCACTATCCCTAATCCAGGTATGATTTTGCACTATGCTTTTACATTCTACATCTGATCCTGTTCTTGGCCTGTGCAGTGCAGCTGCCATAAAGCTGATGGTGCACTGTTTCTCCTTTTTTCCTTTGTTCATATGATCCTGCTAGGACAAATCACTAGGCTGATGCTTTGAGATTTCTCTTTGCCCTGTTCACATGTTCTGTACTCATTACTTACAGAGTGAGGATTCTTGTATTTTCTCAGTTTACATTTCCAGTAGATTTTCCCCATTGGATTTTTGAGTTAGGACTCCTTTTTGTTGTGTTCATCTCTCATATTCATTCAGTTTACTGACACGTTGGGATGCCAGAATGCTGAGAAAGTTTATTAGCCACTCCATACTGAAAGAGGCCTGGAATGCACTTCCCTGAAGCCTTCAGTTTGAGTGTGGCTCTCCTGAAAAACTGATTTAAGACAACCTACAGAACTGAGAGTTAGTAATTTTTTGTGATTTTCAGCTATTCAGCTTATTAAAGCAGCTACAAGAAACTAACACAGCCCTGAGATTCCACATTATATTCCATGGAACTTGTGGATACTAGGAGATAGTACTTGTTATGCATTAAAAACTGGTGGTGAACTTAATACCAGCAGAGTTAAGTTAAATTAAATGTGAGTGGTGCTAAGTCTAGTTGGCTAACCTGAGGAAAGTTGGCAGCATAAAGGGAGATATGGAGAGGAAGAGTGGGGCATTGTGGGTTCTCCTAAGCATCATTTTTTGGAGCCATTAGTACTCCTGGAGGAGCTTGCAATGGCTAGCTTTACCAATATGGATTCAGCAATTATAGTCAGAGGAGTTCAGAATTTGTCACTGAGAATGGCTGTGGTTCACTTTGGGGCAGCTCGGGTCCTTACGTTGAGCATCGCTTCCTGGATCTAGAGGGGAAGATGTGTGCTGTTTAATATCCAGAAGAAGGTTGTCATCCTGGCTTACTGGCATGTACTTGACTGTTTTGATTGTCAGAAGAGCTCAAGATCTCATTGTTGCTGAGGATGGCTGTGGTATTTTTCACGGTAACCATGGTCCTTATTTTGAGTGCTCCAGTATAGAAACATCAATCTACTGGCACAGATCCTTCACCCCACTGGCATACACTTTCTAGCTTCCACCACTGACCTTTGGGCCTTCCCAGCACAGATCCACAAAACAGACCAGCATGAGTCCTTGTAGTGGGCTCTAGAATTCCAGCTGGATTCATGGGAGGCACTGATGTTCTAGGTGTTCAGCTGGACTCAAGCAGGACATTGTTGTGGGATCCTGGCTCTTGGATGAATATTATGTGTCATTAGTATTGTGGACAAATTTTTCTACACTCTCTTGTATTTAACTTTGCATGACCATTAAATATTATTTTAACTTCTGTATCCTTTATGCAATTGTTTTCCCTGAAACCCGTGACTACAATAGTACTATCTTATGTGCCCACTTAGTTTTGAAAACGAGGTTATGCAGACAATTCTAGTCTAGTCTAGTTAGTCTGATCCTATTAAAGCAGAGAACTTTCTTCAGCTGGTGGTTCAAGAAAAAGGTAGGGAAATAATGTAGATTTGAAGCATGAAAAATATTCAACACACCCTTCCTAGGTTTGAAAATGGGAGAGCCCATGCACCTAGTAATGCAGGTGGCTTCCAGAAGTTGTGAATGACTCACAGCAAACATTTAGTAGGTAAAGGGGGACTTCACTGTTACCACCAAAAATAATGTCAATTTACCAACAGGTTGAATGAACTTGGAAGCAAATTCTTTCTCACATCCCCAGATAAGATCTTAACCCAGAAGACACCTTGCTATTAGATTTAAAAGACCTTAAGTGAAAAGCACAGTTGAATGTACTCAGACTCATGATTGACAGAATTTTAAGCTAATGAATATTATTCTAAGCTGCTAGATATGTGTTGATTTGTTACATCAACAATGGAATGTGATGGAACATGTACTTCAGCACACACACATGTAGAAATTTGTGGAGAAGCTGCTTCACCTTGAGATTCTCCATTAAAATAAAAAAATCAATGGCCAGTTTTGCTGTTTGTCCCACAAAGTTTTGACCTCAAAGCAGAGACGTGTAGTCTGCACTGCTGTGGAGAGTCTTTTGAGTGCTGCTCGAAGACTCCTCAGCCTTGTACTATTCTATGCAAATTCTTTGTCATTCATCAGATATTGACAGCTTCCTTTAATCATAATGCTTAAGACTCATGGTCACGTGCTAAGAGGCACATGGAAAGAAACCTATTTTCCAAAAATGGAGTGTCAGATGTCATCAGAAATGATGGAGGTAAAAGCTCCTTCCTGTGGACCAGGTTCTTACTCTTGAAATCCTGAACTCGGACTGCAATCCTGCATACATTTGGAAGGCCCTGCTTAAAGCAGACATGTGCTTCTGCCTGTTTGATTAGATTGCCTGTAGACTCAGCTCAGCCTGGATGTCACAGTAGATTTTCTTGTCCTTCAGGGGTACTATGTATGTACCCCTTAGTAGTATGCTTTTGATAAGTGAGTGAAACCACTATTTCTGGGTAATTAGTTAACTGGTTAAATAAATACTTTTGATAACACACACACACACACACACAAACACACACAAAGCTAGGTGTGGTGGCACATATCTGTAATCCCAGCACTAGAGAACCTGAAGCAGGAGGATTGCCAAAGATTGAGGACAGCCTAGATTACAACAGTGAGCCTGAATTGCATGGTGAAGTCCTATTTCAAAAAAACAAACAAAAATTTTCCTTTTCTATTTAGAAAAAATATTCAGTTGCTTCCACCTGCCCATAGGAGCCTAAATATCCTCTCCACTGCCCCCTTCAACCAGATAGAATGTTGTGGTCTCCAGTCTTCAACCTTGCTATGATTCTGAGGGTACTGCAAATCTCCTTTGTCTCAGTGGGAAATTATGCACTTCACACACAATGACTCCACCACAATACTTTTGGTATTCTTCACAAGAAGGAACATCACTCAGGATGAATTCAGTCTAAAAATTTGAAAAGTGCACTCATATCCCCAAAACACAAGGGAGAGTTATCTGATATGCCACATATAAACTGAAATGATTCATTCTTGTCTTTACAGCCCTTGAAAATTTTTATCTTTTTAGTTTTAATATGAATAAATTACTTTTTTCAATTGTTATTTTTTCATTTATTAACTCTGTGAAACAGACATATATTAAAGTATGATTTCATTGCACCAAATTGATGAGAAATCAAATATTTTATAAAGTAAGCAATTCTTGTAAGTTCTCAGGTACAAGATCAGAGGATAAGATCTGGTTCTTGAACAATTAAATAGAGTTTGGTCTTAAAATTGGGCATCTCTAAGGCCATCTATAATAAAACACAACATATAGCATTTAAAAACTGAAGAATACACAGACATATATCTTTTTGGAATTACTGAAATAATAGTACAAATTGGGATCAATAATTATTGATCTATGAATTTCTTAGGGCATTTGAGGTAAGTACAGTATTTCTAATAAAAGCTTTGGAAAGGTAACAGTATCTTATGGATATCCTATACAAACATCTTGTAATGAAGGAAAGCAATATTTCAGAAGATAGAAATTAATTTAGTATTTTAGATATCAATTTATTTTCAATAAATCTTGGTAGCAATATTTACTGCCATAATAAAATTTTCATTATTTTCCCCTGAGTTTTCTATATTTCAAAATATAATAATAACTAAGTAGTCCTGTTCACTGAAGAATAGCAAAAACCAAGAACATAGCAAACAATCAAATAGAATTCATCATGATTTGTGTCTTCACTTACAAATAAAATTAATGAGGGTTTTTGAGCTGGACCTGGTGGCACACACCTGTATTCCCATTTATCTGGGAGGTTGAGACAGAAAAATGACAAATTGGATGCCACCCTGGGCAACTTAAAACCTGACTAAAAATAAAAATAAAAATGACTGGAGACATAACCTAGTGGTAGTGTGCCATGGGGTTCAGTTCCTAGTACCACAAAGAAAGCATTAGTTGTTTCATGTTATACTTTAAAGTATACTTCCATATATAATTGTTTGCTACTTTTAAAATTGAAGAAAACCAACAGATATTAGAGACGTGTCAAGGGAGAAAATAGGGTCATGGAAGAGTATGAAAAGATCAGGGAGACTGAAGACCAGGGAGAGGTAAATGGATTCTAGAGAATAGGAAATATATATGGAACATTTTGACATCTTATTGATAAGCTTAATAACTGGTGATACTCATGATTAATGTAACTGAGATTGACAGGTATCCATGATGGGAAGTAATAGTAATTTAGCCATCACATTAACATGAATACTGATGACAGAAAGGCAAAGAGCAAGACACAGCCAGTAAATAATCCTGCAATGCTGTTACATAGCTACATTTTATGGTAATATTTCAATTGTCCTCCATTCACCATTGTTTACATAGCAATTCTTAATTAATCCACATTAGTAAAATACACACAGATTTAGAGATTTTTAGTAGCTTCAAATTTCAGACTACCTTGACAATGTTAAAAATATAATGTAGTTTGCTTTTTTTCCTCTATGCATACATTTTCAATAATTTTCTGGGTATATATACCTATAGACATATTGGAACAATCAGATTCTCCTGCCCGAACTAGCTCCTTTGTATATTCCTATTTTTCAAACTCAAAGAAGAGTGAAATCTTTTTTTTCCACCTTTCAATTCTAACCTCTAGCAAAAATGCCCTGTTGTTTCTACTGGCTAAGCCATTTGTACAGTGTATGTCATATTGTTATCACTGCTACTTTCTAGTGTAGTATTATTTTTACTAACCTTGCCCTTTACATGGAGCTATCTCACCCATATTACATGACACAAATATGCATTAGTTCAATATAAAGAAACTAAGTTTCTGGAATACCTGATCAAATAGCTCAGAAAAGTCCCCTCATTCAAAACAGTATTATATTGGATGAATTTGTCAAAAAAACCCTGAATATAATACACGTTAGAAATTGGAGAAATGTGTACACACATTGAGAAGCAATTAATTCAGAAAATCTACTAAATTGTGGTAAGAATTGCAATCTGTGGTATTTTAACCAGTCCATATTTCCCTTATAGCCCCTACTTCTACTCTGCACCTCTATCTATGCTGAACTACTGGTAATGTGGTAATGAAGGATGCAATTACCTTGAAATCAAGCAATCTGTGTTTCCTGTAATTGTACCTGAAAAAGTTCAGCTTCTATTTCATATTTGATACCTACATAGTTTGAGATTTTTTTTTAGTACCAGAGATCAAACACAACCTTGCACTTGCCAGGCAAGAGCTTGTGACAGTGAGCTATATCCCCAGCTAGTTTATGAGTCTTTAAACATGTAATAAGGAGAAGGATAAACTAGAAATAACATGATAATAAGTTTAGGTACAGATAATATTTATGAGCATCTACCATGTCAAGCTCACTAAATGCTTATCAAAGGAAATACCAGATTTTTTTGTTTTGTTTTGTTTGTTTGTTTGTTTATTTTTTGGTGAAGGAACTCGAACTCACAACCTCATGTTTGCTAATCTGGCACTTATTTATGCCACTGAACTAAACGCCTGGCCCCCAACAGAAATTATATATATATATATATATATATACACATTTATAAATGCTTTTTTAATTTTTTCAAGTTTAAATTTGGTCACTTAGACACTTTGACTTCATAATAACTCTAGAATACACTGGAAAAATATAAAAAACATTGCCTGTGAAAAATATGTCAAATGACTTGGCAGTGGCTACTCATTATTCACAAACAATTATTGACACATGTACACTATACACCTTTATAAGCAATGGAAGATGCATCAAAGAGGAAAACAGACAAGAACTTCTATTCATTGATCAAATGGGGATGACAGATAACAAACAAGGATAATATGTATGTTACAGGATATACTAAGTACTCAAAATTACTATAGGACAAATGTTTTACAATATATTTTATTTACAGAAAATTTGAGTTACATCAATTGGCAGATGATTACCATTTTGAATATGGTTTATTACTAACAATTTTCAAGAGGAAGAGGCATACAATACCATGGGGGAGGGCACATTAACACTAGGTCAGTGAAGAGACGCAGAAGGAAAATAGGGCACTATGTAGCAGAGTGCTTACTGTGGTTTCTGCAAGAAGCAGTGGACAAAGCAGGGTAAAAAGATTTAGTATTTGCTAGTCTGAATTATTTTAGTGAGATCTGCATTATAATTATTGTCCTTAGTTGTATGGTATCAGGCTCTTGCGTGATTAGTAAAACTGGATATTAATCCAAAATATGATAGCCTATAAAGAGATGATGTGAATGTGAGTTCTTGATGAGGTGATTTGAACTGAAAAGTATACTCAAAGCTGTGCTTTACTTATTCTAGGAGTTGGCTAACTTAAGAAGGCCAGTATTTTCAAAAGCACCAAAACTCCATCGGCAGCACATATACTGAAATAATACACAAAATAAAACAGATGATTAATACAGTATGGAAAACCAGGACTTTCTGAAACTGGTCAAAGATATATCGGTTTGTGAGATGATTGCTATATTAATTTGATTCATTTTAGTTATGATGTTTTTATTTATATTTATCATAATATTGTGTTGTAAACATCGTGTATACAATAAAACATATAATGAAAAGTATAAAAAGAAGCAGAATACATGCTAACCCTGAGAACTTACCATATGAAGAGATGCTCTGGTATAATACAGTCTTTTCCCTGAAAGGTAGTATTCCTGCCAAAAAGAAGAGGAAGGTAAATGGAAATGCAGAACACTCCTGGAAGAAGAGCACTTCAGACAGGAGGAGCGGCCAAGGCCCAATTTTTAATACAGGAATTTATCAAGGGTGTTTCAAGAGTGCACTGTAGTTAACAAGGGTGAGCAGAGAGGATTTGTTGGGAAACTGAAAACTGACGTTAGAAAGAGACTATATTATGCAGTGCCTTGTTAATTATTGTAAGTGTTTAAACTTTTGCTCTCAGAGATACATGGAACCATTGATAGGTTTTATGCAGGGGAGTGACAAAATCCAACTGAGTGGCATGATGATCATTCTGGCAGCAAATTCTGATTGTAGTGGAGCAAGAGTGGAATCAGAAAGAAGAATGAGGAGGTTACCACAGTAGTCTAGGAAATAAATAATAGTAATGTAATGGGGTTATTGTGGGGGAAGAATCAATTACTAGATTCTGGCCATGTTTTGTAAGTAGAAGAGAGTTTCCTGATATATTAGGAATGGGCTAAGAGAAAAAATAGGAACTAAGGATAACAACAAGGAATTTGGTATGATCAGCTAGAAGGATGGATTTGGCATTCATTCAGAGTGTGGGAAAACAGATCTACAGGGGGATATTAGGAATTCTGCTGTAGACTTGTTAAGTAAAACATTTCTTTAACTATCACAATGGGGATCACTATGTGGGTAATTGAATATTGAGTATGTACTTAAGAGGAAATGCCTGTACTTGACGGTATGATTAGATTCATTATAATGTCGATAGATTTCAAAAGTTAAGTTGAAATTACATCAGCAAAAGAATGACTAAAGAGATCAGAGACGCTCTGAGATGAATCATAGTGAAACAATGCTAAAAAGTTCAGAGAGAAGAGATTGGAACATCAAGTGGAATGAGGATCACTGGTTTGTAGGTATGAAATCCTGAAGATCATGATGTAGGAAAAAAATGAAGAAAATACTTCATGAGAAGAAAACTATCATCTATATGAAAAAGATGGTAATATTTCAAATAAAGAAAAGAATAATAGCTATATACTTCAGTAGTACAGTGATCAGTGGTCATTAGTGGAGTTGTTTTGGTATGTTAGTTTGTGAATAGGCTAATTTATGTAGATTAGAAAAGCTGTCCATAGATGGTTACACAACAAATATACTTAGTGAGTACTTGGTAATAACTAAAAGTACTCATTTTTGTGTTTTCAGAATATCTAATCACCCTTCAATATATTCCGAGGTGATGATCAGAATCTCAAAAGTGATCTGCTTTTTATATCTCATTTCTTAAACATAATGCATTAAATAAAATCAGTCATGACACGGCAAAATATTGCTAGGAGATTTACAAAAAGATGAATTTCTGACATGTCACAGCATGGTTGAATCTTTAAAAAATTAAGCTGAATAAAATAATATGTAGGCAAAAAAGAAACATTATTTGATTCTACATATAGAAATTATCAAGAAGTGATAAATTTAGAGAGAAAATAGATTAGAATTGACTGAAATCTGGGGAGGAAAAAGAGCAATGAATTACTGATTATTGGATACAAAATTTCTGTCTTGCATGTTGAAAAGGTTTGGATATAGATAATGTTAATATTTGTACAGCCTGGTAAATGTACTTTTACCATAGATTTTAACATTTAAAATAGCTATTAAAATTCAGCAATTCATTAGTAGTTTTTTAAAAGTCTCTTAAAATATTTTAATAAGTGAGCAATTTTGAGAATAAATCAGTTTGTAAATGTAGAAAACTAAAACTGGACAAAATATCCCTCAAAATCTCCTTTCTGCCAGAGTAGAAAGAACTTTGCAGGACATCACTTAGAATGTAAAGAAGCTTAACCAAACTCACATAAATTCTGCCCATTACCTTTGACTTTACCTTCCATTTTCAAGTGCACAGTATTATCATTGTAGTCAGTGTGGCATTTGAACCCATATATTCATGCTTGACTTCTCTTGGCAAACAATTCAGTGAAAAAACTGATATGTTAAGGAGCTACTTATTTGGTGTTAATTATATGAGAACCTCAACTTTTGTAAAAAACAATATCTTGCCGATTGTGGATAAACATGTCTTTTTTATAGGTCAGAGGAAATAATAGTACCAATTGTCAACTTATGATAAATTCAGTGTTATTAAAATCCCACCAGGGAAAAGTGATTTCCTGGTTGCATAAAAGACCATCCTGTCCCTTGTAATTTATTGCTTTTAACATTGAATCTATTTATGTAAAAGCACCACAAATTGTGCATCACTCTTACTGCAGATGTATTTAATCATGTAATGAGACAATTTGAAGTTCGACCTGTAAAACAACTTGGCCTTGAGGCTGAGGACCTAGTCAGTCTTCCATTTGATGTGAACAAAAGTCTCTAGGAACCACTAAGTAAATGCCAATTTGATTGGTTCCATAATGTAATACATTTTCCCACCACAGAAACTTTCCTCATAAGGAATCAATTTTTAAGTTCTATAATGTCATTTTACCAATTTATTTTTTAACTAACATGCATAATTTGTGGGTTTCACCTCACAATGTTCTACTATAAGGGGAAAAATACCAGCTTAAAAACATGCTTTATTCATTTTCATCCTGAATAATATCATTGATAATAACAGCTTTATGAGCCATTGTATAGTCTTGCAACTGGGAAATTAAATGAAAAGCAAATGTGCCTTCCCTGAGACTTAGTTTATTTCATGCATTTAATTATATTTTCACAGAGAGTATGGCATTTACTATATGCAGGTTGAATTGAGTGTATGTAATTGTCATAACTGGCTATGAGAAACAATTAACTTGGGGGTTAATTATATAGGAAACTAAACATGTAATTTTTGTCTGGGGGAATAGAAATACCTAATCTAAAAGTTTCTCAGGATACTGTGGACCATGACAGAGACTGTGAATTTTATTATTAGTGTGATGAACCATTCTCATAATTGAAAGAATTCTTATTCATAATTATTTTAGAGAAAAACTATAGAGGTAGCATCTTCTATAAAGCAACTCCTGCTGGTCACTTGATTTCAGGACTGAAATATACCTCTCAATAGGGACCAGTCTACCTCTATTTAAACAAAATTAATACACAATGTAGATACATGTGAAGTAGGCATAATCAATTAGTTTGAGTCCTAAACAGGAAGAAGTCACTCAAATTTCATAATGGCATAGTTGTTCTTATAATATGAAGTATGATAAAAAGTGTGGTGACTGCTTCAATTAAAACAATTTATTATAATCAAAGACACATTGTCATACATTCCTGTCAGAAATTCCCCTCCTTGCTTTGAATATACTCATTGCATACTTGCCACTTTATGAAGCAGTTATAGATGTCCTCTATATTGTCTTTAGTTGTGCTTCTGTGTCTGCCTCAATGTCCTGAATGTATTCAAAATATTTACCTCAATCACTTTGACCTTGTAGAAGAGCCAAAAGTTGCACATACACAATAAATAAGATGAGTGAGGGCACACTGAAATACATTTATGGTCCTACTTTTCCATTTTATGGCACCAGTCTAAAGCATTCACCGTATTTTTTTAACACATCCCATAAAGATTTATTTTCATCAATGCTTGTATCCATGTCTTCTTAAGTGGAAAACTGAATCAAACGATATTGCCTGCTATTCTGACATACTAAGCAGTATCCTCTTCACAGTTTCAAAGTTGATTACCTAAAGACCATTTGAATGCCTGAGTTGTGTTGATTTTAGTATTCTGACACCCATGACTCTTTTAAGATACCGCAATAACACTCACCACTGACCTGGTCTCCAAACAACCACCCAACAGATGTCCCAAATTTGCTCATAAATGACAATCCTACTTTTCCATTTGGTTAAAAGAATCGAAAAGTTAAATGACCCATAGGGTCTTCTTATTTCTTTTGGGAAGAAACTGTGTAAAGAATTTTTTTTCAGAATGAAAATGAAGGTGAATATAATTTCCCTTAGTTGTTCAAAGTATTATCTTTTACCTTAAGACAATTTATTAGTATATTCAGTGGAAGGATATGGTCAAGAAAAGCTGCACTGGAACCTCCACCATGGGCCCACTCTGCAAGGAACCTCCCCAGTGGGCCCGCCCAGCCACCGAGAACTTAGTGGAAGACTTCATCAGGCTTAAACTGCCTGGAACCTCCCCCGAGGGACCACCCTGTCACCGGGAACATCGAGGAGGCCTGCCTCAGGTGTAGGCTGCTGGAACCTCCGCTGTAAGTGCACCCTGACACCTGCAACATCTCAGAAGCCAGCCTAAGACTGAAAACAGCCCTGGACTGATTCTGCTGGGCCCGCCCTCCCACCTGGAACATCAGAAGACCTCAGCAGACTCCAGTTAGGTGAAAAACTTTGGAACTTTGCTCCCAGGAAGCTAACATTGGACTACAGAAGATTAACCATATCAGTGTGCTGAGTATGCTCCTAAAATACAGGTGTACAGTGGATAACTAAGGCCAGGATTAAAACCCCCTTCAACTAACTGTAAGAATTTGGTGAGTCTGAAAAGAGTGTGTGTGATCCCCTCCTACACATAGAAAACATCAGGTAGAGTGAAAATGACAAAATGAAAAAGCAAAATGCAGTCTCAAACATATAGTTCACCAGAAGCAAGTATAGCAGATATTGAAATAGAGGACCCCAAAAGTAACACAGTAGGAATCTCTGAAAAGATAGTGAGTGAAATAAAAAAAAAACTCCAGGCTATAGAAGTAAACAAATTAGAAGTATTCTCCCATTTAAAGGTAGAAATAACAATCTTAGTAAAGGAATTGTTGAGAATGCCGCTAAAGAAGAAATAGAGAAAAAAGTACATGAGCATGGGAAACTGATTGAAACCTTGAATGAACAATATAGAAAACAAGCAGAATTCAAGAATCAAACTCAAAGAGACATACAAGAAACAAAAAATTCTATTGAAAGTGAGCAAATCCGCCTAAAGCAAGCTGAGGATAGGATTTCGGACCTTGAGGACAGGATCACTATTAGTGATCAAGAAAAGATAGAACTTTTAAAAATAGCAAAGCAGCATGAAATGACAATCCAGAAGCTTCATGATGATGCCAAGAGAAACAATGTAAGAATAATGGGCATTAGCAAAGATATAGAAGTCCAGGAAAACAACATATGTAAAGTATTTACAGAAACAATAACAGAACACTTCCCAAACATGGGAAAAGAATATGATATGCAGATAAGTGAGGCATACAGAACACCAAACAGTCACAATCAACATATATCCACACCCAGACACATAATAATTAAGATCTCAGACATACAGCATAAAAACAGAATATTAAAAGCTGCAGGGAAAAGACACAACTCACCTATCAAGGAAAGCCCATTAGAATCAAGGCAACTTTTCAGCACAAACCCTCAAATCAAGAAGAGCTTGGAGTGAGGTATTTCAAGCACTAAAAGAAAACAACGTTAAACCCAGACTGATGTACCCTGAAAAACTTTCATTCAAATTTAATGGAGAAACAATATACTTCCATGACAAAGAAAAACTGAAGAAATTCATTTCCACCAAATCAACCCTTGAAAGAGTACTGAAAGATATACTAGACAGAGGTAAAATGACCACAATACCCAAAACAACAACAGAAAGAAACCACCAGGTAGTATAAGCAATTAAATAAGAGGAAAAGCAGAAAGAAACAACTGGAACATAACATGGCAAAGCTGAGCCAGTACATATCAGTGCTATCCATAAATATAAATGGCCTCAATTCACCTATAAAAAGAAATAGATTGACAGAATGGATCAAGAAACAGGATCCCACAATATGCTATATGCACGAAACACATCTGACCCAAAAGGAAACTTATAGACTAAAAGTCAAAGGATGGAAAACAGTATTCCATGCAACAAGAACCCAGAAAAAAGCAGGGGTAGCTATTCTATTTGCAGACAACATGAACTTCAAACCTAACAGGATTAAAAGAGATAGAGGTCACTACATGCTTGTTAGTGAAAAAATTCAAGAGGAAAAACTAACAATTACAAATCTATATGCACCAAGTATAGGAGCACCCAATTATATAAGACAGATACTAATGGACATGAATAACCAAATACACAAGAACAGAATTATAACAGGAAATCTTAACAGACTATTGTCACAAAGAGATGGATCAACTGTACAAAAAGTCAGCAAAGAAATAACAGAACTTAATCATACCTGTGAACAATTGGACTTAGTAAGGGTTTACAGAGTGTTCCAGCCAACCACATCAGAATACACATTCTTCTCAGCTGCACATGGGACATTCTCCAAAATAGATCATATATTAGCCCATACAAGATTCTTAAGTAAATGGAAAGGTACTGAAATCATCCCATGCATAATAGCTGACCATAACACAATGAAATCGTAAATTAATGGCAAAAGAAATTGCAAAACTTGCATAAATACATGGAAAATAAATAACAATCTTTTGAACAACCAGTGGGATAGAGATGAAATTAAAGAAGAAATGAAGCAATACTTATAATTCAATCAAAATATAGAAACAACATACTGTATTTTATGGGATACAATGAAAGAGGTCTTAAAGAGGAAATATGTAGGAATAAATTGTCATATCAAGAAAACAGCATGAGCACAAATAAACAGGCTAATGCTCCATCTCAAGCTTCTATAAAAAGAAGAGCAAGCTAAACCCAAAGTTCATAGAAGAGTGGAAATTGTAAAGATTAGAGCAGAAATCACTGCAATGGAAACTAAAAAACAATGCAAAGAACTACTGATTTCAAAAGCTGGTTTTTTTGAGAGAATAGACAAAATTGACAAACCCCTTGCTGCTTTATCAAGAGAAAGAAAGAAAAAACCCAAATTCATGCAATAACAACTGAAAACGGAAAAATTACTAGAGATCCCATGGAATTTCAAAAGATCATGAATACCTACTTTGAAAATCTCTACTCACATAGAGTGGAAAACATGGAGGAAATGGACAGATTTCTAGGAACATATGAATTATCAAAGTTCAAACAAGAAGCTATAGCAATTATGAACAACTCAATATCAGCTATTGAAATTGAAAACGTTATTAAAAACTTACCAGCAAAGAAAGGCCCAAGTCTGGATGGATTCACAGCTGAATTCTACAAGAAATTTAGGGAAGATTTGATGCCAGTACTCTTAAACACTTCAATGAACTTGAGACGAAAGCAATCCTCCCTAAATCATTCCTGGAGGCAAGTATTACTCTGATACCAAACCCAGAGAAAGATCCAACCAAAAGAGAGAACTGTAGGTCAATCTCAATAATGAATATAGATGCAAAGACTGTCAATGAAGTACTGGCAAATAGAATGCAGCAAATCATCAAGAAGATTATACATCATGACCAAGTGGGGTTCATTCCAGGAATGCAGGGATGGTTTAACATACACTATTCAATAAATCTAATAAACCACATCAACAGAGCCAAAAACAAGAACGACATGGTCATCTCAATAGATGCAGAAAAAGTTTTCGACAAAGTCTAATACATGTTCATGATAAAAATCCTTTGGAAACTCCGAATACACGTTGTCTACCTCAACCTCATAAAGGCCATCTATGACAAACCAACAGCCAACATTATACTAAATGGATCAAAACTGAAAGCTTTCACTTTAAAATCTGGAAAAAGACAAGGATGTCCACTCTCACCACTCCTTTTCAACATAGTTCTGGATACACTAGCCAGGGCAATCAGACAAGAGAGAGAAATAAAAGGAGTAAAGATAGGAAAGGAAGAAGTTAAATTATCACTATTTGCGGATGACATGATACTCTATAGAGAAGACCAAAAAAATGCCATTAAAATACTACTAGAGGTAATAAAGTAGTTCAGCAGTGTAACTGGATATAGAGTCAATGCTCAAAAATCCATAGCATTCCTGTACACAAACAAAAACTCACTGAGAGAGAAATTATGGAAATATCACCATTTAAAATAATATGCTAAAAAAAGAAATACTTAGGAATCAACCTAAGTAAAAATGTAAAAGACCTATAAGTTGAAAATTATATTACACTGAAAAAGGAGATTGAAGAGGATATTAGAAAATGGAAGGACATTCCTTGCTCTTGGTTAGGAAGAGCCAACATTGTGAAAATGGCCATACTCCCAAAACTGTTACACAGTTTCAATGCAATCCCAAGCAAAATAGCATTGACATACCACACAGATCTAGATAAAACACTACTAAAATTCATTTAGAAACAGAAGAAACCTAGAATAGCAAAGGCAATTCTAGGCAACAAAAGCAAGGCAGGAGGCATCTCAATTCCTGACTTGAAACAGTATTATAAAGCCACAGTGATAAAATCAGCCTGGTACTGGAAAAGAAATAGACCTGAGGATCAGTGGAACAAATTAGAAGATGTAAGCACAACTACAAAGGCACTCAGCCACCTGATATTTGACAAAGGGGCTAAATATGTCCACTGGAAACAGGATACTCTCTTTAATAAATGGTGTTGGCAAAACTGGCTCTCTACATGCCAAAGACTGAAACTAGATCCATGCATATCACCATGCACAAAACTAAAGTCTAAATGGATCCAAGACTTAAATATTAAAATAGAAACGCTAAATCTACTGGAATACAAGGTAGGTAGAAATCTTGGAGACATAGGGGTTGGCAGAGAATTCATGAACAAAATGTAAACTGCATGGGAAACACTTCAAAGAAGCAACAAATGGGATCTCATATTATTGAAAAGTTTCTGCACCTCAAAGGAAATCACCAACATAGTGAAAATAAAACACACAGAGTG
Organism: Hydrochoerus hydrochaeris; assembly: GCA_004027455.1. Lineage (NCBI taxonomy): Eukaryota > Metazoa > Chordata > Mammalia > Rodentia > Hydrochaeridae > Hydrochoerus > Hydrochoerus hydrochaeris. The sequence continues at coordinate 508,562 of PVLA01000090.1, forward strand.
GGATATAATTTTAGCCAGCAACTTCTTAGACAAAGGAATTGTGTCCAGAACATATAAAGAATTGAAAAACATCAAGCTTCCCAAATTCAAAGACCCTCTCCAAAAATGGGCATCTGACATGAACACACAGATCTCAGAGAAAGATACACAAATGGCAAATAAACACATAAAGAAATGCTCACCATCATTGGTCATTCAAGAAATGGAAATTAAAACAACTTTGAGATTCCACCTTACTCCAGAAAGAAGAGCTGCCATCAAGAAATCAACTGATAACAAATGTTGGCAAGGCTGCGGGGAAAAAGGAACTCTGCTCCATTGTTGGTGGGAATGTAGACTTGTGCAACCATTATGGAAATCCATATGGAGAATTCTCAGAAGACTAGGATTGGAAGTTCCATTCAATGCAGCTATCCCCTTCCTGGGTATTTTCCCCAAAGAACTGAAAAGTTCATATCACAGTGATATATGTGCACCCATGTTCATAGCTGCACAATTTGTGATAGCTAAATCCTGGAAACAACCATGATGCCCATCAACTGTAGAGGGATGAAAAATATGTGGCATTTTTATACAATGGAATATTACTCAGCTCTAAAAAAGATGACCTTGAGGCCTTCATAGGCAAATGGAGACAACTTGAGACTATCCTCGTTAGTGAAATAAATAAGAATCATATTTATAAATATCATATTGTGTCTCTAGTGTAAAAGTAAATAAGAACTACAATATTAATAAAACCAAAATGTGTAATTGTTATTGTAAAAAAGAGAGGAAAAGAAAGTTCTCTAAGAGATATTACTGCATGTATATTCGTGTAAAATAGATGACCATATTGCTGAATCTTTGTTGGATCTTTGAGCAGAACTGTTTGTAGTCTGACTGTTTGAATATTTACTATGTACCCTTTAACTTTGTAAATTGAACAACTGCATCCAGGATAACAATATGTAATTTATAAACTACTGGTTTCTTAGTGGGGCTTTTTCTCATTTTCCTTTCTTTTTTCTTTCTTTCTTTTAGAATTCTGTCTTGTTGTTTCCCTTTTTACTATTTTGTTTTTTTCTCTTTAAATACAGTTTTAAAAATGTATAACTGCTATTGTACAAAAGAGGAAATAAGAAGTGCTATAAAAGATATAGCTGCAGTTATTTTTAGGTGTGTGGGATTTATATCCATATTTCTAGGTTCTTGTTGGATTGTTGAACAGATCTGTTTGCACTCTCACTGCTAGAGTGTCCACTTTGTGTGCCTTAATTTTGTAACTTGAAAAGTATTAGGAAAGAACAGTGTGCAAGTTATCAACTAGTGATTTCTTATTGTTTATCTTCTTGAAATTCTGTAATATTTCTATCCTTTTTCTTTTTTTTCTCTTTAAATAAAAAAATTTTAAAAAAAGAAAAGCTGCATACCTCTAAGTGGATGCAAAACAGGCAGAGAGAGAAAAAATTGAAAGGAACTAGAGATAATTATGCCTTTCAAAGCCATTCTCCATAACTATTCTCTAACTCTTAAACTTTATTCATATTCAGTTGTGACTATAGTTTAGCTAGTCTTTGTTAAAACTAAAATGCTACAGAAATGAAATAAAACATATCAAAAATTTTCTGTAAACTATCAGAGAGCAAATACAACATTGAACAAAATTTTCTGTAAACTATCAGGGAGCAAATACAACATTTAGTTTACAGTGATTTTTTTGTAAAATTCCTGAGCTTCAAGTAAAATAAGCACCAACAATAGTAAAAAACACTTTTATGTACATTATGTAATATTTCCCTCTTATCAGAAAAAAACATATAAACAAAACACTTCTATGGTTAGTTTTTGTTTCACACACTATGCTAAGGAAGATATAATTTCCTGGAGAGGCTGACATACTTTTTGTTTACATTTTAAGGTGCTGACACTGGAAACTTTGTAGCTCAGCTAAAATATTCAGTCTAGCTGTTCCCTTTGGAGGATCACACATGATAAAACCAGGCAGTTAAGAATGCTGACAGCACCTATGTGCTCTCTTCCAAAAAGATCATTCAAAACCAAATCCCAAAACCGAGTCAAAAAGGAGTGAAATCTGGGCTCCTAAAATTTCATTTTTACAGTGAAAGAAAATAGTCACATATAACTTTTATTAGAAGGCATTTGAAGCACACTTTATGTGTTTTGTAAATTATTATTTCATTGAGGTCATAAACAAAGCTGGAGCTAGTTTGTGTAAAACACTAAATTTGAGAAAAGGTAAATTAAACCAGAATAACCAGGTAGAGTTATTCATAGATTTCAGTTTGGAGAACCATTGTTGCTCTCTAATGGAAGTGAAATCCCTGTGCTGCTATTATGGTGATTGGGATAGACTAACATCATCTCGGAGTTTGCAAAGAGTGTAACTGGGTCAACAAAGAAATAGTATATCAGACCTGCTTTGGCTCAGAGTTTCAGCCTTCTGGTTGGAAGTGTACTATTAAAAAATAAAGACCCACAATGAATAAAAAATAAATAAAGATATATTTTGAATGGAACACTCTTCCTGTTTTCCTTTCCAACTTTCCTTCCTGTCTAAAAAAAAAAAGTAATTTATTTGTTAGTAGCGTACAACTGTGATTAATTGCTCCTTACCAAGGAAATAGAACAGTAATTCTACAACTTTACAAACCTCTCAGAAGAGGCTTCGATGATATCTAAAAATAACTCATGATTCTGGCATCAACAGTTTGCAAAAATAAATCTCGGTAGACAATATGGCTTTCTGCTCTGTTCCTTTATTCATGTAACCTGTTGTATAGAGTAGCAGAATTTTGTGCTCATCATACTATGAGCATGATATAGAAAATATTCCTCTTTTCAGGTTTGTAAGTATAAGAATAGGAAACACAATAATTGGTGCTATCAATTCCCACCTCTCTTCCTATCTCACTTTTTTATTTACTATTTTTATAAGTAGAACAAATATCTTGGACCAAAACTGGAAATACCATGAATATCAAACATTACAGTCAGAATATTAGGAATAAGATTGACTCTACTGACTTAATTATGGCATGATATACAACATAAGGCAGATAACATACCAGCTTAGATAAATGACTGTCTTTTCAATCTATAATTGGTCTGTCAATATGGGTTATTAGCAATAAAGAACCACAGTCTTGGGATAGATGTAATTCACAGATCCTACACATAATGTAACATTCATAATGAAGCTCAAATGTCAAAATCTCCTCATTCTCATTCTCATAGCTGGCAATGCAGGTGGTGTTTACCCCAAACCCATTTCCCCCTAGAATCACCATAATTAGCACTTACATAGGGAAAATCCTTTCTAGTTGGCTTAGATTAACACTTCCAGTGTGAAGGTCTGTTTTCTGAAGAATTCATGGTCTTTCTATTGCAATATTGGCATTTTGGATGAAGCCATAGCATTCTCCAATAATAAATCAAGTTTTTTGTTAATGTCCATGCAAAGCCAGATTATATTGTATTGAGACCCAGGTCTTACTTGAGGATTTACACATGTGTCTTTTTTTTGAACTTTTCAAACTCTCATCCTTGGCTGCTGTTTTGGTGGCTTCTTTGCCCACCCTCCAATTGATGATACTTACTTTAAAAATCCATGGAGTAACTCATTTAATCATTGCTTGCTCACATTATGAAACTATTTTAAAATTTTCTTTGTTAAATAAAATTGTAAGATTAAGGCTTGTTTATTGTTCTGTTTTATTTTGAAGGCACTGATCTTCCAAAAAATTCTTAACATTTGTTTTAAAAATTAAATGAAAAGACGTCTTTAAAACTTCATCAAAAGCTTCAGCAATAAAATAAATAAATATAGTAAATTCAATGATTTAATAAGATTATGTCAAGATTTTTGTTTCTAACAGGTATAATTGAGACTTTCTCATTCTTTCATTATGCAAAGCCCATTAATAATCTTGTGCAAATAAGCAGTTAGTTGTGGCCACTCCAGTCAGGAGTAAAGACTAGGTCATTAGAATACCCCAAGAAAGTTTTAGAAGCTAAGGAATACCCATGATTTTCCTGATTAGGAATGCAGAATATTTTCCCCATGTTTTCATACACCCAGGCTTCTAAGGGACTAAGTTCTCCAAAGTAATTTTTATTATGGTTTAAATCTAAAATCTACCTTGCTCCACCACCAAAAGTATCATGTTGTTGGAGCATGATTAGAATATAAGGCACTATACTCTTCAGTGAACTCTTCCTTTGATAATTTCAATAGCTGAATGTACCATTAGGATGGGGTTCTCATTGGACATGGGTTACTGGGTGCATGATCTTGAAAGGTTTATTCTTGCACCCTGCTTGTCTCTGACTCTCCGTCTCCATTCTGGTAGCCATGCATTGAGCATCTTTACTTCCACTATGCTGTTACTCCATCCTACTTCTTTCTTGGAACCAGCTGACCATGGACTGAAACTATGACTCAAAATAAACAGGTCCTCCTTTAAATTTCAGGTGCAGTTTTGTTTTGTTTAATTTTATTATGTCTAATAGCATGGTAGCTATTTTGAAGATAGTAAGAGGCATTATGATAGCCATTATTGAATTCCTATTATCTTTTTTTGAAATTCTGTATCACTTTCATTGTTTGGTTTTGATTGACTTTATTCTGTTTTATTTATTTTTTTTATTCTCTTTAAAATATAAAAAAATAAATTGCAGATGCCATGTATTGTGTGTCCCAGGGATGCAAATGTGACTATGGCAACCCTCAAACTCTACACACTAACTATTATTTATTTTCCTTTTGATCACTGAAACAAGTCATTGTTTCAGATCACTGAATTTTGTCTTTTTCTCACTGCAAGCCAATGTTGCAAGTTGTTTAACATTTTTGGGGCATAGGTTCTTAATTTGTGAAATTTGGATAACTGCAAATTTTACTGGTATTCAATGAGATACAAATGAGATCAACTCTATAACTATATCAAACACAAGTGCTCAGTTACAATTAATTGTGGTTTTAAGTTGGCTCTTAATATGGGATTTGTGATTTCAGTGCATAAGCCACCAAGAACATTTGAAAAACTATCTCATTCATCATTATCTAAAGAGAAAGAAAAGAATGAACATAAAAATAAGCAAATAAAAATGGATTTTGTAGCAAACAAATAATGAAGTGTTTTATAATGAGATTTTTAAGACTTTTCAGGATGAATATAAGCTAGTGTTCCCTCATCATTTTAGGCAATGAATAATAAATTCATAATCTCTATTTTCTAAGGCTTCTAATTTTAATTATAAATCAGTATATCAGTATTGATTACCTAAAGATTAATTAGATTATCAAATATATTTTTACTTATGCATCCATTTTGGTAATACCAATATAAGGCTCTTAATAGATTTTTGAGACTTCCAGTATCCTAGGATACTGGATGATTAGAGTAGGAAAATATTTAAGTCTATTTCTCCACGAGTGGCAGATTTGTTGCCAAGTAATGTTATTTATTAATCCCACAGTTAATCTTTGAGTAGAATAGTTAATGTTTCAATAACTTGTGAAGTAAAACCATGTAAGTGAAGTTGTGTATAACAAAAATAGAGAAAAATAAAGATAATAAAACAAAAAAAAGCAATAACCACAAAATACAACAAACTAAATAACACTAGAGCTATATAAAAACAAATTTTATTTGTTCAATAAATTATTGCCATCTATATACCAGGCATTATGTTAGGGATTGGAAATAAAACTGAAAAGAATTTATTCACCAACATCTGTGTGAAAGATTTTGCAAATCACTTGGCCCTTTGTGCCTAATAAACAAGACTAAAACCTGAATTTATAATTCTATGTCTATTAAATTCATATTTTTCCACATGTTATGGTTTATGTATAGGTGATCCTTCTATGCTCATAGATGAGACTTTGGAGAGGTGATTGAACCAAGTTGGGCACTACACTCATCTGTGAGTTTATAGCTAAAAATGCTGTCAAGATTTGGGACCTGATTAGAAGATCTAGGTCACTAGGTACCTTGCCTAGAAGGATATGTATTCCCATTAGGCTCCTCTTATTATTCTGGTTCCTGAATATCTTGATCTGAACATGCTTTATTCTGTCTTGCACCTGCTGACTATGAACTGAAACCTGTGAAAACTATGACTCGTATACACAAAAAAACTTTTCCTCCTTTAACTTGAAAGTGTTTCCTATTTTGCTTCAATTATGAGGAAAATGACTAAAGTAGATTTTAGTACCAGAGAAGTCAGATTGGTGTCAGGACTGTGGTCTCAGAAGCACTTTGGAAGTGGTTCAAGAGAGAAATTTGGAAGGGTTTAGTGATCCTAGCTTGAGAAGACCTGGAGTTCTATAAGCCAAACTTGATGGTAAATTCCATTCAGAGCTCAGAAGACCACAATAAAGACTGAAATAGAGACAAAAATGGCCAGCCTCGGGAAGGTTCAGTTGTGAGGGAAACTTCCACTGGCAGTTGGCCTAGAGATATTGCATGTTATTCTCTGGCAGAATTTTTTTTTACTTTTTAATCATATACTGAGATTAATGGTAGCAAACTAATAAAAGTGAGAGAAAATTTCAAGGCAGCCCAACATTAGCCCTGTGGTATGGATATATTTATGGAACTTTAGGCAGATTTACACTGAAAATGAGGAGCAAAAGTTTCATTTAGAAAGTTTTCCATTTTAACAGAAATAGCTTATAAAGTTGTATCAGAGGAGAGCTTGTTTACTGAAAATATTATCTTTTAAAAGAAGTCAAGTAATTTGGATCAGGAAAATAGGAAAAACACCTTTAAGGCATGGGAAGAGCTAGCAAGACTTTGCCTTTTTTAGGTTGAAAATTGCAAAAGTGAATGACTTTGCTTTGAAAAGAGAGCTCCAGGGCATTGGGCTCCAGAATGGTAGCTGCCTAGGGAATTTACTTTCTGGAATTCTATTCATGGTGCTCAACTGTACAATTATTGGAGACCTCTGCAGCCATGATACAAGGGAGCCTAGCTATTACTTGAGCTAACAGAAGACACGGATGTAACCCATGTAGTGCTGGTTTTATAGATACACAAAATGCAAAAATTGCAAGAAAAGTGAGGCTTCTAATCAGATTTCAAATGCAGAATTGGAAGTGTGCCCCTGAAAGGGTAATACATGAAGCCATGAAAATGAAGCCAAACATGCACTAGGGACCCCAGAAATTCATAGAAACCAGAAATGTGTAATGTATGAAAAGAAGAGCAGAGAGTGCACACAACCAATCCAAGAGAAAAGGCATGAGAAATACAACCATCTGTATTGGCATAAGAGTGGGATCACCCAAATGCTTTGGAGTTCATTTCACCAGGCACTAGGCTGATGCTATAGGACTTCTACAACTCAATCAACTGTTAAACTTTAGCCATTAATTACATCAGTTTACCACTGTGATGCAATCTGTACATTTGAGCCAGTAATGTGGTAATATGTAGACACTAGTTTGTTTAAAAACAGTTACTGACCAGTTAGAAAAGATAAAAGGTGGTATAGTATAACACTTTTTAAATATATAAGAACTTCTTTATTGACTTAGAAAACAAAATTTCATATCAGAAGTAACTAGTAAAACAAAAAATGTTTTCTGACCATTCAGCCTTAAATTTTAAAAATTTTTTGAATTACTGATTTCTTAATGGGGCTTTTTCTCATTCTCCTTTTTCTTTCTTTTAGAATTCTGTATTGTTGCTACCCTTTATCTGTTTTGCTTTTTTTTCTTCTCTTTAAATAAAATTTTAAAAATGTATAATTGCTACTGTAAAAAAATGTATAATTGCTACTATAAAAGATATAGCTGCATGTATGTGTAGGTGTGTGGGATTGATAACCATATTTCTAGGTTCTTGTTGGATTGAACAGATCTGTTTGCACTCTCACTGCTTTAGTGTCTACTTTGTGTGCTTTAATTTTGTAACTTGAATAACTGTTTCTAAAATAGCAATGTGTAATTTATCAACTAGTTATTTTTTACTGTTTATCTTCTTTTCTTGAAATTCTATAATATTCCTACCTTTTTCTTTTTTTTCTCTTTAAATAAAAGAAGATATTGAAAAATATGTATATATATTAAAAAAGATATAAATTACCTAATGGAAGTAAATACAGTGGTAAGATTTTAGCATGTGGACATTAAATGTAGTAGATACTGTGAGATTTATAATATACAATAATCATATTTTACATAACAGACTCTAAAAGGCATCCAGTTTTAACATTTTATTTTACTCTGAGTAACCAAGAGAAATTGATTAATACTTGAATTTACGTTTTATAGTGGAGCAGGGTTCCAATAACAATTGTGAAGCAGCAGTTTTATAAAAACAGTGAAGATATTAAAATAAATGTCATTGGAAATCTAATTATTACATTTACAATAAATGATTTGTATTTTAGCTTTTTGATTTAATGTGCTATCATTATGGTTGTCAATTTTAAGTGTTTATTATGTTACATTTCATATTTTTCTATATAATCCAAATTTTACCCATTTTTAAATACTTTTGTGTTAACATGAATCATAGCATAAATTCACACAGGGAAAACTGAAAAGGGAATCATTAAAATTTTGAGTGACAGTTTCACCTAGTTTATGAGAATTCTTTGTCTTCAACCCCCCAAATGTTTAATAAACAAAGGAATAAAGCATTGCATGAGAGAAAATAAAAGAACAAAATAATTCTAACGAACTGTAAAATAATTCCATAGCAAGCTGCATAAGGTGATGGATCTGCTTTACCCAAAGGTAACATACCATTAATATAATAAGTTCTCAAAGAGCACATGGAAAATCCTTCAATGGACAATATTATTGGAGTTTTGGGGCCATTAGGTTATTGTGATTTTCATATGCTTTATAGTATCATACTTTATATTTTGTCACTATGGCCAGTGAAAATTTATATACTAAACTTGAAGAGTCAGTAAGGAATACAGCGACACCTCTGCATGTATCAGAAATAAAGATATGGTATAACAGGAATCAAATCTTTGTTTATTAGTTTCTCATCTTCTCATAATCATGAATAATACCTGATACACAAATCATGTATCTTGATCATCTTCCTAATCATGAAAATATTTGAAGAAAGCAGTGTCTGAGGTTTTTAATTGCAAAGGAAGAAATTTTATTTTTTTAACAAAAGAAAAAGTGGTAGATTTATATATATATACTTCTTATAAATTCTAGAAATATGTACTATATAGAATGCCATAAAGAATATCTTCAATATAAAATTTAATGTTATTTATTTTTTCAGAGTTTTAGGGATACTCTGAAGATTCATATGGGTCTTCAAAATGGACGATTAATTGGAGGACAATGAAAATAACAAAACTATATATACTTTATTAATATGTATGTAAGTCAAATGCACATTTGTATTTGCACAAAATTAGGTCATAATAATGTTTCATGTTGATAAAAGTGACAGAAAGAATTGAAAACAAAGCAACAGATAATTTTATTTTGATTGCATTATTTGAAATATTTGCAGTAAAGACATAGTTCTGAGCACCATTTTAATATTTTAATTCTGATTAATAACAAAATAACTTTCAAAACCACTTGAAATCCTATGAAACTCCAGGATCCTTATCTATAAAAAGCAATTTCTATGTTTCTATCTTGCTTCACCATTACAAGTATTAATAGAGTGATCAGAAATCAGGAAGACTAAATTGTTTTGAGACTTGCAATAGAGCAAATACAGAGATTGGCAGGGAGAGGGTATTACTTCAGAAATTATTCATGGAAAAGATGGAAGCTCAAGCATAGTCTCTGTGTTAGGAATCTGTTAGGATCTTAAACTTAAGGTTGTGGCCTCAGATTGGCAAAAGGAAGAGTCTTAGTAGTAGAAAATTCAGATAAACTACAGGGTGGAAACTGAGGGAACGTGCAAAATATAGATTTCCAAGACGTCTACCTGTATTATTAATGATGGAACTTTCCCATATAACCATCAGGCAGAAGTACAAACTGATTCTAGTATCATGAGTCTAAGTTTAATGAGGATCTTGTTGGGAGCATTAACTCAGGTCAGCAGAGGGAAAAATCCCTTGCTTTGCTGTTTTTCCAGATAAAAATACTGAATGGGGTGTGAGAGGACCAAACACTCCAGGATATGTGGAGTAACATAGAGCCTTGTTCCTTACTGATGAGAGAAGTAGACTCAGCTATGAGACAGTCAGGCACAGTGTAAATGCTGTTGTCAAAAGTTCAGCTCACATATTCTAGTGGACTGAGGCAATACACTAAGAAGTGGCAATGAGACAAATAAAAAGGTGTCCCAAAATGAGTGGGCAACTGTTAAGGTGAGAGCACTGAATGATGAATGAAGAAACTACCTATTCTAGAATACAGGAAGTACCACTGAGCACAACCCTGTTCCTTTTGTCAGTGCTGTAAGGCCCAGCACTTATATAAATCAAGTGCTCAGTGATTTGAACCATGGCGTATGGAAACTGAGAGTGGCAAGGGTCTTAGTATATCAGATAACAGCACAAATCAGTAGTGGGAGGTCACGATAAGAATGTTTGAATTTCAGGGTAAAACATTCACTATAGAATGAGGCAACAACCACAGTAAAACAGTGGGGTTCTGACAGACAAGAACCCGGTACTTGCTCCAGGCCCAGGATACCTTGGAATAATTGTGAAAATAAATTTCTCTCTTATTCCCTCATTTGGCATGCAGACAGGTGAGCCTGCTATGAGGATTTCTGTCTAAGGTAAGCAGAGATCCCAGACCGTGCCAGGAGTCAAGCTAAAATGCTGAGGATTGAAAGGAATTCTTGCCAGAAGAGAGGAGGGCATCCCAAAATGCTGTTGTGGCCTCTGAGAAAATAGAGGTTGATGGAGAGTGGTTTTCCAAGACATTCCTTTTAAATTATTCTCTTTAATTGACAAATAAAAATTGTTTAGATTTTTGATGTATAACATGTTTTAATATTCATGTACATACAAGAACAGCTAAATAAGTCAAATTAACATGTTTAGCACCTTATATCCTTACCATTTTATAGTAAGAACTTTAAAAATCTAGTCCCATATGTGAGGATGGTGAGTTCCTTACTTGAGGAAGCAAGCTTCATCTTAGTAGAAGGAGGACTCTTAGGCCTTCCAGATTTCAAGATGAAACTCTGAGTGAGGATTGAGAGGCAAACTTCACAGCTGAGTAGGTCTCACAGATGACAATTTGTCCCCACCAGCCCATGAAATGAATGTTGGAATGAGTTACTCTCTATCTTTCACATTGGTTATGCCAGGAGACAAGGACACTTCTGAGGAGTCACTTCAGATGAGCAAAGGGAGGCATCCCAATCTTTGAAAGGAATCAGGGTGAAATGCTGAGTGAACATTGAGGAGTTCCTTCCCCAACAATATAGGACCCCCTCTGAGTACTGCAATTAACCCTAGATGAGGTAAGGGTGTTGTCAGAAATTGCTTTTCCTGATTTTTGCCTCAAGAGTCTGAGAAAAGTAATGACCTTGGTTTGAAAGGTGTATCTTCCAGTTAGCAAAAGAATGTTTATGAAGTTTAACCTTAATTGAATTAAGCTTAATTGGTTGGTTTAATAAACTCCAAAAAAATAGAAAAGGACATTTGTGCATGTGTCTGGGTGGAACATGGAATCATTGACCTTAAGAACTGCATATGCCCCTGGCCTGTTCCTCTCTGGAATTGCACTTCTGTTCCATTTCCAGGCCATGGTGAGCTAATAATCTTTACTCTACCACTCTTCCACCATGGTCATTCTGCCTTGGAGCAAGCAAAATACAGACTGAAGCCTCTGGAATCCTGAGCCAAATTAGACCTTCAGCCATTTACACTGTGTTTGTTGGATACTATTTACAGGAACACTTACTAATATAGAGCTCCAGTCATAACCAGAGTCAAGGTGATATGCTGAGTGAAGATTGAGGGCACACTAATCCCACACTGGAAGGGGATCCACAGGCCATCACCTTGTCAACCTCCCTGGGAAGTGCTCAGAAAGAGTGTCTAAACTTCCTGTCCCTCTGCCTTGGGAAAGTATGTGCTGAAAACCTCAGGACATACTAAGGAGAATATCTTTGTTCAGCTGAGGGAGAAGTTGAAGATTCTGAATGGGAACTGATAGGAGTGCCTACTCCAGAACGTAAGGATCACCCAGGTAAAAATTCAGCCCCTGATGTTAGCTTTGGAAGGACCTGACATCTGTACCCTGACTTCCAACTTCAGTTTACAGGATTATGAATCCAGTTCAGAGAAGTTCTGTTTTAGGTGAGCAGAAGAGTCATTGTAGTCAGGGTTTACAAAGGAATGATTTAATGCAGAACAAATAATTTAGTCAGGCATGGGGGTGCATGCCTGTAATTCCAGCACTTGGGAGGCTGACTCAGGATTTTTGCTCTGAGTTCATGGCCAATCTGTGCTACAAAATGAATTGAATGCCAGCCTGAACTGCATGGCAATACCCTTTATCAAAAAGACCAAAAAACAAACAAAAACCCCACAATTTATAGGATTATTTTAGTATATTCATCCAAAGAGTCAAGTAAATGCAAAACAGTGCAGGAAATCTGTCCATGCACTAGAGAACTAAAAAATCTGGCTGAGGGCCTGGATCCCACAGCAATGCCCTGCACAAGTCCAAATGAAGACTGAGAGTCTCTGGCAATGCATTCCACAAGGCAACTGGAAGCTTAGATCCCATGACAATGTCCCATGCAGGTCTGTATCAAGAATCTGCACTGGGAACGCACAAGGCCAGTGGAGGAATCTAGAATGTCTATGCCAGTAGGAAGAAAGAACTGTGCTGAGTATCTGCATTGGAGCCAGGAAGCAATGCTCACAGTAAGGAGCAGAGGGTCCCTTAAAAGTATAGCCATCTTTAATGACAGTAAGGACCCCAGCGCCTCCAATGGTAGGAACAGCTGAGTCCATATCAGAAAAGTCAACATGGCAAGATTCTCCAGGAAAATCCACCACACACCATCTTCCCCTTCTCCTTTTTATGCTGTTGGCAACAATCCTGAGGTGGGCCTTCCACACCTGGCACCATGCTGACTCAGTTCACATGAGTGTTACAAGTTGACCCTTAGTTAATCCACCACAGAAGTTTTACGCCCTTGTAGGAGTCAAGGTGAGATGCTGAGTGAGGACTGAAGGACTCCTCTACAATGTAGAGGGGCTCTCCAAACTCTACTGTCATCTCTGGAGGTGGAGTGGGCAGGAATGGTTTATTTTAACTTTTTCCTGGAGTGTTAAAAGATGGTGAGGATTTAGGTTTGGGAGTACAGGATTGAGTCTGTAGAAAGGGGTTCCTGCCAGAAATCTAGGTAAGACACTGAATGGGACTGAGTGGAACCACACACTAGAGAATAGTAGGATCCCCACAGTGATCTGTCACTGCTGTAGGACCACGTAGGCTTTAGGATAGGTGTCAGACTTTGTGCTTTATGAATTTATATTTGGGTATCTCAAGGTTGTTTCAACTCAGAAATGGTAGCAATCTCAGTCTCTATAAGGGGTCAAAGTAATAACCCAGAATGAAATGGGACCACACACCTCAGACAAATTAAGTCTCATTAGAAACTCTCTCCATGTTTTCACCTTCTGGAGGCATGGCATGATTAGGGCCCCTTTATTTCTTTTCTGGCAGTGTCGCTTATCTGGTTTCCCTGGAAGAAGCAATCAGTTTGAAGCACTGCGTAATTGTTTTTTCCTCAAATATTTCAGGAAGATTAAGAACTTATTCTGAGATGTTAAGCGTTGTTTCAGCAGAGGGAGGAGTCTTAGATGTTTTCTAGGATTCTGAGTAATATCAGAGAATGTGACCAGATAAGACATTCTAGGCCACTGAGGGGCAACTGAATGATGAAAAGGGCTGCAATTTCTGGAGTTCAAAAGAGAGATCATGAACAAAATGAAGTCCAGAGATCTCACAGCAAGCTAGTCATCAGAAGTCTATAGCAATTCAGCAGAAGGGTTAGCTGGGTGGGGCATACAGGATACCTTACATGAATGGAGTTGGAAATTCTCTGCCTTACCACTCTCAGATGGAACTTATTAGTTGATCTGTGTGGGAAGGTCTACTGGATGAAAGGACCCAGAATCATATCAAACACCCCATCCTTTCTATGACTTCTTATTACATATTATCAGGGAGTATATAACTGGTCACCTACATCATCCAGTGATGTTACTAATGGGTACTATGAGAGGAAGAGACATATCTTTACAAACCTACAGGCTCATTGCCAATTTTTCTGGGCTAAAAGTTATCATTATATCACCAGAAGATAGGTATATCTTGTCCTGAGGATAGCGGGCCCTTCCCACAATGAGTTAATGTATAATGACAGATAGTAGATGCAGGTCAAGTAACAAGAGTCATGAAAGGGGACACACAACTGCAAGGAGGGAGAAATTAAATAGAGGAAGTCTTGGAGATAATCAGCTCAGGGACCACAGATAAAGAGTGAATGTGGATGTCTTTAAAAAACAATCCACATAGTGCTTCTAGCTCTGACTATACAATTTTTGGCACATCAGTGGCTAATGATGCTGTGGCTGTTTGCTGAATTATGTGCCTGAGGCAGGGGTATCTTATTCTGCTCAGGATGATATAAGGAAATATAAATTGAGTGATTGTAAGTAATAGAAATTTATTTATCGTAGTTCTAGAGGCTGACTAGTTTAGCATGCAAATAGATTTAGTGTCTGATGAGGGTAAACTTCTGTGATTATATATGGCTATCTTTTTGCTGTGTCCCTACATTGCACAAGTACAAAGGATATCTCCCAGGCTTCTTTTATAAGTGTGCTAATGCCATTCATGAGAACTTCCCATCACAATCTAGTTATCTCTGTAGGGCCTCCACTGCCTAATCTTAGGAGCTCGGAGAATGTCTACATTTGATCACTTCCAAGAGGATTAGCTCAAGTGCATATAAGTGGAAGTGAGCTGATGGATATGGTATGCTTTCTTGTTAAATTGATAGGGGATGATGGAGGTGTGTGAGGCTCTTCCGAAGCATGAACCATTCTATTGCCAGCATCTCCACATTTAGGACAAAGATGTTAGGGTCAAGGAAAGAGTCATTCACAGTTACATATTTAGTGACAGAGTTCCATGAAAATTGTCCAGTTAGGTAAGCAGTTGTAGCATTTTAGGATTCTCCTATGCAATCAAAAGACCATTCCAGGAACAGGCTACAAACTTTTGGTACTTTGATCCATTCATGCAGTCACCGAATATTTATTGAACATATTCTGATAGAAATCTTAAGTAAACAAAAAGAGAAGAAATGCCCAAGCATGTGCTGTGGGTGTGAGGATAGTGAAAAGACAAATTTGAGTTCTGGGAAGTTGGGGACTATATGAAAGTGTGGGTTATGTGAAAATTGACTGCTATTTAGAAACTTTTCCTCTGAGCTGCAATTGAAGATAAATGAAGAAGAAATGTTACTTGCAATTTGAATTAGAGGTAGAGATAGGAAGTGGATGGTGAATGAGGTCAGTACCAGGTAAATGATAATGTTCTGCTGCTTTACCAAGTGACATCCAGAACTTTGATGTGAAATAGAAAGTGTGAATTTGGGTATCAGGTTATCTCCTCTAATGGAAATTAAGTTTGGCTGTATCAGGAAAGGATATGTGAAAATACATAAGGCCAAGTGTACATATATTGGTGCACATCCTGTCATCATCCCTGCAAACACTTTTGGACATTCAAATTCTGTAAAGCATATTAAACTTGGGGAAAAGAGTAATGGACTGAAGTACTAACCCAGAAATCCAACATTGAAAGTTTTCTTTATTTGCTTCAATTCTCTTTTTAAACTACGTATTTGTACCTTTACCTATGTATACCCTATGTGTGTATATCTGTAGCTTATACAGAAAGCTATATATCCTGAGCTCAGTGTAATTAAACTAAGTTTGAGATTTCACTTGAAATTATATCCTTACTTTACTTTTTTCTCTTTTTGTAATGCAATCTCCATCACTCTCATAATAGTTTTACTTGAACGCAAATTTTTAATAAAATACTTGCATCTGAAGTCGTGACATACCTGCGTAAATATCACTTGCTAACATATGATATGTTTATTTCAAATTTAAAGTCTAAATATAAATTCATTAATGATATCAATGTATAATTATCTGAAATTTATAAACTATATTATATATATGGAACTAGGGATAATTTAAATTTTAAAATATATTGAAATAATTTTTATTTAATTATGTTATTAGTCTCTGCACAGTGGTATCATCTACCTTTATTTCAGTTTACTCCTTTGATAAATGAACATGTCCATTAGTTAAGACAGTAGATCTCAACTTTGGTTATTTTGACACTTCCTACCACAGGAGATATTTGATAATTTTTAGACATATTTTAGATTGTTCACATTTTGGAGAGGTGTTACTGATGTATTAGTGAGTAAATGTCAGGATGCATATGAACAACCTATAATTCTCTGGTCAGTCCTTCACAACAAAAATTGTTTAACCATATAATCCCTGAACTGCTGTGGTTGAGGAATCTTGAACTAAGGTCCTATCTGCTTCTTTTTATTTATTTTTTTAATTAGTAAATGTTTGCAGTATATGATTGCATTTATTGGGGGGTGTTACATGTACACAAACCATCTTAATTCCTTCTTAATCCCTTAACATTCCCTCCTTTCCTCCTCCTTCTATCTTCTAGTTTCCTTCCTATTTGCAACAGCTTTTCCTCCATCTGTTGAAATTCTTTTTTCCCAACCCCTTACACTCCGGTCCCTCTCCTTCTTCCATGTCTTGAACCCCTCCCCCTTTGCAAAATATTTATCTCCTTATTTCCTATTATCTGTCTTTTATGTTGCTAGTTATTTATATTGTGGGTTTCTTACAAGAGAAACCATGCAAACTTTATGCTTATATGTCTGATTTATTTTAGCTAACATTATGATCTGAAAGTGCATGCATTTGCCTAAAAAAGACTCAAATTTAATCTTCTTTTTTTTTTTTTGTACCAGTGATCAAACTCACAACCTCACACTTGCCAGACAGGCATTTATGCCACTGAGCTAAATCCCTCACCCGAATTTAATCTTCTTTATGGCATAATAGTATTCATTGTGCATAAATAATACATTTTCTTTATGCAATCATTGTTTGATGGTCATAAAGGCTATTTCTAGAATTTAGCTACTTTAAAATGTGCTACTATAAACATGGAAATGCATACATTCCTATTTCTAAATTTCAGTTAGTTACTGATTATAACTAAGTCTACAGTTATGTCAGTTTTTATTTTGAGAAAGAATCAATAAATTTTAATCCTATGTGAAACTGATCAATTCAGTTAGATATCATGATACTAACTATGTAATTACAGGTCTGTTTGTAAGAAATGGTGCTTAATTGAGATAGATTGCCTTCACCATTTTTGCAAACTAACATTTTACAATTATTGTAAACTAGCAGTCAATGACTTGCTTGCTGCTTTGGAAAATAACATTTTAAAAAATGTGGACCAGGGCCTGTATATAGCTCAGCAACATAAGTGCCTGCCTGGGGAGTGCAAGGTCCTCAGTTCAATTTGTGGTACCAAAAAAATTTTTGGATTAGCTGATGAAAATAATATTGTGAAAATAAATAAAATTTAATTTCTTTAATGTAAAGTGATGTAAATAAATTAAATACCACATGTAACATGTCCTTTTATAGTATACAATAATCATAATCAGTTTAATTAACAACTATACCAACAGTTTGCACTTTGTGATTTTTAATATCAGTAACTGAGATGAATTAATTTAATACTGATTTATGGTTATTAATAGAAGTTTTCATTGACAGTTGCCTTGGTACAGTTTTATGGAATAGTGAACTTTGCAAAAAGAGCTATGATTAGAAGTTCAATTGTATTCGCAAAAACAATTCCTATTTCATTTTTTATTTACCATATATAAAGGTCATTTTAAACTTCATGTGTGTAATGTGCAATTAAAGCAACCTAAATTAAATGATGTAATGCTATAGTCTCTAGTTCTACACTTTACCCATTTAAGTTCAATTGCTTTAAAAATGGAGAATAATTTAGAGCCAAACACTGGAGCAAATGAAGAAGAAAAAGAAAGTATAATGATCCCATGATGCAATTTATTCTCGATCCTGTATAAAGAATCACCCTCTATTAACCCTCATAATTTATATAAAGATATACATTGTGTGTATGTGAGAAGGAGAGAGAGAGCTACAGAGACAGAGAGAGAGAGAGAGAGAGAGAGAGAGAGAGAAACAAATGCAAGTCATCTTAAGGCAAATGATTTAAGATTAATGATAAAGTACATGAGGTTGGATAAAGAAAAATGAAATAAAGCCATAAAATTATAAAAATAGAAGCTTACTTCTACAGGCTGCCTTTACACTTATTTATAGTTTCAGAAAAAATGTAAACAAAATACTGTAAGCTTAAGGAAGTATAAAATTACTTTATGCCAAATGATTTAGTTTAAGCAATTAGTTTACTCAAATACAGAATAGGAAAGATGTAATATTTTCTTAAGAGGAAAAATAACAAATATCTTACTTTTCCTGTGTTTAACATTAGAATACTTATGTCTTGAGATGTCAAGGCAAAGGTATCAGGTTTTGCATTCTTTTCCAACCTGCTATATCTTTTTGTACTGGGAATCAAACTCAGGACCTTCAGCTTGCCAAGCAGGTACTTGTACTACTGTGTTAATTCCCTGCCCATCTAATCTACTACTTGATATTTCATCATCATATATCCCTATGCTCAGAAAGATTCTACAAAATGTCCCTTGAAAAAACAAGAATTTCTAATGCAGAGGTAAGTTTATAGAAGACATACAATATAACATTTTAGAATTCAAACATTTTCTCAAATTATAATCCTCACAAAAAGATTACTATGAACAATATCTAGCATTTTGATTGTGCATCCCAGCACTCTTACTACTCAAGATAGTTTTACAAAGTACTTCCAAGTGTTCCAAATAAGAACTCACTATCTTTTATTTGTGATAAAATAAAAAAATCTATATACCAAATTTGTAATTGCAGATAAAAGTATAGAGTATCATCAGAAGCATGATCATTCCATATAACAATAAAATAGTGTTACCCATGCATCCATAATCTATGGATACTGATAGGAAAACATATCCATGATGCATTATTAATTGAGGAGAAAAAAATTGTAAGCCAATATGTACTACTATATCATTACATTTATACAACAACCAAATACACATTTATATGAAAGTATAATGAGTCATAGTAAAGTTACATGGTGGTGGGACTCTGAGAAAGAGCTGAAGACAAGTTAAAAAGATAATCATATTGAAAATGAATGTTTGAAATTTTTACAGTGAAAAAATAGGAAATCACTGCAACATTTTAACTCTTAAATAGCGAATCTCTTATAAAACACTTGATCACTGATACAGATGCCCCAGTTGTTGCTATGGTAACAAGAGTAGAAAAAGCTGCTGACATAAGAAGAACATTTTTTAATTATCATACCTATTGGTTTTCATACTTTCCCTCCAAAAAAACCTGAGTGATCCTTGAGTAATGAGGATTTTTCTGTGCTCTGTATTTTTCCATCCTTTTGAGAAAATCTAAGACTTTGTCCTGCTTTTGTATTTTAAAAATTTGTGGACTGATCAGAAGTTAGTTAAAAGCATGAATCAACCCAATAGGCCTATGTTAGCTCCTTGAACTCTGCTTCTTGGTTGTGCTACAGTATCCGTTTGAGAAAGTAAAAATTAGTGTTCATAATAAAAGTCTTTCCAAAGAGAAATGAATAAGATCATGTAAAGTGTGTTTATAAATAAGATCACACTACAGATGAAAATATGACAAATGGCCAAGCATGGTGACTCACGGCTGTAATCCCAGCACTTGGGAGGATGAGGCAGGAGGATTGTTGTGAGTTCGAGACCAGCCTGGGCTACAAAGTGAGCTCAAGGCCTGCCCAAACTGCATAGAGAGACCCTGTCTCAAAAAGACAAAAAAAAGAAAATATGACAAAAGACCCTTTTCTTTACTTGATTATTGCTTGTAAGTGAAATGTCCAGGTCAGCATTGTTTTCCTATCATCTGACCAATACCCTGGAGTGTAATTGATGAGCTTCTCCTTCTTCAAGGAAGAACTAATCCATATCCCCCTGAGAATATCAAGCACAAGCTTAAATGTATAAAGGACCTGATTGAAATCTGTATTATTGAATTGGCCAAAACTCTCATATGAAATTTGTTCTTATTTGCTTCAGCCTAATAAGCAAACCTAAGTTTTACTCCAGATGCATTTTTGGTCTTAGTTGGTTTCTGAAATTTAATGCTTTATTTTTGATCTTCAAACATGTCACTTATAAACTGCATCTTCTATTACAAGCTACATATTTAGTGAAGAAAACACCTTATTTTGTAATTTTATTGATTAAAAACATACAAACAATATGAGAGAAAGATTAGTCTACATTTTTTGAAGCTAATCTTGTTTATAGTTTCAAAATTTGCTTCCCATTTCATGTATTCACATCACTTCTTTAATTACTTAGGTATTTCTTCTTCAGATAACTTTAAATACATCCACTGATTATAGTCTATTATATTTAGAGATGTAAACATATAATCCTCTCATATATTTGTATTTATTGCTTTGTAAAAATTACTGTGAATTTAGTGACTTAGCAAACGTTTATAACTTCATAGTGCTTATAAGGCAGAAATTAGAGAATAGCTTAGGTATATATTTCTCAATGATTCAGTGTCTCTGATGAATTTGTAAGAAAACTTTCCTTCAAACTTAGGAGATACCTAAATAAATGCTTTAACTTTAATTTCTTTATAATATTGACAATTCTTATAAATCATTTTCCATATAGATAAATATACCATTGAAAATTTGTGGTATAATCAGATATTTTAATATTTATAATTATTATAAATAAATTTCCCTATTAGTAGTTATACTATTGAGTAACTGTGGTCTGATGAGATATTTTAATATTTGTTATGCATATAACACTGTCATAGTTACTTCTTCTCAATGTTGACACTCAAAGCAAAGCAAGGGAAGGTTTATTCCTTACAGTTTTGTGAGTTTCAGCCCATACTCAGCTGGCTCCAGAGCAGGACGGCATGATGGGGCAGGTGATCATGGCCACAATAGACAGAAAGAGTGAACACAACAAAAGAGGAAAGACATGCCTTCTTCCAGCTCTTAAAATGTATGCCATCTCCACCTCTGGGTAAATGCAGCACACACACCACCAATCCTAGCACCAGACAACAAACCAATCACAAATGCTAGACTCAGATGCATCCATGACTGCATCCATGACTGCATCTATGGGTGAGCCATCCAAACAGAAACCATAACATTCCACCCCTGGCCCTCCAAAGACTCATGAACAACCTTTATACAAAAGACATTTAGTCCATCTCCAAGAGTTGCCAAAGTCCTTATAGTTTCAGCACTGCTGAAAAGTTCAAGTCCCAAGTCTCCTCTGAGATCTAAGGCAAACTCTTAGTTGCAAGCCCCTGTACAAATGAAAACAAAGTTAAAAACTTCCAACATACAATTGCATAAGATAAACATTATCATTTCAAAAGTTACACATAGGAGAATACAAAGCATTGGAATCAAAGCAAGTGCAAAATCCAGCAGAGCAAACATTAAGTCCTGGAGTTCCACACTCAGCCCAAGTTCTAAAAGGCTTGAATGACACCACCACCATGGCACTTCCAGGAGTTTCAGTTCCCACATCTTCTTTCTTAACCCCACTCTGCTCAGCCTTTGCAGCTCTTCTTGCATGATCTATGTTCCTGGTTTTTCCAAACTTCTATGGTCTCCACTGCAACTTTTGGCTTCACACTTACAGCTTCACACATTACTCTCTCAAGGACACACTCTTGTCCACCCAAGCCTTCTGAAATCAGGGTGGAAGCTGCCTTAACCTCAGAACTCAAGCATTTTCCATTGTCCTAAAGCCTGAGCCATGTGCATGCTGCTGAGGTCCCTGCCAGCTGGTGAAGTAGCCAGGCTTTCCGCTCTCTGGGCTGTACGGTCAAGTGCGTGGATCACTTAGAGCTCTGAACCTGATTGTGAAGAACAGCTTCTCTATGATGCTGCCATCCTGGAATCTGGTGCAGCTGCCATTTTGGAACCTCTTGTGTCCTCCATTGCCACTCTGAAACATGATGCTTTGTAGCTTTCTCCTCTGAGCAAAGACTTTCAGGTATTTTTTTCAGTTTCGAGGCTGCAAAGTGTAGGACCCGTTGCTTTCTAGGATGCCAACAGGCCATCTTTTTTTATTTGTATATTTCTTCTCAGTAATTGAGGTATCACCTCTATCTTTACAGTCCACAGCTTTCTGACCAGACACCCAATGTTTTAAATCATCCTGATGGGCTCTTTGCTCTTGAATCACAACATCAGTCTGACTAAAATCCCCCAACAATAGCCATGCCACTGCCTCAACATCAGACTGCCTTGAAATTTCTTTTGCCAGATTAACCATTCCATCAACCTTAATCTCAGTCTCAGGCAAAGTCTCTGGACAGGAGCAAAATGCAGACAAACTTTTTTCCAAGCCATAATACACCTTTTAGTGTCCAAAAACCAATGCAATCTTTCTTTGCAGCAGAAACCTCCCTACCTTGGTCTTTCTACTTGTAGACATTCTATCAACCTTCTGTTCTCCTGAGCTCTGACTAGAATCTCACCTGCAGAATAGCCTAAGATGTACCAGCTCTATGCATTTGGGTGACATCTCTGAACCTTCTCAAACTCTTCCTACAAGCAATTTCCAAAGCTTCTTGAACCACATGGTCAGGTACAGTCACAGAAACGACCTCACTCCTCTGGTACTAAATTCTGTGTTATTTACTTTTCTCTTATTGTTGAGACAAAATACCTTGACATCCAAAGTGATTCAAGGGGAGGTTTACTTCTTACAGTTTTGGGGATTTCATATCATACTCAGCTGGCTCCAAGGCAAGATGGCATGGTAGAACAACTATTAGTGGCCACCATAAACAGCAAGAAAGAGCAGAGCAAAAGAGAAAAGATATAACTTATTTCCACCCTTACATTCCACACCATCTCCTGGTATAGAGTACATGGGCTGGTTAATCAATCACACTACCAATCTCAGTGCCAGACAACAAACCAATCATGAATGCCAGACTCAGCTGTATCCATGACTGCATGAGGCATGGGGGGCCATTCAAATAAAAGCTGTAACAAACACCATCTAAAGACCTCATAAAAATCCTGTGAATCCACTTTGCTATATAATAAACTGAAGTTTAGGCAATTTAATTTTCTTGTCCTGTCATGCAGTTATGGGAATACAAAATATGGCCATGGAACAAATTTATCTAATAACCGCAATTGTACTTTCAGTACAAGATCAGACCTTTAAGCAAAAATAAAATAATTGTGAAAAGTAGAGAGACATTTGAATGTTCATTAAATATACATTTATTTAATAACTTGAATGTTTACAAGATTGATCTCACTTAATCAAATACATTTTTAATAAATACTTATTTAAAGTTCCTAAGCTAGATATATCCCCCAAGGGGTAAAAATTGCATTAAAATAATTTCCAATTTCCAAGAAATCTTCTGTCTGAGAGACAGAAAGGATCCTGATGGGTTGCTCATATATTCATTTTAATGAATGAAAGCATATGATAAAATTGAGCATACAGGCAGAATAAAATTATATATATATATATACATATATATATATATGTATATATATATATATATATATATATAATCTTAACAGCCTAGGGATAGAGATGGATTTTTCACCTTCTAAAAAGACACACTTTCAAAGATTTTCATTTGAAATGAGGATGTTCTACAGAGCTGTTCAACACTGTATTGCAGTCTTTACCACCACAGTAAAAAAAAATAACCTAAAGTATTTTGGAATTGTGTAGAATAAAACAGAATTGTATGCAATTATAGAGAATCATTTCAGAGGAATAATGACAATGTGATGTTCTTTGGACATGAATACTTAGAGAAAAATTAATTACATATCAATTAATTGGTAGAAATATACATGTATAATTATTAAAATATAATAATATTTGCAATAATACTAATATAAATACCTGGGTATACATATGAGAAGAACCCATATGAATTTTTCAAATAACTTTTATAGCCCTAAAGCAAGTATTTAAAGAAAAAATTAAGTGAGTGCTTTAGTTTCTTTTCTTTTTTCTGAGGCAAAATAACCAACTTTAACCCAAAGTTAAAGAAGAAAAGATTTATTAGACTCACAGTTTGCAGATGTTTAACTTCATAATCAGCTGATTCCAAAAGAAGATGGCATGGCAGAGGGATGTCACAGAGGATAAATCATCCACAGTAAAGTTTGTACAGGTAGAATACAACAAGCAATAAGAAACAAGTAAGGGAAAGTGACAAGTGGCAATAATGGTTTTTTCAGACCCTTTATGATCTATCCAGGCTAAGGCAGGTAGCACTCATACCCAGAACTATGTCACACCAATCATTAGACTCATTTAATTTAATTAATTTAGATTAATTAATCACACACTCTTAATGCCAGCATCACACACTCTAGATGCAGCCATTTCTGTATAAACCTCTCCTATGATTGGCGAAGTGAGGCTTTCAGGAGGCATTTAAAAATAAACTATAAAACAGTGAGAACATGTACAAATTCTTTTTTAAAAATTTCAGTATTGTCAATGTTGATTCTACCCAATTTTTTCTATAGAGTCAATGGATTCCATGTAGAAGTTCAACAGTACTTTTGTGAAATATGAAAAGTTTTGTGAAACTCTATATGAAAGTTAAAAATGTAAGGAAAATCAGGATTTGCCTAGGAGACAAAACCAGGTAAAGAAATTATATGAAAATATTGTGTCTTACTTTAAGACTATGGTGACCATAAATGCAAAAGGTTTGTGCTTGGAGAACACCTAAAACAAATGAGGTAGAACAGAGAACACAGAAGCAGACCAAATCACACATGGATGGTCAATATTCAATACTTGAACAAAAGGGACTTTTGTTGATCAGGAAGGGATAGTGAATTTCTCAAGAAATGGTGTTGGTTCAATTCAGAGACTATAGAGAAAAATAAAACTTAGATAAAAGACAAGGATATTCTCTCCCATCATATTTATTTACCATTATTTTCTAAGTTATAGGCAGTTCAATAAGACAAGACAAAAAGTATGTGATTTGAAAGAAAAGTAAATTTGTTGTTATTTACAGATGACATTAGTATCTAAAAAGAAAACATGAAATATCTTTAAAAAGAAACATAATAACTTCTATAATTAACAAATTTAAAGGTCTCAGAGATAAGGTCAATTTTCAATAGTCAATGACTTTTCTATCTATTAAGGATAAAAGCATTGAATTTTAAAATAAAACATATGCACTACTTAAAACTGCACAAAAATTGAAGAACATAGCATAAATCTAGCAAAATGTGTGCAGAATATACACATGAACCTAAAAATACTGATGAAAGAAACCAAAGAACATTCAAATAATTACAGGGAAAATTTCTGGAGCAATCAGCATAGTTGAAATGATAATTATTTCAATGTGATCTAAATATTTAATGCAATGATAATAAAATGCCATGTTTTCAATATAAATACAGTTATACAGTGATCCTGAAATTCACATGTGAATACACAATTACTAGAATAACCAATACAATTTTGTAAAGACAAAACAAAGTTGGAATACTAAAGATTTACTATACAGTGACAATAAACAAAGCAACGTGCTATTGGCAAAAGGATAGGCTTACAAGCCATTTCCAGGTAGTAAAGACTACAATAATTTTGATTGCTGTATGACAAGTTATTTATAAACCAAGCAGTTTAAAAATCACATCCCCTAACTAGCTCACAGTCTACACATCAAAAGTGCAGGCACAGCCTGGCTGGGTTCTCTGCTTAAAGTTACACAACTCTAAAAAGAACGTATCAGGTTTTGTTTTTCTAGAGCTCAGTGTCCTCTTGTACGTGCATTGATTTGTGATGATGTTTAGTTTCTGGAAGTTTAGGACTGGGTCCCCATTTCTTTGTTGGCTGTTGGCCAGGGTCTATTATCAGCTCCTAAAAGTTGTCTATATTCCATTCTTTCGCCCCTCCATCTTCAAAGCCAGTAATGGAATCTCTCCTTTGCATCAAGTCCCTCTCAGTTTTAAAAACTTTTTCACTCGGAAAAGCCCAATCCTTTTTCAGGCATCAAATGATGAGATGGAGTCCACAATTTTGAGTTAAATTTTGCTTTCTACCCATTCATATGCTAAAGCCCTAATCCTCCAATGTGACTATATTTGGAGATAGGAATTTTAAATAGGAAATTAAAGTTAAACAAAGTCATAATGATGAGGTCCTAATCCAATAGGGCTGGTGTTCTTTCAAAAAGAGAGAGAAGTATCAAAGGTGTTTACAGAGGAAAAGTCACCTGAGGACACAGTGAAAGGGCTTCTGGCCAGAGAGAAAAACTCTCACCATAAATCAGCCTTGACAGCACCTAGATCTTACATTTCTAGTCTCCATCCCTGTAAAATAAATTTCTGTTAAGCCGTCCAGTTTGTGATGTTACTTTTAGCAACCTGAGAGACTAATATATCAACTAAAATATTGTTATTTTCTAAAATTATGTACCATTTCATCATATTTGTGATTTTTCTTATACTAAAGGCCTGTGGGGTTATGCAATGTATGGATCAATAGTGGTTATTTTACTTGTTTTTTTTTGTAGCAACTTCGTTTGTAATATAAAAAAATAAAGAAAAAAGAAAAGAAAGTAAACTGAGAAACAACTAATGTTCCCATAAACAGGAGAAGGAATAGACCAAGTATGATTTATTTATACAGCAAAATACTAATGAGCAATTAACTAGAAAAATTTGATCTCCATTTAAATAAGTGTTAAATGAAAGAAGCATTCTCAAAAGGTTATGTAGAACAAAATTCTATGTATGTAACATCATACATTAAGAAAAAAAGGCAATACTATAGGAATGTAAAACAGATCAGTGTCTGCTAGTGGTTTAGGCTGGGATTAGGCTGGGTATTTCATGACAAATAGGCTGCACAAATGTGGAAGAATGGTGCCCGTAAATAGGATGAGACCTCATTGGGGTTCCTGTTTAATCCTAACTGTAAAGAGTTAAAGCTTCAGTGGAGAAAACAGCAAGAAAAGAGGGGACATGTACAGGAAGAGGACAGGGGAATCCAGGTGCTGAAAACCAAGCTAGTTGCCCTTCACCCACCCCCAATAAAATCCAAAGGAGATAAGAGGGAGCCACTTTGTAAAAAGCTCTTATTTAGTATGTAAAAACGCACACACACTCTTCTATCTATCTATCTGTCTGTTGGTCTGTCTGTCGCCTATCTATTATCTATCTATCTATCATCTATCATCTATCTATAATCTATCTGTCTGTCTATCTACAGTGATACCTCAATCACAAACTTAATTTGCTCCTTGATTCTGGGGAAGAAGGCCATGGTTGTGTTCATCACTAGATATCGAATGAGTTTGCAAATGGAAGCAAAACTTTGTCGAACAGTTTTGGTTGTCAATTGAATTGATCAGACAGAATAGACATCTCTGAATTAAGGTATTTATGCACTGTATCAGTGCACTTGGCTCCCTTACTTAGTTGCTAAGTTGAGCTTGTATGTAAAGTTCTTTTATAACAAGCCCATTAATTCAATATTTAAGATTCTGAAAGGCTCACTTAAGTATGTGCACATTGAAAAGGGCAAGGGGATAGAGTTATTGGTGTCTGAAATTCATCTATGACAATCCAGGGAGCTATTAAGATTATGACAAATTCCAGGTAAGGTAAGGACCCAGGCACCGGGAAAAAAAGAACAGCTAAGAACAAAGGGCCCCGCGGTTCTTCATCTTCTTGGAGCTCCATACATTTTCACAAGGTAGCTATCTGTCTTCTGCTTCTTTTCGTTTTTTTCTAATAAAGTGTTTTTGTTTTCCCTTTTTGAACTTAGTTCCTATAGTTCATTTCCTGGGACTAGGTTTACAAATCTTGGTGGGTCGCTCAGACAAAAGAGTCAAGCTGTGCTATGATTCACTCCCAGCCCTGGGACACAACCCAAAGGAACCCCATGTGGTAATGAGATGTTTTCCTCTTATACAGTGGTTACATATATAAACGTGTTAAGTCTCAAAGAACCATACAGGAAAAAAATATTTTTTTGGTATGATAACTTCAAAAGAATTTACAAGATTTTTAAAGATTACCTCTAAGATTATTATCATATAAATTCTATGAAGTATTAAAATAAGAATTTTGTTAACTTTTAAAATTTTGTTCTAAATAGTAAAAAATTAAAGCTACATTTATTGTGCTTGTTAAAGTTCAGAATATATTTAGGGATATAAACCTAGTAGGTTAATAATTTAAAGGTCTTTTTGATTTAAAATAAATGTTAACTTTTAAAATACGATTCTCAGGAGATTACAGCCAGTAATAGCTACATTAAAATGTCACAAAATTTACCAGCCAAGGAAAGGATACTTACTCTTGCATGGTTTTTAAATTTTAATTAATTACATCTAAAATATCTTTGGTGCAATGTGTACATATAGCTAAGTGTTCATTCTATTGTTATATTTTCATTGTTTCACTATCACATCTTTAATACACAGAGATGTATTCTACTTCAAAGAAAAAATAAATTAAAAGCTGTGAGTGACATGTTACTCTAAAACTTAGAAACTCACATAAAACAGCTGTCTAGCAGATATATTAATGAGGAAATTAATTGTGTCAGCAACATGAAACAAACAAAACACTGTATTTTGAATAACCAAAGAATCAGCAGGTCTCCACTTGCATTCATTGTTGTGTCTGAGGATTAGCCTGCTGCTATTCTTTGTGCAAAGCTCCCAGGCTATGTCTGTAATGGGGGGCAGAGAATTGAGGGTCCTGCAGGACTCTCATGGTACAGCTTTCCTCTTGCACAATTTGAGGAGCAACAACAAGGCTTTTTTTCACATGGAGAAAACCAGCTAAATACCTAAAACCAACTTTAGGTATTTACCATACCTAAAAATGAACTAGGTATGGTAAATACATAATTCTAGGGGGAAAATACTTAAAACTTACCTTGATTTTTCAACTAGGTTTCCCACATTAAAAGTAGCACCTTCAATTTAAAGAGTACCACCACCTTCAGTTTCTCCTGCATGTGTTAGGTCAGGGAGTAGTAGGGCTGGAAGAGGTGTGTAAGGTGAATAAAATCTAAGGCAGAGTCAGGAGATGGCAATGAGATCTCAAGTCCAAGTTGGTGAGGGACCGGACCATCCTTCAGTGTTACAATGACTTTTTTCCATTAAGTTCTACCTGAACTATTTTGTCTATTTCCATTGCTCCAATAATGATGTTTTTGAAAAATTCACACTTCCCATTGTTCTGTGATGATGGAAAAGCAACCCGGTAGTAACATGCGTCTTTGTTCAGTTCTAAGATGGGGAACATCAACATTTGTACAGTGAATGAAAAGAGTATACTGAATTCAAAAGAAATGCTATAATAAAAATAATCCCACTTTCTGGAGCATTACTGAAGTGTACATTGAGTATAAATGGCCTTCAGAAAAGTACGTAGATAATTTATCAGGCAGAAAATGAGAACTGGCCATTTTACTATTAGAAACATAGCAAGATTCTTTTTTTCTTTATAAGAAAGCTTCTTGTGATGCAGAAAAATCAATCATCAAATCAATTGTCCTTCCTGCTTTTTGAAACAGCACATTACTAATGCGTTACTCTTCTTCCTCTTTATAGTTATGAAATTTCATTATACACATTGTATTTTCTGTGAAGAAAAAACTACTGCCCTGCTCTAGTGTAAGTAGGGTACACTCTAGGGTTCCTTGGAAATATAACAATATATTATACCTTCTGAAATTTAAGCTCCTTTTCCAAAAATTGGAGGTTTTAAAGTCCCAAAATTATAGGACAATCACCCACTACAATGCGTGATTTTTTCACAAAGTGATTGAAGTGAGAAATGTGGGCTTGAGCATCATCTATATCCTAAAATCTACCCCAGTTTTTCCAACTGAAAATGAGTAGTTTCTCTAAAATTCCTTATGATGAATAAACACACAAATTGGAAAATGTTTATTGAATTCTGAAAGCATTAGTGTGAATACTTGGAGGATAATCTTTAATGATAAATGCATCACAGTTTCTAATTTTTCTACATTTTTACCTTGTCCCATGTTCTGAGAAACTGGTCACAATGGCGTTTCCATCTAGTCTGTTCTTGTATTGGTTCTGACCAGTGGGCAGTTACCAGAATCAAGCAGAGGTGTCAGCAGTTGAAGGTGGAATACTTGTTTCTTTTCCAACCCAAGCTTTTCCTTTTCTCACCAGCGTTTTTGAGCAGCAACATTTCTCAGAGGCTACAATTCATTTGTAACAACCCCTAGCCCATATTCCTAAGTATTAGCAGACTCTGTTAACTTTATTATTCTTTCTGTTCCATGCTTGCTCAATCCAGGGTTGTTGTGTCTTTCAAATGACTGTAACTCTTAGGTCCTAGTGTTTTTTTTTTTCTTGAGGTTTTAAACATATACATTCCTGTGGGAACTCTCCATTTACTAAATTACTGTATTCTGAATTTTACCTTTTGAAGGATTTTTCTTACCATTTAAGAGTTTGCTATTTGTGAGAAATAGATGATGTAAGCCAGGAAAATAGAATCAACAGAATGTAGTTTTTTTTAACATTGTCATTAATATGTGTTACAGGGAGAACAAATGCAATACATTTTACTTCTAAAGTATTTAGAAGGAAGTTTTATAATAAAAAACCCATAATCACTATCTAAACACTCCTACATTCTATCTTCAAAGGAACACCTATAATAAGGTGTTTTACATTCTGAAGATCTGAGTTTGTCACTCCTTTCCATTCACATGGAACAACTAATTCCCAAGTGTAGATAAATTTCTTTGTGGAAATGTTACTTTATGCCAAACTCCATTCCAAATTTGGTCTTTGGATTTCTCTAAACTACAGTGTAGCTGGGTTATGAACTTTGAATTATTTTCATTGATAATCATAGACACGCTGTGTTGCTACTCACACAAGTCCAAGAGTTTTCCCTTCCTCCATTTCTTTGGGCCAGCTGTGTCATCAAGTAGAGCATGTGTCTTAGATTTTCTCTTTCTCTATGGCCTCCTGGCCAGTGGTGCTGGAAAGTAGAGTATGAGTATGTACACTGCCCTCCCTCCCTTACTCCAATGCCAGTGGTGCCAGATAATAGAAAATGAAAAAATGGAATATAAAAATGCAATCCCAAACAGCTAGCCCAGTCAAGACAAATCTGGAACACAAAAAGATAGAGGAAATCAGAAATCAAAAAATGGAAATCTATGAAATAATTTTAAAAAGAGGTAAAAAACAAAAAGAAACCATAGAAAAGTAATCTCTAAGGTGAAAATAGAAATTACTATCAAAAGACAGTAAATCAGACTCAGATAAACAAATAGAGGAGCTCAAAAAATGATGGAAGCCATGAATGTCAAACATAGACAAGAAATTAAATCAATGAAACAGTTTCTAACAGAAATACAGCCGATCAGGAACTCTACTAAAAGTATACACATTAGATTGTATGAAGGCAAAGATAGAATATCAGATCTAGAAGACAGGACTCCAACTAGAGGCCATGCAAAGATAGACATTTTAAAAATCACAGGAGACCACTAACAGTCAATCCATTATTTTCAGGACGAAGCAAATTAAACAAAATAAGATTGATTGGAATCAGTGAAAAGCTGGAGCCAATGTGCAAACGTCATTAAAAATCTCTTCACAGAAATAATGGTAGAAAATTTCAAACATGGATAAAGAATTAGACATAAAAATAAATGAAGCACATAGAACTCCAAATTGCCATGACCAAAGTAAATCTGCACTAAAGTATATAGCAATGAGTCCAGAAATTTAGCTCAAGAACAAAATATTAAAAGCAGCTAGAGAAAAGTAACATATCACTTATACAGAAAAGCCCATCAAAATCACAGTAGACTTCTCAACACAAATCCTAAAATCAAGAAGAATTTGGAGTGAGATATTTCAAACCTTAAAGAAACAATGTTCAACCCAAATTGATGTACCATACATAACTATCTTTCAAAATTGATGGAGAAATAAGATACTTCCATGACCTAGAAAAAAATGAAAACATTTGAGATCATCAAACCAGCACTTAAAGAATGCTGTGAAAGATATATTAGAAAGATAAAATGAAGATCACAAATACAGGAATACTGATGAGAGGAAGTCATCAGGAAGAAGAAGCAATTAAACAGAGCAAAAAGGAAGAGAACAAATAACAAAGAAACACAAAAAGGATAGCCAATACATACCAATTATAATAATATATGTAAATGGTCTGAACTCACCAATCAAAAGAAATGGGCTGGAAGAATTGATCAAGAAGCAAAATCCAACAGTACTCTGTATTCAAGAAACAAATTTAACCCAAAAAGAAACTCATAGACTAAATGTTAAAGGATGGAAAATAATTCTCCATGCCACAGGATTCCCCCAAAAATCAAGGCCAGCTATTCTATTTTCAGACAATGTGAACTTTAAGCCAAAACTGATCAAAAGAGACAAAGAAGGTCACTACATAGTTGTTAAGAGAAAACTCCAAGAAGAAGATTCAACAATCATAAATATTTGTAAAAAAACCACAAGCTCACTCAATTACATAAAAAATATTAACTGACATGAAAAATCAAATAAAACCTATCACAATTGTAGTGGGTTACCTTAATACTCCACTTTCACAAACGCATAGGTCAACCAGACATAAAAGCAACAACGAAATTTTATAATTAAATCAATCCTGTGAACAAATGGACTTCATAGAGGTCTACAGAGTGTTCCACATTGAAACGTTAGAATACATTCTTGTCACCTGCACATGGAATGCTCTCCAATCTAGGTCATATATTAGCTAACAAAGCATGTTTAAGGAAATGTAGAGGAATCAAAATAAACCCATGCATACTATCTGACCATAACCTACTGAAACTGGAAATCATTGAAAAAAGAAGCCACAAAAACTGCATTAACCTATGAAAACATCATGGGGTCACAGAGGAATTTAAAATGAAATTAAAAAGTTGATACAATTGGGGCTGGTGATTTAGCTCAGTGGCATAAGTACCTGCCTTGCAAGCAGGTGGTCGTGAGTTCAATCCCTGGAACCAATTAAAAAAATGTTGATACAATTAAAAAATAATGCTGATATAACATACCAAAACTTGTGGGATGCAATGAAAGTAGTGCTACAAGGGAAATTTATAGTGATTAACTCAAAACAAGTTATTGTGATTAAAACAAAATTTATATTGATTAAAGCAAAACAAGCTCTAGTAAACAACCTAATGTTGAATGTCAAACATCTGTAAAAAAACAATTCAACCCCAAAGCTCATACGAAGGAGGAAGTTATAAAGATAAGGGCAGAAATTAATGCAATACAGACTAAGAGAACAATAAATTGAATCAATGAATTGGAAAGTTGGTTATTTGAAAGAATAAATAAAATTGATAAACTATTAGGCAACCTCATCAAAAAGAAGAAAAAAAAATACAAATTCAAGGAATTAGCAATAAAAGGAGGGAGGAAATCACAACACATTACACAGAAGTCCAGGAAATCAATACCTACCATGAGAATCTACATTCTAATAAAATAGAAAACACAGAAGAAATGGACATATTCCTTAATACAATTGAACTTTCAAAACCAAATCAAGAAGATATAAAAATTCTAAGTAAACTGGCATCAGACGATAAAATTGAAAATGTAATTAGAAATTTACCAGCAAAGAAAAACCTAGGCCCTGATGAATTCACTGCTGAAATCTACAAGAAATTAAAAAAACTCTTGCCACTAATACTGAAACTTTTAAAAGAAATTGAAAGAGAAGCAATAACTACAAAGTCATTCTGGGAAGCAAGAATTGTCCTTCTACCAAAAGCAGAGAAGAAAGAGAGAGAGAAATACATGCTAATCTCCTTAATTAACATAAATGAAAAACCCTCAATAAGATATTGGCAAAGAGAATGCAGAAAATCATCAAGAAGTTTATATACCATGACCAAATAGGAATCATGCTGGGGATGCAGGCAGGGATGGTTTAACGTACACAAATCAATAAATACATTAAAGACAAAATTCACAGTATCATCTTAATAGTTGAAGGTAAAAAAAAATGACTGCATCTAACATCCATTCATGGTAAAAGCCCTAAAGAAAATTGGGATAAATCATCTTTACCTCAGGTTTAGAAAAGTCATCTGTGACACTCCAACAGCCGATATCATACTAAGTGGTGAAAACTTAAAAACTTTGACTCTAAAATCAGGGACAAGATGAAGATACACATTATCACTACTCCTGTCCAATTAGTACTAGAAACATTAGTCAAAGCAATTAGACAAAATATAAAAGTAAAAAGATTAAATAGGAAAGGAAGAAGTGAAATTATCAGTTTTCCCAGGTGATGTGGTACTACTCTACATACAAGACCCCAAAAAGTTCATCAAAAATCTTAAATATTTAAAATCCAAATGCAGGGATGTAGTGGGGTACAAAGCCAAGACTCAAAGGTCAACAGCATTCCTATATACAAGTGACAAACTCAAAGTAAGACTGAGACTAGGGAAATTACATCCTTCATGAAAACATCACAAATGATAGAATAATTAGGAAACAATCTAACAAAGGAAGTCAAAGATCTGTACAGGTGAAATTACAGTACCCTAAAAAAGGAGATTGATAAAGATATCACAAAATGGAAAGATATCCTTGCTCCAGACTAGCAAATACCAACATAGTGACAATGACCTTACTGCTATTCATATTTAATGCAATACCAATCAAAGTAGCATTAACATACTTCACAGATCTAGAAAAGCACTACTAAAATTCATATCGAACCAGAAAAATAGAATATCAAAAGCAATTCTGGGTAACAAAAACAAGTCAGGAGCTTCCCAATCTAAGACCTAAAATTATACTACAAAGTTACTGTGATAAAATCAATATTATTCGCAAAAACCAGGCCTGAAATTCAGCAGAACAGAATAGATAATGAAGACAAATACCCAAACACACTAAGCTGCCTTACTTTTGACAAGCCAAATAGTCATTGGAAGAAAGACAGCCTCTTCAATAAATGATGCTAGAAAAATTGTCTTTCCCAATGCTGAAGACTAAAAATAGAGCCATGTCTATCACCATGCACTAAAGTCAAAATAGATCATAGATCCAAATATTACAACAAAAACACTAAATCTACTGGAAGAAAAAGTAAGTACAAATCTTGAAGACATATGGGTAGCCAGAGAATTCATGAAGAAAACCCAAACTGCACTGGAAGTACTTCAAAGAATAAACATTTGAGATCTCATCAAAATAAATCACCAACAGAGTGAAAAGAAAACCCGGATATTGGGAAAAACAATTCAACCAACTGTCCCTCAGACAAAGAAATTCTATCTAGAATATTAAAAAAATTGTAAAATTCAGAACCCCAAATTTAAAGATCAATTCCAAAATAGGCATCTAAAAGGAATACACACCTCTCAGTTGAAGAAATATGAATGACAACTAATTATATTAAAAAATGTTCAAAATCATTGGTTATTCAAGAAATGCAAATTAAAACAATACTGACATTCCATCTTATACTGGAAAGAATGACTATCATCAAAAAATCAACCAATGACAAATGCTGCTGGGGCTGTTAGGAAAAAGAAACCCTTCTCTATTCTTCATGGAGAGTGCAAACTTGTACAACCACTGTGGAAATCAGTATGGAGATTTCTCAAAAGCCTAGGATTTGACCCATTTGACCCAGCTATCTCTTTTATGGGTATTCTCCCTGAAGAATTAAAAACATCACACCACAGAGACAGACATGCTCTCATGTGTATAGCAGCACAATTTGTGATAGCTAGACCTTGGAAACAACCAGGTGCTTATTAACTGAGAAATGGATAAAAATATTTGGTTTTTGTATATAATGGAGTACTACTCAGCCACGAAGAAGAATACACTGGAGACTTTTATACGTAAAAGGATACAATTCAAAACCATATTCTAGGATGAAATTAATCAGCCCCATATGTGTAGAAATTGTACTTTTCTCTAATGTAAGAAACTGAACAAGTAAATAGGATCTGAAATTTAAAGTAAATATTGTGAATTGGGAAAAAATTTTTCAAAAGGAAAGACAGACTGTGATGGGGAAAGGGGAAAGGAAGAATGGTAAAAAAGCAAAAAGTAGGTAGATATACATGATAAGTAAGATTATTATACAGTTAGAGTCTATTTGTCCCTTAAAAAGAATGTTTTGTGCTATTAGTTTTTAGACAAGATAGCATGTCTGTATCCTGTACTCTGAATAACTACTATGGAGACAACAATATTCAATTTATCAACTATTGTAACTGTTCCACTGACCTGTTTTGAAACTTAGCTTCATTGCTTATTTATCATTTTTGTCTTTTAAAAATGTTCAAGAATAACTGAGGGTTTGATATTATTTTATGTCTTTACTTCAAAATTCTACCTATAATTCCATGCTAATAAACATTTGTCCTCATCTCTTTGCATTTCATTTAAAAATAATTTTTATCAGTCTTTTGGAATGAGATTACTCCTTTTAAATTTTTTTAAAGTTTAAAACTCAAAAAAATAAAAAATGATGATACAGAACTTCAAAACAAAGTGGTAAAATTACTAATATTTTAACAATGGTTAATATATTGTACATTGTTATATTGAAAGAAGTTGCTCAGTTTACAAGACACACACATGAAAAAATAATCAATGAAACGACATTTAAAACCTTTGAAAAATAACCCCAAGTTTCTAGATATAATCTCTTATTTTTCCTGACAACATCTTCACCTGTTCCTTTTAAAAATACAATTATGTACATAGAATAGAATCTCAAACAGTTTAAAGAGTTAGAATTCACTTCAACTATTAAACTACATTTTTTATTAAAGATTATTTTTAGACCAGTTTGAGTTTCACAGCAAAATTGATAGTTGCAAAGATTTTCCATGTATTTCCTGTCCCCACACATATACTACCTTGCTCATAATCAAAATTTCTAAACAGCCTGCAGTCCATGAACCCACATTGACATATTAAATTATGGACTGTTTCCACCTTGTTTTAAGGATCACTCTTGGAGTGTTATATTTTAAGGGTTTAGACAATGGATAACTATAAATCTCCCACCAAGATATCATACAGAATATTTCACTGCCCTAAAAATGCTGTGTTCTGTCTGCTCATCTTTGCCTCTAACCCTATATCCTCTCAACCACAGTTTCCATGTTTTGCCTTAACCACAGTGACCTACAGTGAGAATCATGCAATAAGCAGACTTTTGAGATTGGCTTCATTTGCTTAGCAATATGCATTTATGTTTCCCCATATCTTATTATTATTTGATGACTTCCTTTATTGGTTTAAAATATTTCGGTCTCTGGATATTCCACAGTTTATCCAGTCATCTTCAGGACACGTAGAATTTTGGCAATTATAAGTGAAGTTGTTAGAAACATTTATGTACATGTTTTTTTTCCATGGATATAAGGATTATTTTTATCTCCTTTGGAAAAATACCAAGGAACATGATAATATAAGTGTTTTTGGTTAGTTTTATAAGAAAATACCAAATTATCTTCCAAAATGGCTATACTACTTAGCTTTCTCACCAGTAGTGAATAAGAGTACTTGTTGCTCCACATTCTTGCCAGCATTTGTTGCTAGCAGTATGATGAAATTTTCACAATTTCTATCATTTAACTCGAGCAAATTCACTTCAGTTTTTTGAATCACATTTTTTCCCACAGTTTTATGCCTCTTTGCCCACAGGCTGTTGATTAAGTTGGAATTAAAAATCAAGAGTGTTGCCTAGAAGAGTTAAACAGAGACAAGAACAATGAGAAAGGCAAGAAAGAAAACAAAATACAGTTTTTCCATAAAGAAATTTCACAACCCTGTATCTTGCCTGATGTACTTCATCAAAAGGGATTGGAGTTCTAAAAAGGCTGCCCTTTCATATGACTCATCTATGAGATCTTCTAATTTAGTGTTTTTTCTAGATTTGTTCATCAGAATGTTTCTGGAAATGGACTGTATTATTTTCCCCAACCAGGTGTTGCAGAAAGCCTATGAAGCCAAAGTGGCCTGAACTTTCCGTGCTTCAGAATATTTTCACTAATGACAAAAGTTAGGTTGTAAGGAGGAATAGCATTGAATAACTAGCCTTCTGTGAGGGATTAGAGTTAAGGTCACTCAAGGTTTGTTAGAAGAAATGAGAATTGGCATATTAAATATGAAACCAGAACAGAAGCCAGTTCTTGTCTGTGAAACTCAATTACATTGGCCTCTAATTTAGGATGACCAGCACATATCTGATTTGAAGCTCAGAAAACTCAGATATTTGGCAGATCTGGGTATGAGGCCAATACATTACCAGTTTTGTTCAACCTCTAGTTAAAATCCAGCTAAGTGATGCTCTGATAAAGATATATTATGACTATGAACTAAGAAAAATGCACTGTAAGTATAAAGAGTACAGGTCAATATCCATTTGCACCTCAAAAGGACACTACTAATTTAATCATAACACAGATACATTTTTATGCCTTAAGGTAGTATATCCTCATAGCAACGTGTCGTATTTTCTATTTTTCACTTGTATCACACATTTTGTCATTTTGGTATGTTAAACTTGGGAATCTCCAAATATTTCTATCTGGAAGAGATTTGAGTGGTTGTGTCCAGATGGGAAATTCAACCATCTGGTGTTATGACTGCCATGTACCACAGGTCTAGATAACATGAGGATAACTGGCCAATTGCCAAGAGGACACCACCAGTCATCTAAATTTTCTGAATGTTTTCAACAGCTTCTCTTCTGGTGAAAATTTATTTTAAAACAGCATGTTGGGATTTTTTTTGAAAGAAGGAAAAAGAATTAAAATATTGGAAATAAAACAAGCATGAAAAATACTGTAGGATTTATAATTATCTATCCTTGATTGTTCTTGTAACTTTCTAGAATGTTTAAAGTCACAACACTGAGAACTTGTCCAAACATTCTAGCATTCTAGAGAACATTGAATACTACAAACTTTAATGGACATGATATATTGTGTTCCTACCTGACTCTCTCTCTCTCTCTCTCTCTCTCTCTCTCTATATATATATATATATATATATATATATATATATATTCTTCAAGGTAATCTTGAAGACTCATGGGAATCCTCTTTATATCTTGTAATGTACTAGAAAAAATGTTTCCTCTACTTTATTACCTTATGAGTCTTTAAGATATATAAATGAGATAGATATATGTAAATAGCCACTACAAATAAATTTAAATGAGTTCAGAAGGGATACCATTAAATAGGACTACTGTATTCAAGCTTATTTAACATATTGCTTGCACAGTGACCCATAGGTACTTTGTGTCATGAAAACAACTGGCCTTATGACTAATACTTCAACTTGACTGACACTTATGACATAATAAAAAATGTAAATATCTTGAGTATGTAATCAACTTTTTTCCATATATGGTTCACCTTCTCATTTATAGTTGATATTCATATAACATCCAAAAATAATATCTCTCTGACCCTAAACATATTCCTTTTTTTATGCAACCAGAGGTTTCCAAAATATTTGTGTTTGGAGCCACATTATCTAGATTCATGATTCATAGAGGTTTAATTATTTTGATGTAACTGTGTGAAAAATAAAACATAATGCTTATTTTCAGAAAATTATATTTTTTGTCACATAACCCCTCAACCGAGGCTGGACAATTTTAATTGAGGCCAACTGTGGTACATAATTCCGTCTTTAGGTACTAACTGTTAAAGTAGCATGTGTAATGATACACAAGCAATCTTCAATGGCTATTAAACAGTGCCAGGCCACCCATAGCATTTTTTAGTATTCAAACCTAATTTAAGTATATATTTTGGGTGGATTGACAACTGGTGGTCAACTTGTAACACCCACCTGAACTGAATCATCATGGGGCTGGGTGTAGAAAGCTTACCTGGAGATTGTTACCAACAGCATAAAAAGAAGAATTAGAGAGGAAAGGGTGGTACTATTGGTTTTCCTCAAGAAGCTTTTAACACTGGCTTTCTTGATATGAACTTGGCTGTTTTCAGTATTGCAGTAACTCAGGACCACATCATCACTGAGGATTTTGTGGTATATTTTGGGGGAGTTCTGGTCCTTACTTTGAGTGTCACCTCCTCACTCCAGTGTAGATCCCTCAGCCTGATGGCAAAGATCGTTCATCCCACGGGTGCAGATCCTTCATCTCAATGGTGTAGACTTTCTAGCTTTCACCACTGCTGTTTGGGTCTTTCCAGCACAGATCTGTCAAACAGGATTGCATGAGAAATTGCTGTGGGCTCTAGGCCTCCAGTTGGACTCATGAGAGCATTTTCATGGGTTCTTGGTCTTCAGCTGGACTCATGCAACACATTGCCATGAGATGCAGGACCTCAGATGGATTCTTTGGTCTCTAGTACCTGAACAGATTTCCTGCAGTTTATGTATGAGACTCTTTGTTTGACTGTTATAAAATAATCCTATAAATTGTGTCCTGTATTAAATTATTTCCTTTGCAAACCTTCACTACAACAATACTTATTGTTGGAGTGTGATTATATTAATACAATTAATTGTAACAATACACATAAGACTACTTTTCAAAAGAGATAAATCAAAATTCTTTTTGAGAATGAGTTGTGTTAGATTATGTGCTACAGATAACATAAAGCAGGGATTGTAAAAACAGATGCTTGTTATAAAACAAACATTTTCTGAGTGATTTTGAGAAAGAGGCAGTTTTAATTAAGCCTATCTTTCACTTAAGACTGAATTCACATTCATGTGTTTTCCCCTGTCATGTAAATATAAGTGACTGCATATGTGCTTCACTCTTTTCTAGTCCTTTCATTAATACAAAGGGTCAATGGCAGTCTACTTTTTCTAAGGAAATTTAGTATATATTCCATGTAATATATTTAAAAAACAGCATTTGCCTTTTTAAAATGAAGGTTTTTACTTCATATATTTTCCTTTGTGGAATTATTATCTATGTCTTTGGATTTTAATAGATTGACTTCACACATTTTTTCTAATTTTTCACTTTATGTTCACACATAAGATGCAAAATAATCAAATCTGTGATTTAATTAAATGAAACTGAATCAGAAATGGCTTCAACCTTTCTGAAGCTCTGAGTGTTCTGAAGCTCCATTGTTCAAATATACTTCTTTCAGGATTCAAACAAACTGAAATCTAAATTACACTAGCAAAATGTTCTAGGTTTAATACATTCCAAAAATTTTTCTTGAATATCTAATGTACACAAAACACAGTGCTAAGTAATAAACCAATTATTGTTTCCATGGATGATGATGGAAGTAGTTACTAGCTTTTCATTCTCTTTTTTACACTTATTTATTTTTTATTTATTTATTTATTTTATTAGTGCATGTTTGCAATGCATCATGATTACATTCACTGTAAGGAGTTTGTATTTTTACATGACACATCTTAATCTTTTTTGTCTCCCTCACTTTTATGCTCCCTCTAACTTTTCTTTCCCTCTCAATTTTCAAAATCTTCATTTCTATATTTTCTCTTCAACTGTTTTTTTAATCCCTTTTTCTTTGTTTCTCTCCTCCTTTCCTCCACCTCCAATTCTCATTCCCATTTGAGAAATCTCATTCTAAGTCCTAATATGTACCTTATAATCTCCATATTTACACTTTGAATTTCTCATATAAGTCAAACAATGAATTATTTAAAAATCGTGTGTGATTTATTTCACTTAATATTATGGTGTCAAAGTGCATCAATTTACCAAAAAATGCCTCAAGTGTATTCTTCTATATGGCAGGTAAGTATTCCATTATATATAAATATAATATTTTCTTTAACTGTAAATGGACATATAGGCTGTATCTAAGACTTTTAGCTATTATGAGCTGTGCTTCTAAATACATGGGTATACATGAATTACTGTACATCAATGACTTTATTTCAGAAAGATTTTTATAAGAATAGCTGGATCAAATGGAATTTCTAATTTTATATATTTGAGGAATGTCCATACTGATTTCTATAGTGGCTATGTCACCTTATACTCCCAATAACAAAGAAGAAATATTTGTTTTTAGTTACAGCATTGCCAGCAGGTTTTGTTGATTGATTTTTTCTTTTTCTTTTAATATTATTTTAATAGAGAAAGAAAGAAACTTTAAAAAGACAAAATAGAAAAAACAAGAAGTAGAAAACAGAGTTAAAAATTAACATCAGGAAATCACTAGTTCATACATCACATATTGTTAACAATAGTTGTTAAAGTTATAAAGTAAAAGCATAAAAAGAGGCTAGACACTCAAATATTGACAACACAAACTCTTCTGATCAATGATTTAACAAAACCTGCATAATAATATGGTCATCTATTTTACACACTATACATACTGTTATATCCTTTAGAGCACTTCCCTTTAACTTTTACAATATCTATTATATCTATATGCTTTTATATCTATTATACTTTTTAGATACTATTATTCTATCCATTATTATTATTTTTTACACTAGAGAGACAATATGATATTTACTAATGTGAGTACTGTTTATTTCAAAAATGAGGATATTCTCAAGTTGCCTCCATTTACCTATAAAAGCCAGAAGATCATCCTTTTTTATAGCTGAGTCATATTCCATTTTATAAAAATGCCACATGTTTTTCATCCACTCAGCAGTTGATAGGCATTTTGATTTTTCCAAGATTTAGCTAGCACAAATTGCTATAATGAACATAGGTGCACATATATCACTGTGACATGACCTTTTCAATTTTTCTGGGAAAATACCCAAGAAGGGAATAGCTGGATTGAATGGAACTTCTAATCCTAGTTTTTTGAGAAATCCCCAAACTGACCTCCACAGTGGTTGCACTAGTCTGCACTCCCATCAACAGTGGATAAGTGTTCTTTTTTTTTCCCACAGCCTCGCCAGCATTTGTTATCAGTTGATTTCTTGATAGCAGTAATTCTTTCTGGGGTGAGGTGAAATCTCAATGCTGTTTAAATTTGCATTTCTCAAATGACCACTGATGCTGAACATTTCTTAATGTACTTGTTTGCCATTCATATATTTTCTTCTGAGAACTATGGGTTCATCTCCAACCCATTTTTTGGGGGGTCTTTGAATTTGGGGGGCTTTATATTTTTCAGTTCTTTATATGTTCTGCATATATGTCCTTTGTCTGAGGGATTGTTGACTACAATTCTTTCCCATTCTGTGGGTTTCCTTTTCACTTTGTTGTTGAATCCTGTTGAAGTACAAAAATTTCAGTAATATGAGATCCCAGTTGTTGATTCTTTGAAGTATTTCCCATGTGGTTTGGGTTTTATTCATGAA
Source organism: Hydrochoerus hydrochaeris (assembly GCA_004027455.1). Classification (NCBI taxonomy): domain Eukaryota; kingdom Metazoa; phylum Chordata; class Mammalia; order Rodentia; family Hydrochaeridae; genus Hydrochoerus; species Hydrochoerus hydrochaeris. The sequence goes on from PVLA01000090.1 coordinate 552,176, forward strand.
TTCTCTCCCTACCCCTATGACTCCAAGATTTTTACCTACTTTGTTTTCCAGTAGATTTAGTGTTTCTGTTTTATTATTTAGATAATTGATCCATTTTGATTTTAGTTTAGTGTATGGTGATAGGCATGGGTCTATTTTCAGTCTTCAGCATGTGGAAAGCCAATTTTTCCGACACCATTTATTAAAGAGGCTATCTTTTTTCCAGTGAACATGTTTATCCCCTTTGTCAAATATAAGTTGACTGAGTGTCTTTCTAGTAGAGCTTGAATCTTCTAATCTGTTCCATTGATCTTCAAGTCTATTTATTTGCCAGTACCATGCTGATTTTATGACTGTGGCTTTGTAGTATAGTTTCAAGTCAGGAATTGAGATGCCTTCTGTCTTGCCTTTGTTGCCCAGAATAGCCTTTGCTATTCTAGGTTTCTTATGTTTCCAAATGAATTTTAAGAAAGTTTTCTCTAGATATGTAATGTATATCAATGGTATTTTGATTGGGATTGCATTAAATCTGTATAACAGTTTTGGGATTATGGCCATTTTCACAATGTTGGTTCTTCCTAACCAAGAGCAAGGTATAGCCCTCCATTTTCTAATATCCTGTTCAATAGCCTTTTTTAGAGTAGGACAGTTTTCAGCATATAGATCTTTTACATCTTGGTTAGGTTAATTCCTAGGTTTTTCATTTTTTTAAGATGCTATTGTGAAAGGCAATATTTCCATAATTTCTCTCTCAGTGGGATTTTGTTTGTGTACAGGAATGCTATGGATTTTTGAGTGTTGACTTTGTATCCAGCTATGCTGCTTAATTTTTTTATTACCTCTAGTAGTCTTTTAATGGAGTTTTTGTGGTCTTCTATGTAGAGTATCATGTCACGTGCAAATAATGGTAATTTAACTTCTTCTTTTCCTATTTTTATGCCTTTTATTTCTCCCTCTTGTCTGATTGCTCTGGCTAGCGTTTCTAGAACTATATTGAATAGGAGTGGTGATAGTAGACATCCTTGTTTTGTTCCTGATTTTAGAGTGAAGGCTTTCTGTTTTTGTCCATTTATTATAATGTTGGCTGTTGGTTTGTCATACATGGCCTTTATCAGATTGAGGTACATACCTTCAATTCTGAGTTTCTGTAGGGTTTTTATCATGAAAAGGTGTTGGACTTAATCAAAAGTTTTTTCCGCATCTATTGAGATGATCATGTGATTTTCATTTTTGGCTCTGTTGATGTGGTTTATTACATTTATTGATTTGCATATGTTGAACCATCCCTGCATTCCTGGAATAAATCCCACTTGATCATGGTGTATAATCATCTTAAATATTTGCTGCATTCTATTTGCCAACATTTTATTGAGAATCTTAGCATCAATGTTCAATAATGAGATTGGTCTATAGTTCTCCTTTTTGGTTGGGTCTTTCTCTGGTTTTGGTATCAGAGTTACACTTGTGTCCAAGAAGGAGTTAGGGAGGACTGCTTCTCCTTCAATTTTATTGATGAGTTTAAGGGGTATTTTCATTAGATCTTCTCTAAATTTCTTGTAGAATTCAGCTGTGAATTCATAAGGACCTGGGCTTTTCTTTGTTGGTAAGTTTTTAATTATTTTTTTCAATTTCAGTAGCTGATATTGGGTCATTCAAAATTGCTATACCTTCTTGGTTGAGCTTTTTTTTAATTTTATTTAAAGAGGGGGGTAGCAAAACAGAAAAAGGGTAGAAACAATACAGAATTTCAAAAAAAATAAAGAGTAAAAAACACTATTTGATATATAACACATTGTCTTCTTGGATATAGTTGTTCAAGTTATAAAATTAAAGCATACAAAGTGAACATTCAAACAGTGAGGCTGCAAACAGTTCTGTTCACCAATCCAACAAAAACTTAGTAACATGGTTATGAATCCTACACACTTAAGTATACATACAGTTGTCTCTTTTAGAGCACTTTCTTTTCCTCCTCTTGCTTTTTTAAAATTTCTTTTTATTTAAAGAAAAAAATTTGAAACAAAAAGAGGGTAGAAACAATACAAAACCTCAAAAACAAAACCAATAAAAAAAACAAAAACAAAAATAGTAACCAGTAAAAAAATCACTAGTTGATAATTACATACTTTCTTCTTAGATGCAGTTGTTCAAGTTACAAAAGTAAAGTCCACAAAGTGGACATCCAAACAGTGAGACTGCAGTCAGTTTTGCTCATCCATCCAACTAAAACTTTAGCAACATGGTTATTAATTCCACACACTCAAATATACATGCAGTTATATCCTTTAGAATAGTCTTTTCCTTTTTTATTCTTTACGATAACTATAATCCATTCTCGTAAACTACTTAAAACTTCTACACATGTATAAGTCTCTACACATATACCTATCCTTTCTGTATTAGAGGGAGAAACAAATCAAAACAAGTCAGCAATACAAATTCCTAGAGAAACGTGAAATGAAAAGAACATGCAAAGACACAACACTAGGTGATCTACGGCAGTAACTATGATGTCTCTTGTTATTTTCAATAAAATTGTCTATAGTGTCAAATATAATATAAACTTAGCATTGCTTTACACTGTTAATAAAATCTAAACATTGGAGACATTATAGGACTTCAAAGGCAGTTAACAGTCAAACCAGAATGGGTATACTATTGAATCCTGTCATCTTCAGAATAGTTGCCCCTACTCTCAGACTTGACACTCTCAAGCATACCAGATTCAAATAAAATCAGTCAAGATAAAACAGTGATATAACCAATTTTCTCTGTCTTATCTCTGCCATGCTATTTTTCTGTTGTTATTTGTTTACTTTTCTCCTTCATTCCACTGTCTGACCCTTTCTTTGAGGCCTTTCTGCCATTATTCCTGGTGATTTTCTTCTCTCTAGAATGTCCTTTAGTATTCTTTGCAGGGTTGGATTGGTGTTGGTTGAGCTTTGATAGTCCATATGTTCCTATAAATCTGTCCATTTCCTCTGTGTTTTTCACCATATATGAGTAGAGATTTTCAAAATAGGTGTTCATGATCTTTTGAATTTCCATGGTATCTGTAGTAATTTCCCTCTTTTCAGTCCTTCTTGCATGGGTTTGAGTTTTTTCTTTCTTTTTCTTGATAAGGTTGGCTAGGGGTTTGTCAATTTTGTTTATTCTCTCAGAAAACCAGCTTTTTGACTTAATTCTTTGTATATTTTTATTTTCAATTGCATTAATTTCTCCTCTAATCTTCATAGTTTCCTCTCTTCTATAAGTTTTGGGTTTGACTTGCTCTTCCTTTTCTAGCAGCTTGAGATGTAGCATTAATTTATTTATTTGTGTTCATTCCATTTTCTTGATGTGAATATTTATTGCTATGTATTTCCCTCTTATTACTGCTTTCATTACATCCCATAGGTTATGGTATGTTTTATCTGCATTTTCATTGTATCATAGGTATTGTTTTATTTCTTCTTTAATTTCATCTCTAACACATTGATTATTCAGAAGGTTGTTTTTTTAATTTCCATGTATTTACACAGGTTTTGCAGGTTGTTTTGCCATTGATTCAAATTTTAGTGCACTATGATCAGATATTATGCATGGGATAATTTTGCTCCCTTTGCATCTAGTTAAGAATTCTTTATGGTTTAGTATATGGTCTATTTTGGAGAGTCACCCATGTGCCGCTGAGAAGAATGTATATTCTGATGTGGTTGGGTTAAACACTATAAAAATCCACTAAGTCCATTCCCTCACAGGTATGAATCAGTTCTATTATTTCTTTGCTGATTTTGTCTAGTTGACCTATTTCTTTGTGACAGTGGGGTCTTAAAGTTTCCTATGACAATTTTGTTCTTGTGTATTTAGTTTTTCATGTCCATTAGTATTTATCTTATATAGTTGAGAGCTCCTGTGTTTGGTGCATATATATTTATAAGTGTTAGTCCTCTCACTTGAATTCTTCCACTAATAAGTACATAATGGCCTTCTTTAACTCTTTTAATCCTTTTAGGTTTGAAATTCAATTTGTCTGCAAACAGAATAGCTGCCCTTGCTTTTTTCTGGGTTCCTGCTGCTTGGAATACTGTTTTCCATCCTTTGACTTTTAATCCATGAGTTTCTTTTTGAGTCAGATGTGTTTCTTGTATATAGCATATTGTGGCATCCTGTTTCTTGATCCATTCTATCAACCTGTTTCTTTTGATAGGTGAATTGAGCTCATTTACATTTATGGGTATCACTAATATGTACTGGCTTGACTTTGCCATGTTGTGTTCCTATTGTTGGTTTCCTGCTTTTCTCCCTTGTTTAATTTCTTGTCCAGCCTGGTGGCTTCCTTCAGTTGTTATTCTTGAGAATGTGTTCATTTTTATCTCTATCTAGGATGTCTTTCAGCACTCTTTCAAAGCTTGGTTTGGTGGATGTGAATTTCTTCTTTTGTTCTTTGTCATGGAAGTATCTTCTTTCTCCATTAAATTTGAAAGACAGTTTTGCTGAGTACATCAGTCTGAATTGAAATTTGTTTTATTTTAGGGCTTGAAATACTTCACTCCAAGCTTGTCTTAACCTCAAGGTTTGTACTGAGACATCTGCTGTGAATCTAATAGGCTTTCCTTGACTGGTGAGTTGTGTCTTTTCTCTAACAGCTTTTAGTATTCTGGTTTTATACTGTATATCTGAGATCTTAATTATTATATGTCTGGCTGTAGATTTATTTTGGTTATGACTGTTTTGCATTCTATATGCCTCACTTATTTGTATATCAGATATTTCCCCATATTTGGGACATTTTCTGCCATTACTTCTGTGAACAGCTTAGTTATGCCCTTTGCATTGTCTCCTGCCTCCTCACTGATGCCTATTAATCTTACATTGTTTCTCCTGGCATCAACTTGAAGCTGCTGGATTGTCATTTTATGCTGTTTTGGTGTTTTTAAAAGTTCTACCCTTTCATGATAGCTATCTGTGATCCTGTCCTCAAGGCATGAAATTCTATCCTCAGCTTTATTTAAACAATTTTGTCACCTTTCAATACAATTTTTTTCTTGGATATCACTTTGAATTTGTTTCATGGATTCTGCTTGTTTTCTGCATTGTTTATTCAAAATGTCAATCAATTTCCCATGCTCCTGTATTATTTTTCTATTTCTTCTCCAACTATGTTGAGCAACTGATTTACTAAGGTTGTTATTTCTGTCTTTACATAAGACATTGTTTCTAATTTGAGATTCTTTATAGCCTCATGGATTTGTTTCTTTACTTCATTTACTATCTTTTCAGAGATTTCTGTTGTATGACCTTGAAAGTCCTCTATTTCATTGTCACCTGTACTTACTCTTGATTGACTAGATGTTTGAGATTGCATTTTGCCTTTTCATTTAGTCATTTTCACCTTTTGGGTAAATATCTGGTATTTTTATCCCAACAATCACAGCTGTCCATAGTGTGAGTTTTAGGGTCCTACTGTGTGGTTGATGTTTGTCAAATTGCTGGGTACCACAATGAAGAGGAGATCCAGTCACCTCAATTCCTCCTAAAGGGTCTGTTGGGTGAGTCCTATACTCTTTCTGGGATAACTAGCCTAGAAATATTGATGTAGGGCAACTCTTAGTTCCTGCTGTTGTTGTATCTTCAGGTTGTTGCAGGTCACCAGATCTCCCTGGCTATAGTGCTTGTGTTAGCTGATGGCCTACTGTGTCATTGAGGGTCTCATAAGCTCTTTTAATTTTTTCTAAGTTGGGGGGGCATTATTGGTGCACTCCTCAATCTATCTAATGTTCTCTGTGTAGGGGAGGAGATTACCCACTCTATTGCCAGGTTAGCCAAGGTCTTACAGTTGGAGGGAGTTTCACTTCTGCTCCTATTTACCCACTGCACACCTCTATTTTAGGAGCAAACTCACCACACTGACTGAAGCCTGCTGAGGTCTTCTGTTTGCATGAGGGGTTCCTGAATCTCTCATCCAGCCAACACAGTAATCCACTATAGTCCAAGGTTCTGGGAGAAGGGGTTGGATCCAAAGATCAACTGCAGTACTAGGTCCAGGAGACTGGTGGGTTCTCCAAGAGGCAGGCCCAGTTGCAGCAATCCAAGGCAGCTTAGCGCTGCTGCAGGCTTCCACAATGTTTCTGGTGGAAAAGCCGGCCCAGCAGTGGCAGTCAGAGGCAGCTCAGGCAGGCTTACCTAATGCTCCCAGTGGAAGGGTGGGTCCAATGGTGGCAATCCAAGAGAGCTCAGGCCTGCAACAGGCTTCTGTGATGTTCCTGGTGGAAGGTTGGGCCCAGAGGCAGCAGTCCAAGGCCTGTTGATTGATTTCCTGATAGCAATTTTCATCAAAGATTTCATGATCTTTATATTTCATTAAAAGAATGTGTTGCAATATCAGTTTCCTTTAGTTTGAATATTGAATGGTCAGAAATGTTTGAAAACATTTCACATTTATGTGGGCCATTTTTATTTCTACATCTGAGAAGTGTGTACTTCACATGCTCATTTTTGTATTGGGAGGTCTAATGTTTTTCAGTTCTTTATATATAGATATAGATTCAGTCTTTAACATCCAGGGAGCCAGCTTATCTAGCACTATCTTTTAGAGAGATTATCTTTCTTCCAGCAAAATACTTTGCTCTTTTGTGAAAGATTAGGTAGCTTAATGTACATGGAGTTGTTTCTGTATCTTTTCTTCTGTTCTGTTGATCCACAAGTCTGTTTTTTTTTTAATGAGTACTCTGATGTTTTTAAACATGAAACTTTGTAGTGCAACTTGAAGTCCAGGGTAGTGATACATTTGCCTTGTTTGTCCTTTTTGCACAGAATTGCTTTTACTATTATAGGTTTATTCTGGTTCTTTCTAGTTCTGTGAAAAAAAATCTATTGTTATTTTGATTGGGATTTCATTAATTCTGTATAATAGTTTTGGAAATATGGCCATTTTCACATTTGTTTTGCCTAACCAAGAGCAAGGGATATCATTTCATTTTGAGATACCCTCTTGAATCTTTCTCTGAATATTATCATTTTCATTTAGAGGCCTTTCATTTCCTTTGTTAGGGTAATTATTAAGTATTTCATTTTTCTTGATTGTATAGTAAAGGTATTGCTTCCCTAATTTATCTCTCAGTGAGAATGTGCTTTGTGTGCAGGTGTTTTTTAGTGTACTACTGATTTTTGAGTGTTGACTTTGTATCTTGCTATGGTACTGAATTTTATTATTCATTCTAGGAGTATGTTGGTGGAGTTATTGGAGTTGCTATATGAAGGATCATATCACCTGGACATAATAAAAATTTAACTTCTTCCTTTCCTATCCATATCCCTTTTGTTTCTTTCTCTTGTCTAACTGCTTTGGCTAATAATCTGAGAAACATATTGAGTATGATTCGTGGTTACAATTATCCTTGTGCTGTTCTTGACTCTATGAGGAAAGCATTTGACTCCTCTCAGTATGATGTTGATTGTTGGTTTGTCATGGCTTGGTTTTATTAGCTTGATTTAAAGACCTCATATTTCTATTTTATTCTGGGTTTTATTAACATGAATGAATGTTGAATTTTTTTCAAATACTTCTTCTGCATATATTGTGATGCTGATGCAAGTTTTTTTCCTTGCTTCTGTTTATGTGGTATATTACATTTATTTATTTCCATATGTTAAACCATTCTTGAATACTTTAAATGATTCTACTTGGTCATGGTATCTAATCTTTATGATTATTTGCTGCATTTTGTTTGTAGGTATCTTACTGAAAATTTTTGCATCTGTGTTCATTAAAGAGATTTCCCATTAATTCTTTTTTTTTGGTTGGGTTTTTTTTCTGATTTTGGTGTGTCAGTAATGCTTGCTTCCAGCAAAGACTTTGTGAATACTGTTTCCCTTTTGATTTCATTAAATAACATGCAGAATGTTGGTGTCACATTTTAAATAACATTCATATAGAATTTGACTGTGAATACATTGGGACTTGGACTTTTCTTGGTAATTTTAAAAGTTTTACAATTTTATTGGCTTTTATTGTATTCTTTAGTATTTTTATATTTTTCTTGGCTCAGTTTCAGTAGTTAATTTGTATCTATTATTCTATCAACTTCTGAATATTCTATTTTTGTTGAGTAGTGATTTTCGGTGTAGGTACCATTTGGATTGAACTACAGCAGCATCTATGATTTTGCCTTTTTCATTAAAAATGAGATTAATTTGCACTTTTTCTTTCCTATTTTGCTTATGGTTTGTCTATTGTGTTTCATAGTTCAAATAAACAACTTAAATTCCTTGATATATTTTATTAACTTTTAGTCTCAATTTCAGTAATATCTGCTCCAATCTTTATAATTTACTTCTGCATAATAGCTTTGGGTTTGTATTGTTCTTGTTTTTCTTAGAATCTTGAAGAGTATCATTAGGTTATTTATTTAAGCTCACTCTGCATTTCTGATGTGGCAATTCACCCCTATAAACTCTCTTCTTAGGATTGCTTTCATTGTATCACATAAGTTTCAATGGCTTTATTGTTTGATTGTAGATACTTCCTAACGTTTTCATCTGTGACCCATTGATCATTAAAGAAGGTATTATTTAATTTGTATGTGTTTACACAATTTATGAGGTTTATTTTGCCATTGATTTTTAGTTTCATTCCACTATGATCTGATCATATGCAAGGGATAATTTTAAATATTTTGCATTTACTTAAGCACGCTTTATGGGATAATGTGATGTCTCTTTTGGAGAAGGTCTCATGTGCTTCTGAGAGGATGTATATTCTTTGGTTGTTGGGTGAAACAAGGTAGATATCAATTAAACCCATTTTTTTCATAAATTTGATTCAACTCAGACATGTTGTTTTATTTTATATAGTTGATTTGTCCCTTTGTACTGAGGGTCCCCATTACAGTCATATTGTTAATTAACATTTTTCCATGCATATTAGTATTTATTTTGTGTGTGTATGTTTGGGTGCACTGGTATTTGATGTGTATATGCTTGTATTTGTTACCTTACCTGTTTAATTGTAACCTTTACCAATATAAAGGGAACTTCATGATCTCTTTGAACCAGTTTTAGCAGTTTTAGCTTGAAATCTGCTTTGCCTGCAATTAGGATAGCTACTTCTGGACTTTGTCTGGGTTCCTGTTTCTTGAAAAAATAATTTGCTTTCTTTGACTTAGTCTGTGAATTATTTTTGTGTTAAGGATGTTCCTCGTGTGCAGCATATTGTTGGGTCTTATTTTGTGATCAACTCTGGTAATTTCTGTATTATTTTTGATGAATTGAGACCATTCACAATTTGATAGTTATAACTGATAGTTATTGATATATCCTTCTCATTACATTATTTTTCTGCTGTTGACTCCTTTTTTATCCCTTCTACATAATTGGTTGCCCCGTTTGGTGGATTTATTCTGTTTGATCATCTGGTATTATTAGCTTCATTGTTTTTGGCTATCCTTGAGAATGTTTGCTCTTTTAGTGCTCATGAATTCCTTTAGGTGATCATTATAATCAAAATGTCTTATTTCTTCATCAAATTTGAAAGATAATTTTGCAGAATATGTCAGTCTGTATTAGAAGTTATTTTCTTTTGGGGCTTGAAAGACTTCAGTCTAATACTCTCTCCCAGAGTTTTGGGTTTGTGTTGAGAAGTCTTCTGTAATTTTGACGAATTTTCCCTTAAAAGTAGTTTGTTTATTTTCTCTAACTACTTTTAGTGTTTTCTTATTGTGCTGAATATGTGTTAAGGCATGAATATTGATTACAGTGGCTATCTACTTTGCTAGCATTAAGACCTCTTTAGTTATTGTTCACTGTTTGGAGATTTCCTCTAGACACAGTTATTTACCTTTGGCTCTGTCCCAGGGACAAATACTTTCTAATTATTTAGGAGAAGAGGTTGCAACCAATTTGACCCAGTACTCTGTTCTTTGGAAATGTGTTGCAATAATTTTAATGGTCCAAAGGCAAACTACATCCTGACAGAGAAAACCTATTGATAACAGTTACATTACTTTGGCAAAAATAGTAAAATCAGCAATGATAACAGGAAAATTAACCTGATATTGATAATCTTATCAACTACCAACACACTACCTTTAACCATGGAAACAAAAACTCTATTTATATTAAAATCTCTTAATACAAATAAATATTGATATACAATGTATATCTAGAAACTTTTCCTCCATTATCATTAGAACATTTTTTACTGCAGTAATATGTAGCTAACTAGGTTAATCAATATAAAAAATCACAAGTTTTAATGGTTCACAGATAAGGATAGAGGTTGTGGGAAATGGAATCAAGAAAAATAGAATTTGAAAAATTTGAGCAATAGAAGATGGAATAATGGTGATAAAGGTGATATAAAGAATCCTATTAAAGTGTAGAAAAAATTAGTAGTATTAGATAGAAATAACAGAAGAGTTCAAAAGGAGATTATAAATAATTGAAAAACAGAAGTTAAAATTGAGAAAAAAATGAGGAAATGTAAGAACATAAGTGAAAGAAAGATAATGAGAAATGAGAAGAGACAGATTGGGGAAAATGAGGTCCTAACCTAACAAATGTTACAAGTAATAATGAAAATGGTAGAGAACTCCAAACTCCATCAAAATGAAAAAAATAAATCCTAATACATGGAGGGAAACTGGTTTTTAAAAAGGAGGAAAAAAAAGTCTATGTAGTTCCAAATGAGTGTTTTTCTTCCAGAACATGTAACCCTTATCCAAAAAATCACATTATTCTCTAATTCCCTTTATAGTCTGTGTGTTTGTCCAATGACCCCCTCTGTTCGATGGGTCCCCGGTCTACGTAGCCAGCCCATGCCAACTGTGCAATCTGGGACATATGCCCAGAGATTGTGTGGGGTCATGGACACTGGATAAAAACTCAAATTAACCCAAGGAAACTACTTTAGCCACCAATAGGCTGAACACAAATACTCCGTGCCAAATAGAGATTTTGGTGGCTGTGGAATCAGCTGGAAATTCCAAGTGGAGACTCATGCATACCTATGATATCCAGTGGAGACACGAGGAACTGATGCATGGAAACTGGTGAACCCAGAGAGGGGGCCAGCCCTGGGTGGAGAATCATGTGGGCCCAGGGAACCAGGCAGATAAGGTGGGTACCTGTGGGCACCTGTGGTCACCTGTACCGACTGCCAGACTCTAGCATGCATGGTATTGGCATGATGTGCCAGTTATGGATCCCAGCTGTTCTGAGTTGCTGATCAGGGATCCACGTGTGTCTGAGATTGATGCATGTTGCAAGAAAGTGGCTGAAGTGCCCATGGAGGAATGAGGTTCCTGAAACTGAGTAAAACCTCCATCAAGCCTGGAGCACAAGGTGGAGATTCTCATGGATCTTCAGAACCCAGTGGGACCCAGGCTACCTAGATCTGATACTGGATCCCAGTTATAGTCGTGGGTGGGTACACTGAAGGTGTGGGCTAGTGAGAAGTGAGTGGAGAGTGGAGCAATCTCTGAGTTCCAGACATGTATTCCAGCATGTCATTTGTCAGGGCTGAGTACTATATGGGGGCCTGGCAGATGTGAGACTAAGTTATGGCACCTGACTGTGGCTCAAATTAGCATGGATCATTTAGTGGGGACTTAGAGGGGCCAAGTATTGATGTGAAATGGGAGATAGTGACTCAGTCAAGCAAAAGTATCCTGGTGAACTCAGCACACATCATTCATTTGTTTATCTTCTCTCAGCCAGAAGTTGGGTGGGTATGGAGAAAACTTCTGCTGCCACTGGCGACTGCTAGCGAGGATACCACAGTGTTGCAGTTTCTTGAGTCTTTTGAGAAAGGATTATGGAATAAAGGGGCCCTTATACCCCGAGTGAATTATGGGAGACAAGTCTGCAACCTTTCTCGATTCCTTCCAGTTAGCACGTAAATCCTTGAGATGACTGCTCCCAGGATGTGCTAGGGTAGGGGCTGTGCAGACTGGCCCTGGTGGGACCAGTTTGCCATCTTTTTAACTACTGATATCTGATATGGTCTACATTTATCTTATTTCAAACTTTTTTTTCTTTTTCAGTGAGTAAGTCCATCTCCTGCTTCCATTTACCTGGGCTTTTTGTTGATTTTCCCTGAGTACATCTGAAATGTTTCCTCTTCTCATCAACCATGCTGGATTTTGTTTCCAACAATTTATTTTCTTCAAAATAATTCTAAAGGGAATTTTTACTGTTAGAAATAAAAGTATGAATGGTGAGGTAGTTGCAGAACCTATAGTTCTACTGCAGATAGCACAATTAGAGCAGGAAGACCACTTCTCCTCTACTTAATTGAAATTGGACAGCACCAAATTCCTCCTGTTCTATGCAAAGAAGATAAGAAAATAATAAAGACCTTGGAAATCTCAATATAGCTCCAGTCCAGAACACACAGGTGCTAAATCTCAATAACTATTTCATGTATGTAATTTAATCAGATTTGTTTCTGTGAAAGACATGCATTTTGAAAGCCCCTGAAGATGACTCAACATACTTCACTCATTCCTGTTAATCTTATCCAGTGACTCAAGAAGAGTCACCTGTGCTGGGGTGCACTTCTATTAAAATCTGAAAGCCTGCTTTGTGGGTGTGCTTTTAATTATATATATATATATATATATATATATATATATATATATATTATATGTTTTTCTTTTTGAGAATTTATATACAATTTTATTTATATATTATTCTTTTTTATTGATATATATATATATTTTTTTCTTTTCCAACATCTTTTCAATGTTGCAAACATTTATATATAATTTTTCTTTTTAAGAATATACATATATTTTCCTTTTCTTTATATATATATATTTTTTTTTTCTTTTTGAGGCAGAGTTTTACTATGCATTTCAGGCTGACTCTGAACTCACTTTGTAGCCCAGGCTGGCCTCAAACTCACAGCAATCATCTTGCCTCAGACTCTCAAGTGCTGGAATTACAGTCATGCAACACCAAACCTGGCATTTGGGTGTGCTTTTAATTTCCCTGTATTCCTGATCCGATTTTACTGTTTGTGGTACTTTTTTGTTGGCATGGACCTACTTTAACCTCAACTTATTAGTATCTTTAATTCATGTAGTTGCCTTTTCTTTTATCACTATATGTACACTTGGGATTCTTTGTTTACTGTACACTAGAACTTGAAATCTATCTGATCCAATATATGGCATTAGTTCCTGTTCAAATTGCAGCCAAGCCTCTTTTGTTTTTCATTGATTCATTCTATAGATAATATTCTATTTAAGAACACTGGGTCCCACAAACTCATCCCTTAATTGTCTGCTATAAATTTTTGCTTTAGCATAATAGCACGTGTATGTGTATCTCAGTATCTTTCCCTGAGGGATACATGAAGCAATTATTTGTGTTTACCCATTTGGTACAATGAAAGGCAAGGTCTGTGCATGTGTGCGAAAGTGTCAAACCAGGATTTAAGCCCAAATGATGCTCAGTGGAACAGTATTTGTGCATGTTTACCTGAGCATCATAGATGATATAACATACTCACACCACTCTAGGATTTGTTTTCAAAAGTTTTCTTTTGATTTTTTCTGGTAAAAGTAACACAGTTCAGTACAGTGGCCCATGAAAAACCAGATTTCCAAGTTTTGCAGGAGGTTCAACGTGAGTCATCAGATTACAAATGCTAGGATGATGAGGATTATCCACTATAGAAAAATAAATTCTCATAACAGAACAGCGATGTGGGATGATGATGATGATGATGATGATGATGATGATGACTCTAAGTTGGCCATGTAAGCCAAAGTTCCTGTGTCAGTGAAATGGAGCACTGACACAGGCACAGGGAATGCAGTCCTGCTTGATTCAGATGACAAAGAAAACAACAATGCATGTTTGACTAATTGAAATGTTACAAAATGGTCACCCAACTAAATAGAATGATACAATGTTGGAAGTAGGTCTGAAAATATAGTGAGGGTCTTGACAGGGGTAAAACACATTGGACAGAATGCTAGCACTGCCATTCCATGTTGGAAATTGTAGCAGATAAAATGTTAAAAGATGTTGTGCAATACACAAAGGTTGAGACACAAATAAAATTTTCTATAAGGACCAATAGCCAAATTCAAAACAATATTTAGTATGACACCTCAATCAGTAAATTGAAAGCATTCATATATCTGCTGTACCTAGCAGAAATTTCTCATGATAACCACAGGAGTAAAAAAGAATTATGGAAGAGCATAAAAATTATGGCCTTGTAGAGGCAAAGTCATTGTGCTTTGAATTTAGAAATTTATCCTGGAAATTAGCCATCAGGTCCTTATTCATATAGTAATGAACCAAATGATGTTATGAACAGAATTGTTGCTCCCATCTCCCAATCTAAACAGAATGTGACATTCTCCAATAACTTTGCTGGTTTGCAATTGATGTTACATTCGCTAACAGAGCACAAGTTGATCAGCACAGGACCTGTATGGAGGAAGAAAGGATAAATTCAAAAAAAAGTTGCAATTTCAAAATAGAGAATTGTACAATATAAGCCTTGGATTTCAGAAAGATTTACATTGGCCTTGTATATGAAAAAGGAAAACAAACTGATACTGCTAATGTCAGCTTTGCACCATGAGGGACATATTGATAGGGAAACCTCAACAAAAGGGAAACCTGAGATGGAAATTTTTGACAACAAATCCAAAAATGGAACAGCCGCTGATGAGTTATAAAGTGACTATGATTTCCAGCAAAACAGAAGGCATTATCCAGTGGTTGTATTTTACTTGATTTTAAACTTGTGTAGCATGTGTAGTTTGATTACTTACAAAAAAAAAACAGAAAATCACACAGAGAAAATTTTTTGAGGAGGTCGGGACTGAAACTCATAAGAACTCATTTACACCAGAGGAAAAACAAATTGTTTCTGCCCAGGGAAGTATGCAAAACAGTATTGTGGAGCGCACTGGTGAGCTGACAGATGAACAGCCAGGTGAAGCACTCCAGGGAACCACTATGACAATAGGAAAACAAAAAAGATGTCAGCTGGGCCAAAAGACAGGAAAACAATACATAAGTGCTATCAGTGTAAGTGATACTTGTACATTGGTCATTGAAGTTTCAAGTGTAATGACTGACTTGTGTGTCAAAACTGAAGCAATTATTATTATTATTATTATTTTTCTTTTTGGGGGCCAGGGATCAAACTCACAACCTCGCGTTTGGCAAGCAAACTCGCCGCTGAGCTAAACCCCTGGCCTATAGCAAATATTATTTTTGTCATAGAGTTCTATTAGCATTTTCATTGTAGCTCACATAGATTTTTATTTCTTATATCATCTTTAGGTTTTTTAAGCAAGAAACATCTGATATGAAAATGTTGACATCTAATCTAAGCATTCATTGCACATTGTATATTTTATTGATATCTTATATTCTTATTATTTAGGTGTGATAATTGCAGTAAAGTTTTTTTATAGGGTGATACTTGTATTTTCACTGTAGTTTATATAGGAATTTATTTCTGATGTTATCTTTTAGGCTTTGTAAGCAAGTACAGAGCTTATGTGAAAATGCTGGCATTTATTCTAAATGTGTAATACATATGCAGAATTTAATAATTTACTAATATATATGCAGAATTTACTACTTTATTTTATTGATAGTTTATGTCCCGGTTAACTCCACATTTCATAATATAATAAGAAACTGACAAAGCAGCAAGAATAGTCACATGTCTAGTATGTACCAGAAAAAATTCCAGAAAATATGCTGTCAGTTTAAGGCATGCATGTGTATGGAACATGGTATGGTCATGTGTGAAGACTTAAGTTTGACAATATAAGATTCTTTTTGCAAAGTTCTATTCATATTTTCATTGTAGTTCATATAGGAATTTATTTCTATTGTTCTTTTTTAGACTTTGTTCATGAAAAACCAATGTTGAAAATTTTGATGCTTTTGTATAAACAATACAAATTAAAAATATATTTTATTTTTCTGATATTTCCATGTGAAACACTCACTGCTTAATATAATGACACATAAAATTAAAATTAATAATTAATCAATGGATATATTCTAAAAAATACACATGGAAGTGACACATCCATGGTTATGCCACTTTA
The DNA here is from genome assembly GCA_004027455.1 of Hydrochoerus hydrochaeris. Lineage (NCBI taxonomy): Eukaryota > Metazoa > Chordata > Mammalia > Rodentia > Hydrochaeridae > Hydrochoerus > Hydrochoerus hydrochaeris. The sequence continues at coordinate 568,231 of PVLA01000090.1, forward strand.
TTAAAAAGTGTGTTATGCTCTGAGCAGATGTTCATTATCCTCTCCTATTTCATGCCTGAACTCCACACCTTGAAATAAGGATCAGAATTAAGAAATAGTAGAGTCTGCCGATAATGTGGTATTGTGAATTGAAATAAAGTTTTTATGCTTCTGTTAGTCAAAATGCATTTTGGAATAAGAGTAAAGCAATCTCAGTAAGATACCTTTCATTATTAATAATATAAGAATGTTATCACTCAGGCAGATAAAAGGGAAGAAAATTTTAAATGTAAGTCAAGATATTATTTGGTAAGAAATAATATCAACATGAAAGTAGATAAAGAATAGAATTTGAAAGGGTCTAGTTTGGGAACATCTGAAAGAAAATATCTCTCAAAATATAAAATATGAATAAATGTAGGCATATTCTAGGGAAATAAAGAAAGACTCACAGTTTTTCATAATCCCAAACTACTCACCACTAGGCTTTTGGATGGAACAAGCAAAAACTGTGCAGATCAGAATCCATTTATATAACTTGCTAACAAATTGTCACATTAACAAGACTCGATCAGTCAAACTGATGTCTACAGACACGATAGTGACCTGAGGCACTTAGACAGGTGAAAATGCATATGTTGAATGAGAGAAGACTAGGAACAGCAAGTTAGGAGCACCAAAAAGATAGTGTAAATGTTCAGCTTGAGGTGTGTGTGAGGCGTGAAGTATATTTCAGGAGAACGTATTCCACTACTTTCATCCTTCATCATACTCACAATGACCCAAGCAGTACAGCATGTTTCTGCACGCAGTAAAACACCAAAAGGCTTGAGAAGTGAATAATGGAAGACCATGGATGTATAGCACAGGACACTGTGCCTGCCTGGCAAGCTCAATGATGTGAGTTCGAACAACAAACAAACAGGAAAAAGGAAAAACCAAAAAATCAGTGCTGAAGTGCAAAAATTTCACAAGCACCACATGTTGTCTGGCAAAAGCATCACTTGCAGTGCGAGTGACTCACTCTTGGCTTAAACAAGTTTTTTCAAGTTGGGCTTCCACTTCTACTGTCAAGCAAATTTATGAACACTAACAGATTTTTTTGAACTTTGCTGTATGAGAAGTGGAAAGTTCAAGCTTGAAGCCATTCTACAGCAAAGGTATTACTGTACTTCCCTATACCTATGTTGTTCCCATCAATTCGATATCAGAACAATCACCTGATTGAGTAGCAATAGTCTTATGACTTCTTTTAGGTTATCACATATTTCAATTCTAAAAAAGAGCAGAATTTATTGGAAATAAGGAAGAATTTCCTTTTACCTTTCTAGGCCAGCTGCAGCTTCATCAATATGGCCTGCTGTGAACTAAGAAAATAAATTCTAGGACGTAAACAGCCTGAATCCAAGACCTTCATGCTACTCCAAAACACTGATTTTAAATGTTTAACCTACTCATTGTTCAACTAGACTCTCTATTGAACTTTTAATGTTAACATATAGTCTAAAAAGATGATTGTCCATTGTGAATATTTTCCAAAAATTTGTTTTCTACAAAAATTTAAGAAAGGAAAGTGTTAAAAACAGCAAAATATTGTAAGTTGTAGACTTCTGAAATTCTGGCAATGCACTTCACAACACACACACACATACACACACACACACACCACAGTAATAGAAACTGGGCAAGAATATAAAGCACATAGATAGAAGTATGAAAAAACAGTTCAAAATCCCAATGCTATGCCATTTGGGGGCTGCAGAGATGACAATCAGACATCAGCCTCTTCCTTTTAGTCAAAACCATGCATGGGCCTCTGGGAAGACAATCTGATGCCAGCCCTTCCAGGCATGTGGGCTGGGAGAGAGGAAGAGCCTAGGTTCCCTCCCTCCCACTGGGGGTAACTGACTGATCCAGAGAATCACAGTGTGAGATGATAGTACTGAGGTAAAACATGACTTAATGCTTGCATTGTTTAATATTTCATTGCCTTTGCAGACCTAAAACCAGTAATCTGATCATCTATTTAGAGGATAGCAATATGCAGTAGAGCATCTATGGAGGGATCTCCTTCTGAAGGTGGTAGCCATTGTTAATTATCATGTTTTAAATTCCTCTGTCATTTTCATTATTTTGTTTTGGTAGGTTGTATTCTGTTTTGTCTTGTTTAATTTTGTTATATCTGATGGCATGGACAGCTCTTTCAAAGATAACAATATATTATATAGTAACTACTTTGAATTTACTATTATCTTATTTTGAAGTCTTGTATTGCATTCATTGTTTTGTTTTTGTTGCTTCTATTCTCTTTTCTTTTGTTGGATTTTACTATGTCTGAATGTATGGGCAAATAGTTTGAATACAAGAAGTAATATGGTAGCCATTGTTGATTTTGTATTATCTTATTTTGAAACCCTGTATCACACTGTTTTTTTATTGGCTTTATTGTGTTTTATTTTGCTTGGTTCTATTCTCTTTAAAATAAAAAAGTTGAAAAAATACCAATGTTAATGTTATAGGGCACATTAGAATCAGAATCCTTGGGGATTGTGTCCAAATAGATATACATTTTAAAACTCCTTAAGTAGTATTAAAGTACAGACAATTTTGGTAATCATTACAAACACAAGAGTTTGCAACTGGGAAGATGCTCTACACTGTAAGTTTCAATAACCTTTTATTACAGTAGTTTTTGCTTCCATAAGATAGTAGGAGTAGGTCTGATATCATGGAGAACCTGCAAAAATGCAAATTTAATATTGTAAGACAGAAATGTATGGTGGGATCAATAGTTTCCTGAATCAGATATGTGGGTGTGGGCTAGGGATCTAAAAGCATATGTTAGTTATCCAAGAACTGTTTTTATGGAATTAGGTTCTCTGATTTGGTATATGAGACACATCAGCAGATTTAGTAGAAGTCCACAGAGGCATGCTTTATTATCAAGATACCAATGGAGTTTGGAAAGTCAATGAATCTCACTTATTGCTAGCATTGGCAAGCATTTGATATTTAATATTCACTAGAGACAAATGCTGAAATGCCACTTCCTATTGATTTGCATTCTATGGAAGATGGTAGGGAGGCACAGTTGTCCTTTAAAAGCTCTTGCAAATGCATCTATGTATGTTTAATACTCTTGTATTTAGTATTGTAGCTGGTCTTAGTCATTTTATATTATCAAATTCTGATGGAGAGTGATTTGTCATTTGTTCTTAGAATAAAAAAGCAGAGTTTATTTCTACTTTTCATGAATCTCAATACTACTATAAATCTTTATTTATAAAATTCATGCGTGCATGAAACTTTTATGACATTGAATAAGGCATTGAATTATCCCAGATGCTCATTTTGCCAAGGAATTTCTTTCTACACTTTGGGGTTTTCTTCTACCTTTTTTCTACATCTTTTATTTCTTATTTCTTCTAGTTAGTGTTAGAAAGTAAAAAATAGAAGGATGAAAAAGGCATAATATGACTTGTATTGGTAGGATTCTTGAAGAGACACTATATACAAAGTGGCTTAGTGTATAAAATAATAAAAGTATGATTTAATCAGTGCCCTGGATCCTAAAATTTATTTTAAAAATTCTTAAATTGATTTTTAAGATATACAGGTTTTATTATAGACCTATTTTTACAGGATCCCTCAGAGTGTTACTAGATTACATCAGTTCAGTACAGGAACCTATATCTTAGTAAAAATATATAAACAACTGAGTCTACTTTCAAAAAATCTATATTTATGGAAACATTTACTCTTTCAATTTTAAAATGCTAAACACAGTTATCACTAGAACTCTAAAGTGTAAATGATTTCTAATCAGTGCAAGAGAAACTTGGATCAAAATGTACAATGTATTTTCTAATTTGTTGTTTAATGCCATAAAATAACTCATTGGATATTATGCAAAGTGACTTAATTCATTTACTTACTCAGAATTATTCACTGAGTGTACTTCTTAAAAACTTCCCTGGGTGTGAGGATGCAATATGTACTCTCAGACATTTTCAATAAAGACAGAGAAAGAAACTTGTAAACCAATAACCTTGAATTGGAGCTGTAATGCTTGTGTGTACTGGATGCTATGGGAACGCAACAAATTTCATTCTAACACTTCGTAACATCTCCATTATAAACATACTGAATTTATTTTGGAAATGTGAAGGAGCAGAAAAAGAAATACATAAAAGGAATTCCAGAACTGCAATAAGTGTACGGATGTGTACATTGCACAGACATCTTGGCAGGGACTTGTATTTCACAGTGCAAGTTGGAAAGTTTCAATTAATGAGACCCAATGGTCACCTTGGGCCTCCCCATTCAGGGTTAGGTGCCCAGACATTATTTGTTTGGAAAATAACTGTAAGTTAAAGAACTATCAGTCTTCTCACCTTGAACAATAAACCTGACATCAGTGGAGATTTGGAGGTAGAGTGGAGATAGTTTAGGAGGTCATGGCAACAGTCCTAGTAAGAATATGACTATTTCAATGGACATCAATGTAGTGAGAACATCACTGACATAAATTAAAGAGAATAAGCATTGGTCTTGGAGCTAATTTGCCAGGATCTCATTCTGACTCTTCCACTAGTTGTCCAGTCTTCAGTAAGATGTTCTCCCTTCTATCAACCTTAGATTTGTCCTCTGTAAAATAAGAAATTTATCTGAACCCAGGTAATCCCTAAAATCCTTTCAAGCGCTGAAATAGCTTGAATTTTTTTTTTACCAAACTGCAGAGGGAAACGCTTTCAGGATTTTAGAGCACACACTGAGTTGTAGAAAATGGTAAAAACATAACATGGATTTGTGTAGGTTCATTCAGCCTTGAGTTGCAGTAACCAAAACTTCCAGTAAATGCAGGACTGTTGATTTTCATCTCTTCCAAACTGGTTCTCTATCACTGACCCCCATGCCTCATACTGAGCCAGAACAACTCAGCTCATTCTTTTCCTCAAGTCTTCCCCTACTACTCCATCCTTAGTAATCTTTGTCCACTGGTCTCTAACCAATTCAAACATGATCACATTTTAGTAAGTAATTGTCATTTTTTGACTTGCAAGTACCTATTATTCTGTTTAGTTTGGAGGAATTCTCCCTAACAGCAACTTTGTGAGTCACCTAAACTTCCTTTAAAAATGCAGAATTTCCCTCTTTCTGTCCCCAGCAACTGACTCTGGAAATTGAACTCTTTAGTTGGAGAATTTGAAATTTGAGAGTTTCACAAAAGGAGAAGGAAAAAACTACTCCATGCAAAACTGTGGAAGCATCTTCAATGAACAGCCGAACTCAGTAAAAGTGAAACATTTTCATCATGCTCTTCTGGTACGAAAAAATCTGTGTTTTCATTTTCTTAACCTGTTATTGGAGACATTGAGAGTACTGTGAAACAACAGACATCCTTGCCATACATTCATTTTATGCTTAAGTAAGCCAAAGTTATTTTTAATTTGCACAAATATTTATATTGGTTCTTCTTTATAGTCTTTGTTAAGCTCTCTGGGTCATAATTAACTGAGCAGTATAGCAGGAGAGATTACATATTTAAGGTGGATTTCATTATAATGCTCAGAAGATATATGGATTTGCTCCAATGACATTTGTCAGTACATAAATTGAAGAGCTAATTCATATCAATCCACGATGTATGGATTGAAGAGTTTCTATTTTTTGTATATATGCAAGAAAATGTAATTGAAAGTTAGATTTATTTTAACTACTAGTCGTTTTTGGTCTTATGAATCATAACCATCATTTTAGTTTTATGATGTGATACACTGAATGATTAATGATGGCTACGAAATGTCCTCTGTTTAAAGCAATCCAAATTTTAAGACAGAATGCAGATTATAAATCATTCTTTTTATGTAGAAACTTGTATTTCACACACCACAAAATGGTGTACAGAAATTTGTTTCCAAATTTCTTGTGACATCACAATAGTAGAACATTGTCCAACAGTCAATGAATTCTGAAAATAGTCTTAAATATCTGAACACATTCAGGGAAACCATTAAATACTAGCCATTTCAAGTTTCTCATCTCATCATAAAATTGTACAAAGCTTTCTTCTCTTAATGTTATTTCCTTATTTTTGTTTCCTCTATGTTGCTTGGAATATATGAGAATAATTCTATGTACAGTATTCCATGTTTTGCTAGCCATATATTATCCTAATCCTGTTTTATTAAACAACTGAGTGGATTTTCTATACTGAGTAAATCTCCATTGAAGAAAAGTAAAGAAGTGGAATTCAAAGTGTACCTATCTTGGCAAAAATAGGGGGAAATCTAAAGGTTTGTCCCAGCCACTGAGTTTTATATGAGAATGCTGGGCAACTCTTTTGATCATGCACTGAAGCTCAACATTTTTCTCTATTCAATCTTTCTTTCTCCCTAGCTATTAATGTCCAAGGATAATTTTACTAAATACTCTGCTTGCAAAATCCATGTCATATTTTGCAACCTGGTGAAAGTAGTCTAAAAGACTTATGCAAAATTAAAAGTATGTAGCAAAGGCAGCATTTTAAGTCTGTCTCTATTGATTACAGTGATTCTTTGAAAAAAGATTGATAATAAATTATGGTCAAATCAAAGTACTGCTTGAACTAACTCTGTATTGGGAAAGGCACACAAAGATATGCTTCTAAGGAATAATCAAATAAATGTCTGCAACTGATACTCAGTGATGGCCTGTGCCACACAGTTATGGAACTGTTGTGGTTCTCCCTGACAATGGCACAAATAACTTGATTCATCCATGAGACACGTGGTATTTATAATTCTGATATAGGCATATTTTTTCTCCTGGAACAATGAGTTTTTTTGGCCTATCAAACTTCCTTATACATCAATGGTCACTTCATTTACCCCTCAAACCCTACCCTATACCTTAGACACTTCTTAACCATCAAAGATGTTTTACTTTTATTGTTCTCTGTTGTAACCCTAGCATGCAGAGAAATGCCCAATACACAGAAGGCCCTGTTGAACAAGTGAGTGAATAAATAATAACTACTTTGTCAAAGTTTCCCTAGTAAGAGTCATTTCACCTTACAAATCCCTAAGCGTTTAGTCAATTATATAATCAAACTCATTTTAATATAGCAATATGTTGACTTGAACATCAACACATTAAATCATTTTCAATAGAATTTAAAATCTCTGATCATGTATTCAAATGTACAAAATATCCTACTGGTTTCATATTTTTCTTGTATTTGTCTGTCTGATTGTTCTATCTTTTTTTCCTTTGGCACCAGTTTGGGGACTTTGCTCACCTTTTTTCTTACTTTCTGCCATCACTGAGCCACAGTATTGAACATCTGTCAGGAACACTGGCAAAGATACTGATGCCCTGTTTGGTGCTACTACCCAAGGCTACCAAAACAATCTCAGAGACAAGATAAAAGTAAAACAGGGAACTGGAATTTTTAGTGCTTGACACAGCAAAGACCCCCAAACAGCCAGGCACATGATATTTATTGGTTCTACTGTCTACAGAAATGAGTGAGGAGGTTACGTGTGATTGCTGGGGTAAGATGCTATTGCAGGCAATAATTGAAAAGGAGAGAAAGAAGCATTCTTGCATCAAGAGCAGAAGAGAACAGAAATAAGTCATGGTTAATGATTATGCTATTTTTCAAGTAAAATAAATTGCAATGCTGGGAAAAGAATTTAGGAACAGTCACTCATCCTCAGCTACCATGTTATCATATACCAGACCCCCACAGTTTCACAGATGGTCTCTGCTGAGACTGTTGATGGAGGGGATGCTAACTGTCATCCATAGTTCCTTAATGAGAGTCACATAGACTTTGGCCTGACTACTTAAAACAAGCCAATTGTGGAGTTGATACTTTACAGCCCACACTATTTACAGTGTACTCTTTTCATAATCAACAGAGCAGTCTCTGGCAGATATTTGTAGTCTAAATCAGGGGAGGAATATTTTGGTTCATAGTTTCACTCTGTAGTTGGCAGGGTCTACAGAAGAATGAATGGCAAAGGGGCATGGTGGAGAAAAAGCTGTTTAACTCCTGGTAGCCGAAAATAGAGAGAGAAAAAGGTGGATCTAGTGAGGAAGATATACTCTTTCTGGTCATGTCTCCAGTGATTCATGTCTTTTGCCCAGGCTCCAATTTCTAATATCACATTTATCCATGAAATCATCAGTATATTAATCCATTGTTAAGTATAATACCTCTATGATCCAATCACCTTGTAAAAGGTCTGACCGCTGAACACATGAGACCTGGAGAGGTAAGTTTAGATTTTAGAAATTTTAAATCATAACACTGCTCCTCTGCATTGCATCCCTTTTTCCTTTATTGTGTTTTTTCCTTGCATCACTTATTTCTTAATTTTTGGCGCTTCCCCTTCATATTTTAAAATGCCTTTATTGTATCTTTATATGTAATTGTTTGAGTACAATATTTCAGTTTGGAAATAATTTGTTCTTAAAATTTTTCAGGGAATGGCTCATATTTTACATGTCTCTGTGTAACCAGTGAGACATGTAAAGCCACTACATTCATTATCTTCTGCACATCTTCTCCTGGGAAACTTGTAAAATTTTTCTTTCTATCATTTTTTTAGGTATTTAAGATTGTGTATTCATATATTTTATGATTTCTTAAATAAAGAGTAACTGAGTACTTTTGATTTCAGAAAATTATGTCCCTGGAAAATTTTCCTAGAGTATTTTTGCCAGTGTAAAAATTGTTACCATTGTTTTCTTTCCATTATTTCTTCCTGAAATTCTTTGTATTATTTAAATTTTAGTTATCATAAATTTATTCTTTAGTTTTATAAATTCCTCCATCTATTTTTTTAAACAAACTTCTCTTTTTCTATTATTTGGTGAAATTTTTCCTTGACATTATCATTTACACTTTTAATTGACATTTTAACTCAATTTAAAGATATAATATCTATCATTTTGGTAATAAATAACATCATCATTAAACAAAATATGTTGATTGGAATTACAATAATTTCCTGAAATGGCTTCAACTAGCTAAACCAAAATGGAATCCTTCATGCTAATGTCCAGTTGAGACTCTTTAGTTAATGTTACTGTAATTAAACCTGGAGTAAGATGCTTATACTGTGTAATTATTTCATAACTTGGCTTTTATATTCAGTCAAATTTCATAGATTAACTTTTTAGGTTTTAAAGTGACTAACAGAATATTACAATTTAGATAGAAATTTGTTTCATTAGATCATTATTACTGGTACTTAGTTGTGCTGTGAGAACACTTAATAAGAATTTTTTTGCCTGAGAAGATTTTCTCCAGCCTGGTTCAAAGAACACATTTTTATTTATTTATTTTTTTATTATTTTATGTTAAGAGTGAAACAAAAGAAAAATTTAAAAAGAAAAATAGAAAAAAACAAGAAGAAAGGTAGAATACAGAGTTCAAAAAAGTTGACATCATAAAATTGCTAGTTGATATATAGTGTCAATTTAACAATAGTTGTTAAAGTTACAAAGTCAAAGCATAAAAAGTGGCTAGACACTCAAACATTGACAGTACAAACTCTTCTGTTCAATGATCTAACAAAAGCTTAGTAATATGGACATCTATTTACACACTATACATACCATTATATCCTTTAGAGCACTTTCCTTCCCTTTCACTTTTACAATATCTATTGTATCTATATACTTTTATATCTAATATATTTCTGGATACCATTATTCTGTCCATTTTTTATTATTTTTACACTAGAAAGACAATATGATATTTACTAATGTAAGTCTTGTTTATTTCACTAATGAAGATATTCTCGAGTTGCCTCCATTTACCTATAAAGCCTCAATATCATCGTTTTTATACCTGAGTCATATTCCATTATACAAAAATACCACATCTTTTTCATCCACTCTGTGGTTGATGGGTATTTTGTTTTTTTGCAAGATATAGCTATCACAAATTTTGCTGCTATGAACATGGGTGCACATATATCACTGTGGCATGTCCTTTTCAATTTTTCTGGAAAAATACCCAGGATGGGAATAGCTGGATTGAATGGAACTTCCAACCTAGTTTTTTGAGGAATCTGTATACTAACCTCCACAGTGGTTGCACCAGTCTGCACTCACACCAACAGTGGAGAAGTACAGAAAGTCAGAATAGAAGGTATGCACCTCAGTCCCATAAAGGCCATCTATGACAAACCAACAGCCAACATTATAACAAATGGACAAAAACAGAAAGTCTTCACTCTAAAATCAGGATCAAAACATGGATGTCCACTATCACCACTCCTATTCAATATAGTTCTAGAAATATTAGCTAGAACAATCAGACAAGAGGGAGAAATAAAAGGCATAAAATTAGGAAAAGAAGAAGTTAAATTACCATTATTTGCAGATGACATGATGCTCTACATAGAAGACCCCAAAAACTCCATTAAAAGACTACTAGATGTAATAAACAAATTCCGAAGCATAGCTGGATACAAAGTCAACGCTCAAAACCCAACAGCATTCCTGTACACAAAAAACTCAATAAGATGGAAATTATGGAAATATAGCATTTCACAGTAACATCTAAAAAAATGAAATATCTAGGAATCAACCTAACCAAAAAATATAAAAGACCTATATGCTGAAAATTATACTACTCTAAAAAAGGATATTGAACAGGATATTAGAAAATGGAAGGATATTCCTTGCTCTTGCTTAGGAAGAACCAACACTGTGAAAATGGCTATACTCCCAAAACTGTTATACAGATTTAATGCAATCCCAATCAAAATACCATTGACATACATTACAGATCTAGAGAAAACATTCTTAAAATTCATTTTGAAACAGAAGAAGCCTAGCATAGCAAAGGTAATTCTGGACAACAAAGGCAAAACAGGAGGCATCTCAATTCCTGACTTGAAACTATACTACAAAGCCACAGTCATAAAATCAGCATGGTACTGGCAAAGAAATAGACATGAGGATCAATGGAACAGATTGGAAGATTCAAGCACTACTGCAAAGACACTCAGTCAACTTATATTTGATAAAGGGGCTAAAATTGTTCACTTGAAAAAAGATAGCTTCTTTAATAAATGGTGTTGGAAAAATTTTCTTTCCCCATGCCAAAGACTGAAAATAGACTCATGCCTATCACCACACACTAAACTAAAATCAAAATGGATCAAAGAGCCAAACATTAAAACAGAAACACTAAATATACTGGAAGACAAAGTAGTAAAAAATCTTGGAGACATAGGGGTAGGGAGAGAATTCATGAATAAAACGCAAACTGCATGGGAAATAATTCAAAGAATCAACAACTGGGATCTCATATTACTAAAATTTTTGTACTTCAAAAGAAATAACCTACAAAGTGAAAAGAAATCCCACAGAATGGGAAAGAATTGTAGTCAGCAATCCCTCAGACAAAGGACTTATATCCAGAACATATAAAGAACTTAAAAACTTAAGCCCCCCAAATTCAAAGACCCTCTCCAAAAATGGGCATTAGAGATGAACACACAGTTCTCACAAGAAGATATATGCATGGCAAATAAATACATGAAGAAATGCTCACCATCACTGGTCATTTGAGAAATGCAAATTAAAACAGCATTAAGCTTTCATCTCACTACAGAAAGAATGACTGCCATCAAGAAAACAACTGATAACAAATGTTGGTGAGGCTGCGTGGGAAAAAGAACACATTTTTAATTGTTCACTTCAATTTCAAGCAGACTAGTGTATATGAAATATATTAATGATTGTTTAATAAATTGAGATTCTGGTTTCCATTTCAGACTCTGTAAATTGTAGAGTGGATATTCTCTAATTTCTTATCCAAATTCATTTCATTCATTCTTCTATCAATCTTTTCTCCAGAAGACTAACTTTATAGTACATGAATTCTTCTCCAATTGTCTTTTTGGTATAGGTTTGACCAAATCATGATACCAGCAAAAGATTAAAACAATGTAGAGTGGAAATTTGGAATAAATAGAATAAAGTTAATCAAAAATACTTAGAAGTAAAAAGAACACTGATTAAAATTGTTAAAATGTTTCCATAATCTTGAAAGTTACATAGAATCTCACAACAATCTGAGGACCATTTTCTTTGAAACAATTGAATCTTATAAAGAAGAGTGACCTCTGTGGTAGTCAAACCTTCTCTATCTCCAAACACTTCTCCATGCCTATAAGGCATCATTCATACTCATGAAACTCACAAGCTTGAGACCTGTAGAATCAGAAGACTGGCAGTCTTGTGAAGGTGTAGAAAACATTTCTCAGAAAACTGCCTCCCTAGAAGTATTTTACCATATTATCTATCTGACAGCACCTTGTTCTTCATTTTCAGGGTTTTGTTTAATTTTATCCATCTCAGAACTCATTTAGTAGAAAATTCCATATGTAAAAGCATGTGGCAAAATGACTATCAGTTCTTTAATTTACTTATCCTTCAGGTTGAGGGTGGGGAGGAAAGAGGACATAAAAAAGTTAAAATATGGTATGTACATATACCAAGTCTACAAAATGAATATAATTATTATAAACTGCAGATATTTACTAATAAAGATAAAAAAATAAAAAGAATAGCATTTTGCCATTACTGTTGTTGATTAATATAATATAATATAATATAATATAATATAATATGTTGATGAGTATAATATCAGTTGGTTTCAACAAGATACTTATCAAAAGTTTTATAATGAAGAACTAAGGAATGAGATGCCAGTACCAAGCTTTTGTGAAGCTCTGATATATTCATGGGTGTTATTGTTTGTGTGTAGATGTCCTCCAAAAGCTTCACATTGTGATAGTTTTTTTTTTTATCAGAGGTTTCTGAATCTACAATGTGTGGCTAATTCATAATGCAATACTGGAATTAAAGGTGATGGATTTAAGGGTGAGTGATTGTTGGTTCAGTCCACAGATTATATTGGCATTGCCATAATCCTGGTAGACTGTATATAATATAATGGACAGAAAGAGGCTTTCTCTCTCTCTCTCTCTCTCTCTCTCTCTCTCTCTCTCTCTCTCTCTCTCTCTTGTTATTTTTGCTGTCTTCCACCATCATGAAGTGCTGTCCCCCTGCCATGTGCCACCCTGCCTTGGAGCCTTAATCTCTCACCATTAATTATGTGACTCTGAGATACTGAGAAAGCATGAGGCAAAGCCTCATTCAGGGTTGCAATTTGTCAGGACATTGAAGGAATCCTCCAGTAAACACACATGCACACATACCAATATACATACACCTATTATATTTTTTGTGATTTTCTATTTTTTTTTTGTACAAGGGATCGAACTCATGACCTTGTGCTTGCCAGGCAAACACCTATGCCACTGAGCTAAATCCCTGACCACATGCACCTATTTTACAAAGGATGGAAAACTGCTTTGTCCAGAGGATATTTTTTAACCAATAATAAAACAAAGTTTAGCTAACCAAACTAGCTAGCCAAGTTTAGCTAGTTTTCTGTACATGTACATGGCAAGGAATACAGATTTTTCAGAATAAATGGAGGTATGGTACTAAGCAGATACAAAGAAAAAAAACCCAAAATTGAAATAAAGCAGCAGAAGAAAAAAAGATCTACAATAAACCCAGATGATATGAATTTATCCCCGTGAGATTGTGTGTTCCATCATTATATATTTAAAGTGTCCAGTTTCCAGTTAAAAATAACATATATAAGATACTGTGTGAAGCATACATAATAGGTATAGTAAATATAATTTTTCATAAAAAATTTACACATTGAACTTAGCAAATAATTTGCTATAGTTTTTTTGAGTGAGTTACAATAATATCTAGTGAGTTAATTTAAAGAACTGTATCTGACCAAATATAGACCATTAATGAAGATATAAATGTAATGAAAAGGAACAAATTAGAAATTATTTAATTAAAAGTTAAATAGATGAAATAAAACATAAACTAAAAGTGTTTAGTATTAGATTTTAGTTGACAGAAAATAGATTTGGAAAAACTGAGTGTAGGCTAAACTTAGATATTTTGTCTGGAGAAGAGAAAAAAATCACGAAGAAAATTAGTAGACCTTCAAAGCCCTTTGGGATATCATCAAATATATCAATATGTATAAAATGGGCAATGTGTCCAAGTTAACATTTATCTAAGTAAGAAACATAAATGTTCAAAAAGTGTATGAAAAGATGTTCAAAATCATTAGCATTAGAAAACTGAAAGTCAAAATCACTATGCTATGTTACTTCAAACCTATTAGAATAATTATAATAAAAAAGACAAAAAACAAGTTTTTGCCAAGATAGAGAGAAATACCAATCTTTAAACAACTCTAGTTAGCATGTATAATAGCATTTCCACTGTTGAAAAAAGCCTGGCAGTTCCTCAAAGTATTCAGCGAAGCTGACATATAAGCAAATAACTCAACTTCTAAATACATAATCAAGAGAATTGAAAGCATATGTTCACACAAAAATATGTATACAAAAGACCATAGCAACATTATTCATAACAACAAAACAGAGGGAGCAGCTAAATATCCATCAGTCAGTGGATATGTAAAATACATTATATTATAAAACATGTTATTATTTGGCATTTTAAAAAATGAAGTATTGACATATTGAATGAACCTTGACACATTTCATACAGGAAAAAGGTAGAATAAAATAATATTATACGTAATTCTCTGTTTGTGAAATAAAGAGAATAAACAGATCCATACAGCTGAGAAGCAAATGAGTGACTGGCACTGAGTGGGGTAGGAAATGAACACTGGGTTTATTTGAGGTGATGAAAATGCTCTGCAACTAGAAATATTTGGTCATTTCACATCGTGAATTTATTAAGTACCAAGGAATCGCCAACTTAAAAGGGATAAGTTGCACTGTAAGTACATTATGTTTAAATAAAACTATTAATTATTACTTGTGAACTAGGTCAGTTCTGAAGTTATGCTTTGTAATTTATCATCTTTTTAGTTTGCTGTGAGAAAAACTATTTCAGTCTAGTGCTACAGATAAAGACATCATTGACTAGAGCTACAGTAGAATTATGATTTTAAAAAAGTAAAAGTGAGTATAAATTAAGTATTTTCTGTGGTATGTTACTGAGATTTTAAAGTTGATAGTAACTGCAGCAAAATTTACCCTATGATCAAAATTCTGAATTATAATTACTTTGAAAATTAGTTGATTTCTGCATATTAATAGTTTATCAGTTTTTGAAAGTGAGAGTTCTATACAAAAATATAATAAAATGATTTTTTAAAAATTTGATTTCTTTTTACATTTTTACTACTGTTTACTGTATACTATGAGTAAAAATACTGCTTGTTGTCCCAGAAAACTGTTGGGGTTTTTAATTCATTTTGTATGTTTATAATTTTCATTTCTTTAATAGCAAATTTATGTATTTATGAAGCTAAAAAGTGAACTTTCTGTGGATATATTGATAAATATTTATGCTATTGTCTCATTGCTAATTTGTTTCTGGGAGACAAAGTTTTTTTTAATTATGTTTTTTTGAAGATCTTCTTCTGTAGGAAAAGGCATGAAAAAAATAAAGAATATTGTAATGGCTTAGAGAAGCTAATCTAGGCTGTGGTAGATTTTAAAGGGTGTTTATTTCCAGTAACAAGAGGAGCAAAATGAGGGAATCAGAAATAGTCTGACACATAAGGGAAAAAAGTTCAAGAAAGAGATAAAATTGATGTAATTGCTCCTACGAGGATATTGAATTCAAACTATATCTTGCTAGGGATTCTTAATGGTAAATGCTTAAAAGAAATAAAAATGACTGCCTCTAAGAGACAAAGAGGATGGGGAAAATGTTATTCCACTTTTCTTTTGGAATGAAGAGGAACATCTTCTTCTTACAATAAAGCCCAGCCAGGAGGAGTTGTGTTTACTCCTGAGTACACAATTTATAAGGGCTTCTTTCTTTGTAATTTTAATGCCATAAGTAAGAGACAAAACTAGAATTCCTAAGGTCAGGAAAAAATAAGATAGCAGTACAGAAAATCCTAGCAAGAAAATCAATTAGAGGACAGATAAAATAGGTGGGTTAAATTTAAAGCCCAAATTACAGATGAGGAGAGACAGTGGGGAGAGTTACTATATAAGAACTGAACTTGTGTCTGATTCTGTAGGGGAAGAAGAAATATGAGAAGAGACCTAGGTTGGTGACTAGATGGTGTAGTCCTTCAGTAGAGTGTAGTTTAGAAGTAAATGTACATGATTATGGAGAAAATGGCCTTCTATATTAGATAATCAGATTCATATATAGCTGAGAATAAACAAGTGAAAGAAACAGAATTGGAGACACAAATTATGATTAGTCATTCACTCACCAGTTTAGTGATGCAAATAAAGAAGGAACAGGCCAAGAACTCAAATAAGATCTCTTATCACTAGACAAGTATGTGCAGTATATAAGGCACTTATGTAGTTTTCATTATCCTAATTAATGTTAAAATAGATAAAATTGATGTTTCTCTGAGAATCAAGCCATAGAGTTATTGAATGCAAAGTGTGTTCAAGTTATAAGAATTCAGAGAAATTTCTCACCTGAGAGAAGATTGAAAAGGTTTGGTCATGGAGAGAGGAATATCTCTAGATTCGTGTTATGGATTGTGTCCAGATGTCCCCCAGAGATTTATGCAATCCTAGATGGGGCTTTTTCAGAGGTGGCTGGATCTAGAATGTGTGATGCTGGGATTGATTCATGGTGCAATGCTAAGACACTAGGATTAAGAGTGTGAGGGAGAAAGAGCTGTGATTATCCTTTGATGCTGTGCTATCTTCTGCCCACCATGAACTGTTTCTCTTCTGCAATACCCTTCTCCCATCCACTCTGCCTTAGAGCCAGCTGATTATGGACATAGACCTCTAAAAACCGTGAGCATAAACTTTTTTCCTTTAACTTTGGTGCTGGATTATTTGCCTCAGCAACAAGAAGAGTAACTTCAACAATTGGTAAGACTTCAGTGGCATAAATAAATGTGTATCTGAAAAACAGTGTTAATCCCAAAAGGGTTTACTAAGTTTATCAAATGTAGCTATGAAAGATAACACACCTGCACATACATGCACACACACACATACCCACACACTGGTATCACACACTAGAGCATTTTGCAAATAAAAATGTTACAATAAAATTTCTGGTAATGTTTCTATGACAAGAACAGAGCTTTTAAACAACCAAAACCAGATGTTTTGATTAGGATCTTACATTCTACATTTGTGCTGCTATATTCTTAAAGATAATAGCCTACTTCAAGCTCAAGGATTCTAGTCTTTGGGGGAATTATTTTGGACTGTGTTGTAAAAAATTTGCATTGTGCTATATAGTTTCTGAATCATGTTGTGTTGAATCTACTACTATATTTTTTCTGGTATAATTTTATGGAATATATTATGATAATTATTTGCCCATTGACTTTTTGTATCATTCCAACAAATTAATTGTAATGAGCTGAGAGAAAATCCATAATCTCTTCTTGGATCATCTTATCTTGTTTCATGTCTTTGTATACTTTATGTTTAAAAAATATTTTCAATAACATCAGTTGACTGCAGTATACTTTCTTACTGATACTAAGATTGATACATATGAAAACCGTGAGTTGTCCTCTAACTGGTAAATATAAACTGAGTTTGCTTATATAATCACCTATTTGATCATAGAAGATGTCTCTGAACAGTAACAAATCCATCAGTATTCAAAAAGACCTGATAGTTGCCCTAACTTTGCTGTATGGCATTTAGTATACTCCACAGGTCATGGCTGATTCCCTTGCCTATAAACTAAAAGAACTGAACTCTGAAATATGAACAGTTACTGTGTGTATCATTTGGGAGCTAAATGTTTTCTTCCTTCGTTTTTTGTACAATCATAGTCTTGTCTCCTCCCAGAATAATGACTTGCTTCTCACTTGGACACAAAAGTGGCCCAAACATTTGGACACTGAGTGTATTTTAAAATTTAATACAATTGTTGCTATGTTTTCTTTTGGAAATATTACTATCAGAATCTGGCCTATGTAGTCCTGGATACATTAAAATTTCTGGGAAAATAAGGACAGATACTCCACATGCATCCTTGGAAATGATGATCTGGACTATTTCTACTTCCAACATCAGCTTCCTGTACACATGCATTCTTCCTGATGGTCTCATAGCACCACAGATTGTTCATTAATATCAGATGAATAAAATGGCAAAAGTACAAGATTCATATAGCATTGTATTTTCAAAATAATACTGCAACTGCACCTTTACAAACATTTTCTATTTTTATGTCAGGCTAGAAAACTTTTGGTGATAAAATATAGAATAATACTTTGGAAAATCACGGTAAGTTTTGAATTACATCATTTCCTTTATTATAACACTCATGCCTGCAATGAAAAGGATATGTGAGATTTTTTTATCTGTGTATATTCTCTTCAGAAAATGTCTGGCTTGATGTTATTTAGGTAGAAAGGAATAGTCCATTTCTAGAATGTGGAACTGTTCATTCCAGTCATAGTGAATAGGTACATTTCTGAAGGTAAGAGAGGTCTAATGCAGTCATCTTCCTGCCATACACTTGATTGTTCTTCTTGAGATATAGTGCTCTACTGGGATTTCAACATTAACTTTGATGCTAGAAGTTTAGATTTTGTGCAAATTGCATCCAGATCAGTGTGGTGTGATGGAGCCCATGTTGTTGGTACTATGCAGTTACTACTCCTCCAGCCAAACTGGCTTTGTGTCTTTGTTGCATCAGCTAGAGACAGCAAATATCATGTGATGCTACTTTTAATTACATAAATAATTTGGAATAGGTTGATTGAATGTCTCTTATATAGTGTATAAACTTTTATTAATAACACAAAATCTTTACTTTGTATTCTTACGCACATAATCACATCTATCTGTCTATTCTCCAGTATATTTTTCATGATAACTCAGTGGTTGACCAAGATATTCATCAATCATCAAGATATTCTTTACTGATTACCTGACATTATAATCTTGCATTAGGCTACTACCATTTTGTTGGAAAATAAACACTTGCAGCTTTTGAAGTTTTATCTATGTGGAGGATTTCTCCTAAGCAATGACTTTCAGGGCCACCACTTAGTTGGGCTGCAATGATATAGTAGATTAATTTTGACTTGCATTCCACATTAAATCAGCCCATGTGTGAACTTTACTTTTCCTGGTTCCTCTTCCTATACATCCTAAAAGCTCTATCCAGTGTTGCTAACACTGTGAAGTGAGGGATGGTTGGAGAGTAGACTAGCTTTCTAGGAAGACTGTGTGTTAATGTTCAATCTTGTATATACAACTTACACATTTCAGTTGAATGTTGCTCAACAAAATTAGCCTTTTTACTTTGTGAGTCTGACAAAACCAGCACAATTTAATTAGCTTGGGATTCACAGTCACTCAATAACCCCTTGTACCAAGACATGTCTTAGAAGTTTGGTAAACAGCTTTGCCTCTAGAATTATACTCTGCTGGTGAATTTTTCTACATCAGTACTCCCCCAATTCCTTCTGGAATGCCTTTTCTAGATTTTGAAGCATGTTTCTTGTCCAAGCATGTCTGGCACTCTTTTTTACTGGATTATACTGTGACTATAACCTAGACATTTGAAGTCCCTAAGGGGAGATTCTGAAAGGGTCTCATGAAAGGAAGAAACCTCAGCATGGTTTTTCAAAAAGGAAGAGGAGAGTTGCTGCTGGAGACAAGTCCCACTCCTTTTTTCTTGTATCAAATTCTGGGCATCCTGCCTGCTAGGCAAGCATTTTCCCACTGTGCTACAAGGTAAGACAATTGCTATCACTTTTCTAAGCCAAAAGAATTCAGGGAAAATCTGAAGACGCAAGAATTATAAGCGCATCAAATTATAGTTTTCATAATTTAAGTGGGAGATTCTCACCTTAATCTGGCTCTCAGTATTACATATTTGCTACACCTGAGAATTCAACTTTTCTTGATTTCTGAAACTTTTTAAATTAAATCTTATTGGCAGGTGTGGTGGTACATACCTGTGATCCCAGCACTCAGGAGCCTGACGCAGGAAAATTGCTCTGAGTTCGAGCCTAGTCTGGTCTATATAGTAAGTAGAAGATCAGCCTGAATCACATAATGAAATCCTGTCTCAAAAAACCAAAATAAATAAAGCAATTAAGTGTTTTTTAATTAATTCTTATTCTAATTTTCAACACTCTATGTTCTCTAGCTATGGGAAAGAAATTATCCTTATATTGTAAGTTGTTATCTTAGGTGAGAAAGTTTAGATGTCTACCACCCAAGAAGGTTAACAAACTGATTCTTCCTAATAGAAATTTTTTCTTGCTTAATTCCACCATCAGTGCTTTCATGGAAGTCAGCAATATGAAGAAACTATCCAATTACAACTTTTTCCCTAATTGCCTACAGGATAATACGACTTCTTGAGTTTCACATGGACAAACTTGCCTCTGCTTTTCATTTTGTTCTTTTTCCCAACCACTGAAAGTAGAAATTCTCAGATTTTCTACACTATTACTAATACAGTATCACAATGCTTTATTCAGAATAAAGTTTTCTATCTTCTTTTTACCTGAAAATCTTTTCATATTCCAAAATCAAATTCAAATGCCTCCTCCCATGTGAAGAGATTGTAGTGAAGAAGCATTTATCTACAGTAAGAGAAGTTGTAATACTGTCTTACACTAATAGGACTCTTTTTTTATTACATGGGTAGAAGCAAGGGAGTAGGAGTTTGAAATCAGCTGGGACACTACATCAGCTTTTTACCTTCCATACTTATGCTCTAATAGATTTGTAATATGTTTACCTCATAGTTTAATATATCATTTTCCAAATTGTTGTCATAATCTTATATTACATAATATTATTCTTCATTAGAAAGCAGAGGTATATTGACAACAGAGAGACAGAGAAGGAGAGAGATAGAATGTGACAGGGAGAATATGAGAGACAGAATAAGGAAGCCAAAGATGACAGTAGGAGGAAGGAGAAGAGAAGGTGAGAATCATACTTACAACCACTATTATATTTTGTTTGTGACCTTTTGTGCTTGAATTTACCTAGATTTTCTTTAATACTTTATTGAACATAATTGGGTCACCTGCTCTCTTTAATCCATAGATACAGGTCTTATCTCTTATGAAAACTTGTTAATGAACAATTTCTTTAGAATAAGAGGCTACTCATAGATTAGACACAGAAATGACTACTGGATAGACAGCCATAATATTTGTTAGAGAAACTGTCCACAGTGCTTACTGTGTTATACTTTTATTTTTTATTTTGCTTTTACTTTATTTTTATTAGTACATATTAGATATCCATAATGATCAAATTCATCATAGGAAGTTTGTATCTGTACTTTATATAGCTTGGTTCATCTTTTTCTTATTTCCCTCTCCTTCCTTCAATCTTTCCTCCTGTCCTTATTTGCAAATATTTGTTTCTATTTTATCATTGTTTTCTCATTTTTTAAATTTTCTTTTTCTTCCTTTTCCCTTCCCCTCTCCCTAGTGGCCCTTTACTTTGGAACAATTTATTTCTATTTTATAATATCTATTATATGTTTTGATTTTTTATTTACACTTTCATATTCTCACACCAGAGATACAATGAAATATTTACATGGGTAGTACATCTATTTAGATATTAATGTCTCAAAACTATACTTTAAGTTTGAGTAGTACTGCATTGCATAAAAATTACATCTTTTTTTATTCATTCATTGTTTGACTTTGATTTTCTTACTCATGTAGTTGTCTCTTCTCCTAGGTTATGAACCCTTCCTAGGCATGAATTGAAACATGTGTTTCCATATTTATATTGTTTATCCTGGGGCTTAACTTATAAGTGTGCAATGTTTTGTACAATAATGGATAATAAAGGTACTATGTCCTGATTACTGATAATTTTGAAAAATACAGATCTGAAATAACTATAACAAAACGTCTCTTTCTAGGTAAAAATGAACTTAGGTTAAATTTTATTCACTACTGTGAGCATATTGGTGGACTTTCCTATTTTATCTGTAATTCCCTGTCCCAATACTTATCATAGTCAATTTTATTTTGTTCAATGATTTTTTTTAAAATTTTATTTTAAAGAGGGTAAAATTAAATGTAATAAAACAGAACAAAACAGATCATAAGAAAACAATGTAAGAGACACAGATTTCAAAGCAAGATAACTGGAGACCTTCAATGTCTATCATATTGTCTCATTTTATTCCAAATAGTTGTCCATATCATCACATACAATGAATTCATACAAAACAAAGTAGTATAAAACTGATCAGAACAGCATGATGAAGGCATTTTAGTCTATCAAGACAAGACAACAGGGAAGTCAACAATGTCTGCCATAATGTCTCTCACTCTCTTCAAAATACCTGTCCACACCTTCACGTATGTTGAAATTAAACAAAGAAACAACAACAAAAAAAACCAGACTAAAATCACTCTGAACAAAGAATAATAGTATTGCTGGGTTTCACATCATGGTGCTACAAAATCAGCACTGCGTATCTTAGTGTCTTGTTTTCTTCAAAGTAGCTGTTCATTCATTTCATCATACATTGTATAATCGATTCTCATAAACTGTTTAGAAGTTCTACACATGCATGAGTCTCTACATGAATAAATATCTTTTCTGCCTTAGAGGAAAAAACAAATCAAAAGAAGACAAAGCAAAACAAATTCCTAGAAAAACACTAAATGAAAAAGACATATAAACAACAATAGCAAAGAGCCCAGAACACTGACAATATAGGCCTTCAAAACAAGGTTGTATGAGCATAACTAGGGTTGCTATTTTACATAATGATCTTCAAGAGTTCCTCAGATCACCATACAATAATATGCACTTTTGTTCCAATCCTACAAATGTTAACTCTTTTGTTCCAAGAACTTATAGTATTTGTAGCACTATCATTTTAGCTATCCTAAGTGTGTTTATATAATTTTAATATTTTTTATTTTCCCTTCCTTTTTCTTTTTCCTTATTTTCCCTAAGATATTTTTCCCATTAAGCAGATTCTTGTCCTTTCACTGTATTTACCAAGTTCTTTGTATCTTATATACTCCTACCATTTCTTACACTAGGGAGACTATACAATATTTGTACATGTGAGTTTGATTTATTTCACTTATGAGTATGGTTTCAAGCCACATCCATTTAGTTAAAAATATCTCAGAGTGATCATTCTTTATAGCTGAGTAGTACTTCATTGTATAAAAATACCACATCTTTTTCTGCAGTTGATGGGCAGTTAGGTTGTTTCCAAGACCTGGCTATTACAAATTGTGCTGCTATAAACATGGGTGCACATATATCATTGTGGTATGATGTTTCAGTTCTTTTAGGAATATGCACCTAAGTGAAATAGCTGGGTCAAATGGGATCTCCAATCCCAGTTTTTAAGGAATCTCCAGACTGACCTCCACAGTGCTTGCATCAGTCTGCACTCCCACCAACAGTGCAGAAGTGTTCCTTTTCCCCACAGCCTCTCCAGCATTTGTTGGTGGTAGTTTTTTTTTTTTATCCTGGCCATTCTTTCTCGAGTGAGAGAGCATCTCAGTGTGGTTTTAATTTGCATTTCTCTAATGACTAATGATGATGAACATTTTTTCATGTATTTATTTGCCATTTGTATTTCTTCATCTGAGAACTGTGTATTCATCTCAAATGCCAATTTTTGGATTGGGTTTTTGAATTTTGGGGATCTGATTTTTTTTAATTGTTTATGTGTTCTGGACAAAAGTCCTTTGTCTGAGGCACAGTTCACTAAGATTTTTTTCCGAGTTTGTGGATTTTCTTTTAACTATGCAGATTTCTTTTGACATGCAAAAATTCTTTAATAGGACGCGATCCCCATTATTAATTCTGTGAAGTATTTTGCATACGGTTTGATTCTTGTTCATGAATTCTCTATCATTATGTCTTCAAGATTTCTACCTACTTTGTCCTCCAAGAAATTTAGTGTTTCTTTTTTAATATTTAGATCTTTGATCCATTTAGACTTTAGCTTAGTACTTGGTAACTGGCATGGGTTTACTTTTAGTTTTTGGCATATGGAGAGCCAATTTTTCCAGCACCATTTATTGAAGAGACTATCTTTCTTCCAGTGGGCATGTTTGGTACCTTTATCAAAGATAAGGTGGCTGAGTGTGTTTGTAGTTGTAATTGTATCATCTTAACTGTTCAATTGATCTGCAGCTCTGTTTTTATTCCAGTAACATGCTGATTATCTTACAATAGTTTAGTAGTATAATTTCAAGTCAGGGATTGTTATGCCTCCTGCCTTGCCTTTATTGCTTAGAATTGCCTTCACTATTCTAGGTCTCTTCTGGTTCCAGATGAATTTTAGGAGTGATTTCTCTAGATCTGTGAGGTATGCTAGTGGTATTTTGATTGGGATTGCATTAAATCTGTATAACAATTTTGGGAGAATGACAATTTTCACAATGTTTTTGTTGCTATCTATGAACAAGCTATGTCTTTCCATTTTCTGAGGTCCTCTTCAATTTTTTTCAGGGTATTATAATTTTTCCTGAATAGATCTTTTGCTTCTTTTATTAGATTAATTCCTAAGTATTTCACTTTTTTGGATGCTATTATGAAGGATTTGGCTTCTTTATTTCTCTCTCACTGGTTTTGTTGTTAGTGTATAGG
This sequence comes from Hydrochoerus hydrochaeris, assembly GCA_004027455.1. Taxonomy (NCBI): domain Eukaryota; kingdom Metazoa; phylum Chordata; class Mammalia; order Rodentia; family Hydrochaeridae; genus Hydrochoerus; species Hydrochoerus hydrochaeris. The sequence goes on from PVLA01000090.1 coordinate 592,887, forward strand.
AATGCTATTGATTTTTGAGTGTTGAATTTGTATCCAGCTACATTGCTGAATTTATTTATTATGCCTAGGAGTCTTTCAATGCAGTTTTGGGGGTCCTCTATGTCGAGTATAATGCCATCTGCAAATAATGATAATTTCACTTCTTTTCCTATCTTTATTCCTTTTATTTCTCACTCTTATCTAATTGCTCTGGCTAGTATTTCCAGCACTATATTGAATAGGAGTGGAGATAATGGACGTCTTTGTCTTGTTCTTCATTTTAGGGTAAAGGCTTTCAGCTTTTGGCCATTTAATGTGATGCTTGCTGTTGGTTTGTCATTGATGGCTTTTATCATACTGAGATAAAGAACATCTGCTTCAATTTTCTTTAAGATTCTTATCATGAATGAGTGTTGGGCCTTATCAAAAGCTTTTTCTTCATCTATACAAATGATCATGTGATTCTTATTTTTGACTCTATTGATACGGTGGTTTACATTTATTGATTTGCATATGTTGAACCATTCCTGCATTTCTGGGATGAATCCCACTTAGTCGTGGTGTATAATCTTCTTGATGATTTGCTGCATTGTGTTTGCTATATTTAATTATGAATTTTTGCATCTATGTTCATTATGGAGATTGGCCTGTAGTTCACTTTTTTGTTTGGGTCTTTCTCAGGTTTTGGTATTAGAGTAATGTAGAGTAATGATCTTTTAAAAATAAACTTTCTACAACACCTTTTTGTTTCAGAAATTTAGATTAATGTAGAACAAGCAAGAACCATTTTAGAAAGTAAAAGCATTATTCTGTGCAGTGTCATCATATTTTATTAATCTGAGCCACAAACAATATAATTCTCTTCTGGGATATTGGGTGATTCAGCAACCAAAAGTTATGACATAAAATTAAATGTCTTAGTTTTGTGTTTGTAGGTGATCCAAAAGTTTAAAACTTACAAAAATTCAATCAAATATTCATTAAAATGCATGAATTTATGAATACAAGAAGTCTTCAAATAGTATTTCTTCTTCATCCTTAAAGAAACAAATGTTAAATAAATAATTGTTTACTTTCCTTTTTATTTTACTTCATTATCATTGCAATAAGGTTGCATACATAATTTTATATGCAAAACACTGTTACTTATACTTTAGATAATTCATTTTTCAGTTGAAAAAGTTTAAGATGTACTGTGCACTAGGAATATACCATTATGTTAAAACAATTGTTCACAAGCAATTCGCCCGCCCTCTTGGTAAGCGCCTTCCTTCGGCGTGAGCCAAGAGGAGACCCAGTAGTATCCCTTGTTAGCCTACTGGTGTGTGGGCCTGGAATCAAACACCGCCCCCCCATTGGCAACTGGGGACAGAGGTCTGAGCATCTCTTGGCAGGATGACTGTATGCAATATAGCAAATATGGAGAATCTCCTCTATCTTTTCTTGGAAAGCAAATGTTGTTTTCAGTTTAGTTTCATTATGATTAATTGTTTTATTCTATTCAGTATTCTCTTTCAATTGATTTTGTAAGTTTCTGTCTTTGGTTTGATTTTGCTATACCTAATTGATTAGACAAATATTGTGAAGATAATAAGATTTACTATGGTACCTATTACTATTATTCCGGTAACCTGCTGTGAAGTTCTGTACCAAATTCACTGCACTGTCTCAATTGCTTTTGTTCTGTCTTGTTCTGTTGTATTTGCACTATCCTCAGGAAAAAAAAACAGTTGTTCAATGAAATAAAGGATAAAATAATAAAACTAAGTGAATATTTTGATCTTGCTAGATTTGAAGCGTCATATTTATACTAATAATATAGTTATGCCTTTATGTTTATTTTATTTTGCAAATAAAAGGATAATTTATTAAAATTTTATTTGAAGAGGAAGAAAAGCAAAACAGAAAAAGGGTAGAAATAATATATAATTTCAAAAAAATAAACAGTAATAAATCACTAGTTGATAAATTACATACTGTCCTCTTAGAAATAGTTGTTACAAAATTAAAGCATACAAAGTGGACATTCAAACAGTGAGACTGCAAAAGGTTCCATTCAATGATCCAACTAAAACTTAACAATAAGTTTATCAATCCTACACACTTAAACATACATGCAGTTATATCCTTTAGAGCACTTTCCTCTCTTTTTTACAATAGCAATGGCAGATTTGGGGTTTTATTACTCCTGCAGTTCTTATTACTTTTTACACTAGAGACAATGTGATAGTTATAAATATCATTCTTATTTTTTTCACTTATGAGAATAGTATCAAATTGTCTCAGTTTACCTATAGTGGCCTCAAGATCATCCCAAAAAGAATATTTTTAAAAACTTTGTGTAACTCTTAATTAAAAAATGAGGAACCAATTATTTGAACTAAACAGATTTACTTAGTAATTCTGCCAAGAAATTGATATCTAGAAATATAACTCAAATATGAGAGTTAGCTATTTTTCAGTTAGAGAATAGCATGGACAAAATTGAAATGAAAAATTATAAAATCAATGTAGTTTGAGAAATTTTCTTTGTTAGTGCTGAGATACTAATAAAAAGATTTTTCTCATCCAAAACAAACAAACAAACAAACAAACAAAAAAAGACAAGCAACAACAAGGTCCAATACCAAGGTATAAAATGTTAGTATAAGAAGGAAAAACAGGTAAGATTTTGAAAAAACATGGTGAAATTGAAATCAACAAAATAACCAATAGTCTTACCCAAATTCCATATTCAGTTGGTATAAGAAAAATTCCTAGATTAATGTCATTCAGAAAGGTGAATATATCCTTATAGGAGATATTGGAATGTCTTGATCTCATTGTAACAAAATCAAAACAATTTTTAAAAACATGGAGTATATTAATTATTCTCCTTAGCTAGATATAGAAAATGAAATTAAGAATAATGAAATTTGCCTCAGTAATCTCAATTTTCACCTATCCAAGTTAGTCTTCTTCACTATAGAAAATAATTGTTGTAGCACAAGTGACAGAGGTGAGACAATCACAGTAATTCACACCAATGTGATTCTTTAACAGTAAGGCCCTTTCATCTTGAAGAAGATCATGTTGATCTTGTTGAGATATACATACAAAAAAACAAAAAATTCCATTTTGAGGTGATTTCTCATCTTTAAGGAAGTAGCAGATGTAATGAACAAAGATTTTTGTACCATTCTATTTTCTCATGCAAAAAAAATCTGTAGAATCATATCTCTACAGGCAGAAATATTCAAAATTCATCACTTGAATTTAAAGAGATAAAGAGAGACCACGTCAGGGAATGCTAAGTGGTTAATTGTGTTAAAGGTGAAGTATTTCATATGAATTAGAATTTCCAACTTTTAGGAGACTACTGTGCGATTAGTATGTTACTCACTCTTATGGGTAATTAAGACTAGTGAAAAGATAGCAGATCTGGAAGTTGTTGTGGCCTTCAGCAACCCCTTTAAAGTCTTCAAGTCTGTCTTCTTAAATGAAAAAAACAGGATAGTAACAAATCAGAGCTCTTCATAGTCTAACTAGCTTACCAGTATGCAAAGCTTCTTTTTCAGACTGTTCTCTGCATTTTCCTGTTTGAGGATTAAATGTACTTTTTGTATTCTCCTCACTCCCTGTTGAATATTTTTACTGTTGTTTCTTGTATCTCTACAAACCAAGAAATATCTCTAGAGACTGTTATTTAGATACAGTACATAATTATCATCAATACCAAATGAAAATCTTTTATATGGGAGTGAAGCCTGAGAAAACATGAATGTAACAATCATTGAACTGAATTGAATTGGACAAGAAACATCACCAAGAAAAAAACATGTATCACACTGGGTGAATACCACTGCTTTTCTTTATTTTTTTTCTTTCCTGAAGCTTTACCCTCTGATCTGAGAGCATTTCTGAAAGGTTCTGCTCAAACTACATAACAATGACAAATCATAAGGGCTTCATAGTTTCTGTGCCTCACTTCTCACCTTGGGATACACAGTCAATTCTAAGCAATTGATTAGTTGAATACTTGAGGTGTCATTCACCTCTGTCTCTAGGCAGCCAGTAATATTTTTTTATTTGCAACACACACACACACACACACACACACACACTTTTTTAAAAAGAAAATTCAAAATTTCTTCCAGGTGCAAAAATTAAATGAAGCTTGTGAGATTTAAGGATACATAAGACAAAAGTTAATTCTACTGGAGAGAATTAAACGTGGATGTTTTGGAATTCATTGTACATACTGTTATTCTTCCATAAAAGTAAAAAAAAATCCCCTTAGTGTGTGCACTGCTGTCACTGAAGGGAGTTCAAACATCAGTTATGATCATTTTCAGGTCAGTCTTTCCTTTTAACACTGGATACTTAATTCAAATTACAGAAACAAAAAAAGTCAATGTAGACAACTAATGAAAAGCAGATTTAGTTTATAAGTATAGCAAATGAATCATATATCATGAAAAGGAGGCAAGAGAACACGACTTTGTGGACCAGAATAGTGGCACAATTTCCTACTACTATGTACAAAACTAGAAATATTGTCAAATGTTATTTTCATGTCATAAAAAAGCTAGCAGTGCTTAAGGATATTTGGTAAACTTTAATGATATTTAGAAAATTACTGGTTCTAAAGTAAAGAATAATGAAATAAACCAGCATTTAATAGGACTGGTTGACATACTGAGAAACTCAATGGAACATGTTTTTGGGGTTTTAATATTTTAAGCCAATCAAGTTTACAGTCAAGATACAAATAGGACCCAAATTGTTTTGACTATACTTAGTGATACTCTGTTAATCCTGGTATCCAGGGTTTATTTTGCGTTGTGAAGAGACACGAAAGGAATGGAATTTATACATGAAATAATAGGAAAATATCTGCTACTTGTGTCTATATAAAGTACTGTACATCTTGTGAAAATTCCTTATGCTAGAGAAAACATTGTACTCATTTATCCACAGCATTTATAGTGTCCTGTAGAAATAAGAAATATTTGCTATATTGGGAAGGTTGACCTTTTCAGTGAAAATGGTTTAAGCAGGTAATTTATTTGATCAAATATGCTTTGTTAAATGAGTACTTTTATTTGATGTGTAGAATTTTGTTATATGCTTGTTGAAAATGGCAAAAAATATATAAATATACTTTTATGATATTCCAACCATATGTGAAACTAACCATATTGATATTGGTTAGTTTGATATAGAGTGGATGAGTGAATCGACAGATATAAGATATCTCATGATGGTAAAATAGGCATATTGGTAACTAGTTGATACTAATTCAGATTTCAAATTTGAGTTTTAGTTTGTAAAAATCAATGCAGATTTTGGAAAAGCAGAAAAGTTTTGAAAATAGTAGAGCTTGATCTGCAATAAAAATGGTGAAATATATAGCTTTATACAAAGCAGTTAGTGTTAAGATATAGAACAAGGATAGTGGTCTTAGCTGGAGAGAAACATTTCAGTGATACTGGCCAATTAGTGGCAATTAAAAATATTGGCTTTTGGCTAAAAGTGAGGGACTGTTATGGGAAATCTTGACTGTAAACTTGATTGGCTTAAAATATTAATAAAGCACTTCTGAGCGTTTCTACGTGGGTTTTGGTGGGATGAATCGCAAACTGCATGTGGACCCTGGCTATTCCCCTGTGATGCTCTGCCCCTCCCTCTCTTATGCTCTGCTCCTGTGCTCTGCTTGTCTGCCAACATAAAGTTAGCAGCTTTCCTTTGCCACATCTTTCAACCATGATGTTCCTGTGTGGGAGCAGATCACTATGGACTGAATCTTCTGAAATCATGAGCCAAATAAGTCTCTCCTGCATTAAGTTGTGTATATCAGGCATTTTGTCCTAATGGTGGCTAATATAGGAATTTAGAATGGAGTCTGAGTAAACTGAAAGTTCAATGGCTAGAAAAACAATTATATATATATATATATATATATATATATATATATATGGCAACAACATGGAATGATACATGAATAAAAATGAGTTTAAAGAAGATATTGTCAACAGTTATCTAATACAGAAGATAAGATGAATAAAGATCAAAAACAGTTCAACTGTCATTAGGTTTTGCCAACTAGGTCTAACTGATTTACAACAGTAAAAGTAACTATTAAAATAGTCTAAAAAGAAGCAAGAATTTAGTGTGTTCAAACATTACTGGAAGAGAGTACTGTAAATATGAGGAATCAGGTGAACCAACGTATAAGCCTTCACTTCCCTCAGTGGGTGGTCAATGGAATCACATGGTGGGTCTTTTCTGAATCTTTCTTCCTTTCCAACACATAGGCCAAAAATTTCCTAGCATAAAGTAACATGTAAAACAAAAGAACCATTCTTACTGAGAATATGTAAGTAGATATGTGCTTCTCCAAGAGTCTCTAGATAAAGCTACAATTTAAATTTGTATAGAGACTACCAGTCAAGGAATAAAATTTAATGTTTTGTGGAAATAACCCTGCATACATAGTGGCATGGTCTGAACAGTTAACTTTTCTGTGGTCAAGAACAACTCTCAGGGATTTGTGACTCTCCCTAGATATAATGGAGATCTTTAAGCTTCTTTTATGCTGTGTAAATTTTCTTCAAAAAATGGTTTCAATTTTTACATGACACCACAAGTCAGTAGAAAATTGGGTTTGGGCAGTAATCATGAGTCACATCTACTTAAATGGCTGAGTCAGAAAGAACATACTAATTCCATTTGGTTTTCATTGGCAATAACAGCATACATGGCTTCATATAGATGCAAAGAGGCTGAGAATGTATTTTTTCAAGTATGATATAATTCCAGTTGACTTGGAAGAGGGAATCGGTTTGATATTTAATCAGTTTCTATAACAGTCCAACATTTTGATCATTGTATATACTTTCCTCCACAGAAACATATTCTCCTCTTCCCCAAGATCTCAGGGTCCTGCGGTCACTTAATCTTTCTCAAAAGAATAGACTCTCTGGGTAATACATGGTCTAATACATGTAACACAGTTGAGCTTGTTATTGTATTCCAATACCTTGTACCTTGTATTCCAGTAATCTAAAAATGCAAGTAACCAGTTCTCTATACCATATTCATTCAATGAGAAATGTTAGACCAAGGATGCAGTCACAACAATAATCACCCTTAATTAAAGAGGAACAAATGGCAACATTTAATAGTCTTTGGTGTACTCAATTATGAAAGCACAACAAATAGGTATTGACAGTGGAAAGTACAATTCTCGGTATCTGGTAAAACTCATTCACTTTCCCCTTTAAGAAATGTTTTTGCGTCCATGGCCCTCCTTACTGGCATTAAAAAAATAAGGTTTTCCTGGTGTATTTTTAAGTGCTCTTGTTATAGCTTGCTTCTTATGCAATAATTATTTTGAGCCTCTGAAAAGTCACATTTTTCTTTTTTTGTTTTAAAGAGAAAAAAGCAGAAAAAATCAAGAAGCAAACAAATAATTTAAAAAAATAAAAGCAAAATGACAAGAACAATAATAAAAAATAAAGGTGATAAAGTATTTCCAAACAAGATGATAGGGATTTAAAAATTGTGATTATATTGCATATTGTTATCATCAAAGTAATTCCTCAGTCTCCAGATACAGGCATGCAAGATTGAGGCTTTCATAGGTAAATTCATGTAACTATAAACCATATTCATGTGGGAAATAAATCGGACTTGCATGTAAAAACACCGTATTGTTTTGCCACTGTAAGAAACTAAATGAGTAAATAAGACCCAAAAGTTACAATTGATACAATAAAAGGGAAAGAAACTGCTCAACGGAAAATTATATTGTTCAAATCACAACATTTTTCCAGGTGATGGTTTTGGTTAATTTGGTAATACAATTTCCAAGAAAATCTAATTTGTTTTTCTACATATTTTCATATCCTGATGAGCCTTCCATTTTTCCATCTGATATTCCATATGTCAGTTACTCTCCTCACATTTTTTCCTAGTCATTTTTTTCAAGTCTAATTTATTCCTATGCTTATTTATTCCTTATATTATTCTTCCCAATAAAATGGAAGCAATTTTTCCAGCTATAAATTTTCATAAAAGGCTTATACTTTTAATTTTAACTTTGTTGTAGAGAAGAATCACAATTCTCCATTGAGAAATCTGGATAGATATTAATCCATCGAAATCGTTTATGCTCTTATACATAGTTGGAGTTCAAAACATGTATTTTTTGAGAATCACGAAACTGTGAATTTCTAGACTCACTATTATAGTTCATTCATATTTAAAATAAACATATTGTTTCTTGAAATAAAATATTGAACCAAAATACAGCTACTAATAATTTTTATTTTAAATTTTTAAAAAACTTTTTAAATCTGTTTTCCTCAAATTAAAACTCAGTGGATTTTGTCCTGCTTTCTATGTTATTTTAGGAAACAATTGTATCAATTTCCTTATTGTTTGTGCATGAGTGAATTTGTTTTGGAGAGTTACATACACATAACATGGCCTCTTTCTGGCTTCTGCTGTTATGTTTATTGCCTCCTCATTGTTACAATTATTGCTCAACTGCAATTGTTATATTTTGTTGCAAAAGCACTCCACTTACAGGTACTAATTTTGGTAATATTCAGACTGAGCTGAGATCTCACTGGATTGAACAAATAAAGCAATTATTCCTCACTGATATCAGAGTCCACTAATTAGAGTCAACAGTGGAAGGTTCCACTCATATTAAATCTCTCAAAGAGGCAGACTTGTTACATGTTAGAAATACTGCTTGTGCTAAGATCACCATTTATATACAAGAGTAAAATATGGTACGGACATCAAGAGTGCTGTTGCCACCACGACACACCAAGAAGGTTTTTTTTTTTTTTTTTTTTTTTTTGGTCTTAAACGCACATAATGAGGTTTTCTGGGAAAGTTAGGGTAGACTCCTAAATGGGTTAAAATGTTTTGAGAGAATAGGGAAGGATGACAAGCGCAGAGTTTGTTTGTTGAGACATAATCTTGATATGTTCTGCACTTGTCTCCTGCCTCAGCCTGCGAGAGAGCTAGGACTGTAGGCATGCACCACCATATCTAGCTTGGCACAGGGTTTGTGTATGGATAGATTAGCTTGCTGTGAAGGTTCACTTGTGTGGGTTCTGCCATTCATAGTTTTCAAATATTTTTGTTGCTTTATAGTGAAATACATAATGTTTACATTTCTTTTGGGAAATCAGTACATATATACATCATGATGTTTGCATTTGTTTTGGGAAATTGCTACATATCTACAACCATCTATATCATCTATCTCATTTAGTTATAGATAGATACTTATATTTAGATATATATTTTATCTTGATCATTTTCATCCCATTTTCTCTGCCATTCATGATTTGAAATTCTTTTTGTGATTAAATAATGTTTTGGTCAGCTTGCCCCAAAGTAGGGCAGAAAAGAAAATGTTTAGGTGAAGCTTCAAATCTGTCAGCAGTCAACCATAGAAGTGGAGTTAACTCTTATAATAGATCTCTTCTACATGGGACATCCAAGGTTGCTGGGAACAAGGAAGAGAGAAGATGTATTACATTGGAATATGTTTTAGTGCAGGACTGGAATTCATATTCTCACTTTCCATCTAGACTTCACTGACTTTGGCAAGTAGTATATCCTCCTTTCTTTCACTTTTTTATAAATAAAAAAGGAGTAGAATATAATCATCACGTGGGGCCAGGAGAAACATGAGATGGCCTCAGATATACTGAGGAACAGAGACAACATGCTTAGTTCTGTGAAAAATTGTTGAAAATTTTAACAAATGCATTAAATATTCAGACTATCCATTCAAAATTACATAAATGTTAATGATGTAATTTCAAGAATACATAGCAATAAATTATCAGCCTGGATCTTCACTGCACTAATGCTACACCCTAACATATACTTCTGGGGGAGGAGAAATGATTATGAAAGTGAAGAGGTAATACTAAACTCTTTAAAATTACTGTCTAGCCCTGCACAGAAAGAATTTATCCACTGACTTCTGTATGAGAGACTAACAATACAATCAAAATTATACCTTATAATGGAGAAAAGTTGTAATCTATGTTAAAACCATCATGAGTCTTGTTGGCTTAACATGATTTTTTCAACAGCCTTGTGTATAATTTAAGATAACATATTATGTATTGAACAAGTAAATGAAAAAGTGAAGAAATGAATACATTGAAGTGTGGGATGAATGGTGTTTTCATTGCTTTTCTTTCATTGCTGGGACGTTTATACCTGAAACCCAAAATGAATGAAAAAAAAAGTTTATTTAACTTATAGTTTTTGGAGGTTTCAGTCCATGCTCAACTGGCTCCAAGGCATGGTGATGTGGCTGGGGGTAACTGTTCATCGTGGCCGCAAGCAACAAGCATGAATGGGCAGAAAAGGAAAGAGCACACCTCCTCTCCCTTATATTTTATGGCAGCTACCTGCCCTGGACTGTGCCAGAACTCACACTGCCAATCCCAGCCCTAGACAATGAACCAATCACAAACACTAGACTAAGCCGAATTTGAAAGGGCTGCTCCCCATGACCACATGAGGTTTTGGGGGGATATTTAAGCACACACCACAACAAATGATATTGGAAAATATTTGCCTATTGCAAAATTCTACTTCTATTTATCTTCTTTTGAAGTATAGAAGTTAGACTTAGTAGGAAGAAAAAATTGAAATAGGAAATCAAAACAATATGGATTAATAACCTTACTACTGTCTAATAAAATATTACTTCCCTAAATTACTTCACTGTATGTTACTGCACACGTTATTAGTATGAACTTCTATTTCTTCAAGGAAAGCAGAAAAGGTTAGGATAATTAAGTAATGAAATGATGCAACAGTTCTAGAATATTTTGCAAGATTTTGATATCAATTTCTTTATAATTACTGTTTTACACAATTTGATATTTAACACATATATTTTGTTCACACCCTCTCTTCCAAAAATCAAAATACACTTCTTATTCTATTCACACACAGAGAGGGCCACCAAAGACTACAGGCACAGGGCTCAGTATATAATATATAATATATATAATCTTGATTTTGTAATTTTGAAATAAAAAAATTATAATGCACTTCACAGGGTATTTTTCAATTATTTGTATGTATTTTCTTTGTCATAGTCTGTTTCTCAAATCATTTTCTGCAAATTTCAGAGTGGAATTAATATTATTTCTGCTTACTATTTTTAAATCTCAAATTTCATAAAGGCATGGCAGTATTTTGTGATGATTTTTCTTTCCTCTTCTAGTAGTCTCTTGGTAATTTGGAAATACTTCTTCAATCAAGTCTTTCTCTTATGCTTTGAAAATTTAAGATTTTTGGATTCTATGAAAATTTAAAGGTGAGAAAAGTGAAAACTCCCCGTTTTGCTGCTATGGGCATCTACAAAGATCTGAATAATATTAATTACAATTTCATGTTTCCTGATTTGTCTATTTTTTTCTTAAGCTAAAATATTTGGTGAAAATCTTAAAAATAAGAGCCCAGATAAAATACACAAGGAATAAACAAAAATCGTAGGAAAGTAAGACTGAAACAAAACATTAGCACAGATCAGTATACAACAAAGGAATATGTTTAGGTAAAAAGTCATCTTGTCCTTTTATTTTCAGTTAATACAATTTCATCTAAAAGGGAAAAGTAACATAATCCCTTGAATTGCATGCAACACAGAAACAATGCATTTCAGAATTGAGATGATTCAATATTTTGTTCATAAATCTGTGGATATCAGAAGATTCTGAATCTTTCAGATGAATACCATTTTTTCCAGCACTACTTTACATTTTCTATTTTGTAATTTTCTAATTCATAATAAGAGTGTTAAGTTCTGTCCATCTGTGAAAGAATTACAAAACAGTAAGAAACTCTCAGAGTTTTCCCACAGTTCTGTATAACAAGTAAATTCAAATATATTTGAGGTCAATCATGTGAGGAATTGATTGGGAAATTTTATTAACAAAAATGTTCCAAGGGAAAGGAGACAAATAATTATTTCTCGTCTCTAATTCCATATTCATTGTTTTTCATCCAATCTTTCTCAAGGGATTTCTTCATTAGCCCAAATTTTCCACTTTTTAAAATCAAATCTGTAACTTTGCTCTTTGTTGCCTCTCTCTTGTCTCCTCATTGCTTTCTTTCACTTTATCTTGATTTTGAATTTGAGTTAGCAATATTTTTGTCATCACTGGATTCCTCAAGATAAAATCTAGATAATGTAGAAAACTTATATTGTAGAAATCTTAATGTAGAAAGCTTATATTGTCTTAGACTGCTTAAGAAACAAGGCATAAATTTAACATAATCAAGCAGAGCTTTGGAATTAACTTACACTAGAAAAGAACAGTGAAGTTTGAGCTTCATTACCTTCTTGTTAAATCTTTGTACTATAATTAACATTACACCTGTCACTACTTCTTATTGATTTTTCATTATGTATTTGTTAGAGATAAATATGTAACAGAACCTCACTATTAGTATACAGCATCCAGTATTTACCAACTATGAGGTACATAGTTGTTTAAAGAAGCATTTGTTGACACAGCAGAAATTTTCAGATTAGAGTCTTAAAAATATATATTTGTCTAGGAGTATGATCAAGATTGGCTGTAGATAGAATTCTTAGTTCGGTGGTTATTTTTTATTCATGAAAATTTCCCTTTTAGATGAAAGTAGCTGAATAAATATTGCAAAGGGAAACCAGTTCTGAGGGGTGGGGGAAGTTAGTTCAGTGGCACAAGTGCCTGCCTGGTAAGTGCCAGGCCACGAGTTTGACTCCAGTACAAGGAAGAAAGAAAGAAAGAAAGAAAGAAAGAAAGAAAGAAAGAAAGAAAGAAAGAAAGAAAGAGAAAGAAAGAAGAAAGAAAGAAAGAAAGAAAGAAAGAAAGAAAGAAAGAAACAAAAAAGAAAGAAGAAAGATAGAAAGAAGGAAGGAAGGAAAGAAAGAATGAAAGAAAGTAGAAACGAAAGAAAGAAGAAAGAAAGAAAGAAAGAAAGAAAGAAAGAAAGAAAGAAAGAAAGAAAGAGGAGAGCAAACAAGTTCTGTATTCTTATGGTGAATATTTTTATAAATGTAGAAGGAATTTTAGAAGCATTTGCCAAGAGAGAACTAACAGATATAATAACTTGTTTATTTATAATTAGGTGATCTTTAACACTCCTATCCTACTGCTTGAAAAGCAGTATGTGACAGAAAACCAGAAGGGTTTGAAATTAAAATGACCTTAATGAAACCCTTGAGTCTAACAGTTATTAGCTATGAGATTCTAGCACCTGAGTTGCTCTGTTGTACCAAATATGAACTGGCAAATAGAATGACCAAAGTTTTGTACAGATTTATCATCATGTTAGTATGACTATATAATACTAATAAATCATAGATATCTTTTCATTATTTTAAGCTATTACTAAACTATATGTATGTTATATATGTAAAAAACACATATACTAGGAATTAAAAGTAAATAGTAGACATTAAAAGAGTACATTCATATTTAAAGTAGAATCCCATGAATGTTGTTTAAATATTTTCAGGTCAACGTCTATTTCCAAAGCATTTTTCAGAAAAATATTTTGAACTTATTAAAATTGTGTTGATAAACATAAGTAGTTCTTGATTTTAAAATACAAGTTTATTCCATAACTGGATCCAGACTAATCATCTGTCTGCCTAAAAATTTCAGTGGCACCAACTGTAATTTCAGTTGACATCCAATTAGATATTTAGGCTTGTTATGAAAAAAATTAAAATTTACTGAAGTCACATTCTATTTCCATCTCTCTAATCATTGTTTGTGGAGCACCAGTAGCAAAATAGATTAACATGCGATACATTTATAGCAGGATATGCTGAGCATGCCTTTTTTAAAGTCTTCAGAAAGAATAAGAAAAATACTAATTTGATTCTTTGAGTTCAAATGTATTAACAGTCTTAACTGCTAAGAACAAAGAGAAATTAACACCTTAGTCTCAAGGCATACAGAAATAAAACGCTTCCCAGTGCAAGCCAAAATCATTATCTTGCCAAATAACAATTTCCAAAGTGTATACAAATATAAATTAAAAACTATACATTAATGTCATTATTTAACTTTAACTTATACAAACACTTTAATATTATGGTGTGATTTACATACAAAACACCAGATATTTCAAGCTATACAATTCAATGAACTTTGAGAAATATACATATTCACTTGACCCATCTTCATAATTAATTATGAACATTTTTATCGTTCTAGAAAGTTTTCTCCTTTTTCATAAGAAATACCTTAGTCAAAAGAGATGAAAGCCCTTTAAGTGGTCACATCATTTAATTTGTCCTGTTGTAGAATGTCGCATGAATGGAAGTGTACAGTAGAGTGTATATACAGTAATTCCTGGATTTATGAATAAACTGCATTCCAGGAGAATATTCTTAAATTAGATTCTTTAATTGGATTCACTGACAAAATGAGTATTATGCACTGTCAGTGCCCTGACTGAGCATTGTGTTACAGTATACCATTACAGTATATGGTAGGCACACCGTAACACCACTGTGAGAATGTCCAGCAGGCATGTGAACTACTTCCGCAATTTGTTCCTATCTGTGATAGTTCATAACTAGAATGTTTGACAGTCAGAGACTTACTTATACTCTTTTAAACCTGGTTTCTTTTGATATACATTGTTTTTTGTTTGTTTGTTTTGTTTGTTTGTTTGTTTTTAACCAGGGATCCATCTCATGGCCCCACACTTGTCAGACAGGTGTTTGTGATGCAGAGCTATATCCCTGATCCTGTATTGTGATTTTTGAGACACATTGCAGTGAACATTAGAAGTGCAAATCATTTTGTATATGTTAGTAGGAAATTCAATAAAGATAGTACAATATTGGTAAATATTTCATTATTTCTAGGTTTCAGGTAAAACGATTCGAGTTTTATGAACGTCCTTTCACATGTATTATAACTGTATATTGTTATCCTTTCACTTCTCCATGAACAAAACTGCCTAGTAACAGTACACTTTAAATTCATAATAAAATTTTTGTTTTATTTGATTCTGTGACCAATAGATTGTCAGATACTTTCAAGTAAAACGTTGTTTTGAACATCTCCATGTATAAGATATAAAATGCATAAATCATGATAAAGATTAATAAATACAGTTATATTATCTTTAAAACTTCTGTACATCATCCAAAAAATGAAAATACATTTCAAACAGTAGATTTTTATGGTTGCAAATTATACAACTAAAAATTAATATCCATAATGTTTTTTGAAAATTATAATTATTGGCAACAGAAGTTATTAATGAGAAAAATGATAAAAATTCAAGAAATCATATATTACAATACTTCATATGCAAATAATAATTTGATATTTATGTTCCTGTCCCAGAAGTTTTTTAAATGGTGTTGGTAAAATCTTGTTTTCAGTTTTTCCTCATTTGGCATGTAGGAAAAATGTGTATTCAATGTTATACATTTTACCATTAATACCCAGTACCTGGACTTCTTCCTTAAAGAATAATTAGAAATGGAAGCATTGTTTTTTTTATCTGTCCAGCCTAGTTTTAAGTTTTCAAATAAATCCCTTTTTTAACCATAATCTGTAATTCTTCCTTTATTTTTTATTCATTTTCCCATCGTGCATATAGAAAGTGTAGACTATTCCAAATTACTCTGGATCCTTTTTGATCTAATGAATACATTGTATTTTCTGAGGCATAGTGTTCAATATACAGCTATTTATGTCCTCTAAATTCGTGATATGCACTCCATTCAGATGTTTCTCTATCTCATGAAAAAAAAACACACACACAGTGCTTATTTTAATTGTCTCTTTAATTTTTTTTTTAAATCTACCTTTCATGTATAGGTGAAAACACTGTCTGTGTCTATGAATAGTGAAGCTTTAATTCAATCTTCTGTGACTAACAACTCTAAGTTGAAGTAGAGACTCTGTGGTGAGATTTGGCATTGAAGTACATGGGAGAGCTGCTTAATTCCATAATACAGGACTAACCAGTATTTATTCACCTTACCTCTAAATATTTTCCAAAATGATATTATAAAAGGATAAGTAACTTAAAGGTTCTGCACCAGCATTAGTTATGTCTGCCATGAATCACACATATTTTGGCTGTTATTCCTCATGATTCTTTTTCTTGTTGTAAGTTTAAAAATGCAGCATATGTATTTGACTGAGAAAATACCAAAAGTTTTGTTTTGTTTTGTTTTGACCCAATGCACGAATGTTTAGAAAACTAAAACACTTGGAAACTCAGCTTGTTTTGATACAAGTCTTAACTAGGACTAAATGGCTTTTGTCTTTGATCATTTAATCCTTGTGTCAGCAGAGTCAGGTTGATTAAAAGCTGAACTGGTATGGGTCATGGTAATGTCAGCCAGAGACTCCCATTGTTTATGCTTACTGAATTTCATTCTCCTTGAGCCAGTTGAAAACTTTCCACAACATAATTTTTTGCAAATCATCAAAGTAAACCAAAAGAAAAAAAACCCCAAAAAACAAAAACACAGAACATGAACTATAAAATAACTGAAAATTTATTTTTTCAGTCTAGGCTGCATCAGAAGCATGACCAAATATCAGCTCAGTATTGCCACCCAGTGATTCAAGATACTGGGATGTTAGGTGACTGCTAAATAGCAATGTTACTAAGATAGAAACTAAGACAGACAGGCAAAAAATAGGATTAATTAAATTTCAGTTTTGTTACATAAAATTTATTATTATTTTTATTGCCATTTTGAGGCAGGATGAAGTGTGCAGTTCAGGCTGGCCTTAAACTCACTTTGTAGCCCACTCTGGCCTTGAACTCACAGTGGTCCTCCTGCTGCAGCCTCCTGCAAGTAATTTCTAAAACTGTGAATTAGAAAAACTTAACCTTAAAGAGTATTTAAGAAGCTCAGATATGGCTGTTACAAAAGCAGCATGTACTCATAGGTAGGGCTTTGCGGAGGTGATTGGGTCATAGGTGTGTGATTCTCACCAGCGGATTAGTCCATGAGTAGGTTTATAACTGGTTGTAATAATGGAAGATGAAGCCTGGTAGGAAGAGGTGGGTCACTTGGAGATGTGTCTTGCAATAGTGTATTTTTCTTCTCTCTCCCTTGAACTTCCTCTGTTTTCTACCTGAGATGGTACAAGCATACCTCCTCTGCCATTCCACCATGCCTTCAAATAGATCACCTATACACTGAAACTTGTAAAACTATGAGCCAAAATAAACATTTCCTGCTGGAAGTTAGGGACATGAGATATTGCATCCCAGTTATGAGACAGTAAATAAGACAGCAGGCATCATCCAAGCCATTAATCAAGGGCCAAATACAATAAAAAGAGGAAAGGAAAAACAAGTTATTTCTCTTCTTGCATTGGAACATCTGTCATCAATTGCTCTTGGGCCTAAGCACTCTTAGTTCTCAGATCTTTGTACTCAGTTTGGGACTTGTTCTCAAACTTTTGGTTTTCAAGTGGAACTATGTTGCCAGTTTTCTGATTTTCCACTTTGAAGATGACACTTCTGAGCCTGAAAAGCTGTGTGAGTTAATTCTTCATAATAAATCTATTTCTACACATCTCTATATCATCTATTTATTTTCTTCCTTGTTGGACACTCCTCCTTTGAGGAGGAAATTTAAAACTGCAAAGTTAACTAGAACAGTACTTTCCAATGAGTTTTATCTGAGAGTTTATAGTATAATTCCTTCCACACTATGGAAACATATGATATAAGATATAGTACTATGTATCTTGTTTGGTGTTACTTGAGCTTTTTGGGCATATAGTTTAATTTCTGCTTTTAATTTTGGAAAATTCTCAGTTATTGTTTCAAATATTTCTTCTGTTCCCTTCTCTGCTATTCTCCATTTGGCATTCTCAATATGCTTGTGACATCCCTTTTTTAATTCCTCCACAATTCTTGGATAGCTTACTGTGCCATTTTCATTTATTTTATTTTTCAGGTTAGGAAATTTATTTTGTACATATTTATATAACATGATGTTATAGAATGCATATAGATAATAAAGTTACTACAATGAATCAAATGAACATATCAATCATGTCACATAGATATCCTTTGTTTGGAGGAGGACATTTCTATTGACATATCTTAAAGAATACTAATTTCTTCCTTATCCATTTTGAGTCTACTTATCAAGCCACCAAAATAATTCTTTATTTCTCTTATATTGCATTTTGCATTTCTAGTAGAGTAAATCCATGCATTGGTAGTAACTTGTTCTGCAAGTGCTCTGCAAGATGAGAAATCATTTCTAATAAATTTTAATTTAGTAAATGAGCAAAGTATTTTAATAAAACAGCACAGTTCCAAACATAGCATGATCACAACTGAACCAATGGTTCTCTTTCTTTCTCTCTCTCTTTTTCTCTCTCTCTCCTTCTCTCTCTCTCTCTTTCTCTCTCTCTCTCTCTCTCTCTCTCTCTCTCTCTCTCTCTCTCTCTCTGTAGGATTGTGGGTGATTATCTTTCAAAAGCGAAAGGTTATGGAGGAGCACTGCTCTGTAGGGGAGAAGGAGAAAAAGGAGAATAAATCCCTTACTTCAAATGGTATTAGGAGGTGTGTAAAATGTAAGAAACTGCAAAACTGAGTAGAAAAGTGCCACCTGAGTCAGGCCGTAGTAGTATGAGTGATGAACGGGTTTAACAACAAAGCAAAAGCCCCATATCTGCAAAATCTGCAAAAGAAGACAAAAGCAAGTCATTCCATAGGTTCCTTGTTAATACTGCACAAAAAGAAAAAGATTCCATTAAGGAAAGATTCCATTAGTGATAGTGAAAGTCATCCTACACAATAACTCTCTTCTGTCTTATTTCTCTCACACAAGCCACAAAGGTTTTCATAGGTCAATGCAATTGCAGGTAATTTTTCTTTATGTTTTGTATTTCATTTATTATTTTGTATTATACTACAATATTGTAGTCATTTTTTACGGATTTTTTTAACAGGGAATCAAAGTAACTACCTCACGCTTTCCAGGCAGGGACTATGACGCACAGCTATGTTGTCGGTCCTATTGTCATTTTTAAATGGATATCTTTGGGTTGTGGAGCAAATCTGTACTTACATTGCTTTATAAGGGAAAATTTGCTTTGATACACAAGTACTTTGGATTACAAATCTATTTCCAGATCGAATTATGTGCACAGATCAATTGTAATGTATTTCATTTTTATCTTTTCACAGTTTGTTTCACTCTGATGACATTATTACCTTTTTGTTTTTATCTATTGTCCACTTTTTACACAAGTACCTTTTGCACATTAATTATAGTAGTGCAGACAGGATATTTGGACTGAAGAATTCACTCACTCCCCTCCACTAACTTAAGTTTGGACCCCACTGTAGGAGCTTTCCTTGTAACTCCACACCACATCATATTTGTTCTCTTTTATTCTCTGTTGTTTTTGAAACCAAGAGCTTGATTTATCTGCATGGTATGCCTTGTGTCTTTTAATCATCCCAGAACTATTTCTGTTTGCGACCCTCATTAAATGTAGCTGCTTTTCCCTCACCACTGAAGGTATGTTTCGACTCTCCTTGTATAAGAACTTGGAATCTACCTGTTGGATTCACCACATGGTAACAATAATATTTCACATCTCCTAGTGATAATAATTTAGATGACATTGTCATACATAACTCTAGTTTTGATGCTTGCTGTCTTTTTAAACTGTGCATGCCATTATTTATTTAATATGGGTTGGGAT
Source organism: Hydrochoerus hydrochaeris (assembly GCA_004027455.1). Lineage (NCBI taxonomy): Eukaryota > Metazoa > Chordata > Mammalia > Rodentia > Hydrochaeridae > Hydrochoerus > Hydrochoerus hydrochaeris. The sequence goes on from PVLA01000090.1 coordinate 612,623, forward strand.
ATTGGTTGAATATCTAGCATGTACCAGGTAAAAAGAAATAAATTAAGTGAGATTTTATGGTTTTATATTTATCTGTCTAGGTGTTAAGCTGTGTTTACTGTTCACTACAACTGAAGTTATGAATGGCTAAAATATCCCCCCTGACCTTGTTTTTGTTTCTTCTATTATGTTTGAAATGTCTTAAATAAGAATGGGGACTTTCGAACACTTACAATTGCAGTCTCCTGTTATCAAACAATATATTGATGTGCTGAAAAGCCATATGGAGAGAAGACATTTTTTCTATAATACTATTATATGTGAATCCTTGAGTGCACCTGTCCTCTTGGTCTGTGACCTTCACAAATGCTTCTCTTTTTTTTTCTTTTAATCTCAAGTTAGATAAGATAGGAGGAGCAAAGAGGGCTGAATATTTTGCCTACCTTTTGCCTCTGATCAAATCCTAGGACAGGTGTAAGAGGTTCCAATAAAATAATATTCCTTAAGGAAAAAGGAATTATCTGGTGTTAATTTAAAAATGTTTTATTTTTTTCTCTTTCTACTGAAAACAGGAGGTTATTTTTCACCAGTCTTCACAGTGAAACATTTAATGAGTCCTAGACACAAAGTTCATGGAAATGTACTTGGGCCTATCAAATTTAACAACTTTAAAATATTAACCCTTAAATTCCTTCACAGTGATCCTGCAGCAATATATCATTGATAGTTTAAGTGGTCCTAACTTTTAGGCTATAGTTACCATAATTTATATAACAAGTAACCGATTGATGCTCTATAAAGTTATTTAATTCAGTGAAAGTAATGTTTAGATTTCTTTTTCATCTCACCACAAAGAAGAGATATAGAATTCCTGGTATTCTCCAGGCTCATAAATCAAATCATAAGGAAGGGTAAACTTGATTCATTTGTAGGAAAATGGGTGCAGTTTGAGACCATAATTTTAAGTAAAATAAATCAGGTACATAAGCTGATTTCTCCTATAAGAGAAACCATATAGGAGAAACACAAAACTCTGTGCACAGAGAGCAAAATAAAAGACAGAAATAGGAATTAAGGAGATAGAACTTTCTCAAATGAGAAGTGGATCAAGATACAAAGGAAGAAAGGGAAGAGATTTGAGATGCTATATGTATGTATACCATTTTAAATATTATTTATGTTATAATGTACTAATAAAAATAAAAACTAGAAAAATGAAATTTTAAAAATCCATCATTTAGAAAGTTGAGGAGAAGCCCCTCATTGCAAAGGTCATTTTACTTTTCTGAATCATACATATTCTTTCATTTATAAGAATGTCACCAGATTTGGGGGATTCCAAAATCTATAGTGGTAGTTTCTAGGTTCTTTCTGCCCTAAGCAAAGAATTGGTCAAGATTTAGGCAAAAGATAAATAGTTTTTACATTTATTACAGGTAGGAAAATAAACGTGCTCTGCAGAGAGAGTTTGGGCCAAGTAAAAGTAGGAAAAAATACACCCCATAGCATGAGATTGGACTACTTTGAAAGAGAAACCACAGCAGTACTGTGCTCAGTGGCAACCATTTTTTATATTTCCCATTCCTCATGCTGATGACAGGTCTAGGGCATACTATCAAAAATCTGCTCCAGTTCTTTCAAGAAGAATTGAAGTTGACACAGTGTTTGGTTCCTCCTCAGGAATTTGGAAGCTGTTTCTCATATACATCCTGGAACTTTGTAATTAACAGATCATGTGAAATTCCCCTGCAAGTTTTCCATGCTCTAATTTCCTGCCTCAATAATAAGAGAATAGATATACCTAATTATCATTTTGGGGGATATGCATTTGTAAAGTATATTGGAATTTAATATTATCAAAAACACTTCATCCTCTGTCATCCACTTACCCAAAAAATATCTCTAGAGGATGCACACACTGACTTATTTCCTCTCATGTATCACTATGTTTTTGTGGCAGCCATTCTTTCTCAATTGTATGGGTTCAAAATTATTCTGTTAAAAAGGCTTACTTATTCTCTTTAAAATGGGCATTAGTTAAATTAGATATTGCAGTGTAATGGAATGAAAGTACTGCCAACAAAAGAAAATAAACTGAAACAAATAAATACAATCTAAAACTTTCAATTTAATGCTACTGAAAACATTTATGTATTTTCTGTCAGACAGAATGCCTTCTGTGTTAACCACTTCCCAGATATTTTGCCAATCAACTATATGCCTGTTCAGCTTACAGATTAATTAGTGTTGCCTGACATTTTCCCATGGAAAACTGTGACAGAATGGGCAGGACACAACAGTACTGTGCTAATCATGAAGAGCAATACATGAAATCAATCTTGTACTATATTGAGTCTTAGAAGAAATATTTTTGTACTCAATTTACTATTAAAAGGAAAGTAGATAATTCTGATTCTGTATTAAGCAATATTGTTAGTTTTAACAAGAATAAAAATGACTGACTACTCAGAGGCAAATATTTGAATGTAATTAATCATTTACATGATGTAATCTAAGATGGAAGGCAGAAAGAATTAGATCTTAAGTTGGTTTCATTTTGCTGTTCTTTCTGTATTCTGGGTTTCTTGGGTCTCCCTCCACAGGTATTTTCTAGATTCTTTCTGTGCTGACCAAAGAATTGGTCAAGATAAGCAAGGGTAGCAAGGTTTTATATTTATTAAAGGTTGAAAAGGAAACAAGCTCTGCAGAACAAGTTCTGGTCAATTAAAAGTAGGAAAAGAAGTACACTATATAGAGTGAAAGTTCACGACCATGAAAGAGAGAATACAGTGGTTGAGAGCTCAGTGGTGGCTGTCATTTGTATCTCCAACTCCTCATCCTGATATGAATTGAAGTTGCCATTTTATGGTTGACCCCAGGTGCAGGTCTTGGTGCACTGCATTGTTGATTATAGTACTTACTGAATCTACAATACTGACAAGCCATGCTCACTTACGTAGCCAGTTTGATATGGCCTAAACTTCTGCTTTGTTGACATTGAGCTAGTTAGGGTCAACTACCTTATGACTCTCAAATATTGTATATCAATGAAAAAATTATAGCCCTGATACAACCACACAAATATATGATGCTTTACAATTTAATGAAATATAGATATAAGCAAGCAGATGGTTTGTGCATCACAAGCACATATTTTTCACTTTGAATCTAAAAGTTTCTAAATGATATTTACAGTTCTAACAAGTGAATAAAGAAACAATGAAGTTTTATCTCAAGAATAGAAGAATATCTCTCACAAGTGTTAAGCAAAACAAGAAATTATTTAGTCTCTGTGCTATTGAATGGATCTGGTTCTATGTGATAAAAATATATACATCCAGTCATATTGCTTGCTGTTATTAAAAAAATGACATCACATACTACAAGTTTGGTATTATAGCTAGAAAACTGTTCCATATTAACTACAAATATTCTACAATTTTTTGGAATTTGACTGCTTTATTTAGCACATAAAGTGAAATTATTTTTATCTTATCTCTTTTGAAAATATCCAGTCACTCATCACATCTACATGAGCATTGTACTTATTAACTTTCTGTAAAAAATTCAGTATCTTTGAATATTATAGCATCTATAGTTCCTTCTAAAATGATGCAATTGCTCATGACATTTTTTATTCATAAGGAAATTCATGCACTTAGAGGAGACTGAATATAGAAGAGTATGAGGTGTACTTTACATCTTTCAATTAGCCTTTGAGATATGAGGGCTTAAAAATCAAACAAACTCATTCTCGAACATGTTCTACCCCTCAAAGAAAGTGCATAAAAAGAAATAAAGTCTAAAATCTTCTGTTTCAAAGAGGCTTCTCTATCTCTACTATATATATATACATTTTTGCACTATATAAATGCAAAAAATTGAAGTCAGCTTTCAGTTCTCAGTTTGATCATGCAATAGGTCTATAATATAAAGGTATATAGTCAAGTTTCTTACTTATAGAAAATGACTCATTACTTATTAGCCTACTGTGTTTTGCACTAATACTTTTCCTTACACCTTTAACTGATACTCTTGTCCTGATATTAAATACTCACTTTGAGTTATAGTTTACTTATATGACCAAATTATACTATAAAAGTAACAGTGCAAAACTTCTGAATCTAGATTATGGAACATACGAAACATTTTTTTAATTATTGAAATACTCCCTCTTGGGGACTAATAACCATAATGCAAGGACATACAAAGAAACTTACAAAGACATCTATGTGACAAGTACCTGCAGCATATAACTATCAGACCACAAACTTGAAGGTTTATGAATAAGCTACCTCAAGAAGGGATGGTCCTCCCCTGCCCTTCCACCAGAAACAATATGTATGCCCACCCCAGGCCTGGACTGCCCTGGACTGCTTCTGCTGGGCCTGCCCTTCCACCAGGAACATCAGAACTTTGGACTACAATGGATTGCTGTGCTGGCTGGATGAGAGACTCAAGAGCCCCTCACCCAACCAGAAAACCTCATTAGGCTCCAGTCACTGTGGTATTGGTCACTGTATCTTGGTGTAAAAAGAAACTAAGACAGCCTCGAGCCCTGATTGCACACTCTGGCAGAATCCCAGCACATGGAAAGAGACTTTGAGCCTTCTCCCAGGCAGGAACAACATGCCCTCCCTGCATTGGAGACCACATCAAGTCACACACAGGGATGGGGGCTTAACTGGGCCATGCCTAGTAAACTTCAAGGAGCAAGAAGTACTCAGAATCCAAATTAGGGCCCTGAACATGTGTTCTGGCAGAATCCAAGCACATGGAAAAAACTTAGAACTTTGCTCCAAGGCTGCAAACTTGGACTACAGCAGATTAACTGTGTCAGTGTGGTGAGTATGCCTCTAAAATAGAGGTATACAGTGGGTAAATAGGGCCAGTAGTAAAGCCCCCTCCAACTAATGGTAAGAACTTGGTGAGTCTGAAAAGAGTGTGGATGACCCCCTTCTACACACAGAAAACACCAGGTAGAGTGAAAATGGCAAAACAAAAAAGCAAATTGCAGTCTCAAACATCTATTTCACCAGGAGCGAGTACAGGAGACACTGAAATGGAGGACCCCAAAAGTAATGCACAACAAATCTCTGAAAAGATACCAAGTGAAACAAAAAAAACCCCAACTCCATGAGGCTATAGAGGAAATCAAATTAGAAGTACACTACCATGTAAAGAGAGAAGTAACAACCTTAGTAAAGGAGTTGCTGAGTGTACCTAAAGAAGAAATAGAGAAAAAAAAATGGAGCATGGGAAATTGATTGACACCTTGAATGAACAATGTATAAAACATGTAGAATTCATGAAACACACTCAAAGAGACATTCAAGAAATAAAAAATTCTATTCAAAGCATGCAAAACCGTTTAAACAAAGCTGAGGATAGGATTTAGGATCTTGAAGACAGGATCACAATTAGTGATTATGAAAGGATAGAAATTTTAAAAATAACAAAGTATCATGAAATGACAATCCAGAAGCTAGATGATGATGCAGAGAGCAACAATATAAGAATAATGGGCATTAGCGAGGATAGAGGAGTACAGGCAAATGACATACGTAAAGTATTTACAGAAATAATAGCACAAAATTTCCCAAACATGGGGAAAAAATCTATTATGCAGATAAGTGAGGCATATAGAACACCAAACAGTCACAATGAGCATAAATCCACAACCAGACACATAATAATTAAGATCTCAGACATGCAGCATAAAAACAGAATATTAAAAGCTGTCAGAGAAGACACAACTCACTTATCAAGGAAAGCCCATTAGAAGCACAGCAGAATTTTCAGCACAAACCCTTAAGTCAAGAAGAGCTTGGAGTGAGGTATTTCAAGCCCTGAAAGAAAACAAACTTCAACCCAGACTGATGTACCCAGCAAAACTTTCATTCAAATTTAATGGAGAAACAAGATACTTCCATGACAAAGAACAACTGAAGAAATTCATGTCCACCAAACCAAACCTAGAAAGAGTGCTGAAAGATGTACTACATGGAGATAAAAATGACCACAATCCCCAAAACAACAACAGAAAGAAACCACCAGGTAGGATAAGTAACTAAATAAGAGGAAAAGCAGAAAGAAACAACTGGAACATAACAGGGCAAAGTCGAGCCAGTACATATCAGTGATATCCATAAATGTAAATGGCCTCAATTCAACTATAAAAAGAAATAGATTGACAGAATGGATCAAGAAACATCACCCCACAATATGCTGTATACAAGAAACACATCTGACCCAAAAGGAAACTCACAGGTTAAAAGTCAAAGGATGGGAAACAGTATTCCATGCAACAGAAACCCAGAAAAAATCGGGGGTAAATATTCTATTTGCGGAAAACATGAACTTCAAACCTAAATGATTAAAAGGGATAGAGAAGGCCACTACAAACTTGTTAGTGGTGAAATTCAAGAGGAATAACTAACAATTATAGATATATATGCACCAAATACAGGAGCACCCAACTATTTAAGACAAATACTAATGGACATGAAAAACCAAATACACAAGAACACAATTATAACAGAAGACCTTAACAGCCCTTGGTCACAGAGAGATAGATCAACTAGACAAAAAGTCAGCAAAGAAATAACAGAACTGAATCATATCTGTGAGCAATTGGACTTTGTAGACATTTACAGAGTGTTCCACCCAACCACAACAGAATACACATTCTTCTTAGTTTCACATGGTGCATTCTCCAAAATAAACCATGTAGTATCCCATAAAACATTCTTAAGTAAATTGAAAGTTATTGAAATCATACCATGCATAATATTTGACCATAGTGCACTGAAATTGGAAATTAATGGCAAAAGAAATTGTAAAACCTACATAAATACATGTAAATTAAATAACAGCCTTTTGAACAACCCGTGGGCTACAGATGAAATTAAAGAAGAAATAAAACTGTACCTGCAATTCAATGAAAACATAGAATCAACATACTGTAATCTGTGGGATACAATGAAAGCAATCTTAAGAGGGAAATATATAGCAATAAACTGTCATATCAAGAAAACAGAATGATCACAAATAAACAAACTAATGCTACATCTCAAGCTTCTAGAAAAAAGGGGCAAGCTAAACACAAAGCTCATAGAAGAGAAGAAATTGTAAAGATTAGAGCAGAAATCAATGCAATTGAAACTAAAAAAAAACAATACAAAGAATCAATGAATCAAAAAACTATTTTTGAGAGAATAAACAAAATTGACAAACCCCTAGCTAACCTTATCAAGAGAAAGAAAGAAAAAAACCAAATTCATGTGATAAGAAATGAAAAGGGAGAAATTACTACAGATCCCATGGAAACTCAACAGGTCATAAATATCTACTTTGAAAATCTCTACTCTCATAGAGTGGAAAACAGAGGAAATGGACAGATTTCTAGAAACATATGAACTACCAAAGGTCAACCAAGAAGATGTAGCAATTTTGAACAACCCAATATCAGGTATTGAAATTGAAAATATAATTAAAACCTTACCAACAAAGAAAAGCCCAGGTCTGAATGTATTCACAGCTGAATTCTACAATAAATTTAGAGAAGATTTCATGCCAGTACTCCTTAAACTCTTCCATGAAATTGAGAAAAAAGCAATCTTCCCTAAATCATTCCTGGAGGCAAGTATTACTCTGATACAAAACCAGAGAAAGATCCAAACAAAAAAGAGAATTACAGTCCAATCTCACTAATGAACATTGATGCAAAGATTCTCAACAAAATACTGGCTAGTAGAATGCAGCAAATCATCAAGAAGATTATACATCATGACCAAGTGGGGTTCATTCCAGGAATGCAGGGATGGTTTAACAAACTCTAATCAATAAATGTATTATACCACATCAACAGAGTCAAAAACAAGAGTGATGTGGTCATCTCAATAGATGCAGAAAAAGCTTTTGACAAAGTCCAACACATGTTCATGATAAAAACCCTTCAGAAACTAGGAATACACAGCATCTACCTCAATTTTATAACTCATCTATGACAAACCAACAGCCAACATTATACTAAATGGAAAAAACTGAAAGCTTTCACTTAAAAATCAGGAACAAGGCAAGGATGTCAACTATCACCACTCCTTTTCAACATAGTTTTGGAAACGCTAGCCAGGGCAATCAGTCAAGAGAGAGAAATAAAAGGACTAAAGATAGGGAAGGAAGAAATTAAATAATCACTATTTGCAGATGACATGATACTCTATATAGAAGACTCAAAAAACTCCATTAAAAGACTGCTAGAGGCAATAAACAAGTTCTGCAGTGTAGCTGGATACAAAGTCAATGCTCAAAAATCAATAGCATTCCTGTATACAAACAAGAAACTCACTGAGAAAGAAATCACGGAAATATTTCCCTTTACAATAACATGTAAAAAATGAAATACTTAGGAATCATCCTAACTAAAAATGTAAAAGACCTATATGCTGAAAAGTATACTACACTGAAAAAGGAGATTGAAAAGGATATTAGAAAATGGAAGGACATTCCTTGCTCTTGGTTGGGAAGAACCAACATTGTGAAAATGGCCATATTCCCAAAACTGTTATACAGATTTAATGTAATCCCAATCAAAATACCATTGACACACCTCACAGATCTAGAGAAAACAATTCTAAAATTCATTTGGAAACAGAAGAAACCTAGAATAGCAAAGACAATTCTAGGCAAAAATCAAGGTAGGAGGCATCTCAATTCCTGACTTGAAACAGTACTATAAAGCCACATTGATAAAATCATCTTGGTACTGGCAAAAAAAATAGACCTGAAGATCAATGGAACAGATTAGAACATGCAAGCACAACTACAAAGACACTCAGCCACCTCATATTTGACAAAGGGGCTAAATATGTCCACTGGAATATGGATAGTCTCTTTAATAAATGATGTTGGAAAAACTGGCTCTCTACATTCTGAAGACTGAAACTAGATCCATGCATATCACCATGCACAAAACTAAAGTCTAAATGGATCCAAGACCTCAATATTAAACCAGAAACCCTAAATCTACTGGAAGACAAGGTAGGTAGAAGTCTTGGAGACATAGGGGTAGGCAGAGAATTCATGAACCAAATGCAAATTGCATGGGAAACACATCAAAGAATGAACAAATGGGATCTCACATTATTGAAAAGTTTCTGCACTTCAAAGGAAATCATCAACAGAGTGTAAAGAAAACCAATAGAGTGGGAAAGTATTTTAACCAGCATCCCCTCAGTTAAAGGACTTGTGTCCAGAATATATAAAGTATTGAAAAACATCAAACCCCCCAAATTCAAAGACCCTCTCCAAAAACGGGCAACTGAGATGAACACACAGTTCTCAGAGAAAGATATACAAATGGCAAATAAATTCATGAAGAAATGCTCACCATCACTCGTCATTCGAGAAATGCAAATTAAAACAGCATTGAGATTCCACCTTACTCAGGAAAGAATAGCTGCCATCAAGAAATCAACTGATAACAAATGTGGGCAAGGCTGCGGGGAAAAAGGAACAATGCTCCACTCTTGGTGGGAATGTAGACTGGTGCAACCATTATGGAAATCCATATGGAGAATTTTCAGAAGACCAAGATTGGAAGCCCCATTCAATCCAGTTTTTCCCCTCCTGGGTATTTTCTCAGAAGAACTGAAAAGTTCATATCTCAGTGATATATGTGCACCCATGTTCATAGCTGCACAATTTATGATAGCTAAATCCTGGAAACAACCAAGATGCCCATCAACTGCAGAGTGGATGAAAAAGATGTGGCATTTTTATACAATGGAATATTACTCAGCTATAAAAAGGATGATCTTGAGGTCTTCATAAGCAAATGGAGACAACTTGAGACTATCCTCATTAGTGAAATAAATATCATATTTATAAATATCATGTTGTGTCTCTAGTGTAAAAAGTAATTAAGAACTACAAGACTAATAAAACCAAAATGTGTAATTTCTATTGTAAAAAAGAGAGGAAAAGAAAGTGCTCTAATGGATATAACTGCACGTATGTTTGAGTGTGTAAAATAGATGACCATATTGCTGAATTTTTGTTGTATCTTTGAGCAGAACTGTTTGTAGTCTGACTGAATATTTACTATTTACCCTTTAACTTTGTAGCTTGAACAACTACATCTAGAATGACAGTACATAATTTATAAGTTACTGATTTTTTAGTGGGCTTTTTCTCTTTCTTGTTTTTCTTTCTTTTAGAGTTCTGTATTGTTGCTTCCCTTTTTTATGTTTTGTATTTTTTTCTTCTCTTTAAATAAAATTTTAAAAATGTCTAATTGCTATTGTAAAAAAAGAGGAAATAGGAAACACTGTAAAATATATAGCTGCATGTATGTTTAGGTGTCTGGGATTGATGACCATATTTCTAGGTTCTTCTTGGATTGTTGAACAGATCTGTTTGCACTCTCACTGCTTTAGTGCCCTCTTTGTGTGCTTTGATTCTGTAACTTGAATAACTATTTCTAAAAAAACAATATGGAATTTATTAACTAGTGATTTCTTACTGTTTGTCTTCTTTTCTTGAATTTCTGTAATATTTCTACTTTTTTCCTGTTTTTTTTTCTTTAAATAAAAAAAGAATCTAGCACAGATCATATGATCACCAAATTTTAAAAAGAGACAAACCATCCTACCATAAAATGGGCAGGAGATTGAAAATATATTTTTCTAAAGAAGACATCCAATTTAGAAAGCATAAAATGAGTTGCTCAGAATCATCAGTCATTCATAGAAATACAAATCATAACCACACTGAGATATTTTTCACTGTTAGTGGAATGACTCAAATGATAAAGGAATATAATGAGAGTTTGTAAACATGCAGAGAAATTGGATTACTCATACATTGGTTATGGAAATAGAAAACGTTTTTGACTTTGTGTAAAACATAGAGGATGTTCAGCATGTTAAATGCAGAATTACTGTAAGACCCAGGAATTTCAATACCAAGTGATCACCCTCAAAATTGAAATCAGGTGTTCAAAAACTGTTTGAATAGTTCATTTCAAAAACTTCTTCATGAATGTTCATAATAGCAATGTTCCCAATACTCAAAAGGCAGAAATAAAGCAATTATCCATTATGTATGAACTAATGAGCAAATTATGATATATCCATGGTATGGAATATTGTTTAGTTATATAATTAAATGATATGCTTTTATAAGATACAATCTACATGTAATTCAAATTATTTTGTCACATGGAAAATAAACAATTAGAAAAGGCTACTTAGTGTGTGATTGAATTTATGTGCAATATCTATAGTTATAAAATGAATAGATAGAAAGATTTTTGGTTGTTACCAGGGCCTGGGTGAGCAGATAATGAAGGCATGAATTCTTAGAGAATGTAGTGTTTTTATTTTTGTTATTTTGGATTGATTTGGGAACAAGAAAGTATTAATGAATGTGAAATGTTGTGAACATAACACATGCTAGTGAAATGTATAGTTATAAATGTTTTAAATGGTATATTTTATGCACATTCTACTGCATTACAAAAGTGACATAACTTGATATAGTTTTAAAGAAAAAGTTTTTATTATGCTATGTTTAAAATGAGTTGCACATTTCAGTATGTCACATGATAGCACACAAATGTAAGCATTTGTGGAAATTTAGAGTATCATTATACTTTTAGTTAAGAAAATGTTAGCTGATATGGCAGATAATATCCAATAACTTCAATTGTGATTTATGCCAATAGAAATTCATATGTGGCTTACATGAAATTTAAAATGTGTGTTTCTATTCTGAATGTCAATCTTGAAAGACATGCTTCATGGTCATTCAAAATAGACTCTGCCATATTTGGCTGTCTCATCTGTGTCGAACTTGAATGGGAAGAACTTGGAGGCATAGATATGAAAGGTTTATTTTTTGACATAAAATTAGTCCACAACATTTAGAATAACAATTTGTTGTTCAAAATGGGGTGCCATCACCACAACTAACTCTAACAGAGACTTGTAAATTCAGCTAGTTTCTGCAGAACAGATTTTTTTTACAGTTAATCAATTGCTCATATTTAAGATCATATAAACAGATTTTACATGCTTTGAGTCAGGTATGAATAGAAAGAGATTTTTCCATATTCATGTGGACCTTTCTATGTACTTTGAACTACTTTCAATAATCATGATTGCTAAGGACTAAATTATGTTAACTCTAAAGGGAGGGGAAGGTAGAGGGAATACAAAGTGATCAAAATTATTGAGATATATTTTATACATGTACCAGTTCTCCAAAATGAACTTTACCATTCTGTATTACAAATATACCCTAATAAAAACAAAAAGAAAGTCAAAAATGTATAGTGAATTTAAGTATGTAAGAAATTCTGACATCTAACTCTGTATGACTTGAATATATTTGGAAATAGGACCTTTAAAGTAAACAAGGAAAAATGATTCTGTAAATTTGGGCTCTAATTCAAATATACCTCTTGATGTTATAAGAAGAAATTTGGATACACAAAAAGACAGCAAGGCTTTGCTCAAAAAAAGAGCAAAGATAATATAAAAGCAAAGAGGAATCCACCATCTTTGAACCAAGGGGAGATGACTCCGAAGAAGCCAAATCACTGACATCTTGATCTTGAACTCCTCACCTGTATAGTTATGAGAAATGAATTTCTGATATTTAAACCACCTCATCTGTAGCACGTTTTTATGACTTCATTAGTAGACTAAACAATTACTTTCTTTTATAGTAAAATCAAACTTCAACCTCAGTGTAAATGCATTCTTTCCATTAAAAAATAAAGAGTAACAGCCTCCCCATACCCTAGTATCCTTTCCTTTTTTTGGTAAATGTATAAAATACTATTTAATGATTTTACACAAAACAGTCACAATGCACAATTTACAAACACTTTCCTTGTACCATAAAATCTCAGAAAACAACAGTACATTACTTTCTAGGAGCAATTACATTTCAAATTAAGTATGAAATTGACAGATCTTTACAGTGCCCATGAATTACACTGAATTCCAGTTGGAAATATGTAGAAATGGAAAGTAAAATCCTTTTATATGTTTATATTTTAATATCCTGAACAACAGAAGGAAAGTGTATGTCAATATTCAATGAGCTTTTTTCAGATTTTAGGGTTAGTACCCAGCTCTAATAGATTAACTTTGAAGACATGAGCTCCTGTTTATGTTAGTAATATTCCCATAATTTGTAAAATTTGACCTTGTGGTCTTTACTGTTCTCTGAATTTAGTCCTGTACTTTATTCAACTCCATGTATGCACATTTTACTTTGGCTGTAACCATTGTTAGCAACCCTTCTGTGAATGTGTCACTAAAGGAGGATGAGCATTCCAGGAGCTGATGTGGGCCTTCTGAGAGTCTGGTGGCACCTTCTTTACAGAATTCAATACAGCCTGAATTGGGTCAAGGAAGAGTAATTTCACTACCTTGTCATTAACTTGTTAAGGTTTCCACTTAGGATTATAGATAGGTAAATTATTTAGATATATTATAGGCAGTCAGACAAGACTCGGCCCTCAAGAAGTCACTGCAGTAGACAATTGTAGCTGGAGCAGTAGCTACTGAAGAGAAGGCTTCAAAAAAGAGAGGAACAAATCCACGCATATACTTCAAACGGAGATAAATAGCAGTGATTTATAGTCTAAATAGGTATCAGTCACTACAGGTGGAGGACCAAAACTTTCTTAATGCACCCTTTTCAGGAAAGACTTTTTCCATTCCTTTTGTGTTTGCTACATGACTAGCTTCCACATTTGATGCTCATTTAATCAAAATTAGCTAAATGTCTACACTTGTAATCCTATTGGTTAACCATAATTTTGTCCCACTTCACAAACACTTTGTGATTTTATATTGGACCAAAATTACCTAATTGGTGATACTTGTAATCTTATTATTTCATCATAGTTTTGTCTCACTTCACACACTCCTTATGATTTTTGGTTAGATCAATATTACCTAAGCACTTACAGTAATCTAATTGGTTGATTACAGTTATGTCTCACTTTAGACCTGCCTCACCTTATGGTTTTGCTCTATAAGACTCCCTTGAGAAACACGATCCACAGTCACCCACTCTGGACACATTTTCTCTCTTATAGACAGAAGTTTTTCTTTCTCTTAATGAATACTATCTACTCTTACTTCCATATACTTAGAATTCATTCTTCAATTTTAAAAACTCAGATTATTGGATGTCTGCAAGGGTGGAAATTATACTTCCCTTATATTATTTGGAGGTCTTATATCAACCTATATCACTAGGTCCTCTTGTGGAATTTTACTTTTCATACATGTTTATGCATGTGTAACTGTATAAGTGTGTATCTCCTTAGAAACTGTGTAATATTAAATTCACTAACACAAATTTAATGACTCATAACTAAAAAGAATGTAAAAGTTTTCAGCATATTTGGAGGCAAATGACACATTGTTTTTCTTGTAAATGAAATCAAACCCTTTGCCACATGCAGCAGCAAACCAAAGCTATGATTCACAGAGTGAAAATACTAATCGAACTTTTGAGATTGTAAGCACATCACCAAATAGCAACTATATTTTATTGTTTGTTCCTTATAAGTAGCCTGTCCTTCCTTCAACAAACACGTAGAAGAAGCAAGAACCACCAGTGTCCACAAATTTTGTCATTGCTATGAAATTAAGATAATAGAGAATGTGATAGTCTTCCTTGAAATAAATAAATAAAGGGAATCCCTTAACATGAAGAAGACACTGGTACAAAAAATTAAAATCATGGGAGAACAAATTGAAACATTATATATAGCTTTATTTCTACTTTTTTATCTTATTCAATGATCAATCAGACCACCAATATTTACTGAAAAATATATAGACAAATAATCTTGGTTCTGCAACATTTTCTTAAAAGTCAATATATCTCCCAATTTACTAGAAGTAATGAGATCGATTCAGGCTGCAATATATACCCCAATTATGCATGCTGCATATATAACCTTAATCTTCTTTTTAATACTTTAATTTATAAGCACATATAAATAATACACCCAATCTTTATTAATTGAAACAAAAATATTATTACTGTTTAATCATAGTATTTATCTTCATAAAACTACCAAATACTCAAATTATTGTAATTCTATTATAGACAAGTGAGTTAGGTGGAAATAAATAGGCAATCAGACAGGGACAGGTCCTTGAGGAAGTCAAGGTAAAACATGAGAATATTGTACATCAAAACTGGCTGGAAGGACATCTACAGAATGTAAGGCCTCAGGATAAAGTCATCATGTCTGGACTTGCATGGTTCCATAAGTGATGAATGGAAACAAGATGACATAGCAATTGTAATCCATTGTACCATCCATTAGGTTCAGATATTCCAAAATTAATGATGTCAGTCATATATCCTTGCTGTATGCTCCACTTCCCATTTGAATCAGTATTAGCTAAATGAGTATAATTCCCTCAGGAGATATGTATACCTAGTCCCCAATAAACATTGCCTACTTTCCCTTTCTCTCTCTCTCTCTCTCTCTCTCTCTCTCTCTCTCTCTCTCTCTCTGTGTGTGTCTCTCTCTCTCTGTGTCTCTTTCTCTGTCTCTCTCTCTCTCTCTCTCTCTGGTACTGAGAATCAAACTGAAACCTTGTACTTGCCAGGCAGGCATTTCTGTCATTGGGCTATACTCCCTGCCCATCTTTCCTAATCTTAACATCCTTCGGCTTTTGGAATTCATTCTTTGGACCACAGCCAGAGTCCCAAATAACTGGAGGACACACAGGAGTTGCCCTCAGGCATAACTGGGCCAGGCCCAGAAACCTCCAAAGGCTAGCAGGGGTATGAATTTGGTCCCAGGAGCCAAACATGCACCAGTTGAATCCCAGCACAAGGGGAAGCTTTGGAAAGTCACTCCCACCTGATAAAACCATGCTGTGTCACTAAGGATGACTGTGATGTTTACGGGACAGCCCTGTTCTTTGTTGTGAGTGTGACTTCTTGGTTCCAGCATAGAACCCTCAACTTATCAGTACAACTCCTTCACCCCACTAGTATAGACTTCTTAGTTTCTACTGCTGAACTTTGGGCCTTCCCAGCATGGATCCATAAAAGAGACTGGTGTGAGGCCTTCTTGTGGGCTCTAGACCTTCAGTTAGATTCATGGGAGGCATTGTCATGAGCTCTGGGTCTTCATCTGGACTCATGTGGGACACTGCTATGGGATTCAGGCCATTGGCTAAATATTCTATGTCTTTAGCATTGTGGATAGATTTCCTGCATTTTCTTGTGTTAACCCTGGGTGACCACCCTAAAAACAATATTATAAACTCAATGTCATGATTCTAATTGCTCTTTGTATAACCCCTGACTACAACATGTAATGAAAGAAATGCTGAACACATTTAAAGAAGACATAATTAAAACATTAGAGGAACAATGCAAAAAGATGGAAACACTGAATGAACAATATAAGAAACAAACAGAATGCATGAAGCAGATTAAAAGAGATGTACAGGAAATCAAAAATTCCATCAAAAGTTGGCAAACCTGCCTCAACGAAAGTGAAGATGGCATTTCAGACCTCGAAGACAAGATTGCAGCTAGTGAACAGGAAAGGAAAGATCTTTTAAAAATAAGAAGGAATCATGGAATAACAATTGAGCAGCTGTAAGATGATGCAAAGAAAAACAACATAAGATTGATAGGTATAAATGAAAAAGAAGGTGACAACACAAATGATATCAAAAGGCTATTTACAGAAGTAATAGCTGAAAATTTCCCAAACATGAGAAAGGAAACTAACATACAGATCCATGAAGCATATAGAACTCCAAATAACCATAACCAAAATAAAAGTACACCAGACATATAATAATCAAGATCTCAGAAATCCAACATAAGTACAGAATATTAAAAGCTGCTAAAGAGGAGGAATTCATTCTTTGGTATCAGGGAAAATGAACTTATATCAAATATATAACAGGTTGGTAGTTTTTTGTCCTATATCAATATCATATCAATTAGTTCTAATGTTTTTGTAGTTTTTTATAAAATATTTTACATATTTTATTTTATTCACACAGATTTGAGACAGAAACATCCTGCTTTTGTTTAATAGTCACACACTATTATTCCATTGCAAGTAGCTATGGAATACATTTTCAATGCAATCTGTAAAGTTCAGATTATTTTAGTGATTACTGGCAGAGCATTTGAATGTCAAGTTTTTATTTAAAAGCTGTCTGTAGTTTTGAGTTAAGAATGAAGAAATAAACAACTATAGAAAGGATACAAGAAAAATTATAATTTTAAACCTGTACTTTTAAGAAAAAAATTGCATACAAAGTCTTTGTTCACCTTCCAGGAAACTTACTCCCCAAATCCCTAAGAGTTTTAAAGATACACTACCTGTAATTGAGCCTTTCATCTCTATATTGAGTCTACACTTTTCCTCAGATATTATATGGATTCAAAGATTCCATAGATTCCACCCTCAAGGAAATAGTACAATTAATTGAGTATGATATCTCCAAACTTGAATCACATGCAAATGGTTTGCATTCTAATCTATCCCACTGAGGACTAACATAACACTAGAAATACTTAGTATAAGAAAAATATAAAATTAATGTTGAAATTTTAAAATTTACTATAGTAAAAGACACATTGCCATTAATCCCTTTTAAAATACTCTCTTATCCCATCATTCTTATCACTTCATAAAATATCTGTGGAAATTCTCTGTCATTCCTGATGTCTTTATGGAGTGTAACAAAAAATACAATGAATGCTGCTGCCCAGTCATATTCAGCAGAAAGGCAAGGTCCCAAAAAAATCAAGATGTGTCTTTCTCCACTTTATTCACTAGATCTGGCACTCTGGAACAGCTGGCTCTTCTGAAACTTTCTGAATAAATTGTTGCTAGAATTTTGATAAGGATATCTTCCAATCCATGAATACAAGATATAATTGCATTTTTTTATTTAAAAATTCTTCAGCGGTGTTACATATTTGCAGTGTGGAATCTTCTACTTTTTTGAATTATTTTATTCCCAAACATTGTATTATTTTTGATAGCATTATAAATGGAACTGTTTTCTGTGAGATGCTCATTGCTAGTGTATGAAAATAATTTGATTTTGCATCCTGCAAATTGAGTGATTTTTTAATATGTTGAAATGTTTATAGAACTTAGAATTTCCATATTTAACACTATGTCAACTACAGAGAGAAATAACTCTACTTCCCTCTCATCAATTTGAGTGTGTTTTCCTTTTTCTTGTCATATTGATCAGGTTTTAATTTTTATCAGTTGATAAATAATGCTAAGTAAATTCAGTGTGATACTCTCAGAAGATTCATTTTCAGAGAATTTTAGGTTTAATATTCAGAGAAAAAGTTGTGCATGCCACACATTGGCCTACATACAGGAATCAATCATAAACTTTGAAACCATGAATTTTATCATTTCCTTCTTTTCATTTGTCTGCGTCTGTGTGTGTGTGTGTGTGTGTGTGTGTGTGTGAGTGTGTGTGTATTGGACTGATAAATGAACTCAGGGCCTTCATGCTGAACTGCATCACCCATCTCTTTTTAACTTTTATTTTATTTATTTTCATTTTGAGATAGAGTCTCACAAAATTGCTAATTTTCTTAGGCTGTCCTCAAACTTGTGTGATCCTCCTGCTTCAGCCTTCCAGTGTGGTATACGTGCAAAATGTCCAACTTTGACTTTTTATTAAGTTGACCTGTAGTAATGTCACAGTTTTATGTTTTGCCTTCACTAAAATTCATGCTGAATCTTACTCTCCACTACTTGAGCAGTTAAAAGTATAGCTTTTAGGAAGTCACTGGGTCATGAGAATTCTTCTTATGATTGGGATTAGGTACCCTTATTAGAAGGGCTTCATGGGGAAAGTTATCATTTTCACTCCTTTCATCCTTTTTGCTGTTAGGAGACTTGTTTTCTACTTTCCAAAGTTTGAGACAATGAGACACAGTGTTAAAAGCTGATAGTGTGCCTCACTAAAAATCTAAATCTGTTGATTTAAATTTCCTAACCTCCAGAATTAGCATAAATAAATTTCTGTTCTTTATATATTACCCAGTCTTATATATTTTATTACAGAAGTACTAAAAGACTAGAAAAGATATTAACATTTATAAATCAAAATTGGAATTTTGGAAACAGAAACACTGTAATCTGCAGGATTGCCCATTGTTATGATAACCTGAAGTTGCAGAAGAGCCTGTACTCAGTTTGGTTCCAATGTCTGAGAATGATGATGTTACAGAAACACACACACACCACAGAGGCTATGAAAATATTAATTACTTATATACCTGAGGTCTCAGGGACAGCACATTACAAACTACTCAAATAGGTCTGAAACAAGAGCAAACAACCAAGAAAGACCTAGGTTTTGCTTTAAAGGATGGACCTGAGATGAAAGGACTTAGGCAAGCAGGAATTTGTGTACTTAGAATCTCCTGCCTGTGTCAAAAAGAAAGTCCTATTTTTTTCTTATCACCTTGCATACATGTGATGCACAAGTAGAGGAGGCAGAAGTGAAGCAAAAAATCTGGCACAAGTAAAATATTACATAATGGAGTGTGACCACATAGGCCAATTCCACTCTTTGTCAGTATTTGATTTGTTTCTAATTTTGTTTTTTAAGAATCATAGTGCTGTGAATATTATTCTGTATGCCTGTTGGGAAACATATGCATACATTTTGTTCAAAATATGCCTATAAGTGGAGTAACTTGATTATAGAGTTTGTTTATATTCTGTTTAACATATACTAACAATTTTGTAAAGTTATCATATCACTATATGATATGATAACTATATGATATGATAACACATATCATCAGCAGTCATTTTGAGTTTTGGCGAGTTACTCTACAGCTTCACCCAACATTCAAAATCTTCTATTTTTTAAACGTTAGTCATTTTTCCATTATTATACATATGATTAATTAAAATAATGCACGTTGATATCTATTACAACGCTTATTTACCTGTTTTATACTCTCATCATCACCATCATTTCATTGTCATCATCATCACATTCAAAGCACATTTTAAATGAAATCCTGGCACTGTGACTTTTAAGGCACTATGATTTACTGAAAAAGAAAATTAACAAATACAGTAGCAAGAATCAGAGTTACTAAGCTTGTGGTGCTCATAGTTTTCTTGCTAAACTTCTTTTTATTCATGGTCAAAATTAGATTCTCATAGACACATTATTTAGAAATTTTTCTCCTTAAGGGAGATGTTATTACCTCTAATTTGAGCTACTCATATATTTTGAAACTAGGTTAGTCCCATAAGGCTATTTAAAGGTAACCTAAGCACATCTTCCCCACCAAGGACAAGTTTACATGTGGGCTTCTGTGCTTTCCGTGCCATCTTCAGGCTGTACCAGGTGTCTTTGAAATACGGATTTACAGCGTGGAACTATTTGTGTATGACCTTCTGTCTGTTTAATTCCAGGTAAGTGTATCCATTGTTTTCTAAATCAACATTTCAACTGGTCTGTCATGAATTTCCTATAGATCTGTTCTTGACAAATAAGATATACTGGGCTGGGGGTTTAGCTCAGTGGCATTAAAAAAAAGATACACTACATAGAATATAAATAGATCGAAGCCTAAACTCAACAGTTTGAAGAGGAAATTGCATATGAATAGCTTCCAAAATGTAACATTTAACCACTGCTAATAACCTAACACATGAATTAAACACGATAGCCAAAAAAAAAAAAAAAACACTTTAAATCCAAAATTCCAGTTTTAAGATTTTAAACATCTGGGGCTGGGGATTTAACTTAGCTGTATGAGTGCCTGCCTGGCAAGTATGAGGTTATGAGTTCCGTCCTTGGTATCAAAAAAAAAAGATTCTAAACATGCGGTTGGTCACACTAAATTTAGTCTTACCTTTTGCAGCCTTATTTTTGTTATTTTTTCCCAGGCCTATGCAGGCACCTGGACAGTTTAAATATCCAGCACAATGTGGCTGATAAAGGTCGAAGTACACGTTTTCATTTTGTATAGTCTTTTGAAATTTTACCTGAATACAAAGTATAGAAGAAAGAGATTTAAATTAGAGACTTCTGAGTGTTTCTTATGCTTGTCACCACTATAAATATTATTTTGTAAGTGTTGTGTAAATGCATGGCACAAATTTTTAAATATTATATCTTCATTATTTGAATACTAAATACTTGTGAAATTCCTTTTTAAACATAAAATATGATGCCCCTAATATAAATGTTGGCTGCAACTAAAAGCACGTTCTATGCTTAGTAAAACAAAAGAGAAGGATAAATATCATTTGAGCTACTTCCTTACAAGATAACTGTTTCTCTATTCCTTTTAAATTAATGTAAATTTTCCAGCTTGACGATTATTTCATAATTTAGGGAATAAATTTTTTATGGTCCCAAGTACCATATCTTTCAAATATAAAAATCAAGAACAGGATTTCTCTCAGCCTCTGGGAAAGTAAATATCTAATTTAGATATGTGCCAATTAGCAAACAAAAGATGCATATTCACAGTGGGAAAAAATATTTGCAAACTCAGGAATGACACAATGTCCTCCACAGTGTGATCCACACTGATCAATCTGTCCCCTAACATCTTGCAGAAAATTTCCACTACTTCAGTCCAGTATTAAAATCTTTCCTACCTTTTGTTTCAGTAGAGTTTAGTCTGTTTCCTACTGAAAATGCTTGAGGAAAATCTTCCTTGCCTGTTTACATTTATCCAGTACCATTTTCTTTGTTTCTACATATTGATGAATATGCTTATCTTAATTATGAAATTGTCAATGATGCATAACAGTAGATATTTACTGAGTGAGAATGAAAGTAACCTTTTTTTAAACTACATGATTTGCCAGACAATGCACTAGTTACGTTATTTAAATTATTCTTCCAAATTAAATGGTCCAATTGCCATGGTTTGTTGTAGAATAAAATATTTCCAAAGAGGCAGGATTCTTAATGCTAAAATGAAGACAGTACAAAGCAAACTGAAACATTTGATTACTCTGCCCAGGAAGAGGCATTGAATGATGTATTAACAACTAATTTTGGTAAATTCCCAAACATTAGTTCTCCCAGTGATACAGTTAGTTTTCATTGTTCAAATTTCAATGTTCATTCCCCAGTTTTCAGTGCTCAACATGTTTAAAATAATGTTGATAATGATACTGGAGTTTCAAAAATATAACATGTATTGCCATATTTATATTCTGGAATGTTAAATTTTACAAGGTGCACTCCATAATAAGATAAAAAAAATATAAGCACTGACCTATGACATAACTGAAATAATTTCAAATAATGCATGGTGTTTTGACCTGAACTAAATGTTGTTATAATAAAGATGCTTCAGAAAACCCTAAATGAGGCTTAAAATCTTTTGGCAGTTATCATATTCTGTAAATAAGTGGAAATTACTCTAATAAGAGTAAACAAAGGCTATTTTTTAAAGATTACAATAGAGAAAGAGTCATCTACCTTTAGTTGCATTTGGTAGATATGAGAAATGAACAAAGGAATTGAAAATCTTTAAAGTTTACAGAAAAAAAGACTTCATGTACATCCTGATTGGAGGTTGCTGGCCTAGGTAATTTTTACATTGGCTAACTGAAAGAGTTCTAATATATCGGATTGTCCTTCAACTAGCAGTAATCTACCATGTTTTGATCACTCTGGACTGATTGCTACAGAAGTTATACTTTAGCTTCTTAGGCAGTTGGCCACAAAGAGTATGAGTCAGAGTTCCATTGTCAGAGATGCCATTGCACTTTTTCCTTCACTTCGGAACATGTGCTTTATCCTTAGCAAAGTAGAAAAATCACAGAGCTTTTCTTCTACTATTGTTTCACATATGAAATAAGAGATAATTATAGTTGGATTTGCCATTGGCTTATAACTTCTGGCCAAGGCAAATTTATACGGTGATCAAGCTAGACTCTTACCAGGTGTGTGTTAAGAATGATGCCTGTCATGAGAAAGGGAATTACTGTGCTTGTCATAGATAAGTGACTGCATAATGATAGGTCAGAAGTCCAGGAATGGTCTGGAAACCAAAAGACCCTTCTTGTAAATGACAGTTGCTACATATTTTCACATGTGATTGGGTGCTTTGAGGTACTGAAAAAAAAGCAATGAATGACATTAAGAAATTCATTATTGTCAGTCTTTGACCTTTAATTTTGTGAAATACATATATATATTCTAAATACACATATATATGATTATATATACATATATGCATATATATATAATAGTATGCTGTGGACTATCATATATGCATATATATATATATATATATATATATTTAATAGTATGCTGTGGACTATCAAAATTTGAGAATTCAAAGATTAAATGAAGTCAAATTTAGTAAATGGGAATATTTCTGATTTGGACATTCAAATAGAGTAAAAGAAAATAGGATTAAGTGCTGGACATCTTCAAAATAATCATACACGTTGAAGCACTGATAACACTATGGTGATAGTAGGACTCAAGACCCTAAAGTTAGACATCTTAATGTGCTTTAATTTGAAGTCTGGATTTTACTAAATAAGTGACAAACAATCATCAATGTCATGTCATAATACTGTCCTTGGTAATGCAATGATGTCAACTAGCTGGAAGCCTTATACTTCAGATAATGTAGTCTTTACAGATGTTTGACAGAATTATTACTTTTTCTTATACAATATTTTACTCAATTTTCCATTATGGACTGAATTATGATCTAAGGTCAAAAGTGTTGAAGCAATGTATTACTCAGGAGTAGAATAATTTCCTAAGATGTGTGAGATCGTAAGTTTGATTCCCAGAAGCATAAATAAAGAAGAAAAGTAAAGATTGAATATTCAGCAGGTACTTGAGCTACTGTATAGAACTTATTAATATTGAATACTCAAGAGTTACTTGAGCTAGTGCATAGAATTTACATGGCAGTCCTGTTCTCCTTGAAAACCCTATTAAAGTATTTGTAACTTCTTGTCAATAGGGAGACGCTTAATGAACTCATCTGAGGTGAAATTCTTACATGTAAATCATACTTTTTGTCCTAATGAAACAATTTTGTTTTCAAATATCGTGGAAGGAGTCAACAAGATTAATCACAATTAATGACATTTCTTAACATTTTCTTGGATTCTTTCAATGAAAATTCTCTATGATGTATTGAATATTTAATAAATAATATACATTACAGCTGCCATGTTCTTTCTAAAACTTTATGTACTCTCAGGCGATACTGCAGGGGAGAAAAGCACGATTATATTTGTCAGGATTTCCCTGAATGTTGCTTTAACAAAGACAGCTAAATTCTTGGTCCTAATTCATTTATAGGTCCGTGAACAAAATTAGTGTAGTGTAGTGATCAATGCTATCATAGTTTCTTCACTGAAGAAAAGAAATTTACATGGCTGCTCAAACTCAAAATTTCAGGAAGGTCTCTGAGCTTGAAATCTAGGATGTGAAACTACTGTGTGTTTTATCTTCTTTGAGTGGTTTTCATCTTTCTTGTTTTGTAAGGAAATCCTTTTCATGCAAGGGAATGTTCTTTTAACAGTGCATTGGTGCTCAAGAGGAGAGATTTTCCTTCTACCCTAAGGCTTCCATTATGTTAGTATAATGGATAGCATAGGATTATTTCTGCAATATTTAATTTTGTGTAACAGAAAAACTAAAGTTCTTTCTCTCCAAGTAGCTAATGGAATTAATCATCATCAGAAAATTATTGAGAAATTAGTTATCAAGTATATATTATTTATATTTGCTTTTTTTCTAGAAGACAAAACTTACAGTGATACTTTCATCAAAGAATGGCTATAATGAAAGGCATTTGACAACAATTAAAGAATAGGACAAAATTGAAAATGCAGCTCAGTTACACATTTAGCAGCACAATTTGTAATAGCTAAATATTGGAAACAACCAAGTTGTCCATCAACTACAGAGTGGATGAAAAAGATGTGGTATTTTTATACAATGGAATATTACTCAGGTATAAAAAGTATGGTCTTCAGACCTTCATGGGTAAATGGAGACAACTTGAGACTATCCTCATTAGTGAAATAAATAAGAGTCATATTTATAAATATCACATTGTGTCTCTAGTGTAAAAAGTAATATGGTCTATAAGAGTAATAAAACCCAAAATATGTAATTGCTATTGTAAAAAAGAGAGGAAAAGAAAGGGCTCTAAGGGATATGACTGCATGTATGTTTGAGTGTGTAAAATAGATGACCATATTTCTGAATCTTTGTTGGGTCTTTGAGCAGAACTGTTTGCAGTCTCACTGTTTGAATGTGTACTATGTATCCTTTAATTTTGTAACTTGAACAACTATACCCAAGATGACAATGTGTAATTTATAGACTAGTGATTTCTTAGTGTTTTTTATTCCTCTTTAAAATGTTTTTTCTTTTAGAATTCTGTACTGTTGCTACCCTTTTTTTGGTTTTGCTTTTTTTTCTCTTTAAATGAAATTTTTAAAAAGTGTAATTGCTGTTGTAACAAGGAGAGGAAATAGGAAGTTCTATAAAATATATAACTGCATGTATATTTAAGTGTGTAGGATTGATAACCACATTTCTAAATTCTTGTTGGATTGTTGAACAGATCTGTTTGCTTGAATGTCCACTTTGTACACTTTAATTTTGTAACTTGAACAACTATTTCTAAAAGGTCAATATGTAATTTATCAACTAATGATTTCTTACTGTTTATCCTTTTTTTGAAATTCGGTAATATCTCTATCATTTTTCTGTTTTTTTCTCTTTAAACAAAAAAATTTAAAAAATACAAAAAAATTGTGATGAGGGACAAAGAAGGGTATTCTTTATCAGATAGAAGATGTACTTCATCAGGAAAATATCATAATTTTAAACATATACCCAACTCACAAAAGGACACACAAAATATGTGGTATGAACACTGACAAACTTGAGAGAAGAAATAGAAAATTGTCCACTACTGTTCAAAGAATTCAATACCTCATTTTCAGCAGTATACAGAAAACTAGATAAAAGACCACTAAGCAAAAACAGATTGTCAAAAGTGTTATACAGTAAGTGGACTTAATTGAGTTACAACTTCTTACCTACCAACAGTGTCAGCATAGAACATTCCAGAATACATTCTGTTAGTCCAAAATACATTTCATATAATTTAAAAAAATTTAAATATTGAGCAATGGCCATGAGGAAGTGAAAGTAGTAAACAATAACAGAAGGAAAATTGGAAAAATTCACAAGCATGTAGAAATTAATATTCTTAAACAACAAATGAAGAATTATAGTGAAACTAGGAAATACTTAAAGATAATTAATAAAAATATAACATAACAAAAAACGGGATGCAGTAAAACCCAAGTTTGGAGGGAAAGTTATAACTATACATATCCATGTCAAGAAACAAAAAAGATCAAGATCCAAAATCAATAACTAACTTTATACTTTAAGGATCCCTTTTGGATTTATTCAGAGGTTATACCTCATAACATGAAATTCAAATGAAAATTTGGTTTAATTAGAAATAATTGTTTGTTATATTCAAATACATATACTGAAATTCCCTAAGAAATAGCATTTTAAACAGAGGCTAATACATGAAAATTAATGTATGCCACAGGGTGTAATGTTTCATATATTTTCCTTTTAAAAATTCTGAATCAGTTATTAATGTATGGAAATTTCAAATTAAAACTGGAAATCACTTGCCTTTTCTAAGTAATCACTAAGTGATTTCTTTCAATATATATTCTACTTCGCAATACAACAGTTTGATATATGTGGCATGCAATCCAAATTGATTTTCAGGCTAAGGTCTCAGAAAATAAAAATAATACAAGTATGTTGAACTGATAATGGTGGTACATACCTGTAATCCCATGACTCAGGATACTTAGGAAAGAAACTATATCAACAATATTTTCAGAAACATTATATTTCTTATTTTCTGTAAGAAACAAAAATTAAGTTATTGGTTTACATTCTAAAACATATACTGGTAGATTTCTTTATCCTGGCCATTTTTTCTGGAGTGAGATGCAACCTCAGTGTTGTTTTAATTTGCATTTCTCTAATGACCAATGATGCTGAACATTTTTTCATATATTTATTTGCCATTTGTATTTCTTCATCTGAGAACTGTGTATTCATCTCAGATGTCCATTTTTGGAAATGGTCTTTGATTTTGGAGATATGATTTTTTTTAGTTCTTTATATGTCTGGACAGGAGTCCTTTGTCTGGGGGACTATTTACTAAGATTTTTTCCCAATTTATGAGTTTTCTTTTCACCATGCTGGATATTTCTTTTGACATGCAAAAACTCTTCAATAGGACATGATCCCAGTTAGTGACCCTGTGAAATATTTCACATGCGGTTTGATTCTTGTTCATGGATTCTCTACCTACCGCTATGTCTTCAAGATTTCTCTCTACTTTGTCTTCCAACAAGTTTAGTGTTTCCTATTTAGAAGAAAACAAGAGGCAATATGATAGACAGTGAAGATCTCTGGTTGCCTTGCTTTGAAATCTGTGTCTCTTACATTGTTTTCTTATGATCTGTTTTGTTCTTTTCAATATTACCCTCTTTAAAATAAAATTTAAAAAACATATACTGGAATACATGTCTTCTGTGAAATAGAACAGTTCAGGTATCTTGATGAAGGACAAAGTAAGATATAAATAAAGATATAAAGCAAAATAACTTAAATATTAAAAATACCCTAAGCAACTAGCTTACAGTATACAATATGCTTGAAATCTTTATTTGCTGCAGGTAACATAAGTAATCATAAAGGAAACAATCATTGATTTCAAAGACAATTTATTTTCTGATTCTTTTTACTTTTGGTTGATAGATTATATAATTTATATTTCAGATTATTTACCATGTTTCCCTATAGTTGTTATGTTCCTGTAATTTAGTTAAAATAATTCAGCCTACATAAAGTGATTTGAAATGTGTCTTTAAGTTACCATATTTTATTCACAAAACCTAGAGAAAATTATTTTCTACTTAAGAACACATATTACTGGTTTATCTAGGTAGAATTTGATCAAAAGGCCACATACTCAAGGAAGGTATTTACAGGCTTCTATATTTTACTTCATATAAATGTTGTAGAATTACATGATAGTTATTTAAAATAATTTCCATTGAGAGATGTGTGATATTCAACATGTGA
Source organism: Hydrochoerus hydrochaeris (assembly GCA_004027455.1). Taxonomy (NCBI): domain Eukaryota; kingdom Metazoa; phylum Chordata; class Mammalia; order Rodentia; family Hydrochaeridae; genus Hydrochoerus; species Hydrochoerus hydrochaeris. The sequence goes on from PVLA01000090.1 coordinate 640,834, forward strand.
GTTGACTAGTTATTCTGAGTCTAAGGGACTGACACAAGCAAAGTATAAGCATCTGTTTATTTATGCCTTTTAGAATTTGCCTAAGGATGAAATTAGAGATATCTTGTATACAGTTTTAACTTCATTAAGTCAAGATAAGCACTACTAAAAATTAGACAAATCCTATCGTTAGAATGCTACATTTTTTCCATTGACTACAGGAATATAAAGTAGTATAGACACCTTAGAAAACAGTTTTGCATTTCATCAAATGTATTACAAAGTGATTTTTAAATACATATTTCAATATTTTTGTAGTCATCAATATCTTTAATTTTTATATTTATTCACAGTCAGTTTTGCTAAATTGTGTCTGCTAGTATGTGTTGATTTTTTTCTACATCTAGTTTGATGACATACATTCTTTCTTGGGTACATTTTTTTCTGGTTGTTGAGACAAAATAACCTTGAAAGTTAGAGAAGAAAAGGTTTATTTGGCTCCCATATTATGGAAGTTTTATTCCATATTCAACTGGCTCCAAGGCAGGGTAGAATAGGTAAGGCACAGTCTTTCCTAGTGGCTACAAGCAACAAGAGCAAAAGAGCAAAAAGTGTAGGGGCATGCCCCCTTCCCTCATTTATATTGTGTGCCAGATTCCTACCACTGGGTGGATGCAGCACTCACATCATCAATCCCAGTGCTAGACAGTGTAACAGTCACAAATTCTAGACTCAGTCACCAACATGACTGTGTAATGCTTTGGGGAGACACCCAGACACAAAAGATAATATTCCACTCCTGGGTCCCCAAAGAGTCAAACACATCCTTTCTGGAAAATGCATTTAGTCTACCACCAAGAGTTGTCAAAGTCCTAACAGTTTCAGCATTGTTGAAAATTCCAAGTCCCAAGTTTCCCTTGAGATCTAAGGCCAACTCCTAGCTGTAATCCCCTGTACAAATGAAAATGAATATTGAATGGGACAATCTAAATATTACCAATCCAAAGACTAACAACAGGAGCATACAAAAATTGGGACTAGAAGAAGTCTGATACCCAGCAGGGCAAACATTAATTCCTGGGGTTTCCAAGTTCAGCATCTGATGCAATCTGGTTTTCAGCTCCAAAAGGCTTGAGTGACTTCACCCTAGGGTATTTTTGGTAGTTTAACCTCCCATGGTTTCTATCTTGGGCTGAGTTTGCTCCCTCCTTGAAGGTTTCCTTAGACAATACACACTCCTGGCTTTTCCAAAGTTCTGGGTTCCCATTGCACCTTTAGCTTTACACTCACAGCTTCACATACTTGTCTCTCAAGGGAATGTTGCCTGGTTTCTCAGGACTTCTGAAATCAGACAGGAATCTTTTATAACTCAGAACTCTTGCATTATGTATGCACCTAAAGCCAGCATGATGCTGATTTCTGCTGCCCACTGGAGCAGTTGCCAGGCTTTCTTCTCTCTTTGTTGTAGGAGTTAAGTGCCTGTATCACTGACTACTTTGAAGTTGATTTTGAGGAACAGATTCTCTATGCTTACATCATTCTGTAACCTACTACACCTGATACCATTTTGGAAACAGGTGCGGCCTCCACCACCATTCTGGAACATGGTGATCTGAGTCTTTCTCCTCAAAGCAAAGTCTTTCACTTTCATAATTTTGAGGCTGCAAAGACTGGTGACCTGCAGCTTCCTGTGATGCTCCAAGGCCACATTTTTTATTTTTCTGTTCCTTCTCAGCAATCACGAACTCAGCTCTGTATTTATAGTCCACAGTGTTACTGGAGCTTCATTTTTGGCCACACTCACAATCCTTTAAATCATCCTGCTGTGCTCTATGCTCTTGATTTGGAACATAAATCTGGCTAAAAGCCTCCAGCAATAGGCATGCCACTACCTCAATATTAGACTGCCTTGAAATTTCTCATGCAAATAAATTAGTCTGATGCCCTTAATCTCAGTCTCAGGGAAAGTCTCTGGATTCACCTAAAATACAGACAAAATTTCTGCCAAATCATAGCACACATTGTGTTGAGTCCAACCACCAATGTTGTTCATCTTTCCAATGGAAATCTCCTGAAACTCCTCCTGGTTTTCTGGTCTGAGCTCTGACCAGAATCTCCTATAAAGAAAAGCCTAAACCATTCCAGCTCTATGCTTTCAGGAAACATCTCTGAACCATCTCAAACTCTTTCCACAAGCCATTCCCAAAGACTCTTGAATCACATATTCAAGTACAGATACAGCAACAACTCCACTCTTGATACCAAATTCAGTATTGGTTATCTTGTTTCTGATTGTTGAGACAAAATAGCTGACCTCCAAAATTAGGGAAGAAAATGTTTATTTAGCTCACTGTTTTTGGAGGTTTATGTGCATTTTCAGCTGGCTCCAAAGTAGGTTGGCATGGCTAACAGCCACAAGGGATAAGAGAGAAAACAGCAAACAGTGAAGGATCATGCATCCTTTCCTCTCTTACATTATATGCTGGCTAACCACCCCCTGGACAGGTGCAACACTCACACTACCAATCCCTGTGCTCGACAACAAAACAATCACAAATGGTAGATTCAGTCACCTCCATGACTGCATGAGGTTTTGGGGAGCACTCAGACACAAACCATGACACCATCCTTCATAGTATATTTTTATAGTGCCTCTTGTAATGTCTGCGAAGTTAACATCTTTCATTCCTGAGTTTAGTAAAGTGTATTTTCTCATTTATTTCTTGGTGAACTTTGCTAAAGTGTTTTTAAAATATTCTTAATATATTTAAAGAATCAACATATGATTTGGTTTATATATTTGTTATTTACTTATTTTTGCTCCTTTATTACTTACTTTCTGAATACAGATCTTGAATTTTGTGAGCTAATCTCATCTCTCTCCCTGTTTCTCTGTCTCTCTGTCTCTATGTTTCTCTCTCCCTTCTCTCACACAGTCCATGTGTACATTTACATAACAACTTCAAATGATAAATATATAGAAAAAGATAATTTAAAAATTATCATTAGATACCCATGAAATAATTGCTACAGTCAAGGTATGATGATAGTGTCAAAATTATCAGGTAAAAGTGTAAGCAGATACAGAAAATTTGCACTGACTCATATAGTCTACTTCCTTTTTTTTAATTGTAAAGGGAAACTTTCCACATTAAAGTAGAGAAACCTGGTAACCATACCATTAATTAGGCAATAAATTTTAACAACCCTATTGTAAAACATCTTCTCATATATTCACTGACATAGAAATCTAGTATTCTGCTGAAAAGTAACCCCATGGCATCAATTTACTCTGTACTAATGGTATCTGGCTAGTATCCTTCAAACGAGTCAGGGTCATGAAAGACAAAGACAGACTAAAGGTACCTCATATATTGCAAAGGAATAGAGAAACACGACAACTCAATGTAATACAATAGGATCTTGGATTAGACTAAACAAAAGAACAACATTATTGAAACTACTGATGAAACACAAAAGAGATTTTTTAACTCACTGGTAAGAATTTCAATTTTTTAGTTTCTACAATCATTCTTTGATCATGTGGGTTGTTATCTTGGGGAAAGAGAAGTGAATGGTGTACAAGAGTTATTTTGTATTACTTTTGCAACTTTAAAAGAGAAACTTAAAAACAGAGCTTGTACATTATATGACGATTTCAAAGAATTCTTGAAGTATTCTTTTTGAATATAATCAAATCTGATAATCCTGATTTGAACCTATCTTTTTCATGGTAAATTATTTAAAATTTTAAGGGTTCTTCACACATATTATTTTCAAACACACCACTTATCTTTATTTTTCTGTTTTGTATTCTTTTCAGGTACACTAATTATCTGTTATTTTTGTCTCATTGCTGAGACAAAATATTCAACCCCAAAGTTAAATGTGAGTTTATTTAGCTCAGAATTTGTACAATTTTCAGTTCATAATCAGCTGGCTCAAAGGCAGAGTGGCCCAGCTGCCAAGCAGTACAAGGATGAAACAGTAGGCATAAGGCAGCAGAGCAAGTAAGGGACCTTAGCAGCTTCTTTCTGCCCCTTTTATGTTCTGTCTAGGTTACCAGGATTAGGGTGGTGACAAAACAATCAGTGGACTGCTTTAGTATTCACACAGTTTTAATCCCAACATCACATACTCTAGAGTCAGCCACCTCTGAAGAATCCACAACTATAAATTCAAGGATTTGGAGAGAACATTTAGACAAGAATCATAGCACTTATTAATCTCTCTTAAATTTTTATGAGACTGTATCCTGATTGGCATAGGTCAAAAAAATGCAGTAATCGCATAAATCCTTAAATCACATTGATCCATGCTGGGTTATGTGAAACCTATTTTGATTACTACTAACAGAAATGTTTCTGAAAGAAATCTCAGAATTCTAAAAGACACATAAATATAGATTACTCTGCAAAAGACAGAAGAGAAAAACAGAAATTTAGATTTGAAAGAGTTAACTCATGAAAGTACGAATGCTAAATAAAATTATAGTTCATAATGCTTCACTAACATATACATTTCTCACAATACATACCTTACTTTAGAGTCTAAAATCCAAATAGACTTTTGGATACAATGAAACTTTTAATATTCATCTATTTGAAAAAAATACTTTAGTAAAAACATTCATTTTGCATAATTAGATTTTACATAACACCTAATAAAGGAATCATTTTGTGTTAATTGACTTATCCTTGCTGGAACAAAATACCTGACCATCAAAATTTAAAGGAGGATAATTTTACATTAGCTCACATTTTATAGATTTTTCTGTCCATAGTTGGTTTGCTCAAAGGCAGTGCAAGAGGAGAGGGGCTTGAGACAGGAAAATTGCTCCATTCTATATGAGACAGGAAGCAGGAAAGCAGCAGCACTGAGCCTCCTTTTCCTGAGTTTTTTGCTAGTACTGAGAATAACTGTATGTAACGTTCCCTAAGTCACTTCACTTGCTGACCCAGCACAAAGATGGTAATACAAGGAGATTTCAGTTCTTATCACAACATTCCAGCAGGAGTTCTTCATTTGCTTCATAGTCTACTTGTAACTGTACAAAAGAGTGTGTTTATCCTTGCTACAAATATATGTCTTATTAGATGAATAAATCAAGTTCCTGGTAATTTCAAAATGAAAGAAAAATAATATTGCAGCAGCCTGGATTCCAAAATTTGATTAAATAAAAGAATTTCTAGAAAAAATCATACTTTTATCCGGCATGGTGGTACATGCTTCTAATCCCAGCACTTGGGAGACTAAGGCAGGAGGATTGCCAGGATTTCAAGGCCAGCCCTGGCTACATAGTGATCTCGAAGTCTGAACTACATAGCAAGACCTTGTCTCCAAAACATATCATATTTTAAAGAAATTTGATAGAGTCATGACCTGAATTTTCCAATTATCTTCATGTCTTTAAGCCTGTTTTTTAAATTAAAAATAGAACATGTATTTAATGAAAATCCATAACATGATATGAAATATACCACTGAACATGTTTTCAAAATTCACCCTTATTCTTGTATATAGTAATATTATATGATGCTGAGTATAATTTAATTAAAACATGCTACACTTTATTAATTTCACTTATATTTAACTTTTAATTCAATCTTTTTGAGATGCAATTACAACTAAACTACAGCAACTTTTGCATGCCAACATATTAGATGGTTTTGATAAATATCGGTAACCCATATTGGTTGGGATTAAAGTTCTCCTTCCTTAGAACTTCACAACCAACTATGTGTTTCAAGTTGTAAACAATATTGTATTCTGCCACGTATATCACATTTATGAGAAATCAGACAAAACTTTATTCTTTTAGGCATTTAAACTTTTTGCTTCAAATCTTTTGCTAAGGCAGATATTACATTATTCAGAATAGTGTAATATTTGTCCATGTGTGACTAAACACAAGAATAAGATATAAATCCTTGAGTCAGACCAATACTATAAAAGATACAGTATCCTGGCTGCTTTGGTACTCCCATTTTGATTCATGCAAAGGTGAAAAAAATGTATTTTAGCCAATTCTAGTATATTGATTACCATTCAGGTGAATGATTAAAATTATTCTTGACATAATATTTGACAAGCTATCTAATCATCATCAGGTCTAAAGATAGTTGAAAGGAATTGCTAGAGGTTGAATTTCTGATATATAGTCTGAAATATTAAACATCAGCATGTATATTCCTGGTTAGAAGCCAAAAGATCACTGGCAATCTCTAGTGAACAGATTAAAAACCAACATATATGCATATTGGATATTTAAATTATATACTACAAATTTTTTAAAAATGCAGATAATATTAGAAATTTTCTTATGAATACCAAAGCCTAGTTTGCTAAAAGAGAACTAATATTTCATTTTGAGGATCTGTTGTATAATGTTGTAAACAATCATCAATCTCTTTCTCTAAAGAAATGGTGAAATAAATCCTAAGTGGAATAGAACCAGATACCTTAGATAAATCATTTATGCTTCAATCTTGACCATTTATTGTTTGATTACATATGCAATTTGATTGTATGACTATAGAATCAATGTGGACCAGGCTGAACTTTAGCTCAATTCCTCAAATTTCATTCACTATAAAGACATATTCTCATTAAGAATCAACTAGGAAACATGGTGAAGTTTCCAAAATAAAACTAGATAAATACAATGCCTCATTTGAGTTTAGACAATTTGAATAAGCATTACTCCCACTTTGAATCAAAATGTGGTGTGTGGTAACTTCCTTAATGGGAAATATGGGAAATATCAGTCACTACCTGTACCACTTGTGAAGTAGATAGCAGATACTGCACTGATTTTCTATAAGTGTGTTTGCATTATCCCTATGATAGAAAAATTGAGATGGAAATAAAGAGGAGTGCCATGAAGTTTAGGTGAACCAGATAAGCAGGGCTGAATGGTGGGAATAGTGCAGAGTGCTGTGGATGATTGACATCAGGTTCAAAGAAGCACAGGGTTTGTTGTTGTTTATTATTATTTTCTATTTAAATCTAAGTTTTTTCTTCAAGTATTGTTACTCAAATAATATTTTTTAAATATTGAGAAATGATTTGGCAAAGTTATTTATGTAAATACCTATACAAGACACATGATTTTAAATTTCCAGTCTCCATTGTCTTGAACAACTTCTCTCTCATTCTGGAAGATAGTCTAGACACAATTCTCATTTTCAACACTGTACCACTTACTAAATCATTACTTCCCAAACCAAATTATTATGATTAATCCATTGTTTGGTCTTATGTAAGGAGTCATTATTTAAGTGACATATCCCTTTATCTGAGTACTTTGCTAGTTATGTATGTAACAGCCTCCCAATTAATGTCATTCTTTCTAGTTATGCCACTCTGTAAAGGAGCTTCTATGCTCTTATTGACACATGAATCAAGTCATGTTTGAATTCCTACTATAGATGCTCATCACATCCAAAATAAAGTGAAAACTTATTATTGATCATACATGATTTGGCATTTGTTTTCCTCCATTCTTAATTTCCTACCACTTTATTTATTTTTAATGTTTTTTTATTTTACAGAGAATAAAACAAAAGAGGACTGAACAAAGAAGATCAGAACAGAACAATGTAAGCAACACAGCACTTTACAACAAGAAAGCTGGATATTAACAGTAGATACCATAATGTCTCTTTCTTTGAAATAGTTGAGCATAGCTTCACACACAATAATATCAAACAAAACAAAATAGTATAAAACCACTCAAGAGAATGAAAGTATTACAAGGAATTCTGCATCAAATAACAAAAAATGAACAATGGTTACTATAATATCTCATTTTCCATAAAAAATTTGTTTATACCATCACACATACTAAAATGCAATAAGACACATGATAGAACCAATGGTAATAGAAGAACAAAAGGATGTTAGGACTTCAAAGCAAGATGATATTAAATTAGCAATGGCTGTCATGTCTTGTTTTCTTCAAAAAAGCTGTTCATACCATCACACATAATAAAGTCAAACAAAACAATAAAACCATTCCAACTAATGAATGAAAACTTTATAAGGCTTCAAGGCAATGTTATGGGGAAACATGATTACCATGAAATTTTATGTACTCTTACCATTTCTTATACTAGGGAGAATATATGGTATTTATACATGTGAGTTTGGTTTATTTCACTTATGAGTATGGTCTCAAGATGCTTCCATTTATTTATAAATATCTCAATATGATCATGCTTTATAGCTGAGTAGTACTCCATTGTATAAAAATACCACAATTCCTACCACTTTAGTAGCACAACAAACTTGTTCTTGTCTTAGTACATTTGTATTTCCTACTCTTTCTGACTGGATCACTTACATCATTTTCTGCTTTCAGGTTTCTGTTCCAAGCCTAATGCTTCATAAGTCTTTTCATATTTACCTAATTTTTGTGGTCATGCTTGTTTATGGTTGATATATTGTGTCAGCTTGAGAAGTCTAGAACTTAACTAAATAACTCAGAAACTCTCCATCCTTGACTTTAAGGACATGTTGTTACCTCCTAGAATATTGTGCACTGTGTCAAACTGAGAAGGTCAGAAGTTTATGTAATTCAGCAGGGGTCCAATGGTTATTACATTGTAAATATTTTCAGCTTGTGCAATAGGAGAACACAGAGATGGTGTAAGTTCTACACTCATAAAATATAAGGGAAGAAAACACGCTTGCTCTTTGTCTCTTTATGTTCTTGTTGCTTTGTTGTCTTCTGCTGTCTTGAAGTGTTGCCCCTGTGACATGCCTCCCTGCCTTGGAGCCAGCTGATTATTGTCTAAAACCTCCACAAACGTCGAGCTAAATAAACTTTTCCTTCCTTAATTTTGGGTGTTGTGTATTTTGTCTCAGCAATGATAGAAAAGCAGCCAAGACATACCTAACCCTTAAGTGGACAGTACTTTCCATATTATCTTCTTGATTTTCTTTGTATCAAGCATTATATTCTGCAATTAACTTGCCTTTGCTTTCTTTTCATTCCTTCTTCCACTAAACTACAACTTCATTGATATGAAGGACTATGTTTGGCTCCATCACTACTTTATTTGCAGTACCTAGAATATTATAATAAATGGTTAATAAGGTTCCATCATTTAAATGCTATGATTTTTATCTTGTATTCACTTTATCTAAAAATATGTTCACTAAGATTCAAATCAGGAAAAAGAGAACAAGTGATCTATAAATCTATTTTACTATGAAATATTTAGACCATTTAAAATGGGTAATAAGAAATGGAGGATACAGGGAAGGTGAAGAGCAATTGATAATTTTTTATTTTTCTGTTGTCATTTGGTTCCATAAAAGGAGGGTTAGCCAAATAACATTATCATGAATTAGGATCTCATTAAAATATATGTCAGATACTCACAAAATAAGTTGAAGACTGGAAAAAATCTGTCCATGAAGAGAGTTCTTTTTGCTCACTAAGGACTTTTTCATGAGCAACAAACTATCAGTTATTTCTTTTTTTTTTTTTTTTTTTGGTGACTGGTTCCTCAAAATCCACTACATTTGAGTACTATTTTTGTATGCTTCCGAGGAGTTGCCCAGGAAACACCATAGCATCCATCAGACAAGGACTTCTTACTTCTCTATAGGACTTTATTAGAGTTAAAATAGGAATCTGGTTCCTTGAGAAAGTTGGTTTCTAATGTGAAATTCACAGTTTTTCTTTTGTTTTTGTTTTATTTTTTAATTTTTTTATAAATTTAAGAGAAAAAAAGGAAAAAGTTAGAAATATTACATAATTTCAAGAAAAGAAGATAAACAGTAAGAAATCACTAGTTGATGCACTACATATTGTCCTTTAGAAATAGTTATTCAAGTTACAGAATTAAAGCACACAAAGAGGACACTAAAGCAGTGAGAGTGCAAACAGATCTGTTCAACAATCCAACAAGAACCTAGAAATATGGTCATCAATCCCACACACCTAAACATACATGCAGCTATACCTTTTATAGCACTTCCTATTTTCTCTTCTTTTACAATAGCAATTATAAATTTTTAAAATTTTATTTAAAGAGAAGAGAAAAAAAACAATACAGAAAAAAGGGTAGCAACAATACATAGTTCTAAAAGAAAGAAAGAAAAAAGAGCATGAGAAAAAGCCACACTAAGAAATCAGTAATTTATAAATTATGTACTGTCATCCTGGATGTAGTTGTTCAAGTTACAAAGTTAAAGGGTAAATAGTAAATATTCAAACAGTCAGACGACAAACAGTTCTGCTCAAAGATCCAACAAAGATTCAGCAATATGGTCATCTATTTTACACACTCAAACATACATGCAGTTATATCCCTTAGAGCCCTTTCTTTTCCTCTCTTTTTTACAATAGAAATTACACATGTTGGTTTTATTACTCTTGTAGTTCTTATTTACTTTTACACTAGAAACACAATATGATATTTATAAATATGATTCTTATTTATTTCTCTAATGAGGATAGTCCATTTGCCCATGAAGGCCGCAAGATCATCCTTTTTATAGCTGAGTAATATTCCACTGTATAAAAATGACACATCTTTTTTATCCACTCTGCAGTTGATGGGCATCTTGGTTGTTTCCAGGATTTAGCTATCACAAATTGTGCAGCTATGAACATGGGTGCACATATATCACTGTGATAGGAACTTTTCAGTAATTCTGAGAAAATACCAGGAGGGGAAAAACTGGATTGAATGAGGCTTCCAATCCTAGACTTCTGAAAATTCTCCATATGGATTTCTACAATGGTTGAACCAGTCTACATTCCCACCAACAGTGGAGCAGTGTTCCTTTTTCCCCACAGCCTTGCCCACATTTGTTATCAGTTGATTTTCTGATGGCAGCTATTCTTTCTGCAGTAAGGTGGAATCTCAATGCTGTTTTAATTTGCATTTCTCGAATGACCAGTGATGGTGAACATTTCTTCATGTATTTATTTGCCATTTGTATATCTTTCTCTGAGAACTGTGTGTTCATCTCAGATGCCCATTTTTGGAGAGGGTCATTGAATTTGGTGGGCTTGTGTTTTTTTCAATTATTTATATATTCTGGACACAAGTCATTTGTCTGAGGGGATGCTAGGTAAAATTCTTGCCCACTCTGTTGGTTTTCTTTTCACTCTGTTGGTGATTTTGTTTGAAGTGCAGAAACTTTTCAGTAATGTGAGATCCCATTTGTTCATTCTATGAAGTGTTTCCCGTGCATTTGGTTCATGAATTCTCTGTCTACCCCCATGTCTCCAAAACTTCTACCTACCTGGCCTTCCAATAGATTTAGTGTTTCTGTTTTAATATTGAGGTCTTTAAGCCATTTAGATTTTAGTTTTGTGCATGGTGATATGCATGGATCTAATTTCATGTTTTGGCATGAAGCGAGCCAATTTTTCTAACACCATTTATTAAAGAGGTTATCCTTCTTCCAGTGGACATATTTAGCCCCTTTGTTAAATATCAGGTGGCTGAGTGTCTTTGTAGTTGTGCTTGCATCTTCTAATCTGTTCCATTGATCCTCAGGTTTATTTCTTTGCCAGTACCAACCTGATTTTATCGCTGTGGCTTTATAGTACTGTTTCAAGTCAGGAATTGAGATGCCTCCAGCCTTGCTTTTGTTGCCTAGAATTGCCTTTGCTATTCTAGGTTTCTTCTGTTTCCAAATGAATTTTCGAATTGTGTTCTCTAGATCTGTGAGGTATGTCAATGGTATTTTGATTGGGATTGTATTAAATCTGTATAACTGCTATGGGAATATGGCCATTTTCACAATGTTGGTTCTTCCTAACCAAGAGCAAGGAATGTCCTTCCATTTTCTATTATCCTCTTCAGTCTCCTTTTTCAGTGTAGTATAATTTTCAGCATATAGTTCTTTTACATTTTTAGTTAGGTTCCTTCTTAAGTATTGCATTTTTTTACGATATTGTAAAGGGCGATACTTCCATAATTTCTCTCTCAGTGAGTTTTTTGTTTGTATACAAGAATGCTGTTGATTTTTGAGCATTAACTTTGTATCCAGCTACACTGCTGAACTTGTTCATTACCTCTAGCAGTCTTTTAATAGAGTTTTTTTGGGTCTTCTATACAGAGTATCATGTCATCTGCAAATAGTGATAATGTAACTTTTTCCTTCTTATTTTTAGTCCTTTTATTTCTCTCTCTTGTCTGATTGCCCTGGCTAGTGTTTCCAGAACTATGTTGAAAAGGAGTGGTGATAGTGGACATCCTTGTCTTGTTCCTAATTTTAAAGTGAAATCTTTCATTTTTTGTCCATTTAGTCTAATGTTGGCTTTTTGTTTGTCATAGATGGTCTTTATAAGGTTGAGGTAGATGCCATGTATTCCCAGTTTCTGAAGGGTTTTTATCATGAACATGTGTTGGATGTTGTCAAAAGCTTTTTCTGCATCTATTGAGATGACCATTTGGTTTTTGTTTTTGGCTCTGTTGATGTGGTGTATTACATTTATTTACTTGCATATGTTAAACCATCCCTGCATTACTGGAATGAACCCTACTTGGTCATGATGTATAATCTTCTGATGATTTGCTGCATTCTATTTGCCAGTATTTTGTTGAGAATCTTTGCATCAATGTTCATTAGTGAGATTATCCTATAGTTCTCTTTTGGTTGGATCTTTCTCTGGTTTGGTTTCAGAGTAATACGTGCCTCCAGGAATGATTTGGGGAGGATAGATCTTTTTCTCAATTTCATTGAAGAGTTTAAGGAGTACTGGCATCAAATCTTCTCTAAATTTCTTGTAGAATTCAGCTGTGAATACATCCAGACCTGGGTTTTTCTTTGTTGCTAAGTTTTTAGTTACATTTTCAATTTCAATAGCTGATATTCGGTTGTTCAAAATTGCTCCATCTTCTTGGTTGAGCTTTGGTAGTTCATATGTTTCTAGAAATCTGTCCGTTTCCTCTTTTTTCCACTCTATGTGAGTAGAGATTTTCAAAGTAGGTATTCATGATATCTTGATTTTCCATGGGATCTGTAGTAATTTCTTGCTTTTCAGTTCTTATTGCATGAATTTGGGTTTTTTATTTCTTTCTCTTGATACATTTAGCTAGGGATTTGTCAATTTTGTTTATTCTCTCAAAAAAACAGCTTTTTGATTCATTAATTATTTGTATTGCTTTTGTAGTTTCAATTGCACTTATTTCTGCTCTAATCTTTACAATTTCCTCTCTTCTATGAGGTTTGGGTTTAGCTTACTCTCCTTTTTCTAGACACTTGAGATGGAGCATTAAGTTGTTTTTTTGTGCTCATTCTTTTTCCTTAATATGACAGTTTATTGGTATATATTTCCCTCTTAAGACTGCTCTCATTGCATCCCACAGTTTACAGTATGTTGTGTCTGTATTTTCATTGAATTGTAGTTATAGTTTTATATCTTCTTTAATTTCATCTGTAGCCCTCTGGCTATTCAAATGGCTGTTATTTAATTTCCATGTATTTATGCAGGTTTTACAATTTCTTTTGCCATTAATTTCCAATTTCAGTGCACTATGGTCAGATACTATGCATGGTATTATTTCTATAACTTTGCATTTACTAAAGAATGTTTTATTGTATAATATATGGTCTATTTTGGAGAATGTCCCACGTGCAGCTGAGAAGAATGTGTATTCTGATGTGGTTGGGTGGAACACTCTGTAAACATCTACTAAGTCCAATTACTCACAGGCATGATTTAGTTCTCTTATTTCTTTGCTGACTTTTTGTCTAGATGATTTATCTCTGTGTGACAATGGGCTGTTAAGGTCTTCTGTTATAATTGTTTTCTTGTGTATTTGGTTTTTCTTACCTGGTGCTTTCTTTCTGTTGCTGTTTTGGGGATTGTGGTCATTTTTATCTCTGTCTAGTATGTCTTTCAGTACTCTTTCTAGGGTTGGTTTCATGGATATGGATTTATTCAGTTGTTCTTTGTCATGGAAGTTTCTTGTTTCTCCATTAAATTTGAATGAAAGTTTTGCTTGGTACATCAGTCTGGGTTGAAGTTTGTTTTCTTTCAGGGCTTGAAATACCTCACTCCAAATTCTTCTTGACTTGATGGTTTGTGCTGAAAAGTCTGTGGTGATTCTAATGGGCTTTTCCTGATAGGTGAATTGTGTCTTTTCTCTGACAGCTTTTAATATTCTGTTTTTATGCTGTATGTCTGAGATCTTAATTATTATGTGTCTGGGTGTGGATTTATGTTGATTGTGACTGTTTGGTGTTCTATATGCCTCACTTATCTGCATAATAGATTCTTTCCCCATGTTTGGGAAATTTTGTGCTATTATTTCTGTAAATACTTTACATATGTCATTTGCCTGGACTCCTGTATCTTCATTAATGCCCATTACTTTTATATTGTTGCTCTTGGCATCATCACGAAGCTTCTGGATTGTCATTTCATGCTACTTTGTTATTTTTAAAAGTTCTATCCTTTCCTGATCACTAACTGTGATCCTGTCCTCAAGGTCCGAAATCCTTTCCTCAGCTTCCTTTAGGTTGTTTTGCACACTTTCAATAGAATTTTTTTTCTTGGTTGTCTCTTTGAGTTTGTTTTATGATTTCTATAGTTTTCTATATTGTTCATTCAAAGCTTGAATCAGTTTCCCATGCTCACATACTTTTTTCTCTATTTCTTCTTTAGCTGCATTCAACAACTCCTTTAGTAAAGTTGTTATTTCTATCTTCACATGGGAGAGTATTTCTAATTTGATTTCCTCTATAGCCTGATGCAGTTTTTTTTTATTTCACTCACTATCTTTTCAGAGATTCCTGGTGTGTTACTTTTGGGGTCCTCTATTTCAATGTCTCCTTTACTTACTTCTGGTGAAGTATATGTCTGAGACTGCATTTTGCTTTTTTTTGTTGTTTTGTCATTTTCACTCTGCCTGGTGTTTTCCATGTGTAGGAGGGGATCACACACACTCTTTTCAGACACACCAATGTCTTACATTTAGTTGGGGGGGGTTTACTACTGGCCCTATTTATCCCCTGTACACCTCTATTTTAGGCATATACTCCCCACACTGATACAGTCAATCCGCTGTAGCCCAAGGTTCACCATGTGGGAGCAAAGTTCCAAATTTTCTCACACTAACTGGAGCCCCTTGAGATCTTCTGAAGTTACCGGTGGCATGGCAGGCACTAGGGGGAGGTTCCGGGCAGCCCACCCCTTGGGCAGGCTTGCGCTGAGTTCCTGGTGGCAGGGCGGGCCCTTGGTGGTGGTTGGGGGCAGCCTACCCCTGAGGCAGGCTTGTGCTGAGTTCCTGGTGGCAGGGCGGGCCCTTAGTGGTGGTTGGAGGCTCAGCATCAACAATTCCTCTCTAAACACAGGTGTACACACTTCATTGACCTCCAGCTGTTCCCGACAGTGCAGCCAGCTGCTGAAATTGCTCCAGCGCTCTTTCTTTTGTGTTTCATTTAAGTAGAATGCATCAATTGATTTGTTGAAACAATGGCCTGAAATTATCAACTTTATATTGTCCTTTCATTACAGGAAGAGTAACTGAAGATGAATCATGACAGAATAAATCTTAGACACAACTGAGATATGGAATTTTACATCTCACTTCGTTCTGAATTTCCTTTCATTTTTTTTTCCCTAACCTTGAAGTCCTAAAATCTTGGGTCCTCAATAGCTTCTCAGAATAATGTCATTTTTCAACCAAAAACTTTTCTTTCAGCCTCCTCACTCATCTAAATTATGGTATCCATACCTGTTTCTCATGAAGTATCATGCTGAAAGTCCTTTTGAATGGCAATAAAGTGGATATTATTGCGTTACTGAGAAAAGGATAACATTTGTAATAAAATTCTTTTGATGTCTATTTGGTCACTGACTGATTGGGTTGCCTTGGAAATTTTATTGAAAAGTTTTACTTGTATAAAAAGCAAAAATAGGTCCAATGTATCCAGTACATTGTGTGACTTGAAAACCTTAAATGTTTGAAGATGACTAAGTGCTCTACATATGTAAGAATTATTCCACAATTGGAGTTGTTCCAGGTTTCCAATAAAAAATGACTTAAGATGAAAACCAGTTTCCTATAGCCTGGTGTTTCCTGTGCTTCCTGTGTCATCCATCATGGTTCATTACCCTAAAATTCTTCTTTCATGTGTATAAAACATGCACTGTACTAGGCTTTGACATAAGATTTGGGGGGGGTCTGGAAATCTTCACACAAAGCACAAATCTTCAGAGAACAAGGAAAAATGTTTCCTGGTGTTTTATATATTTCAAGAGCAGTTACAGTGTCTTTGTGGAAAATCCATAGGAAGCAACAGTTGTTGAATAATATTTCAGAATAAAGCTACATAAACATGATTCCCTGAGTACATATCATTTTATTTCTTCCCTCATCTCTCACACATCATCTAATAATTGTGGGAAAATACATGATGTTAAAATACACACTATTATGCATTGCATTTGTTAGACTTTAAATCCTATTCTATAATCTCTCTGCTTCTGACCTTAAAGAATCAGCTCTCAAAAATTTAGATCCAGGAACAGCTGGGAGAAGGCAATGTAGTATCCTCATAACAAGTCTCACACTCAGGAGAGAAGGCAGGACACATGGTGTCACTGAAAGCACAATTGTAAATATTTGTAAGCATTCTTTGATAACAGTAACCTTACACAAAGCATAAGACCTGTATACTGCAAGCTGGCTTTATTGTCCAAGATGGTGGAATCACTAACACATAGGCTCTCTCTTTCCTAATATAAGAGAAAGTGAACACTGAGAACACAGACTCTCATGTAATTGCTGAAAGAACTGAGATGAAACAGTGAGCCCAAGGCATTTAATGTTATAGTCTACCCTTTCTGTTGAACGACTAAATGAGATTATACATCCATACACACATAGTAAAGACATATGACACAGGAAGGAATGGAGAAATTAGTCTTGCAACATCTTCAAATTTCAATCAGTATTTCCTGTCACCCTCTGTAATTCCTATGGTGTGACTGTAAAGCAATCTGTTTTCAGAGACAGTGATTCAAAGGTTCTTGGGCCAATCAGTAAGTACTAAAGACTCTTTTCACCCTCAGTATTCTATGATCTCATCAGAGTTGGGCGAGAAATTCTTCTCATGCTAGCATCTCCTTGTTGATCCTTTCTTCCTCCCCTGAAGTTTCACTGCATTTTGGAGCTGGTTATACTACTTTTAACAGCACCCTACTTTCCATTTGTTAATTTATTTTCAAATTCCTTCTTGTTGACACATTAATTTTATAGATAGCCAGACAGCTGAAATAGACTCTATGCCTTAAAACTATGAGTTTGTTTATTAGGTCAATAACTAGTTTGGGGCACCAAATATGTAAAGACATGAGTGTTGGGTCTCATCACTGAAAACAACAACAAACAAAAGAACTACTGTCCTTGCAAAATTTGTTTTGTACTCAATTTATAATCCAGAATTAAATTCAATTCCAACCCTATATTCCTACTTTTTTTGTGCTCTTATAGTTATTTATTTGTTGTTTTATTTTTTCCTCTAATACAGAAAGGATAGATATATATGTATAGGCTTATATATGCATAGAAATTCACCTAAAAGATTTACAAGAATTGATTTTAGTATGTGTGATAATATGGTAGCCATCGATGATTTCCTAACATTATTATTGAAAAGCCAATAAAGCTTTTATTCTTGGTTTTGATTGGTTTTAGTTTCTTTTCAATTACTTGATTCCAATATGGATAAAGTATTTTGAAGAAAACAAGAGACATTACGGTAGCCATTATTGATTTCCTAGTGTCTGGTCTTGAAAGCCCTTAAAGGTTCTCATTCTTGTGTTTTGATTGCTTTTATACTGTTTTGATGTGTATTAACTTATTGTGTGTGAAGATATGGACAACTGTTTTGAAGAAAACAAGAGACATTAATTATGGTAGCCACTGTTGATTTCTTGATGTCTTTTTCTGAAATCCTTTGTCATTTGCATTGTTTTACTCTGCTCTATTTTGTTCTTTTTGTTTTGGTTTGCTTTGCTTTGTTTTATTCTTTTTAAAAAAATTTTTAAAAATTAATTTCCCAAATACTTCTTTTGACAAAAACAATGTGCTTCTTTTCAAAAGGAACAAATGTTAATTAACCCAGTATTTTTCAAAGTGCTTCACAAGAGTCACCTTAATCAGAATCTGTTACCAAGATTGCCAAAATAAGTATTATAGCATCTTCCTCAAACCCTGAATGTGGGGTCCAGAAACCTTAAAAGTCTTAGCTTGAATACAACCTAAACTTTGAAGGAGTCTGCTAAAATGCCTTTAAACTTAACTAGTGGAGAATCAGATGATGTTATATCAGCAAATTGTGAGACTGGTTTCTCATCCAAATATATAAGCTCAATTGTAGGTCATCTGCTATAGCATCATTTCCTAAATTTTCTAATAAAATCATTTATGGCTATTAGTAATAATGGAAACTTCCAGAACCATCTCAAACAAATTCTGATGTACTAGGTCTGAGATTAAACTAAACTGAGTCTTGTAATGTCAATAAAATATAATAAACTAAGACCTTTAGGATAAAATGCCAGTTAGAGGCATCATGGCCACACAACCCTGAAAAAGCCACCCATGATATGCTAATACACTAATCATTCTGTTTCCCCAATTTAGCAAAGGGAGGAAACACAAAAGAATGCAGTTTCAAAGTATCTTAGTGCAGAATATGTGATTGAACATTGCGAGTGAGGAAGCAACTCTGATAATCTATTTGTGTGTTTGCAAAATGGATTTGTCACTTTCTACTTCTTTATTTTCTTACTCTGATATTTACATATTTAAAGGTCAGCTATGTGAATAGAAGGAAGAATATTTCATCACAAATTTCATTGCCATTATTAGAAGATGTAAACACAGCTACAAAGACACTCAGCCACCTGATATTTGAAACAGGGGCTACACATGTTCACTGGAAGAAGGAGAGCCTAATAAATGGTGTTAGAAAAATTGGCTCCCCACATACTGAAGAGTGAAAATAGATCATGCCTATCACCATGCACTAAACTAACATCAAAATGGATCAAAGATATAAATATTAAAACAGAAACACTAAATCTACTGGAAGACAAGGTAGGTAGACGTCTTGGAGACATAGGGTCAGGCAGAGAGTTCATGAACAAAATGCAAACTGCACAGAAAATACTTCAAAGAATTAACAATTTGGACCTCATATTATTAAAAATTCTTTGCACTTCAAAAGAAATCGGAGTGAAAAAAAAACACAGAATGGAAAAAAAATTTAGCCAGCAAATCCTCAGAAAAAGGACTTATATCCAAAACATATAAAGAATTAAAAAACACAAGACCCCCCAAAATCAAAGACACTCTCCAAAAATGGGCATCTGAGATGAACACACATTTCTCTGATGAAGACATACAAATGGCAAATAAATACATGAAGAAATGTTCATCATCACTAGTCATTCAAGAAATGAAAATTAAAACAGCATAGAGATTTCATCTCACTAGAGAAAGAATGGCTGCCATAAAGAAAACAACTGATAACAAATGTTAGTGAGGCTGTGGGGAGAAAGGAACACTTCTCCATTGTTGGTGGGAGTGTAGACTTGTGCAGCCACTATGGAAATCACAAGATTACTCGACAAACTAGGATGGAATTTCCACTCAATCCAGCTCTACCCCTCCTGGGTATTTTGCCAGAAAAACTGAAAAGGTCATATCACAGTGATATATGTGCACCCCTGTTCATAACAATACAATTTGTAATAGCTAAATCTTGGAAACCACCAAGATGCCCATCAACTGCAGAGTGGATGAAAAAGATGTGGTATTTTTATACAATGGAATATTACTCAGCTATAAAAGATGATGGTCTCGAGGCCTTCATAGGTAAATGGAGGCAACTTGAGATTATCCTCATTAGTGAAATAAATTAGAATCATATTTATAAATATCACATTGTGTCTATAGTGCAAAAAGTAGTAAGAACTGTAAGTGTGATAAAACCCTAAATGTGTAATTGCTGTTGTAAAAAAGAGAGGAAAAGAAAGTGCTCTGAAGAATATAACTGCATTTATGTTTAAGTGTGTAGGATTGCTAACCAAGTTTTTGTTGGGTCACTGAACAGAACGGTTTGCAATCTCATTATTTATGATTTAATTTTGTAACTTGAACAACTATTTCTAGGATGACAATATGTACTTAACCAACTAATGATTTCTTAGCATTAATTTTTTTGAAATTTTGTATTATTTATAATTTTTTTTCCTGTTTTGCTTTTTTTTCTTTAAATAAAAAAATTCATTGCTGCTTTTACCTATTACTGTGGCTAGTACTCTGCTAAAATGTTATGTCTTCAAAAATGTGGACTAATGATTATCATTTCAGTAACCATCTAGTGTTACTTTCCAGGATTGCTTAATATTTAGTTGATACTAGCCTGATTAGTAGATTTTGAAGGGATAGAAGTTACTTAGAATTTAGATCATATCTCACAGTCCAACTCTGCTTCTGCAGGCAATTTTTCATCCTTCAATAAGTGAAAACCAAGTGTCAGTCCATTGAGCAACTCTGTGTATTATGCATTGATTGTTATTAATTTCTGTTCAAGTCCTCCACTCTAAGGAAAATCAAAATGTAGGACAAGTTGGTATAATACATGGGGGTCAGAGATATACTTGGAAATTATTATACTTTATTAAGATTTTTGGCTATATCATTAGGCTGGGCATTTTCTTATTTCTATAGTGTTATATTAAATAAAGGTGTGATACTTGAAATTAGCATTTTTCAGTTTTTAACATTTGATTAAAATAAAATAATCATTTCTTTTAATTTTTATGAATATGGCCCACTGAATTTCATACAACTTTATATTTATGAAAATATATATAACTAAAGACTGTTTAAAAAAAAGGAAGTTTAAAGAAAGGAAAACCAAAAGGAATATAGATTAAAGACATACTTTTAAAAATATTAATGTGATTATATATATATGAGGTTTATAACAATTGTATGAGATATATATTTATGTAGTAAATTGGTAAATAACCCTTTTGAAAGCCACTCAGGCTTTATCTACAGTAACTCTGAGTGACCATAGTGAACAAAGGAAGCTAAGTTAATAAGATATGAGGTAAGAAAGTTTAGGAGATAAGGAAAATGTGAAGAGAGGATGTTAGACATAGCTAGATTTAAAGATAATGTAGTTTCTTACACATCAAGGTCCCATCATCTTGAGCAAGTTAGGGACTCCTCAAACAATATAGCAAAGTGGCCCCTCCCCCTCTTGGAAAACATGCTTTAAACTAAATACTGTATTAATTTGTTGCCAAGTTTCCTTCCTTTTAACTGAATTTACATACAATTACTATTCAGAAAATGACCAATACAGAACAGATGTCATGAGATGTAAACTTGTCAAATGCCAGTTATAATTCAGTTTATGTGATTAATTAGCACTGATAAAAACTCAACAAATACTTCCCCAGAAGAAACTAGTTCATCTATTAATCTTATGCTATAACAAATAAACAGACAATATAGGCAAAAAAGTTTTCCTTATCATGCTAAATATTTTAAATATACTATTTGTCATTTCATTTTAAGTTGAGTTTAACTTGCATTTTTCTCTTCATTGTGTCACATGAAAAAAAAGTTAACAGTTCAACAAATTTTGAGTAGCATCAAAAAAAAAACCAGAATTTTTTTAGAGAGACATTCAAAAGTACTTTAAGAACTATTCTCTGTCCTTAGGTAGAGACTTCCCTAAATTTTTTACACAAGGAGTCATCAATATTCCAAACCACATGATGCACCTAGATCTTGAGTTGACAAACAAGTATTACTAGACTCTAGCCTCATGCCCCTAATCCTGCTTGATAGCTTTGTTTACAGCCATATGTTGGGACAATAAACATTTAAGACATTCCTCAGAACAACATAGAAAATATGTTTTAGCCCAACAATCTATTTTTGAATTAGTTATTTGATGTAAAAACAATCCAATGTTTTCCAGCACAGTGATATTCTGAAGTATTGATTGAAGTGGGTGTTTATTTGCAAAAATGAATGATTTCAATTGAGATGAAAAGCAGACTGCTGAAAAGCCACATAAATCCCAAGTGCTCATAACTTGAAGAAATATTTATCTCTAGTCTCTCTCAGTGAATTTGATATATATTCCATCTTCATGTGTAAAAAGACTTTAAACAAGATTAATTGGTTTATTTTGAAGATGATCTTTCCACAGTGTTGTTCTTATGAAGACAGCATGTATAAACATGAAGTAAAAGAATAAATCATTTTAAAATATGAAAATATTTCACTTGTGGTTTAAAACTGAAATCTTTCAGAAATTGGTCAAATCATAAATTACCTAGCTTGTATCTAAAACACAAGAGCTAATTTAAATGAAAAATTGACACCAACATGAGTAAAATTATTAAGTTGAGAATTTCCATTCTCACATGTGAATGAAGCAGTATCTCTGTTGGTCTTTAATATTAAAGCAAAAATTGTGATATGTCTTTCCTGAGGATAGTGGTGAAGGAAAGAATACAGAAAATATTTTAACTAAATCCTGGTCTGTAAAAACTGTTAGAAGTAGAATAATTTAGAATGATAAGCAAAAAATGGGAGAGTTGAGTTTATCCACCCACAACAATTGGATTTTTTAAAAAGTGAATTCTAAAAAATTAAGTGGAAAAATGATTTTCTTAAATATACTAAATGACATTTAGGAAGAGGGCAATTAATTAAGAACTTCAACCTTGAAACAGATTGAAAATTATCTTAAGAAATTAGTTTTATTTCTAACTGAATTTTCTTCTAGCTCCAGAGTTATTAGATGTTTTAGTAAGGAAGATTTGATTATATCAATGTTACAGAACTGATTTCCTAGCAATTTTGGGAAAGTTCAGTGCTTAATTTATGCTGCTACCTCTAGCACTTATACATACAGATAGTGAGAGAAAAAAAGAAATAAAGAAAGAAAGAGCTTTAACTGAGCAGATCCAAGGTTTAATCTAGTATAACAGTAACTAATACAATTATTATTGGACATCATGTTCTTATAACTTGTGGGTCCAGATTCTGCACACCAAGAGAGGGATTCATTTTCCTCCATCCTCCAAAGAGTTGTCCCACATGCTAGTCCATGTGACATACTCTAACTTAATTTTGGAAATCAGAAAAAGTCTTCAATGAAATTAATAAAACCACTGGATTATAGAAATATTATCTAATCAAAATTTCTTTACTTGTTCTTTTTCTCATTTCATAGAATGAAGAATTTGTAGGAATGAGAGGAATATGCAATTTCTGTTTGGTGAAGAATTCTGTTTAGTCTTGTTAGGTAACCTGCATTATTTGATTTTATGGGTTTTTTGATGCCAGAACTTGAAAGAAAGTACCAACTGTCACATCTCATTTGCTTAGGTCAGCAAAGTTTAATAGGTGACCAACTAGAGGAAAGTTCATTTGGAACATCAGTCATGAATGACCAATGGCATAATTACCTGATAGGTAACAATTTTCCATGAATCTCTTACATTTCTGTATGTCTTTTGAGTATAGACACAGAGAGATTTTGTTCTGAACTTTCTTTATAGGGAAGGTTGTATAAGTAAACAGCTTTAGGTAGTGTGGCAAATTAACTGATGGTCAACTTTTAGCACCCAGCTGAACTGTATCATCATATTGCTGGGTATGGAAGGCTCACCTGAGAATTGTCACCAACAGCATAAAAAGGAGAACTGGAGAGGAAGATGATGTGCTGTTGATTCTCCTGGAGAAGATTTTCACATTGGCTTTCCTGATATGCACTCAGCTGTTCTCATCATTGGAAGAGCTCAGGTTTTCACTGTCACTGAGGATGGCTGTTCTTTTTTTAGGAGACCTGGTCCTTACCTTGAGTGTTGTTTCTTGGTTTCAGTGCATATCCTTTAGCCTGCGGTCACAGATCCTTCATTCCTCTGGCACAGACTTTCTAGTTTCCACCACTAAACTTTGCGGTTTCTCAGTGCAGATACAAATTTGCATGTGACACTGCCATGGATTGTAGGTCTTCATTTGGACTCATGCAATACATTGTCATGGGATCCAAGCCCTCAGCTGAATTTTTTGGGTCTCTAGTGCATACACAGATCTCCTGAACTCTCTGCATCTGACTTTTTGGGTCAATATTATAAAATACTACTATAAATTATCTATACTGTATTACACCTAACCCCTTGAAAATCCTGACTACCATAGATGATAAAATTGTGTCTCAACCTTTGGCTTGAAGATAGATGTTCATTTTTCAGGATTGTAAAGATAAGGCCTTTCTTGGGACAAAGATTATACAGGGCTTCAGGTGCCTCTCTAAGAATGTCTTGGTTATGACAGTGATTTATTGTGTGAGCAACCACACCCACTGAGAGTCATTCCTTATTAGTCCAATTTGTTTTACATAGCAAGAAAAAACCTACACAACAACCATGACTCCTGCTGACTTCTGTGCTGTAGGTGATCAGCATTCTTTGTATCTGATCCAGAGATAGTTGATCTGTGACAGAGGGGTAGTTTATCTTCTGCTTGCCTCCCTGAAATTGTGGCAGACTAACTTGTAAACTGGCAGTAGGATGAAAATCACAGCTTCTTCACAGTTATTGATACCATCATGATCCAAATACATTTCCTGTGGGCTATGAAAACTATAGTGTTAATAGTGTTTTAAAAATAGTTTAAGAATATGAAGTTCTAGTGAATCATCCAGATTGAGATAAATTCACTAATTTGAGGATTTGGGTTCTGAGTCAGTCCTTAGGTTGTTAGTCTTACTGGTATACCTTCCTCACTTTCTATGGTGTTTTCATGATTTTTTTCTTAGAATTTCTGATGAATGTGAGGTACACTGAATGTTCATATCTTATAATTTGATGCAATCTTAATAGCACTGTCTTCTTTTGTAGTTGCACCTCTACATGAACTCAGTGTACTTATGTGCATACAGGCAGAGAAGGTTATTATATTTTAATTTCATTGTTTTGAAATAATGGTTCCAATAATATAATGGCATATTTGTTTTCCTAGTTCCTTTGCTCTTCATTTGTGGGTGTCTGTGTGTTTCTAAGTATATGGGTATGTGTATATGTGTTTGTGTGTGTGTATGTGTGTATGTATGTATATATAAGAATGAAATATCCTGAGAAAAGAGACTAGGACATGGACAGCTTGCTAGGAAATAAGCATGACCTTAATTACAAAATACCAAGACACATGCACAAAACAGTTCACAAAGTCCTCCATGTGAACTTCTCTCAAGAACTGGAGCAGTATTTTGATAGGACAGCCCAGAGCTGAAGCAAGCCTGAGGAGTAGTGATACAAAAAGGAAACAACAATGAGGTCTTTATGACTATGTTCTTTTACAATAGTCCACTCTCACACAGTTGAGTATAATCCTTTTCTTTTTCTTGGCTCAAACTTACACTGCAAAGCACATTTCTTTTTCTACCATTAATAAATGTAAAATCTGGCTACTGTTTGTGTTTGTCTTCACCATTTTTTTTGCACAGGGCAGAAATAACCTGCAAACCACCTCTGCAAGGAGATTTCAGCACTCTGAAACCAGCTAACAACCTTAATTAGCAAACTAATGCACAATGTGCTTTAAAGTATTAGAGAAAACATGGGTTCACCTAGTAACTTTGAAACAGACAATTTGGATGATCTTCATTAAGTTCACAAGTTCGTCTACCAGTTCATAGATCAGTTTCATTTAGCTTCTTTCAGGGTATGTGAAAAATTATTACCAGAAAAGGAAGTGTCATCAAATTCCTTCAGGTTTTGTTTTCATGACCTAGTCGAATACTTGTTGGGAGCTGTTGAAGCTGGAGATTGATCACATGTGTGGGGCTAAAGCAAGAGAGCCCAGAAAAACAGAGAGACCAAAACAAGCTATGTAAACAAGTTGTTCCAACACCAAGAAGGCAAGGGGCCCAGGCCTGCCAAGCAATGGTTTGCTAGGCAAAGGGACTGAAATTGATATCATCTTTCCCAGTATATAAATAAAGGTGCAATAGTGGTTGAGCAGTTCCTTCCTCCCATCAGGAGGATAAGAGCTCCACCTGACCCCAGCTTTGTCTTTTCTTTATTTTTCTCATCCTCTCATTGGTCCTTAACCCCAAGAACCTCAGGAGCTGCATCGAGTCACAGCATATGTTGCCAGAACATGGAAAGGGTAATAGATTGAGGGCAAGGGGACACTTCTCATGTGCACACAACTTAGGGGAAGAAGTGCATTGGTATAAGTCAATTGTCATCACTGGAGTGTATTGATGTTGGTTTCATCAGGTGTAAAGAGTGGGCATTGAAACTCCCTCATTCTCTAGGGCTAGTTATAAATGGGCCTGAGAGAAACCCCTTCCCCTGAAAAGAAAAAAGGAAAAAAAGAGGTATATTGATTATATCAGCTGTCTAACTATGGGACAAACTTATCCAAAAGAATCACAAATTTATAAGAAACTGTTGCATGCTTGATTCCAGTATTTATGCTCTTCTATGGATCTGGATTAGACAGAGTGTTAATAAACTTAAGCATCTTGAGATAATGACAATGAAACTGGATCCAGGCACTGGTTCAGAATCAAGTCCCAAGCAGGGAAATGATGGCAGCATGATCACCATCTTGATAACCTGAACTGAGCAAGCAACTGTCCAGCAAAACTTTCAACTATCTGTCCAAAATGTAGAGGATGATATCATTGGACCACTCAATGTAAATTCAAAAGTTCCAGCAGGACCTATGGCAGCCCTGCCAAGGAGTAGGCGTGCAAAGGCTGAGACAGCTTCCCTGCTTGGCCTGGCAGGCTCCTAATGGTTGAGGGGTAATATGGTCCTGATTTGTGCTTTGAAGATTCCTGATTACAAAATGCTCTAACAAAAGACAATTGCAAATAACCAATACAACAGCAACTAACTTTTAAAACTTCTAAAAATTCAACATTTGGCTTTCATAGCTGATAACAGGCTGGCTCCAGCATATCATTGTCTCACTATGGCTTTGTAGTGGATCTTGATATCTGGTAATGTAAATTCTCAAACTCCATTGTTTTTTCAAAATTATTTGTTACAGAGGTATTTGTTTCAAATTCACAATTAATGTAACTCTAAGTTTATTTAGGTCCCTTCTGCTTTCTTAAGTCAATTTTAGTTGTCAATACACTGACACTACACAACTTGCTAAATTTCTTGAGTTTGTCTCCAGAAGAAGAAATTGTAAATTTACATACTTGGGAGGAAGTTGAAAAACAGCTTAGAGCAAGACTAGGGAAAAAACAAACCAACACAAATCCAGCTGGCCCTCTACAGATTTTTAAAGAATTATTTAGTAAAACTGCTGCTTTCTGCCTCCTCTCACTACTTCTCATAGGCCCCCAGGAAGGGGAGGGCACCAAAACATCCACTGATCCTGGAGTTTGGCCCAGACAAGGAAGGTAAAGAAATAATGTTTCTTGTTTCAGCTGCAAGGAGAAATCAGGGTCATGACTCAATCTATTCAAAACACAGTTTAATTCAACCTAGATTATTGTATTGTTCAATTGGCTATTCTTCCCTTGATAAAAATTGGAAAATCTATAAATAAATAAGCAAAGGTTATGTAAGGATTTTGGATCTTCTGATACGTATTAGAGAGGTGAGACATGGATCTGGCCTGCCCGAGCCACCCTGGTTTTTCCCATTACCTGTGCACACAAGTTATGCATCAAAAGTTTACACTGCACTGGTGCTCATATCCGCAACAACAGCAGGGCTTCCAGCCCAGAGCAGGAGCACCACCTGCATGTCACAAGAGAGCACAAGGTACCTAAATATAAAATGCAGTTTCCATTTTCTTTATAATTTATCACAAAAGTTCTTTATAATCTTCAGATGTAAAAGTAAGCTAAATGTGCTCACAATTTAAATTTTTAAAAAAGGGAGTGTTTACCTCATAATGGATTTCACTTGGCAGTATATACCATTTAAAATATTTAAATTCTAATAAAGGTGTAACTACCACAGCAGAAAGATAATGCAATCAAATAAAGGCTAAAAAGAGTCTGTTGGAATGATCTTCACAATGGACAATAAAGAAACTCAGTCCAGTGCTAATGTGGGGTTGAGGGTGTGATTATGTTTTTTTTTTCCAGGAAAAGCTAAATGACCTATCTGGGTGCCAGTTTGTGCTGTCCAGCTATATCATGGGCCCAAACCCAGGAAAGGAGTTGATCCTACCTCTCGAGAAGCTGATGCTCAGTCATATGACAGTGAAGCCTTGGAGAACATGCCACAACCAATAAAAAAAGATGAAGCTAGAACCAAACTTAATTGACCCAAGATGCCCAGGAGATGATAACCAAAAATAAAAAAGTTTCAAATAGATGACAAAAGTGCATGCTAAGTCCTATGTCAAAAATATATGTTAACTATAGATAAGATTTTTGACTTTTTCAAATTCTTTGATAAGAGATCGCTGCTAACTGACCTACAACAAATCTGACTAGTCTATTTAAAATTACAAATTCTACAACTGTAAAAATTTTGTGTAATTCTATTTGACTAAAATATATTTGAGTGCACTCTGACTGTGAAAGATGTTTGTACATATGTGTATCTGTTTGTCTGTTTGTCCAGTCTGTTAAGCTGTTGTTAGAAATTGCTGAGCTAGTGATCACTCACATTTGTGGAGCCAATAACACAAGTGCCCATACAGGAGTGCCCACGTGGCACAGAGTGCCTGAGAAATGCCCTGATGGTATGGGGTGCTGGAGGTGACAGATGTTTCAACCCCAAGGACATGGGGTTTAATAAGCAAGCTAGTTCAGCAAAGGGGCATGAAATAGCCCCCAGGAACTTGGAGAGTTCTTGTGTACACTGACAATTCTGCATTTGTTTCTACATCTGTTTGATTCTGTACAGACTGTCTGTCCATGTTTGTCTGTCTGTCTGTGAACAGCTGTTCTTTTTATTTTGAACTCAGCAATTTTCCTTTTTCCTTTTTCTTCTGCATTTATAGATCATTTAATCAAGGTTTATTTGAGTTATAGAATTATAAAACATGCTTCCACCTGGGTTCTCAGTCAAAATGATGCTAAAGTCAGTTGTGTAAATATAATGTACATTGTTGCTTATTATAACTTGAGAGTCTCTCATTGTTCAAAAATAATTTGTTAAATGTTATAACTGGAGCTTTCTTAAGAAAAATTTATTATAAAAATGGTTAAACAAAAATCCCTTGGTGTTGGGATTATTAGATAGGAGTCCAATTGATGAATAAGAAAGTGGCCACCTGGCAACATTTTACCAGCTCCTGTTCATCAATTGGAGGCCCAAGTGATCTCCATCGCCTTATGGGAGACATCCTCAACTAAAGCATTATAAATATTATTGTAATATGTTCATATTGGTCATCATTAAAAGAAATAAAACAAAATGTTTTTTATTGAAAAAATGCCCATATAAAGCTTTTCATATGGTTATGACAAATTATTGTTGTTAATCTCGTTGTGTATTCATATATTCACGCCTCCAGGTGTACAGGTCTTTGAATATGTAAAAACATATTGTTTATGGTGACAAAATTTTGTTTCAGATTCAGAAATTCACCTCTAACAAATGCTTATGAGATCTACATCCCACTAAACATCAACAAGTTAGGTAACATATTTTATGTAATAGATAAGGATGATGAACCAAAAGGGTAGAATTTTATGTCAAAATGAAAATTCAAGTGAGTTACAAAATGTCATCATGGTTTTTATGCTATAACATTGTATATGGTGTGATTTCTAATTTTCTATGTAAAATATGTAATTGTTTGTTAACATCCTACAGTTATTCAAATGTTAAAACATCCATGGTTGTTAAAAAATAATGGTTCTATTTTATGTTGTAAGATGTTTGATATTTAGATACGATGATAATGTCTCTAACTACAATGCACTGTTATTAATCTTTTCTTCTGGATTTTCATCAACTGAGGTATAGAAACCAATAATTAGAGAGATAGATGGGCTAAGAAGACAGCCAATATTTTGGATCTAGCCCTCCAAGATCCATGAGGACATAAGACATAAGAGAACCTCTGCTGTGTCATCCTATACTTGGTGAGTCCCTGGTCTTCTGATCAAGAAGATTGAGAGACCACTGAGGAAAGTAATCATCAGTGTGTGATGTGCCTAAGGAGAGTCACCAGGAGCAAAAATCTCCTAAGCTTTCAAAGCAAGCAACTTGGTCAAGCAATGACTGTGACTCATCCGAATGGCTGATACTGACAGACAAACTAAGAGGTGCTGTGCAATAGGTGGTTCCAAGGGTTCCTGAGGAGACTTAACTGACTTTGATAGATAAAAAAATTGATTATGGTTAGGACAGATCTCACCTTAACTTGGTCTTGAACACCCTGCAGAAAATGTACAACTAGTAGAGGTATATAAAACAATGATATAGTAATATGTTCTAAAAGAAACTCAAATCACTAATACCTTTTGGTAATTGCCACCTACATTGGTTAGCAGACTACTGTAACAGATTAATGGATTGCACAGGGTTTCAATTGCAGAATGCAGGGACTTAAAATCTGTGGATTGCACTTAAAATAAAAAGATCTACAGAGCTCTCCAACACAGCTTCCAGCTTCAACTGACCACCCATCCTGTGCAACAACAAAACAAAAAAGAGTGGTTGGGAGCCATTGATGCTGGAGATTGATCACATGTGTGGGGCTAAAGCAAGCAAGCCCAGAAAAAAAACAGAAAGCACAAAGAAAGCTATGTAAACAAGTTGTTCCAGCACCATTCAGAAGGATAAGGGCTCCACCTGACCCTAGCTTTGTCTTTTCTTTGTTTTTCTCATCCTCTCATTGGTTCTTAACCCAAAGAACCTCAGGAGCTGCATTGGGTCATGGAAAATACTAAGTTTCTGTGATGCTCTCTAAACTTCCTTATGTTTGGCCTGTATTGCAATCCCAACAATACATCCAAACATGACTTGTTCCTTTCCCTGATGATCAAAGGATAGCAACTATTTGACTAGTTACCATTGTCCAAGATTCCTTGATTACCAACATAACTGTATATGTGAGAATTAAAGTTGATTGTCATCTGAATTTAAAATAAGATTATCTCAGTGAGTCCAAAGTAAACACTAAAGTCTTTTAAACATAGAAGTAAGCAGAAGATATGGTCAAATTTATATGATGGAAAAAAAAACACCTCTTTACTGGTCATTGATGACTTTGAAACTATAGGAAGGAAAACATGAGCAATGGAAGGCAAACAGCCTCTAGAACCAACAAAGACAAGGAAATCAATACTTTCATAGACTCCTCAGAAGGGACTGTAACCCTTCTACTATCTTGATTTTAGTCCAGTGAGATCTTTGTTGGACCTACAAAATTATAAAATGAAATATCTGGAGCTGAAGCTTGCATCAGGCATAGGTGCCCAGAACCTCCATCGTGGGCCCACCCTGCCTCTGGGAATTTAACAGAAGCCTGTATTAGGGGTAAGCAGCCCAGAAGCTCCACTGAGGGCCTGCCCTGCCACCAGGAACTTAGCAGAAGCCTGCATCAGGGGTAAGCTGCCCAGAACCTCCACCATGGGCCTGCCCTGCCACTGGGAACTTAGTAGGAGCCTGCATCATCGGTGGGCTGCCCAGAACCTCCACCATGGGCCTGCCCTGCCACTGGGAACTTAGTAGGAGCCTGCATCATCGGTGGGCTGCCCAGAACCTCCACCATGGGCCTGCCCTGCCACCAGGAACTTAGCAGAAGCCTGAATCAGAGGTAAGCTGCCCAGAACCTCCACCATGGGCCTGCCCTGACACCTGGAACTCAGCACAAGCCCGCCTCAGGGGTAGGCAACCCTGAACCTCCCCTGGGGGCCTGCCCTGCCAATGAGAACATTGAGGAGGTGTGCCCAAGACTGAAAACTGCCCTGGACTGCTACAGATGGGCCCAGCCTCCCACCTGGAACATCAGAATATCTCAGCGGTATCCAGTTAGTGTGAGAAAATTTGGAACTTTGCTCCCAGGTGGTGAACTTTGGACTATACTGGATGGACTGTATCAATGTGGTGAGTATACCCCTAAAATAGAGGTGTACAGGGGATAAAAAGGGCCAGTAATAAAACCCCCTCCAACTAACTGTAAGAATTTAGTGTGTCTGAAAAGAGTGTGTGATCCCCTCCTACACATAGAAAACAACAGGCAGAGTGAAAATGACAAAGCAAAATGCAGTCTCAAACATATAGTTCACCAGAAGCAAGTATAGGAGACATTGAAATACAGGACCCCAAAAGTAACACACCAGTAATCTCTGAAAAGATAGCCAGTGAAATTAAAAAAAAAACAACCACATCAGGTTATAGAAGAAATCAAATTAGAAGTAGTCTCCCATGTAAAGATAGAAATAACAACTTTAGTAAAGGAGTTGCTGAATGCAGCTAAAGAAGAAATAGAGAAAAAAATACATGAGCATCGGAAACTGATTGAAACTTTGAATGAAAAATATACAAAACAAGCAGAATTCATGAAACAAACTCAAAGAGACATCCAAGAAACAAAAAATTCTATTGAAAGCATGCAAAACTGCCTAAAGGAAGCTGAGGATAAGATTTCAGACCTTGAGGACAGTATCACAGTTAGCGATCATGAAAGGATAGAATTTTTAAAAATAAAATGTAGTATGAGATGACAATCCAGAAGCTTCATGATGATGCCAAGAGCAATAATATAAGAACAATGGGCATTAGCGAAGATACAGGAGTGCAGGCAAGTGACATACATTAAGTATTTACAGAAATAATACCAGAAAGTTTCACAAACTTGGGGAAAGAATCTGACATGCAGATAAGCGAGGCATATAGAACACCAAACAGTCACAATCAACATAAATCCACACCCAGACCCATAATTAAGATCTCAGACATACAGCATAAAAACAGAATGTTAAAAGCTGTCAGAGAAAAGATACAACTCACCTATCAGGGAAAGCCCATTAGAAACATGGCAAACTTTTCAGCACAAACCCTCAAGTCAAGAAGATCTTGGGGTGAGGTATTTCAAGCTCTGAAGGAGAACAACCTTCAACCCAGACTGATGTACCCAGCACAATTTTCATTCAAATTTAATGGAGAAACAAAATACTTCCATGACAAAGAACAACTGAAGAAATTCATGTCCACCAAACCAACCCTAGAAAGAGTAATAAAGGACATACAAGACAGAGACAAAAATGACCACAATCCCCAAAATAACAGAAAGAAATGTCCAGGTAGGATAAGCAATTTAATAAGAGTAAAATCAGAAAGAAACAACTGGAACATAACATGGCAAAGTCGAGCCAGTACATATCAGTGCTATCCATAAATATAAATGGCCTCAATTCACCTATAAAAAGAACTGGATTGACAGAATGGATCAAGAAGCAGGACCCCACAATATGCTGTATACAAGAAACACATCTGACCCAAAAGGAAACTCATAGATTAAAAGTCAAAGGATGAAAAACAGTATTCCATGCAACAGGAACCCAGAAAAAATCAGAGGTAGCTATTCTATTTGCAGAAAATGTGAACTTCAAACCTAAAATGATTAAAAGAGATATAGAAGGTCACTACATACTTGTTAGTGGTAAAATTCAAGAGGAAGAACTAACAATTATAAATGTATGTGTGCCAAATAGAGGAGCATGCAACTATATAAGACAGATAATACACCAAATACACAAGGAAAAACCAAATACACAAGGAAACAGTTATAACAGGAGATCTTAATAACCCATTGTCACACACAAAGATAGATCAACTAGACAAAAAGTCAGCAAAGAAATAACAGAACTGATTCATACCTATGGGTAATTGGACTTAGTAGATGTTTACAGAGTGTTCCACCCAACCACATCAGAATACACATTCTTCTACGCTGCACATGGTACATTCTCCAAAATAGACCATATATTATCCCATAAAACATTCTTAAGTAAATGCAAAGGTTTTGAAATCATACCATGCATAATATCTGACCATAGTGCACTGAAATTGGAAATTAATGGTAAAAGAAATTGTAAAACCTACCTAAATACATGGAAATTAAATAACAGCCTTTTTGAACAACCAGTGGGCTACAGATGAAATTAAAGAAGAAATAAAATAATACCTACAATTCAATCAAAATATAGAAACAACTTACTGTAATCTGTGGGATGCAATGAATGCAGTCTTAAGAGGGAAATATATAGCAATAAACTGTCTTATCAAGAAAACAGAAGGAGCAAAAATAAACAACCTAATGCTCCATCTCAAGATTCTAGAAAAAGATGAACAAGCTAAATCCAAAGATCATAAAAGAGAAGAAATTGTAAAGATTAGAGCAGAAATCAATGCAATTGAAACTAAAAAAAAACCCCAATACAATGAATTAATGAAACAAAAAGCTGTTTTTTTTGAGAGAATAAACAAAATTGACAAACCATTAGCTTACCTTATCAAGAGAAAGAAAGAAAAAACCCAAATTCGTGCAATAAGAATGGAAAAGGGAGAAATTACTACAGATCCCATGGAAATTCAAAAGACCATGAATACCTTCTTTGAAAATCTCTACTCACATTGAGTGGAAAACACAGAGGAAATGGACAGATTTCTAGAAACATATGAACTGCCAAAGCTAAACCAAGAAGATATAGCAATTTTAAACAACCCAATGTCAGCTATTGAAATTGAAAATGTAATTAAAAACTTACCAACAAAGAAAAGCCCAGGTCCTGATGGATTCACAGCTGAATTCTACAAGAAATTTAGAGGAGATTTGATGCCAGTACTCCTTAAACTGTTCAATGAAATTGAGAAAACATCAATCCTCCCTAAATCATTCCTGGAGGCAAGTATTAATCTGATACCAAAATCAAAGACAGATGCAACCATAAAAGAGAACTATAAGCCAATCTCACTAATGAACATTGATGCAAAGATTCTTAACAAAATACTGGCAAATAGAATGCAGCAAATCATCAAGAAGATTATACATCATGACCAAGTGGCATTCATTCCAGGAATGCAGGGATGGTTTAACATACACAAATCAATACATGTAATACAAAACATCAACAGAGCAAAAAACAAAAACCACATGCTCATCTCTATAGATGCAGAAAAAGCTTTTGACAAAGTCCAACACGTGTTAATGATAAAAACCCTTCAGAAACTAGGAATACACGGCATCTACCTCAACCTTATAAAGCCCATCTATGACAAACCAACAGCCAACATTATACTAAATGGACAAAAACTGAAAGCTTTCACTTTAAACTCAGGAACAAGACAAGGATGTCCACTATCACCACTCCTTTTCAACATAGTTCTGGAAACACTAGCCAGGGCAATTAGACAAGAGAGAGAAATAAAAGGACTAAAGATAGCAAAGGAAGAAGTTAAATTATCACTATTTGCAGATGACATGATACTCTATATAGAAGACCCAAAAAACTCCATTAAAAGACTGCTAGAGGTAATAAACAAGTTCAGTAGTGTAGCTGGATACAAAGTCAGTGCTCAAAAATCAATAACATCCCTGTACACAAACAAAAACTCACTGAGAGAGAAATTATTGAAATATCGCCCTTTACAATAACATCTAAAAAAATGCAATACTTAGGAATCAACCTAACTAAAAATGTAAAAGACCTATATGCTGAAAATTATACTACACTGAAAAAGGAGATTGAAGAGGATATTAGAAAATGGAAGGACTTTCCTTGCTCTTTGTTAGGAAGAGCCAACATTGTGAAAATGGCTATACTCCCAAAATTCTTATACAGATTTAATGCATTCCCAATCAAAATGCCATTGACATACCTCACAGATCTAGAGAAAACACTTTTAAAATTCATTTGGAAACAGAAGAAACCTAGAATAGCAAAGGCAATTCTAGGCAACAAAAGCAAGGCAGGAGGCATCTCAATTCCTGATTTGAAACAGTACTGTAAAGCCACAGTGATAAAATCAGCTTGGTACTGGCAAAGAAATAGACCTGAGGATCAATGGAACAGATTAGAAGATGTAAGCACAACTATGAAGACACATTCCCCTCCATCCACTTGTTCTGGGGAGGCACTTTAGAACCATTCTAGCACAGTTTCCTGAAAATAAGACCTAAATGGAAAATAAGATCTAACTGCGAATTAACCACTACCATGGTTTTTAAGAACGCTTGTAATATAAGCCCTCCTCTGAAAGTAAGCCCAAGCTAAGTATTAATGTCAATGATATTTATATTAAATTATATATTGCCTTTAATAGGATTTAGCTCAGTGGCACAGGTCCTGTCTGGCAAATGTGAGGTCCTGAGTTTGATTCCTGGTAACCTCCCCCCTAAATTATATATTAATATTGATATGATGATTTTATATATTATAATTAATTTAATATTTAATATGTAAATAAATATTGACATGAATACTTCAAGTAAATTATAATTATGTATGAAATAAATTATAAGTAAGTATAATAATAATTCAGTATCCAAATGAGCAATATTTGGACGAGTTAAATGCCTAGGTAAACAGATGAACTTGAGATGTATTCCCAAATAACCAGTTGGAGTACAGATAATTCACAATTAACATGTGTACTTGCTAATGAACAGATGTGGTTATGTCTAATATGAATCTTCCTAATTCAGTGTGTCATGTGTTGTAGCAAAACGTACTTAATGTACTTATGTGAAATGAAATATTTTCTGAATTTTGTTGTCTGAAACTTTTCATCACTATTTTGTGGACCATCATTAACTGTCATCTTTTTGCCTTGTCATCTTCAATTAACACTTAATTTAATAGAAACTTTGTGAAACTTAGCCTGTAAGAGGCCATGACTTAGGTGAAGAATTCATGGTATAAAATCACTGACAGCTGTGTTGCCAATGCACTGTGAATAGGATACATGGACAAGAAGTGCTTGTTTAATGAGAACTCTATTGCTGGATAAGAGAGTCGAGCCAATGGTTCTAGAGAAAATGAAGTTGCAAGAAATTCATGCCAGAATTTTGGATATGAAGAATTATGGTGATGTTTCAGAAGATGCCATGTCTGTATTTGATTGAGTAAATATAGATTTTTGTAGAAGAATAAATGTAGAATGTTTTACACACACAAAAATAAGATGTGCCCTGAAAATATGTCCTTTACAATTTTTCATCAAATCTATCTGCTTTTCTCTCACCATTGGGTGTATGTTTTTCAATTCTTTGCTTGCTACAAACCAGAGTTTAAAATCTGACCCACCCCTTGGCAACACCTGTGTTCAAAATGTGTCTATGGAAAAAGAAAAACTACCTTGGGCCCTCCCACCATGTTTCACTTGCCAATGGGTATTATTTAACCTAAAATAGACTGTTTTCTCTCTCTGAAATTTGAAACTTCACCAGAGGAACATAAGGATCCGATATAGAAAGGGTATGTTTAATCGCACCATATCACCAAAGATACTGTTTTATATCACGTAACTCCCTGGCTGCTTAGATTTCTTTTTCTTAGTCCAAGTTTGTTACTAGTTCTTCAACATTTACAGCTATGCAATTTTTTTGTGTGTTGATGCTGTCAGTATAACATTCTTTTTCTTCTTTTTTTTTTTTTTTGGTACCAGGGCTGAACTCACAACGTCACGCCCAACAGGCAGGCACTGTGCTGCTAAGCTATATTCCCAGCCCCACCTTCTTCTGATTGAAACTATCCCTCTTGAGTATACAAACATCTCCAGATATTTTATTATATTTTAATTAATGAATGAATTTTTATTTAAACTCTCTTATATTCCTAGAAACTTTCTGGAGATAAAAAGCTACTCAAAGGCATAATTTTATGTGTCTTTAATCATTGCTGGGACAAAAGGAGAAAAGGTTTATTTTAGCTAAAAGTTTTTAGAGGTTTCAGTCAATGGTTAGCTAGCTCTACAGCAGCGTGGCACGGCCTAGTGGCAGGGCTGTGGAGAAACAGCTTATGGTATGACAGATAGGAAGTAGATAGCCATTCTTCTCCGTTTATTTTATCCAGGCTGCAAGCTTATGTTGTAGAGCAACCACATCCATCATGGCTCTCCCCTCTTGAGGAAATCCATCACCCATACCCAGAATTATGCCAAATCAATCAAATGATTAATCCAGCACCACATGTTCATGATCAAGTATCACACATCCCTGATGTCACTCCCAAAGCTTCACCTATGAACAAATATGAGTTTGGATACTTTCAATAAAGGAGAAAAAAACTTCATAGAATCTAGCTGATTACATCCTGGGAATTTAATATAACTTGACTTAAAGGAAAGTGTAAGAAATTTGACACCCAACCATTAAATAGTACATTGAACGTAGCATGCTCATATTTTTTCAGTGAGTGAATCAAGATATGTGTTTTACTCAATGCTTAATAGAGAACCAGATTTAATGTAAGATATACAAATATATAAGAATTTAAATATTGACTTATATTGACCACCCAAAAAGTCAGATGTGGAAGACTATAAAATATCTAGCCACACACTGGAAATCTGAAAGATCCTGTCGAAGACCTGAAGTTCACTGTAGTGCCCTAAGCCAAGTTTGTATCAGGAGGCCAAAGGGTCTGCAATAGTGGGCTCAATGACCTGCACTGGACCTGAAGAGTACGCTGGAAGTCTGAAGAAAACATCCATGGTGAAGGCTTGAACTCCTCAAAACAAAAAACAAACGAACAAACAAACAAAACCACCAGAAATGATATTTCTTTTTTTCTTCTTTTTACCACTCATGTGACAAGTCACCCTTGGGTGGGTCTTTTGTATTCAGTAAATCTCCTCAACTACGCTCAGAATTGTGCCCATCCAATTTTGTTGGGCATTTCTTACTCAAATTGACACAGCTGGTTAACTGTCACAGTACAGGAATAAAAATTACAAAATCATGATGAATACAATTAAAGCATGTCAATAAAAAGTCAAAGCCAATTATGTCCAGTAAGAATTATTGATCAACTATTTATAATTGATTGGAGAACAAAGTTATCAGAAATAAAAGGAATGAAAGAAGTTGAAATATCAGAATGGCTGTAATAAATATACCAATAAATTGAGAAGAACTCTCAGTGATTACAAATGTGATGATAAAATAACAGCATAATATACCATTATAACTTCAAATCAAGTTATGAATTCTTCCATTCCAATTATTCCATCTTCTATAGTTGAATCTTGAGTTTCTGATGAACATTTATGTGTTAAAGACAGGGTCCCCATGGTAGAACACCTGGGAGGTAGAATGTTTAAGATTTAGGGACTAGGAGGAGGTTATTAAGGACATTGAGGGCATGCTCTTGAAGATAATTGTAGGGCTGTGGGCTCCACCTTAATTAACTTATAGGCTGGTACCTCCAAAATAGGCTTATTTGTTTCTTATTTTTAGGAAGCCTTGAGATACATGGTTATGTTATTTATTTTATATCTCTGTTTTTTCTGATATAGGCATTTATAAATAGAATTTCCCCTTTTTAACTGCTTTGTTCTGTACTAAATGTTCTGGTGCAGTGTATTTCTATTTACATTTGATTCTAACAACTTTTACATTTCTACTTGATTTATTCAAATACTCTGTGCTCATTCAAAAATTTCTATAGTTTATCTTTCTGTTGATTTTGTTTCATTCTCTTGTGATATGATAAATTGAGATTATTTCAATTTTTCTTCATTTTGTTAAGACTTGCTTAATGACCTAAAAAGTGATTTACTTTGGAGAAAGTTCTGTGTGCTGATGAAAAAAATACATGAAATCTGCAGCTGTTGGAAAGAATATTTTATAGATATCCATTAAGTGTATTTGACCTCTATGGTAATATATCTCTATAATTGGGTTTTTGATTTTTGTTTTTTTCTGGACAATCTACATACTGGTGACAATACAGCATTGATGTCACTCATTATTAATGAATTGAGGCCTATTTTTCTGTTATGTCCTATAATATTTGGTTTATAAAACTGGGATGCTCCAACATTTGGCGCACATATAATTAATAATCAAAATATCCTCATGATGGATTGTTTTTCTCATGAGTATGCAGTAATCTTTATTGTCTATTGTGACTAATTTTGGTTTGAAAGTCTTTTACTGGATATGAGTATAGCTGTTCCTGCTTGATTTTATATTTATATAATTGAAATTTGTTCAATCTTTTCATTTTGAGTCTATATGCCTGGACCATGGAATTGATTTCTTGCAGAAAGCAAAAAGTTGCTTTCCGGAAAGCTAAACTAGATCTTTTAATTTGAAATCAAATTGAACAAACTATTCCTTTTAATTTGATCCAATAATCTAAGCTATACCTTTTAATTTGAAATAAACTAAACTATACCTTTTAATTTGAAAACACAAATTATTCACATTCACAGTTATTACTGAAAAAATGAACTACTTTTTGTCATTTTGTTGCTTTAAAAATTATTTATTATTGTTTTCTCCCTTAGAGATCTCATCTTAGAAATTTGATCTTTTACTGAAATACATATGTTTAAGTCTTACTCCTTGATTTCTTACCTAATATCTACTCTTTTGCTGAAATTTATCCTTTGGTGTGGTTTTCTGGTCTTGTTTATCTAATTTCCTCATCTAGGTGTAGGAATCGTTAGAGTGAGTTCTAAAGTGCTGATGTATTGATCATGAATTATCTTAATTTTTGCTTATCTTGGAAAACTGTTATTTCTCCTTCAATTCTGAAAAATAACTTTTCTGGATATAATAATCTAGGTTGACAGTTTTTTCTTCCTTGGCTTAAAGTGCATTATTGGATACCTTCCTGACCTTTAGCATTTCTCCTGAGAAATCTATTGTCTTCCTTTTGGGTTTCCATTATAAGTGACTTTGTGTTTCTCAATTTCAGTATTAATGTTCTTTCTTTGCTCTGTATTTTTGTGGGCTTAGTTATAATATGTTCTTGAGAGTTTTTTCACTGTTTATATGTATTTGGGATTCTAAATCCCGACAGGTCATAGTTATCTGTAACATCATCGTGGTTTGGATAAATGTTTCATATTATATTACTGAATACATTTTTTTTTCTTTTGGTACAGGGGATCAAACTCACAACCTTGCACTTACCAGTTAAGCACTTGAGCCACTGAGTTAAATCCCTAGCCTTACTGAATACATTTTTATGCCATTAGCTTGTAGGTTAAATCCCTTGAATAATGTTTTAATTAATGTTTCATCTTTGCCATTGTCCCAAAAATCTAGAATGTTTTTTTCATTATTTCTCTTTCTCTTTATTATTGGCTGAGTATTATATCTTACCTTGTCTTAAAATTCTGGCAAACTTTTTTTATTTTAAGGAGGAGAAAATAAAAATAACAATAAAATGGAGTTTCATACCAGGTTAGTGGGGGAGTTACCATAATGGCTATATTGCTTAATGTTGTCTTTTTGTCAAAACAATACTTTCTGTCACCTGTTGTAGCCTGTTAGTGAGGGTTTAATCTGAATTTGTGTATGAATTTGTGACTTTTTTTGTTTTTCATGATTTCTATTTATCTCTTTCTTAGAATCCACCTCCTTTTGTATTGTTGTTTTGTATCCTGTATTGCATACTTTAATTCATTCATCTATTTATTTGTACCTTCTTTAAATTCATCTATTTTATTGACTTTTTGTTGCTGTGACAAAATACCTGGCTTACCCAGTTTAAATGAGGACATGGTTTATTTGTCTCATGATGTCAGAAGTTTTAGCTCATGGTCTGCTGCTTTCATTGCAGTGGTTCTGAAGTGATGCATAATTTAACAGAAATAAGCTCTGGTAGAGCAAAGCTATACTTTGTGGAGGCCAGAAGCAGAACAGAAGAACAATGCCTGAGAGGAAAGGGTCAGGGACCAAACATAATCCCTGATATCATGCCCTTAAGACTTACTTAGATACACCCATAAGTGTGCTTGACTAATAAGCCATGTGTCTCTTAACTGAGTCATGTGGAAAACCAAGATTCACCATCATATAACTTATTCATTCCTTTGAATTCTTTGTCCAGCATATCATCTACTTTGATATTTTTGGATTCAGTTTTTAGGTAGTTTTAAATTTTTGGAGACCTCACCTTGCCTTGTCTTTTCCTATCTTTTGTATTTAGGCATTGAAATTTATTTATCTGTTGACATAAATATCTTTCCTATTTATATGTGAGGGTCTACTTTGTTAGCAATTTCTCGTGATGATATGCCCAGGGACACTGTTTTGTTTCGTAGTGTTCAATTTAGTTACAGGTGAATAGCATATTATTTTTCTGAGCCTTACTTCGTTGTGATTATTGGCTTTTGACAATGTATACACAGAAAGAAAATCGGAAGAACCTGTTTTTTCAGTCAAACTGCAAGAGAGGAGTCCTCTGGCAATTCAACAAGGAATGTGGAGTACACTGTGTGGTGTTCACTCTGTTTAGTGATCAAGACTTGTCAGTATTGTAAATTTTGGAAGACTGTGGTAGGGGCCTATGCTGGAGACCAGTTTTAATTCAGTGACCACGAAAGTTTTATTTCTGTTGTTCCTAGTACCACCTTGAGAGGAAAAAAAAATGAACAGCAACTTAAAAATAAGCGGATGCAGATATGCAATAAAAAATCTTTTAAAAACAACACTGACAATAATAACCATAGTAAAAGAGATAGAATAAAATAAAATAAACTTTAAAGAAAGTAAAAATAAAAAGGAATAAGAGCTCGCCTCCCTGCTAAGCAGCCATGGCTCGAGTGAATGGTGAACGACCCAGTGATAGAACCAGCCAGCCAGCGTCCCGAGATTCCACCATGTGGGAACTTAGGATGCTGGGCAACAAAACAACCTGCCCACCTCCCTGGTAAGCAGCCATGGCTCGAGCAAGCAGTGGGCGACCCAGGGAGAGAACCAGGCAACCAGTGTCTCCCAAGATCCTGTCATGCTGGAACTTAGGGTGCTGGGCAGCAAAACAACCTGCTTGCCTCCCTGGTAAGCAGGCCTCAGCCTACCTAAGCGCGGGCTTGAGAATCAAACATCCCATCCCCCGACCCCGACCCCCCCTTAGCAAATGGGAGTCAGAGGTCTGTGCATCTCTTGGGAGGATGACAGCATGCAATATAGCAAACATGGGGGATTTCCTTCTACCATCTCTTTAAAGGCAAATATTGTTATCACTGTTTGGCTTTTTTCTGATTAATTATATTGCTCTATTCAACACTGTTTTGATAGGTTTTATGATGTTCTGTATTTGGTTTGATTTCTCTATAACTGATTGAAAAAACTATTGTGAAGATAGCAAGATATCCTTTGGCACCTATTACTGTTTTCCAGGTAACCTGCTGTGAAGTTCTGTACCAATTTCACTGAATTGTCTCGATTGGCTTTGTTCTGTTTTGTTCTGTTGTATCTTACTACATTCAATATAATAAAAAAAAGAAAAAAGGAAAAAGAAAAACTAAAAGATGAAAAGGAAGAAAATGAGAACAATGAAAACAGAAAGAGGGACACAGAGAGAGCAAAAGTTAAACAAAATAAAAACACATAAAATGAGAAAATATTTTAGAAATTAACAAAAAATAAAATTAGGAAAAAATTACTCTCGGTTTGGTATTTGATTTAGAGATGTTTCTTTTTACTTTTTTCCTTTTCTCTGCTTTTTAAAAAGTTAAATTGTACTTATTGGTACAATTTAGATATACATAATGATATATAATGATGACATGCATCATAGGA
Source organism: Hydrochoerus hydrochaeris (assembly GCA_004027455.1). NCBI lineage: Eukaryota > Metazoa > Chordata > Mammalia > Rodentia > Hydrochaeridae > Hydrochoerus > Hydrochoerus hydrochaeris. The sequence goes on from PVLA01000090.1 coordinate 684,549, forward strand.
AATTTGTATCAGTACACAATATATCTTGATTCTTCTTTTTTCCCAGTCCCCTACACTCCCTTTAACTTGTCTCCCCCTCCTTAGTAATAAAACTGTTTTCATTTTTTCTTCTTTTCTCAGATTTTTCCCTTCCCCTAACAGTTCCCTTTCTTATTTGAATATTTTCTTCCCGTTTTATAATATGCATTGTACATTTTGGTCCTTATTTTCACTTGCAGTTTCTCACACTAGTGACAGCAATGCATTTCCAATTTAATTCACTTAAGACTATAGTCTCAGGGCACAACCATTTAATGATAAACAGCTCAATTTTATCCTTCCTTATTGTTGAATAATTCTCCATTGTATAAAAATATATCTTCTTTATCCATTCAATTTTTGATGGGCATTTGGACTGTTTCCAAAACTTAGGTTTTAAAAACTGTGCTGCTATGAACATGGATGTGCATAGATTGCTGCGTTATGATGGTTTTAATTCTTTTGGGAATGTACCAAGAAGGAGGATACCTGGGTTGAATGGAACTTAGAGTTTTTCTTTTTGAGTAACCTCCGCACTGATTTCCACAGTGTTTATACCAGTCTACACTTCAATCAACAGTGGAAAATGGTTCCTTTTCCCCCACAGTCCCACCAGCATTTTTTATTAGTTAATTTTTTGACAATTGCCTTTCTTTCTGGAGTGAAATGAAATCTCAGCATTATCTTAATTAGCATTTCTTGACTGACTAGTGATATGGACCATCTGTTTTGTATTTTTACTTGCCATTTTTACTTCACCTGATAAATGTTCATTCATTTTAGATGTCCTTTCTGGATTGGATCTTTAAATTTTTAAATTACTCTTTAAGTTTTTAGGATGTGATTTATGTTCAACCAAGGGGTTGAAAATATAAATCCCAAGGCTTTGTCTCCACTGGAAAAAAGATAGCCCCTTTAACAATTGGTACTGTAAAAACTAGATTTCCACATGCCAAACAATAACACTAGACCCAGTTCTGCGAATGTTTCCTTCTGGCACCTCTTATTTTGGAAACTGACTGTTATGAAAGGGATGTGGATTTTAACAGCAGTCAGGTGTGTTCTCTTTCAAATGTCACCAAACAGTTCCAACAAGTTAGGACAGTTTGCAGTATGAGACCTGGCCTACTGTGCCAGTTTAACTAGATTGTCAATTTGATTGAATTAAGCATAAGTAAAAGATTAGTGAAACACAATTCTATGTGTGTCTGGGTGGATCACAGAGCCATGACCTTAGGATCTATATCTGGCCCTTTGTTCCTTTCTTTCTGATGTTCTCTTCCTGCTCTGCTTCCTGGCTGCCATAAAATAAGAAGTTTTGCTCTTTTGTCTTTATACCATGATGTTCTTGCCTTGGAATCATCTTACTATCAAATAAAGCTCTAAAATTATGCAGTGAATTAAACTTCTCATTCTTTCTTTAAATTGTGGGTATCATGTACAATGACAACTTTGTTGTCTAATGCCTCTAACTTGAACTTTCCAATACTAAAACAACGTTTGAAAATAAAACTTGCTCCATGTTCATAACTTTGCTAGATGGTCAAACCAAAATTCCAGTGTGAAAAATTTGAATGGGCTGAAAGTAAGTTACATGTCTCTTTAAAGCTATAACACAACCATTTACAACAAGGCAATTTAGACAGCTGTTTCTAAATTGATAGCTTCATGTTATCATTTCTCAAGCTTTGCACTTTACACTTAACTGGTATTTCCTACATTTAACACAATCTGTAGAACTGTAAGGTTTTTAAGAAAACAAATTGATCATACACAAATTGGAACACTAGTAGATAGCAGCTTTACATATTACTCTAGGAAAGAATGACCTTTCCTAGAAGCTCTTTTTATGTCCACTTTGATTTATCTGTAAAATTTCAGCATTTTGTCTTTGAAAGGGAGATGTTAAACACACTTTCCCAAAAAAATATCAAAAAAGAGAGGTTTTAGAAATACATGATCACTATATGTTAATTAACTGCATACTCAGATGAGATCTTTTCATCCACATGTCTCCATATATACCTGATAGATGGGGAAAGACTGCATGACAAAACCTCAAGGCACAAAGTATGTATCTTGGCTACTCAAGTCAATTTCATTAAATGTATTAGTTAATGCTAATACTTTGAAAAAATACAAAATATCTGGGCCAATTGTTAAGCCAAAAAAGAATGTAATGATCATATGCAAGGCAAGATGGCCTGCAAAAACAGAAACTATCATCAGTTTCATAAGGAACCATTCGTGATTCAAGTAGTAAACACTTTTCTTCATGAGAGTTCATTACTTCCCATAGACCAGTATATTTATTTTCACTATTTCCTTACTTATAAGCTTTCTCTGTGAAAATAAGAGTACAAAACAGGAGGATACTTCAACAATTTTGTAATTACACACTACGACAGGTTATTATGTAAGAAATCATTGCTTTATTGTAAGAATTATTTCAAACCTAGTTAATAGCAACATTAGAATTAGTAATATAGCCCCAACTCAAATGAGTGGCCTAATATAACTATACCAACACAATTTATAGTGGTGAAATATTAGAATCATCCATCAACATGGTAAATGGATAGGGAAAATTTTGTATTTATGTATGATGGAATACAAGTATTCAATAAAGAAAGACAAATGAGGCATTTTATGTAAATGAATGCATGTTAGGACCAAAATCTTAAGAGAAATAAATCAGACACACAGAAGTTTAATATCACATAATTTCTCTTATATGAGAAATCAGAAGTATACATAAGGAGCAAAATAAAACATGGATATAAGGTATTAGGAAGAACAATTACAAATGGAAAGGGAACAAGTGGTTGAGAATGGGGAGATGGAAAAAGGAATTTAAAGACAAAAGAAAAAAGCGTTGAAAGAATAGAAATAGAGCTTATGCAAATGAAGAGAGGGAGAAGGGTTAGAAGGAGGGGAGTATAAGGCTACAATAACAGCAATAAAAAGAATTAAAATGTGTTAAGTACATGTACAAATTCCCCATTATGAATGTGACCTTTATGTACTGTAAACATGCTAATAAAAACATTTCTACTCTTTTTTGTTTCAATTAATGTAATGAAAAAAAATGTAATGATAATACCTTGTTTTGAAACATTAATATTTTTCTTACTGGAGTTTTAAAGAATAAGACCAAATGATCGCCTTAAAAATATAACAGAAGTGTGTTCTACTACTTAGAAAATTGTTCATCTTTTAAGTAAAAATAACTAAGTACATAAATAAATTTTTAAAAAGCCCAACATGTGACAAAATGTAGCTTTTGCCAAAGCCCAGCAATCAGCACATTTTTCTTTAGTTTTATTTTTTCCTTAAAACACTATCCCTAACAATTTCCCTGATTTAAAACTTTTTACTAATACTTCGATGTATTTTCTCATAAGGATCTTGAGTAGTTCAAAATTGTGTCCTATGTGTCAGGCTATTTTTACAGAAATCAGTTAAGTAGAAAAAGTAAATTTCATGGACTGCGCTATGTTAATTGTGCTATATTTTGCATGTTCATTCTCTTGATCACCACAAATATTTCTGGAAATATATCATTATATTAAACACATTGTCATCAGCTATGCTCCTGGAGACTACCAAGAATAATTCCTCCTCATCTTCTACTTGCAAAACATCATATTGCAGAAACAATGGGTCATAGTGCTGTTATTTTTGTGGCCATATATTTTTTTAGTTGATACTTTACATATTGTCTTCTTGGATATAGTTGTTCAAGTTACAAATTAAAGCATACAAAGTGGACATTCAAACAGTGAGGCTGCAAACAGTTCTGTTCACCTATCCAACAAAAACTTAGCAACATGGTTATCAATTCTACACACTTAAATATACATGCATTTATATCCTTTAGAACACTTTCTTTTCCTCTTTTTGCCTTTAAAGTCCATTACCTGTTTAGTTATATCACGTTTGAGGTTGCTCTGTAATTTATTGATGTTTTTTGTTGTTGCTATTTACTTTTTTATTTTTTTCTTATTTATTATAATTTTTATTTTATTTATTTATGTATTTATTTTATTTATTGTATTTTGAAGGTAGTAAAATACAGCAGGACAAGACAGGACGAAGCCAATTGAGGCAGTGCAATGAAACTGGTACAGAACCTCACACCAGGTCACTGCGACAACAGCAATAGTTACAATAGTATATCTGGTTTTCTTCACAATAGTTGTTCCTGCAATCAGGTAGAGCAATGTCAAAGGAAATACCGAAATTATAAAAATAGAATATTGAATAGAGCAACACCATTGATCAGAACATAGCAAAAGAGAGATAAAAATATATGCCTTCAAAGAGATGGCAGAAGAGAATCCCCCTTATTTGCTATATTGCGTATAGTCAAACTTGCAAGAGATGTTCAGATCTCTGGCTCTCACTTCTTAGTGGGTGGGAGATGAGATGGATGTTTGACTCTTAGCCCCCACACAGGTAGGCTCACAGTCGCCCACCAGAGCAGCATGCTGGCTGACTTTTCTCAGCACCCCAAGTTCCAACATGGCATGGATCTCAGGAAAGGCTGATATGGTTCTTGCCTGTGGCGGCTGCAGCTTGGAAGGCCACAGCCACTTACCAGAGTGGTGTACTGGCTGCCTGTTTTCCCAGTGTGGCCATATAAACTTGGAGAATGTTAGATTTTAGAATTCATTAAAATCAAAATTTTTTTCATTTACTACCTCCATGAGATTCATACGTTGCTTACTTACCAAACTGGTTCCTTACTATTGTTCCATCAACAGAATAATCACTGTCCATATATTAATGGACAGGACACATACTTATTAAAAATTAAAATTAAGTAATGTGATTGAACTTAATGGTCTCAAATTTCTAGACTAGATTTTTTCCCTATGGTTCTAAACAAATGAAAAACTTTTAAGACATGAATTCTATTCAAATACGCTGTGTAATCAGATTCAGTGCTCAGATCATTTCACAACAGCTCATTTATTAACATATTAATATAATTAGTTTTGGAGTTCCAAGTTGGAAACCCAAGCTTGCCTTATTTATCCATAACAAACAAGGACCTACAAGTATTTAATGATGAGGAGATTGTCAAAGACAGTTTTCAAAATGTTGGTAAGAGTACCAATTGGAAATTTAAAAATACAGAACTTCAATCTTCATCAACAATTATCTCAATCAGAATCTTCATTTATTTAGAATCTCAGGCACTGCTTGTAAAGGGTTTGAGAAGCACTGGTATATGTAGAAGTCAGGCATAATGCTGCCTGAGTCTACTTCCCCTTCTAGGAGGTTTTCCAATTGTCTGGATTCTTTCATTTTGTGAACTACTTCTAGTGAATAATTGATTTTTTTTCATTTTCCATTTTTTCCCAGTAGTTTCTGATGACCAAGGATTTTCTTGCCTTTGTCCTGAATGAATAGGATATATTATCTTTCAGATTTTTCCTTGTTTTCCTCCTCAAAAAAATCATATAGTACTTGCATTTTTCTGAAAGGTTAAGCATTTATTTATGACAGGAAAAACAATTATGAAGATGCTTTCTAAGTATTTAATTCACCTATTTTGTTATTTCTCTAATTTACCCCTTTTCCTTCTTCCTACATCCATTTCTGCTCTTCTTTGTTTTCCTTCCTTTCCTTCCTTCCTTCCTTACATTCATACTTTCTTTGCACATCAGTCTGTATAGTTCCTCCTCCCTCACTCTTCTTCTAAACTTTAAATATGGGAAATAAATAATGTATAATCTTGAATATTAGGGTTTTTTTCTTTTAAAGAAAAAAACCAGAAAAAAATAAACAGTCAAAAATAAAGCCAACTGACAGCAACAAGAAAAAACAATACCAATACAGTATTTCAAAACAAGATGATAGGAATTTAACAATGGTTGTTATATTGCACATTCTTATTCTCAGAGTAGTTGCTCAGGTTACTAGGTACAGGTATGCGATATTGATGAAATAATGTAATTTCCCTTTGAGCAGTTTCTTTCCCTTTTACTGTATCTATTGGCATTTTTGGATTTTATTTACTCTTTCCTACACTAGTGAGTCAAAATGATATTTATACATGCAAGTGTGATTTATTTCACTTCTGAGTACAGTTTCTAGTTGAACATTAGTTTTGAGCTTGGTGTATGAAAATACAGAAACACAACTTGCCAATACTTCGCAAAATAGTAGGATTAATTAGTATCGGAAGGCTTACATAAGGGCAGAGAAAATACTTTGAAAACAGTACCTGAGAAAAAAATGAGAGTGGAAAATGAGAAAATATTACTTGAGTCTGTTAGAGTGTCTGTAAGTAAAATAGGAGAAAACTCCACTTCTTTCATTGATTTCATTTCCCTTTACTATTGCCTGATATTACACTACAGCCATTGTCACAGACTACTGTGAAAATCTGAACCTGTGTGAAGAAGACAGGAAACTGTCTCAGGAAATAAATGACTATGAAAGAGGGGAGTGTGTAAAGAATAAATGTTAATACCATCAATTGTTCAAGAAAGGGTTCCGAAGAGAGACTGAATTGTTCATTTGATAGGCTATTTTTTGTAGTCATTTTTCCAGTCTATAGATTGATCAAGGATGGTCTATTGAATGCCATGAACACTGCATCATTTCTAGTGTAATATATTTCAGAAGTAGTATCTTGCAGTGGGCTATTCCAACACTAAACTTCATTTTCATAAAGGATGGTGAAATATGAGTAATGTGACCTGAGTGAATTTAACACATACTCTGAAGTTTTACTACTTAAAAAATTCTACTTAAGAACTTTTCAGGTCATCTCTTTTCACTCTTAATTTGTACAATTTATAGATACAAACAGACCAGCATTTGAATTATATTTAAATAAGATGACTAACTAGTTGGACTTTAAGAATAGTTTTATTCCATAATTGAATAAAATTTCTAAGGTTCAGCACATTAATGTGGTCCATTCCAATTGTTTACTCATGTTGCGGTACAATTATAGTTCCCATTTAATACCCCAGGGGTATTGATTTATTATAGAGATGCTTTATTTTCCAGTTATATTGCTTTGATATGCATTCTAGTTCATAATATGTGACAGTTTTTTCTCTACACTAGAGTTCTGGATAATCCTAATTATCTAAACAGAAATTCAAACTTCTTCATGTTTTGCAAAAACAAGTTAGAATCTTGCATTTATGGGGAATTAGAGTTCAAGCAACAAAATGTCAAAGATTGACATAAAGCTTGGATTAGGATCCTAACAGGTGTTTTTTTCCAGGAATTTCATAGGGTCAAATGTTCCCTAATCAAGTTATTCTGTGTTAAAACTTACAATGTCATCTTGCTGATAGAAACATCAACATATTGAGTTCTGGCTCTACAGAATGTCTGCCTTACCAAACACCATACATTTCAATGTACCTGGATTTGATTTATTGGCTTATTGTCTTTCTTCTTTATAAATATATGGTGGACTTAATTTATTTTCTCATACAACTCTAACATTTTTGTTTCTATCTGCACAAGTTGATTTTTTCTGGACTTCATTTAGTGTCTTATGTCAATTAATCCATCCTTCCCAAAGACAAGCTTTTACCATTATGTTTTGCATTTGGTTATGTCATTCTTAAGCTTTTCACTCTTCCTTCATGTATTAGTCAGCATTGACATTACTGGGGTAAAATATGTAATACATAAAAAGTAAAAAAAGAAGGATTTCTTTCAGTTCAGAGTTTGAAAGGTTTTAGTCCATGGTAAGCTGGCACCAAGGCAGACACATCATGGTGGAAAAACTTAATAGAAAAGTGTACATAGGAAATCTGATTAACCCACGGCCCCAGGAAGCAGAGAGAGCAGAAAAAGAGACAGAGAGGAAGTGGGAACAGATATAGACCCCAAGTTTACCTCCCTTGACCCACATAGTGTATGTTGTAATCACATAAGAATCTCCAGTTTCAGGCTCAGTTTTCAGATTTTTGTTCTGATAAGTCTCTTCTTGTTAACACTTCTTGCCTGGTCAACTTACTCAACTTTCACATCTGAACTCAATGTCAACATCTCACAGAAGTTACTTAGATAATGAATAAAGTAATGAGATTTAGTTTTAAGGTTAAATATCTTTGTTTCTTCCTATGCAAATTGGGAAATGACACTTGCAGCTGTTACACCGAAAGAGACAAAGAGAACTTCTATTGAGCGTAAGATATATGAATAATTATCTAACAAATGGTATTAAAAGACATTTAATAAAGGGAATATGCATCAATTAGGGAAGAAGCAGTTCAATAATTGAAGCATAAGGGAAAATTGTCAAACTTTGGTAGTGATTATTCAAGCTCTTTCATGAGAATGTGCAATTTTGGAGAATGAACTTGGATTTAACGTCACAGTGTTTAGCAAAGAGAGAGAAATGAAAGGAATAAGAACAGGAAAGAAAGAAGTTAAATTATCATTATTTGCAGATGGTATGAAACTCTACACAGAAGACCCCGAAACTACATCAAAAGATTCCTAGAATTAATAACCAAATTCAGTAGCTTAGGTGGATATAAAGTCAACACTGAAAAAAATCAGTAACAGTCCTGCACACAAACAAGAAACTCACTGAGAGAGAAATTAGGGAAATCACAGACTTCACAATAGCATTCAAAAAAGTGAAATACTTGGGAATCAATCTAACAAAGAATGTAAAGGATTATATATTGAAAATTACAATACTTTGAAAAAAGATATCTAAGAGTAAATCAGAAAATGGAAAAATATCCCTTGAACATGGATAGAAAGAACAAATATAGTGAAAATTGTCATATCATGAAGACTGTTACACATATTTAAAGTATTCTTGATCAAAATACCATTAGCATACCTCATAGATCTAGAGAAAGCACTCCTAAATTCATCTGGAAGTGGAAGAGACCTAGAATAGGAAAGGCAATCCTGTGAAACAAAGGGAAGGCAGGATGCAATACAAAACATGACTTGAAATTTTACTCCAAAGCTACTGTGATAAAATCAGCATGGTACTGGCAAAAATACAGACCTGAACAGTGCAGCAGATTAGAAGATGCAGACATAATTACAAACACAGTCAGTCACCTTATCTTTGACAAAGGGGCCAAACATTTTCACTGGAAGAAATATAGCCTCTTTAATGAATGATTCTGGTAAGACTGGCCCTCTAAATGTTGAAGACTAAAATGAGAACATTGTCTTTCATCATGCAATACACTAAAGGCAAAATGGATCCAAGTTCTAAATATTAAAACTGAAACACTAAATTTATTGGAAAAAAAGGTAGGTAAAAATCATGAAATCATATGGTTTAGCAGAGACTTCAAAAAAAACTCAAATAGCATGGGAAACACTTCAAACAATGAACAACTGGAAACTCATCTTGTTATAAAGCTTTTGCACATTAAAAAAATCATCAAAAGAGTGAAAAGACAACTCACAGAGAGGGAAAAAATTTTGGCCAATTATCTCTCAGACAAAGGACTTATAACTAGAACATATGAAGAATTGAAAATAAATCTCCCAACTTCAAAGACCTAATCCAAAAATAGACATCTGAGATGCATGTGCAATTCTCAGAAGAAGAAATACAAATTGCAAATGAATATATTAAGCAAGGTTCAACATAATGGGTCACTCGAGAGATGCAAGTTAAAACAATGGTAAGATTCCATTTCACCCCATTAAGATCTATTATCATCAACAAATCAACCAATAATAAATGCTGGAAGGGCTGTAGGGAAAAAGAAACACTTCTCCACTCTTGGTGGGAATGTAAACTTCTGCAACCACTATGGAAATCCATGTGGATATCCATCAAAAAACTACAATTAGTGGTCAAATTCAACCAACATCTTCCCTTTCTATTTTCCCAGAAGAAATAAAAACACACCACAGTGATATTTGTGTGCACGTTTATTGCTGAACAATTTGTAAAAGATAAATCTTGGAAACAACTTTAATGCCTATCAACTGAATAGTGGATAAAAATGAGGCATTTTTATACAATGCAGTAGTACTAAGCTATAAAGAATGGTAAACTTGAGATATTTATAAGTAAATGGATGCAACTTGAGACCATACGCATAAGTGAAGTGAATCAGACTCGCATCTATAAACATCATATTATCTCTCTAGAGTAAGTAGCTGAATAAGTAAATAAGTTCCAAAATGTATGATAGATATTGTGAAATGGGAAGCGATTTTTCAAAAGGAAAGAGAAATTGGGATGGTAGAAAGGAAAAAGGAAGGGAGAAAATACATACAAAATATTTAAGATAGATATACTACTAGTTGCTATTCATTGATTGTAAAGAAATTTTGTGCCGATACTGTTTGATCAATTTTTCATGGCTATGTATTCTTTTTGTTTTGTTTTGTTTTTTTTATCAGTACTGGGGATCAAACTCATGATCACGTGCTTCCAAGGCAGGCACTTATGCCGCTGAGCTAAATTCCAAGCCCCTTATGGCTATGTTTCGTAATATGAGAATCTACATTGAAAATAACAATGCAAAATGGACTAACCATTTTTACACTCTGCAGCCTTGTTTTGAAATTTTGTGCCATTGTTTGTATTTTTTTGTTTAAAATAAAAAATATAAAGTCAGATTGTCAAGGCTATTGCCTTTGTACAGCACCTGAAATTACTGAATCCCATTAGCTATTAATATATACCTGGTTTTCTATATTTTGATTTTTTTTGCATTGTAGTGCATGTTTATGTATGGAAGACACATCGTTCAGCCCATTGTGCTTCTTTTGTTAAAAATTTTTTATTTTGTTAGTACATGTTTGCAATTAACGCAGTTTAAAATCATCTTGGGAAGTGGTTACATGTACATACAACAATTTATATCTTTTTTCAGTCTCCATCTCCCCCTCCAATTCCCCTATCCCATTGTTTATTCTCAACGTTACTGAGCTCAGCTCATTTTATAACATACTGTTTGCATTGATTGAGGTTGTTAGATTCCTACATATGGGATAACTTTATTTTGCTTGTCTTCCCTTCCATTCCTCATCACCTCTCACTCTTTTTTCCCTGGACTACTGCCCTATTACAAGAGATCTGTCTCCTAGTCCCCTTCCATTCATTCTTTACCATTTTTGAACATTGCCTCACACAAATGAGAGATACCATAAGATATTTAAGCCTGTGTATGTGGTTTACTTCACTCTATTTTATATTTTTTAGGTGAATCCATTTACCTACAAATGTCTCAAATCTACCATTCTTTATAGCAGAGTAATATTTCCTTATATATAGATACTACTTTTTCTTTATCCAATCATCTGTTGATGGGTATGTAAGCTGCTTCTTGGATTTTAGAGCTATGAGTTATTGTGCTATAGGTATTGGTATGGATTTATTCCTGTCATATCATATCTTAAGCTCTTTGGGGAACATACCTAGCAGTGGATTCTTGATTCATACAGAATTTCTAATTTCAGTTATTTGAGAAATATTCATCCTGATTTCTATAATGGTTGTACTAGTTTACATTCCTGCCAATAATGTAGGACAGTTCCTTTTTCACCACGGTCTTGCCAGAATTTATTATAGTTTGATTTCTCAACGATAACCAATCTGTCTGGAGTAAGATAGAATCTTAGCAGTTTCAATTTGCATTTCTTTAATGACCAGAGATATTGAGCAATTTTTTATATATTTGTTGACCATTTTTATTTCTTCCTCTGTGAAGCATCTGTTCATTTGTCTTAACTATTACTTGAATAGATATTTAATTTTAGATAATTTAGTTTCTTTATTTCTTTGTATATCCTAGTTATTTTTCTTCTATTTGAGAATTAGCTGAGAAAAATATTTTCCCATTCTGTAAGTTGCCTTTTCACTGTACTGGTTGATCATTTTGCTGCATAGAAGCTTTTTAGTCTGATATAATTTCATTTGTTAATTCTTGCTGTTATTTGTTCAGCAATTGAGTTCTGTTTAGAAATTAATTTCCAACACCTATGTCTACACCACTGGGATTCCATAAATCAACACAAAAATCAGCTTACTGTGCCAGAATGGGCAAGTAAATGTTTTCATTATTCTTCAACAGGTTCACTTAGATGCCTTTCTGACATGTTTATCTTCATAACAATGTGATAAGTTAAATAGTATTATCTTTATACATAAGGAAGTTGAGACTCAAAAAGGTTAAATAGTTTGCCCAAATTAGTGAAATAAGCTGAAGACAGAAAGACAAGTACTATATGTTTGCCCTGATCTGTAGAAGCCAAAAACATGTCAACCTGAAAGAATAATTACTTCAGATTATCAAGAGTGAGAAAAGGACTTTGGATTTGTTCAGTGCATGCTATACATATATATGAAAATATCACAGAGAATAGTATTAATATGTAAATTAATAGATGTTAACTGAACAAACAAATTTTGAAGATAAAAAGGTAGAAGAGTCAAGACTTGAATGTAAAGCAAGGAATCAGTGGAACTCATCATGGGATTAGAAGTACAATGAGGAAAAATAAAAAGAAGTACAATGAGTAAGAAGGAATAGTAGATTTGGAATGTCCTTGAATTTGGGAACATATAATCAATGTTTAAAACAAGTAGAGGCAACAGGAGTTCAACAAATTAGATAATTTGCTATATTTAATGTGGATCACAGTTCATTCATGACACATTTTTTCAATTGTTAGAAATGGAGTGTTCAGATTTGTTTACAGTTGGCTCATTTGCAACAAAGGAAACAGCTTTTTTCAATGATTTTCAGTGGTAATAATATCACCACAAAGGAGCTTTTGAGAAATACAAAATGACATTTTTGTTGCCTGCATGGTTGTATGCACTATTGTAATTTAATATGAGATTCAGAGGGAGAAATCAACAATGTTGAACTTGGAGCAGTTCAACAAATAAGAATTCCTCATATTCACTGAACAGATTTCTCTTTTCCCTGGGAATTCTTGTAGGTTAAAATACAGCTTTTGTCTATTTGTGCTGAGAATATAATGGAACTTTATGCAGTGGAACACTGTGCACAATGGTTCTACATTTTTTTTCAAATTATGTCAACTATGATTACACTAATTATAATTTATTCACTCAAACAGTACTCTTGTTACCAGGACTATTTGAACACACAGATGAAGAAACTTCTCAGTATGATTATCAGATTTTTTAGTGTGATCATGCTGAGAAGAAATTATTATGAATTTTTAACTTACACACAAGATATTACCATACATGAACAATTGTATTCACCTAAGAGTGTACTGTCAAAATTTTTTTCATACGGATAAAAATATGTTTTAATATTGACATATTCTGATGAAGGTGATACATTTATTAGTTACTTTCTCATTTCTGGGATGCAATACCTGGCTCCCAAAACTTTATAGTATCAGTTCTAAATGTGTGAGTATTCTTCTGAATATATTTTACTTTTTAAAAATTTTATAAATATATTAATGCATAATTATATAATTAATCATAAATATTCATATGAAATTTAATAAAATGAAATATAATATACTTTTTTATTTTCCTTCTGCATTCTAATACATCTTTTGCATTTTCCACTTTTGATACTGATTGGTTGAATTAGACGGAAAAAGCTAACAAATACTCGTTACTATTCATTTAAAAGGAATTTATTAAATTTTAAGTACATTATTTTATCAATATTCAATGAATATAAATATATTCAATAACTTCCTACTACCCATTTTACCATGATCTACTCTTATATCAAATCTTGTATTCTCAGTTTCAACTGCTTAATACTACTCTCAATTAGCATTCAGTCCATTAACCTGAAAGTGAAGTGGCATTGTTAAATAGGAAATCTTTTTATTTGACAATAATGTAACATAGTTTAAATTGTTGTTTACAATATTGCTGTCATATTGTTGAGAAATTGAGACGGTTGAGTGAAATTACTCCTGTTTAAATGAATCCCTATCTAACTAATCTTATGGTAATAAATATCTCACTAGAAATATTAAACATTTTTTTATTTGTAATATTTTATAGCCAGAATTGTAACTTAATTTTCACTTGAGAAACTTGTCTTCTAACAATGTTTTACATTTTCTACATAAAAGAAATCGAAGCACATTATTTCATATGACAGAAATATGACTTTGAAATTTTTGCGTTCATTGCAACCTTTTTTTTTTGTACCGGGTATCGAACTCAGGACCTCCCGTTAGCGAGGCAGGTGCTTATGTCACTGAGCTAAATCCCCGACCTTTCATTGCAACTTTAATCACGCAAAAGGGGAATTAGAAGTAGCCTTAAATTATGGCATGCTACATGATCAGGTATAAACCTAACTACCATTTTCCTGTTATGTTCCTAGCATAAGTCCCAAATAAACACATCTCTCTACTTGATATGATATCTTGACTATTCTTAGAAAAAATGGTGATGCCTTTTTATACACATATTCATTGGTAAATTACATATGTTCCAATTTTATTTTTCCCTAAAAACTGAGACAGTTCTCCTCAAACTAAGCAATCTAACACTAAGCCACTTACTCTCGAAATTTTTGGTCTCACCATGGTTTTGTACCTCTCAATTGACCAAGCTAAAATTTATGAGACTTGTCTGTCTGTCTACCTAACCCTCACGCTTGCCAGGCAGGCACTTATGCCGCTGAGCTAAACCCCCTGATATCTATCTTTATAGTTCTGGAATTTAAACTTGATTCTTTACATTTATAAAGCCTGTTAGAAATCTTTTTTATCTTACAGACCTCCTAAAGAGGCATCAAGAGTCTCATATGAAAAAACCTTCTGTGATTCTGTGAGCCAACATTAAGGACTGTTGAAAAATCACTTCCTTCTCCACTGTATCTCACAATTTCTTTGACCCATGTTTTTGGTTCTAAGCTCTTTTTGTAATTTAGATTATTTATGTTACCATTGCTTTTGTGAATGAGATAAAACATAAATTATTCAAGAGTTACAGAAGACTACCCAAATTGAGCCCTAAGTTTAATAAAATTCTGAGTTACATGACATCATTGGGCATAAGTTTACTCACCTGTAAAATGGAAATGTGAAAATATATTTTAAATATTTTCCCATTCTCTTATTACAAATAATGTCCAACACAAACAACATAACTTAGCTAACCCCAGAAAATACTGATGTTACTTTCTGCCTGCCATTTGAAATTTTCCCTTCAATACTGAGCAATTTTAGCAGTCATTTTAATTTTCATGTATTAATACTCTCAGGATTAGATAAATACATATGACCCTTTGAATAATATCTGACATATCCTATGTTCTAAATAGACATCATATGTTATTTTATTATTATTGATACTGCCATTGTATTTACATCATTTGGAAACATATGTCCAGAATGGATAAAATAGAATGTCTAGCTTATGAACATTAACATTATTTGTAATATGTAATTAAAAGAATTAATTATGTATCATCTATTGTACAATTCACTTAGGACTATGTATCTGTTGTACATATTAAATATATCTTTCACTACTAAACAAAACAAATTTTATTTGTTTAGTGAAGGAGTAAATGTCTTTTAAATATAACTGAAATTTATGTAGAATTTTTGTTCAAGTAGCGGGATTGCAGGAAATAATTTCTTAAATTGCACTCAGAATTATTGAAAAACAGTTATGTTTTTAATAGGTTAATTAATGCTAAGTAATGTTAATTTAATAGATTTTGGTTAAAAATCAAGTTGAATAAATAAAGTTTTACTCTGGGTGAAGGGCATAGAAGAAATTTTTGGACTATCATTATAGCTTTTCTATAAACCTAAGACAATATCAGAATAAAGGTTTTTCTTTTTAAACAACATCAGAATTCCTTTCCAGTGCTTGTACCTGGAAGCATCCAACAAATACTTGATGAATAAATAAAAATATAATTGGTCCCACTTATTTATTTTTACTCTACTCAATCCTTATCACTCATTGAATCCATCTGTGTCTTTTGTTTTTGAGATTCAAGCAGAAAAGTAGCAATAGGCACACCTGGTGACCCTCAGAACAAAGGGTAGCTTGTTCTCTCTCTTCCAACAATGTTTGGTATTCAAGCAACAGCATAAGATTTACAACTACACATTCAGTGGTCAAAACTTTACTCCATAATCCCTCCTCAAAATTGATATACTGGAACTCTAAACTTGGGAATTTCAGAATAGAATTGTACTTGGAAATGTGGCTCTTCTGATGACTAAGATAAATGAAGACTTTAAGAGGGGAGACTAACCTATCTGAGTGGTATTCCTATAAGACAATGAAATTTGCACACGAAAAGACACTGGAAATGTGCTCACACAGAAGATAAAACATGAGAAAACAAAAGTAGCTAATCATCTGCAAGACAAAGAGAGGGAGAGAGAGATCAAGAGTAATGAAGTCCATTAATTGACACCTGATATATTGACATCCACTGTCCACAGATGTGAAAAATTCAATTTCTGTTGTTTAATAAAAAATTATAAGAAAAAGATGGAGAAAAATAAAATTCAATAGTAGTTTGACTGTGTTATAATGATCTGAGACCTTAAAAAACAGATTCCTAGGCCTCATGAAAGTTATTAAACTAGAATCTCAAAAATGGGGTGTAAGGTACCTTCAATATTTATGACCACAACTTTGCAAATTAAAAAGAAAATTTTAAATCAGTTATTAATCTTATTTTTTGGGTTTGTTTTGTTTCTCATCATTAAGTGATGTATTAGTGTTCTCCAGAGAAATGGAAGCAAAAGAATATATCTATGTGGAGACAGATAATTATAAAGAATTAACTCATCAACAGTGGAAAATTAATATCTTCAGAGTAAACACACAAGTTCAAGACTCAGGAGAGTTTATGATGCAAATGAAATCTGAAGGTAGTCTGCCAGAGAATTCTCTTGGTTTAGGAGTTAGGATTTTTGTTCTATTCACCTTGTCAACCAATTGGGAAGAAACTCATTGGCATTCTAAGGGCAATCTGCTAAGTCCGAATTTACTTATTTAAATACTAAACCACAACCTGAGCTGTGACTCAGCGGTAGAGCTCTTGCCTTGCATGCACAAGGTCCTGGGTTAAATCCCCAGCACCGCAAAAATCACAAATGTTAAGTTTCATCCAAAAGCACCCTCCGAGTTAATGTAAGGATGTATTATCACAAAAGGCATGTAATTTACGAGAATGAATAACACAGTTTTGTAGCATAAATCTTTAAATTAGTAATTTATATCATTCTATTATAGACATTTTGCCTAATGAATTGCATTTAAAGTTAGTAACCAAAGGATGAGATTACCCTCAGAGTAAACCTACACAGTGAAAAGAGCAGATCTGAAACTTGAATCCCATTCGTACGTTTGAGGTTAAGATGTTCCAGGGAAAATGCCTGAAACTGGGAAATGAGGGAGCAAGACAATATAAGATTGAGGGTTAATCTGGTGGAAAAATAACATATTTCAAGAAGGAGATTATAAAAACTGTCAAATGGTAGAAAGAGATAAATGGTGACTCAGTAATGGCCATTGCTATTATGGACATAATTTATTACCATCCAAATGTAGTGCCTGTGAATGGTGGGAATGATAGAATTGCACAATCATCATATTTTAGGGCAATTGGTCTCTATTTTTGTGTGTTTTTCTCAATAACTTCTTGATAAATGCGGTCAACCAGTCAGATATATTTAGAAATATTGCATATCTTTCTTTGGGTAGTCATGGAAAAATGAGCATGTTCCCACCCCCCTAAAAAAACCAATTTCCTTCATTTTACCTAGTAAACTTATGTGCTAAAAAACATGTGTGTGTGTGTGTGTGTGTGTGTGTAAATGTCTATAATTTCTGGCCTATAAACATGAGAAAATCAAAACAATATAGTCATGTGTGGGGTAAAATATAAATATGGGCATTTGCTAAGTGTAGTTTTAAAACTTCAGGAGATGAGTGTAGTCTAAAGGAATGTATTAATTAATGTCATAGTAAAATAATGTAGATGCACCATTCACAGAATAATACTAAATATAATGTTTATTTCATGTAATTATAACATGTTTTGTTTTTCAGACAAGTTTATTTTCACAGTATAATTGAATAGAAAGCACACATTTCTCAGGTAGTTCTCAAACTACCAACATCTCACACCAAGTTGATCAAACTCACAGTGGCTTAGCTTAAGCAATTCAGAGTTTACATTAGGCTAATTGAGAAGATAAAACTGCACAAAGAGGTAAGAAATAATCATATGAAAAGTTCAACATCATACTTTATCATAGAATTAGAAATTAAAACTATGTGATACTCCCATTCTTCTATAGAGTTGGTCAAAATCTATCAAATTAAAATATAGCTAAAAGTTTTGGCAAAGTTGTAGAATGGTAACTCTAAAGATTTAATCTCCTTAATAATATCATACAAAGTAATTTCACAGTCCCAAAATCTCCTAAAGTATATTGATCTATCCATCCCTCCATATCCCTGGTAACACTGTTCTTTTATTGTCTTTTCCAGAACATCAATTATTTGGAATAATATACTGTGCAGCCTTTTCTGACTGGCCATTTTAGTTTGTCAGTATGCACTTAAGTTTCCTCCAATTTGATAGTTACTATAATTCTTTTTCACTCCTGAAAAATATTCCTTTTTCTGGATATATCACAGTTACTTGTCACATTTACCACTTAAAGCATATTTCTGTTTCTTCTTGCTTTGATAATTATGAATACACTATACACATTGGTGAGCACTGTCTTGTGTGAAGCTAAGTTTTCAACGAATTTGACTGAGTTTCAAGGAACGTGATTGCTACATGTTTATTCAGGTTTACTTCAGCATGGTTAGTTTCATGAGAAACTACACACTTGCCAAAGGTACTATAACCACCAGCAACAAATGAGAGTTACTATTTTTCTGCAAACTTGCTGAAAGATTTTTTTTATTTATTTTTTTAAAATGTTTGGTATCAAGGATCAAACTCATAGCCTTGTGCTTGCCAGTATATTACCAAAGATTTTTAACATCTGTGCTCATTAAATACATTGGTCTGTAGTTCTCTTTTTTTTGGTTAGATCCTTTTCTAGTTTAGGAGTCAATACAATGTACGCTTTTGAGAATGATTTAGTCTAAAGACTTACTTAGGTGGTAGTATTGTTATGATTGCTTGAAATTTATTGCCTATTATGAAGTGGATTAATATTTTTAAGTCTTTTGTTTCAATTTTGATAATTCATATATATCTAAGAATCTCTATTTCTTGTAAGTTCTCCAATTTTTGACATATATGCATTTGAATTAGCTGATAATTTTCAGTGCTTTGTCAATGTTTTTGGTAAGTTTAATTTTTTTCATCTCTAAATGCCCTGATTTGTGTGTTTTCTTTATTTGGTAAGATTGGCTAAAGATTTGCCTGTTTTGTTTATTCTTTCAAATAACCAGGTCTTGATTCATTAATTCTTTCTAATTATTTTAGTCTCCAATTCATTGATTACTGCTCTGCTCTTTATATTTTCTTTCCTTGTACAGACTCAGGATTTGGATTTTTCTTGTTTTTCTAAGGCATAAAGTTGCATCATTATGTTGTTTATTTGGACTCACATTGTTTTGCTGATATGGACATTCACAGCCATAATCTTCCCTTATAGGACCGATTTTACTATGTCCCATAAGTTCTAGTAAGTTTTACCATATTATTATTTAATTGTAGGAACTGTCTTCTTTCTTCTTTAATTTCCTCTGTGACTCATTAATTATTCAAGAGTGTGTGGTTTTAATTTACATACTTCTATTGATTTGTGGTTTTATTGTATTGTTATCTCAGAATATTCTTGGTAAATTTTGATTCACTGCATTTATTTAGGCATGTTTGATTATCTAGTGTGCAGTCTATTTGCAGATAGCATCATATACTGCCACAAAGAATATGTGTTTTGTGGTTGTTGGATGAAATATTCTGTATATATCTATTAAGTCTGTATATTCAAAAGTTTTGTTCTACTCTCTTATTTGCTTGTTGAGGCTTTTGTTTAGTTGATTTGTCTATTGCTGATAAGATGGTAATGATTATTGGAAACTCCAGTGTATTCCAATCGTCTGCCCAAATTATGGCACACAGTGGGAAAAGAAAGAAAAAGAAAGACACAAAAACAGACTGGTGCATAGCAGAGATCTAATCTAGGAGTAAAAGGCCATGAGTCACCCATAAACTTGCTATTTATTCTTTGAAGAAAATGCTGAAGTGATTGTGACTGGATGTGGTAGACAAGTGGTAGGCTGGCAAGGGTGGTAAGGCTTCTAGCAGAGAAAGTAAAACATTGTTTTTGAAGAGACAGGAACAGCAAGATTTAGGTTATAGCTAACCAGTAACCTGCTTTGTAGCCAATTCTGGAAAG
Source organism: Hydrochoerus hydrochaeris (assembly GCA_004027455.1). Lineage (NCBI taxonomy): Eukaryota > Metazoa > Chordata > Mammalia > Rodentia > Hydrochaeridae > Hydrochoerus > Hydrochoerus hydrochaeris. The sequence continues at coordinate 704,913 of PVLA01000090.1, forward strand.
AAATTTTTCTCTGGAGTCAGGCAGGTCTCAGGGGAGATGTTATCTCATATTTTAGTCCTATGGTATCACGGCTCACCTATCTGAGATCGACAATAGCTGTTGATAATAAACTATACATTGATTCATCAACACCTGCCTGCTTTCATGAAGATATGGATTTAGCCTTGACCATATGAACTAATTAAATGAAAAGGCAGTTTAGGGAAGTCACCTCTATGCAGCCTGGACTGCTCATTAGTAAACACAATCACATCTGTATCAGAGAGAGAGTGACATGGCAGTCCTCCACACTTGAGGACTTCTATTATAATTGTGTTAGAGTTTTTCTGATATTTTATGTCTATTAGTGTTTGTTTTAGGAAGTTGTGTGCACGGTGGTTTGTTGCAAATATGTGTGTGTGTGTGTGTTATACTTTTCCATTTAATCATTCCTTTAAACAACATTTAATGTCCTTCTTTGTTTTTATCGGCTTTGGAGTGAAGTGTACTTTGTCTGAAAACATGTAGCTATTTCTGCTAGTTTTGGGTACCAACCTAGTGGATTGTTACTTTCCATCTCTTGAGTTTTAGTATATGTGTTACAGAAGCAAGTGCATATTTTGATTTTTTAGTCTATGAATTTCTTTTTTATTTCATGTGCTGGATTTTGTTTCTAGATCATTCTGCTAATCTTTGTCTTTCAGTTGGCTAATTGAATCCTTTCACATTGACAGTTATAGTTAATAGGTATTGAGGCATTCCTTTTATTGCATTATTTTCCTTTTGTTGTTTGGTTTCTTTCCCACCTACTTAATTGCTAGCCCTATCAGATGGATTTATTTTATTGGACCTTTCAGTACTTTTTGCTTCATTGTCCTCTTTTAGAATATCTTTCAGCATGTTTTTGGAGTGTTGATTCAGTCATCATGAATTTCTTTATGTTCCTTTTGTCATGAAAATATCTTATTTCACCATCAAATGTTAAAGATAATTTTGTTTAATGACAACAGTTTGGGTTAGAAGTTGTTTCATTTTTACACTTGAAAAACTTCATTCCCAGTTTTCCCTGCATTTATGATTTGTTTTGATTCAGGCATGGTGGTGCACCTAAAATCCCACTGCTCGGGAGGCTAATGCAGGAGGATTACTATGAGTTTAAGGTCAGTCTATGCTATATAATGAATTCAAGGACTGTATGAACTACATAGCAAGATCTTTTCTCAAAAAATGAAAAAAATTGTTTTGAGAAGTCTGTGGTAATTCTAAAGATTTTTCCTTTATAGGTGATTTGTTGTTTCTCTGGCATTTTGTAAGATACTGTTCTTGTGTTGGATTTATAGTATTTTCATCACTATGTGGTTTGCATTGGTTTTTTTTCTGATTATCGCAGTTCAGATTTCTAATTGCCTCACTTCGCTGTATGCTACTTTTTTACGAGTTAGAAAAGTTTACTCCTATTATTCCTGTAACAAAGATTTTATGCTTTGTACTATCTTTTCATTTTTAATAATTTCTAATTACTCTTATTTGAGTCTTCTATCAGGTTTTGGATCCATTTCTCATGTTTCTTCATTGTTTTTAAAGTTGTTTTAAAGCATTAGTGGATCATTGACCACTGCCCTCCTTTCTAGATCTGACATTCTTTATTCACATTTGTCAATTCTGCTCTTAATATTGTCAATCACATTTTTAACCTGGATATTTGTTTTGAACTTTTTATGGACTCACATTCTTTTCTATGCCAGGCATACATATTTTGCTTTTCATCTCCACTAGAGATTTATTAATGTCTTCTGTACACTTACTGATGATTTCCTTCTTTAGGATCATTATCTGATTTTTATATCTTCTTTAAATTTTTCAGGCAACTTTTTGGACTTTTGACCTCCATTGATACTCTTTCAGTGATTGCTCCCATTTTAATTATGATTTATTCTCCCTTGAACCCCCTATTTTTAGGAGAAGTGGGATATTTGGAGTGCACTTTTCTTGTCTTCTTATGTTTCTATTTTGTGTATCTGTGTGCTTTTGTTTGCAGTTTCTATAACCCAGTATGTGTTTTTGGGGAGTAGGTTAAGTTATTGTTTATGAACCCTAGGCAGATATTGGCATACAGAGAAGACCAGCTGACAAAAACAATTGTCACCTTGGTTATACTAAAGGTAGCAACAATAATACTGTCAGATATCAACTGTATACAGACCAAACATAAATTCCACTAAACAACTTTTTAAAATCAGAATAAAGGGTTTTATGATTTCAGTGAAGACACTTAAGGCTACCCAGATTTTTACCTATAGCAATTCAAACCACTGATTTCTACCAGATGTAGGCAGCAGTGTAAGAGCTCAAGCATAGCACTCACTCTGAAAAGTATACCTTCCATTCCTGGACTCCAACAGACCTTGTTATCCTCCTGTCCTGACCTCAACCCCTCGGAGTGTTCTGGGAGATTCTTCTTTATCTCTAATTTTCTGCAAGTCTGTCTCTCAGGCTGCTTCTCACCTGAACTCTGTAGTAGAGTCACTTCATTGTTGGAGTGAAACTCTCCTCTTGGGTGTTGGCCTCATCTTCAATCAGGTCAGTCTTATGATTGTCACCTCTGATGCCCTGTGCTGTGAAGTGGTGATGGTATTAGAGGTGATAGGATATTCTGTTTTATTTTCTGACTCCTTCTGGGTATTGTTTATAAATAGCATTCTCAAAGATCTGCATGAGTAATAATTAGTTCAGGAAAACTATAAATTCAAATTGCAGAGTAAGTTGGTCCAAAGATGAAATTTTGAGAGGTAACAGAAAAATCTATGTGAGAATGAACCTCTATTTTATAACCAGTGCTCTGGTTTAAAAAAAATAATTCAACATCAATGCTTTCTTCAAAGCAAAAAAAATATTGAAAATGATACTAAAAGTAGAAAATTCTGAATAGCTTTGAGAATGCTTTTATCATCAACATGCTGTACAGAATAATTACACAATTTATTGCTAGAAATTGAATTGAATCTGGAGGTGGGTATTGACTGATGAATGAAAGCCTCTCAAAAGACTTCTGTTTTGTATGGCTTCTTTTGTTACTGTTTTGTATTGTTCTCTCATATCTCTCAGGGGTGCAGTACATTTTAGTCACCCTTTAAAGCTGTAATAACTTTATGAAAACAATCTATTAAACTTTGTGAACTGCATCCTGGTTTTCCTTGAAAATATCAGAAAAAGAATATGTCTAAGAGAATATTTCTAAGAACCTTTCCACATGTGTCCTCAATATAAAAATCAAGGTTTGAAAATGAAATTAGCAACACAGAAGAAAAATAGCACATTTCTTAGTGCCTCCTTGATTTCCCAGGGTGGTAATGACAACCAGATTTGGTGCTGACATGAGGAGGAGGGCAGATTGTGTGTGTGTGTGTGTGTGTGTGTGTGTGTGCATGTATGTGTGATGGGGGGAAGGAGGGGAGAGAGAGAGAGAGAGAGAGAGAGAGAGAGAGAGAGAGAAAGAATGCCACTCTCCTGATAGTAAAGAAGCCTTTGACTTGAGGAGACATTTCTGAAAGGATGTTAAAGTTATTCTACTAGAGCTCCAATTAAGGGTGGATTTTCTTAGATTATAATTGAAATTCTCTGCTGCTCCTTTTTTTGGGAGGGATTGGTTGAAAGTCAAGGAATTTAAAAGGAAAGTCTATATCAAATACATACTAAACAATATTGATGGCCTATTTCCCTAATATGATTCTAAGGAGTTGAGTGGGGGCAGGAAGAGGATGGTTCTTAAAGCATAAAATAGGGGATGCCCATCTTTTACTGCATACTACACACAGTTAAACTGGACTAAGTGCTTCTTCTTCCTAAGAGTCAGTTCTCTCAGAAGTAAAGGGAGCATATTATCCAAGCTTACCCAAAGGACTGTTGTGGGGAATATATGAAATATATAAGAGCCAATTATACAGGTTAAAGGACTATTCAAATATCCATTAAAGTGCATTTTAAACTGAGACCACCCAGGGCAGCAAACAGGGATGGGGGCCCAACTGGGCCATGAATAATGACCGTCAAGAAGCCAATAGGACCCAGATTACAGTTTTGGGCCCTCACTGTGTACTCAGGCATAATCCCAGCCCATGGAAAGGGACTTTTAGCCTGCTCCCAGGTGGTAGGACCACGTTCAGCTTCCCAGACCACCCTTGCTGGCACACAGGAACTGAGGCCCAACTGGGCCATGCTCAGCGACCAATAAGCAGCCAGAGGGACCCAAATTCCTGCCTCAGGCCCTGACTGGGCACTCTGGTGGAATCCCAGCACACAGAAATAACTTGGAATTTAGCTCCAAGGTGGCGAATATTGGATTACAGTGGATTAACTGTACCTGGGTGGTGAGCGTGCCCATAAAATAGAGATGTACAGTGGCTAAATAGGGCCAGAAGAAAAGTCCTCTCCAACTAATTGTAAGATCTTGGTGAGTCTGAAAAGAGTGTGGGTGATCACCTCTTACACACAGAAAACATCAGGCAGAGTGAAAATGGCAAAACAAAACAGCAAAATGCAGTCTTAAACATCTAGTCCACCAGAAGGAACTGCAGCAGATACTGAAATAGAGGACCACAAAAGTAACACACTGGGAACCTCTGGAAAGATAGCAAGTGAAATAAAAAAAAAACTCCATGAGGCTACAGAGGAACTCAAGTTAGAAGTACTCTCCCATGTAAAGACAGAAATAACAACCTTAGTAAAGGAGTTGCTGAGCACAGCTAAAGAAGAAATTGAGAAAAAAAGTACAGGAGCATGAGAAACTGATTGACACCTTGAATGAACAATATGCAGAATATACAGAATTCATGAAACAAACTGAAAGAGACATCCAAGAAACAAAAAAATTCTATTCAAAGCTGGCAAAACTGCATAAATGAAACTGAGGATAGGACTTCAGACCTTGAGGACAGGATCACAATTAGTGATCAAGAAAGGATAGAACATTTAAAAATAACAAAGCAGCATGAAGTGACAATCCAAAAGCTTCAAGATGATGCCAAGAGAAAAAATATAGGATTAACAGGCATCAGTGAAGAGGCAGGAGTCAATGCAAATGATTTTGCCAAAATATTCACAGAAGTAATAGGAGAAAATTTCTGAAACAAGGGGAAAGAATCTGATATGCAGATAAGTGAGGCATACAGAACACCAAACAGTCACAATCAACATAAATCCACACCCAGACTCATAATTAAGATCTCAGACACACAGCATAAAAACAGAATACTAAAAGCTGTTAGAGAAAAGACACAACTCACCTATCAAGGAAAGCCAGGTAGATTCACAGCAGACTTTTCAGTACAAACCCTCAAGTCAAGAAAAGCTTGGAGAGAGGTATTTCAAGCCCTGAAAGAAAACAACTTTCAACTCAGACAGATGTACCCAGCAAAACTGTCATTCAAATTTAATGGAGAAACAAGATGCTTCCATGACAAAGAACAACTGAAGAAATTCATGTCCACCAAACCAACCCTAGAAAGAGTGTTGAAAGATGTACTACATGGAGATAAAAATGACCACAATCCCCAAAACAACAACAGAAAGAAACCACTAGGTAGGTCAAGCAATTAAAAAAGGGGAAAAGCAAAAAGCAAACAACTGGAACATAACATGGCAAAGTCGAGCCAGTAAATATCAGTGATATCCATAAATGTAAATGGCCTCAATTCAACTATACAAAGAAATAGATTGACAGAATGGATCAAGAACCATGATGCCACAATATGCTGTGCTCAAGAAACATATCTGACCTAAAAGGAAACTCATAGATTAAAAGTCAAAGGGTGGAAAACAGTATTAAATGAAACAGGAACCCAGAAAAAAGCAGTGGTAACTACTGTAACTGCAGACAACATAAACTTCAAACCTAAAATGATTAAAAGAGATAAAGAAGGTCACTAAATACTCATTAGTGGAAAAATTCAAGAGGAAGAACTAACAATTATAAATATATATACACCAAATATAGGAGAAACCAATTATGTAAGACAGGCACTAATGGACATGAAAAACCAATTATACAAGACCACAATTATAACAGGGGATCTTATTATCCCATTTTCACAAATAGATAGATCAACTAGACAAAAAGTCAGCAAAAAAAAGTTGCTGAACTGAGTCACACCTGTGAGCAATTGGACTTAGTAGATGTATACAGAGTGTTCCAACCAACCACATCAGAATACATATTCTTCTCAGCAGAGCATGGGACATTCTGCAAAATAGACCATATATTGTCCCATAAAACATTCTTAAGTAAATGGAAGGTATTGAAATCATTCCATGCATAATATCTGACAATAGCACAGTGAAATTGGAAATTACTGGCAAAAGAAATTGCAAACCATGCATAAATACATGGAAATTAAATAACAATCTTTTGAAAAAACAGTGGGCTACAGATAAAATTAAAGAAGAAATAAAGCAATACCTACAATTCAATGAAAACACAGAAACAACGTACTGTAATTTATAGGATGTAATGAAAGTGATCTTAAGAGGGAAATATACAGCAATAAATTGTCATATAAGAAAACAAAACAAGCACAAATAAAAAACCTAATGCTCCAACTCAAGCTTCTAGAAAAAGAAGAGCAAGCTAAACACAAAGCTCATAGAAGAGAGGAAATGGTAAAGATTAGAGCAGAAATTAATGCAATTGAAACTAAAAAAAAATTACAAAGAATTAATGAATCAAAAAGCTAGTTTTTGAGAGAATAAACAAAATTGACAAATGCCTAGGTAACCTTATCAAGGGAAAGAAAGAAAGAAAAAACCCAAATTCATGAATAAGAACTGAAAATGGGGAAATTACTACAGATCCCATGGAAATTCAGAAGATCATGAATACCTATTTTGAAAATCTCCACTGATATAGATTGGAAAATTCAGGGGAAATGGAGAGATTTCTAGAAACATATGAACTACCAAAGCTCAACCAAGAAGATAGAGCAATTTTGAAGAACCCTATATCAGCCATTCAAGTTGAAAATGTGACTAAAAACTTTCCAATAAAGAAAAGCTCGGGTCTGGATGGATTCACAGCTGAATTCTACAAGAAATTTAGAGAAGATTGGTGCCAATACTCCTTAAACTCTTCAATGAAATTGAAAAGAAAGCAATGCTCCCTAAATCATTCCTGGAGATAAGTATAACTCTCAGACCAAAACCAGAGAAAGACCAAACCAAAAAGAAGAACTATAGGCCAATCTCACTAATGAACATTGATGCAAACATTCTCAATAAAATACTGGCAAATAGAATGCAGCGAATCATCAAGAAGATTATATACCACGTCCAAGTGTGGTTCACTACAGAAATGCAGGGATGGCTTAACATACGCCAATCAATAAATGTGGTACAACACATAAACAGAGCCCAAAACAGAAACCACATGGCCATCTCATTAGATGCAGAAAAAGCTTTCAATAAAGTCCGACACATGTTCATGATAAAAAGAAAAATAAAACCTTCAGAAACTCAGAATACACGGTGTCTACCTCAACCTTATGAAGGCCATCTATGACAAACCAACAACCAACATTATACTAAATGGACAAAAATTGAAAGCTTTCACTTAAAAATCAAGAACAAAACAAAGATGTCCACTATCACCACACCATTTTAATATAGTTCTGGAAACACTAGCCAGGCCAATCAGACAAGAGGGAGAAATACAAAAGAGAGATAGGAAAGGAAGAAGTTAAATTATCACTATTTACAGATGACATGGTACTCTACATAGAAGACCCAAAAAACTCCATTAAAAGGCTACTAGAGATAATAAACAAGTTCAGCAGTGTAGCTGGACATATAGTCAAAGCTCAAAAATCAATAGCATTCCATTATTCAATCAAAAAAGTAACAGAGAGAGAAACTATGGACAC